>OX451735.1:625967320-627167320 GCA_948472305.1 Vicia faba | reverse complement strand
ATTTTGTACAAAGGAGACAAACATTCCAGTAAGAGAATGATGTCGTAAAATAAGAAAAATTGGATACAAAGAAAGATAGCTATGTGTAATAATCCCACAGGGTTCCCATTCTGCTATAGCCTTCGTATGTCTGAGCATCTTGTCTATTCGTTGTCTTGTAAGAAGATGACTGAATTGATCAGAACCTCTGGGTTTGTCAGTGAAAGCCAAAGATTGTTTGTAAGGTGATCTGGAAGGACATAGTTGTACGCCTTAATTCCTTAACTTTTGCCTGGACTGCCCTTTCAGGTTTTCAGTCCACCGGGAAACCCTTTTTTGCCCAAGTCGCCCTTTCGGGTTTTCAACTTGCCGGGTGTACGTATTTTTTTTTATCCCTAACTTTTGCCCGAACCTTTTTGGTTCGCCGTGATTCCCTTGTTTTGCCTAGGTATGTCAACCTAGCGGTCCCTTAAGCGTAGTATCTTTTGACTATGTCTGTGTTTGCAGGGTGTGGCAGGTCGTCACCATCCATGGTGGTCAAGATCATTTGCCCACCAAAGAATATGTTTTTGATTATAAATTGTCCTTCATAGATGGGAGTCTATTTGCCCCTGGGATCACTTTGTGGCAATATGATATGTTTGATCACTAGATCCCCAACTTGATATACTTGGCGTATGACTTTCTTGTTGAAAGCCTTGATCATCCGTTTTTGATACATTTGACCATGGAAAACAACAGTAAGTCTCTTTTCATCAATTAAATTCAGCTGATCAAGTCGAGTCTGGATCCAATCGACTTCATTCAACCCTACATCCTTCATAATCCTCAGAGAGGGGATTTGAACCTCAATAGGCAAGACAGCCTATATGCCGTAAACCAAAGAATAGGGTGTTTCCCCGGTTGATGTGCGAGCCGTGGTACGATAACCGTGGAGATAAAACGGTAACATCTCATGCTAGTCTTTGTATGTGACTGTCATTTTCTGTATGATCTTCTTAATGTTTTTATTTGCAGCTTCGACAACACCATTCATCTTTGGCCGATAGGGAGAATAATTGTGATGCTGAATCTTGAATTGCTCGCATAATGTGCTGATCATAGTGTTATTGAGATTTGTACCATTGCCAGTGATGATCCTTTCCGGGATACCATACCGACAAATAAGGTTTTGCTTGATGAAGCGGGTAACAATATTCTTGGTAACGGAAGCGAAGTAAGATGCCTCCACCCATTTTGTAAAATAGTAAATGGCCACTAGGATGAAGCATGTCCATTGGAGTCTGTCGGCTTAATTTCCCAAATCATATCAATTCCCCACATAGCAAAGGGCCAAGGAGCCGTCAAGACATTCGGAGGAACCGGAGGTACGTGCACCTTATCAGCATAAATTTGACACTTATGGAAGGTTTAAGAGTGTTGCTGGCAATCTGCTTCCATGGTAGACCAATAATAGTCTGCCCGTAGGATTTTCTTCACCATCGTATGCCCACTGGAGTGGGTGCCAAAAGTACCTTCATGTAATTCAGCCATGATCTTTTCAGCTTCAACCTTATCCATGCACCGAAGCAAAATGGAGTCATGATTGCGTTTGTACAGGATGCCATTACTCAGGAAGAATTTAGAAGAGAATCTCCTTAAGAACTTCTTGTCGTTGATTGAAGCTCCTTCCGGGTATTCTTGGGCCTCGAGATACCTCTTGACTTCGTGAAACCAAGGTTGGTCCACTACTTCTTCAATATTAATCTCGTGACAGTGCGCTGGTTCATCCATTCGTTCGATGGTAATCTGGGGAGCCTCGTTATCCCAATTAAGTTTAAACATAGATGACATTGTGGATAGAGCGTCTGCTAGCTGATTTTATTCTCGCGGGAAATGCTCGAAGGTAATCTTCTCAAAATGTGGTAGCAATGTCAAAACATGTTCTTTGTAAGGGATAAGGTACAAGTTCTTGGTGTCCTATTCCCCTTTGATCTGACTGATAACCAAAGCTGAATCTCCAAACACATCTAAGGATTTGATTCCCAAGTCTATGGCAGCTCTGAGACCGAAGATGCACGCTTCGTATTCCACCATGTTGTTTGTACAGTTGAAGCAAAGTCTGGCAGTAAAGGGAGTATGACACCCTTTTGGAGATATGAGTATAACACTGATACCATCAAAGAACAGGTTCCATCGGGATCCTTGTTCAGGTCCATCGTATGGCCTGACTTCTTCATAGTTGTCTAACGTCATGATGTCTTCATCCGAGAATTCAAACTTCATAGACTGGTAATCTTCTACAGCTTGGTGAGCGAGATGATCAGCTAGTACACTCCCCTTTATAGATTTCTGGGTAATATATTGTATGTCGTACTCTATCAAGGATCATCTGCCATCTAACTATTTTCCCAGAAAGAGCAGGCTTCTCGAAGATGTATTTTATCAGATCCATTTTAGATATCAACAAGGTAGTATGAGTCAGCGTATACTGTCTCAGCCGGCGAACAGCCCATGCCAGAGCGCAACAAGTTTTCTCGAGCAGTGAATATCTAGTTTCACAGTCAGTAAACTTTTTGCTCAGGTAGTAAATAGCATGCTCTTTTTGGCCAGACTCGTCATGCTGCACCAATACACACCCCATCGAGTTTTCTAAAACAGTCAGATACATGATCAATGGTCTTCCCTCGACTGGTGGCATTAATACAAGAGGTTCTTGTAAGTATTCTTTGATTTTGTCAAAAGAAACTTGGCATTCATCATTCCATTTGACTACTTGATCTTTCTTCAATAGTTTGAAGATTGGCTCACAAGTAACTGTTAGGTGAGAAATGAATCTGGCAATATAGTTCAAACGTCCCAAGAATCCTCTGACTTCCTTCTCAGTATGAGGAGCAGGCATCTCTTGTATTGCTTTAACTTTGGCAGGATCGACCTCAATACCTTTGTTACTGACGACAAAGCCTAGGAGTTTACCGGACCGTACCCCAAATGTGCACTTGTTTGGATTCAACCTCAGCTTGTACTTCTTCAGTCTCTCAAACAGCTTTTGTAAGTGATCAAGATGCTCTTCTTCTATTTGTGATATGGCTATCATATCGTCTACGTAGACCTCTATTTCATGATGTATCATGTCATGAAATAAAGCTACCATGGCACGTTGTAAGGTTTCCCCAGTATTATTTAATCCGAATGGCATTACCTTGTAGCAGAATATGCCCCACTGTGTGACAAATGTTGTTTTTTCCATGTCCTCAGGTGCCATTTTGATTTGGTTATAACCAGAGAATCCGTTCATGAAGGAAAACACTTTGTGTTGTGCCATATTGTCAACTAGGATATCAATGTGGGGGAGTGGAAAATAATCTTTAGGGCTCGCCCTATTCAAATCTCTGTAGTCCACACACATTCGTACTTTGCCGTCTTTCTTGGTCACACGAACAATGTTGGCAACCCATTGAGGGTAGGAAGTGACAGTCAGGAATTCAGCATTGAATTGCTTCATAACCTCCGCTTTAATCTTTTCTGACATATCAGGTCTCATGTGGAGAACCTTTTACTTTACTGGCGGACAATCTTCTCTTGTAGGAAGACAATGTACCATGATGTCTGTATCAAGTCCTGGCATGACTTCATATGACCAGGAAAAAACTTCAACATAATCGTGTCCACAGGTTCCTCGTGAGGCTGAATAGTTCTTTCCTCTTGTTGTAGCAGTCTATCAAGCTCCCCTCATACTTCACAATCTTCCTCACCTTCATCTTCGGTTTGGTAGATTAGATTCTCAGAGTCATAAAAGGCCATAGCAGTATCGTTACCCATGGGATCTAGAATGGATGGATACCTGTATTTGTGAGTGTGGGTGTGTGTAAGGGTATAGCTATCTTTAAAAGAAAATAAAATATAAAATAAAAACAATGAGCACAAAAGTTTGTATGCGGAAAACGTCCATAATTCATTGATGTCATATGAAGATGAAATAATAACCCTTACAAATGGACCATTGTGCCTCGGGCAAGACATAAGGTTTTAAGAGTGCGAATTGTTTTTGAATATTACAGATCCAATAAAATGTAAAGATAAATACTGTGTGATAAAAGTTATTAGGACGAAGTCTCTAGCCTCCCAATTGCTGAGCCCTCCATTGACAGTCAGAAAGATCCAATCCTCCAGGTTGCAATCATCTTCACCATCTTCTACCGCGTTGACCTCACGGTTGCTAATCTTCAAGGGTGGCCCTCCAGCACGGGCATGGCGTACAACCTTTTGAGCACTTGAAGTGAAGCCTAGGCCAAACTTGTCAGACTTATACGGGATATCCAGGAGTTTCCCCCAGATGGTGCATCCACCTTCCTCTACCACTGCTTTGGCGTCCTTCAGAGATGACATCTGGAGTGGAGGCCTTGTAATCTTGGGAATCTGAGACACAATCTTGGTCACTACTACCTCTTGGGGGACCTCTTCGAAGTGTTGAAATGGAGTTTCAATGAACTCGCCGTCCAATTCCATATACCTGAAGGAATTGAGATGGATGATCATGTATTCTTCCTCTCCATGGACAGTGATAATCTTTCCTTGAACCGGATACTTCAACATCTGGTGCAATGTAGAAGTAACAACGCCAGCATTATGGATCCATGGCCGTCCTAGCAGACAGGATTAAGAAGGGCGGATATCCATTACATAAAAGAATGAATTGAAAGTTTGAGTCCCAACCTTTATGGGGATATCCACCTCCACGTGTACCATCCTCTTCGTGCCATCAAATGCTCTTACTACTATGTTGCTTGTCTTTAATGTCAGTCCCTTGCAGTCAAGTCTGTCAAGAGCTTTTTTCGGTAAAACATTCAAAGATAAGCCAGTGCCCACCAAGACATGGGCCAGAGTTGTGCCCCTACATTTTACAGAGACATGTAACGCCTCGTTGTGCTTTATTCCCCTTGGTGTCAGATCAGCATTCGAGAATCCTAGGCCGTTATCCGCTGTCAAGCTGGCCACGCAGTCTTGAAATTGATCAGCAGACGTCTCTTGAGGCATATGGGCTGTTTTAAGAACTTCACCAAGGCTTTCGCATGTGCCTCGGAACACAGTATTAATGCCAGCATGGAGATCTTGGAGGGATTTTGCCCCAATTGTTCAACTACATCGTAGTCTCTCCTCTTTATAATTTTTAGGATCTCCTCCATTTCTTTCTTAGATGTCTCAGGGATAGTCAGTGATTGAGCCTTCGTCCGGACAGGCTCAACCAAAACACCTTTTCCTCGAGTTTCAGTAGCAGAAGTGTTGGTAGGAATGACAACAGGGGTTGTAATGGCTTCGTCAATAGGAGCATTTGCAGAGATGATTATGGGTACGGAAGTAACCTTTGGAACAACCACGGGTCCAGAAACTGCCTTTGGGGGGGGGGGGGGGGGGGGAATTTATGGAGAAAAAATCCTACTGCTTCGGGTAATTTTACTAGTTCCGGAAATATTGCTGATGTCAGAATCTTCTTCTTCAGAGTTTATCTCTTTGGAGGTCGGTCAGTCTTGTTTGATGCCATGGTAGTAAATGCCCCCTCCGTAATTCCACAACACAGTTTTGTCTGATACATATGGGACTGGCCCAGGCATAGTGATTATTAGAGGAGTTGCTTTCGGAACCGATGTAATTCTAATGGGTCTTTTGGTGGAGACCCTGGAAGAATTGGCGGAAATGGTAATGATTGAAACATCTTCAACAGGAATAGGTGAAACAGGAGTACTTTAAAACAAAATCTCTTTGTTATCTATCAAGCATTGAATGCCTGTTTTCAACAAAGGGCAATCAGTTGGTGAGGACAAGCAGAGGTGGCAAACTTCATTACAGCCCGGGAACACACTGGCTTTCAACAAGTTTATCTTAATGGTTAGAAGTGGAGTCATGAGTTCATCAACTGTGGTAACAAACAAATCTTCTTCAATAGCGTTGGTGTTGTGACCATGTCTGGGCGTAGGAGCAGAAATGATATTTGGCTTCTCGGGCGCATCAAACTCAATTTCTTTTGCTTCAATGAGGTCTTGTATTTTGTTCTTCAAGGCCCAATAGTTATTAGTATTGTGACCAGGACTTTCAGAATGATATGCACAACGGGCATTGGGATGATAATGAGGGGATGTTGTGTTGGGGTTTTTTGGAGCTTCTTTCAAGGTTGCCAAATTGGATTTCAGAAGATGCGGTAACACTTGAGACAAAGTCATGTTAATTATGGTGAATTGCCTGACTGGCCTTTCCACCCTTGGTTGATTACTTCTTTGTTGATCAGATGTAGGCTTTGGAATCATAACAGCCCCCACCATTGGTCGGCGTTCGGCCCTCTCTTGGTTTCTTTGCGGATATACAACAGTTATCTCTTTCTTCCTGATAAAAGGCTTCCTTACAGCTGTAGAAGAAGATGAATCCTTCTGAATCTTTCCACTTTTTATACCAGCTTCCACCCTCTCTCCGATCAATATTAGCTCAGTAAAGTCTGCAGATGAACTTACGATTAAATGATTGAAAAAGGTACCGAACAAAGTGCCTAGGAACATGTCTACCAATTCCTTTTCAGATATAGGGGGTGAACTCTTCCAGCCAAATCTCTCCATTTTTGTGCATAATCCTTGAAACCTTCATTGGAAGCCATAACCATACTCTGGAGTTAAGTACGGGTAGGCGCCAAATCAGCATTGTATTAATAGTGCTTGTAGAAAGCTGCGACAAGATCTTCCCAATTGTGGATGTTGGCTCTTTCTAGTGGGTAAAACCAATCAAGTTGTGTTCCAGACAAACTGTCTTGGAAAAAATGCACCCACAAGTCTTTATCAGTGGTGTGGGGTTGAATTTTTCTCACATATGATCGGAGATGCATTTTCGAGAATGACACTCCATCATATTTTGCAAACATAGGCACTTTGAATTTGGGAGGAATCACAATCCCCGACACTATTCCCAATTCCTTAAAGTCTAAGCCTGGCACCTTTTATATTTCCATCGCGCTCAAACACTCTTCGAGATGTCTGTACTTATCATCATCTGGAGGATACTGTTCCTCAGAATAGTCTTCCTCTTCTTCCTCCTCTTCTTTTGATTCTGACGGGACAACTGTTTCCTTGTCTTTCCCTTCTCCTTCACCAGAAGTTGCTGCAAAGTTCAAAGTCCTTCTTGTCTGTCCCTGAAATCTTCTCCCTATATTTAAGACTCCAGTTACTTTCTTTGTTTTCTTTTTCCTCTCTTCAGCTAGTAGAGTCTTCAGTTCTTCTTGCCCGTTGGCCAGGGTCATGAGCAACTGTTGAAACTGCATGTTCTAAGCTTGGATATCTTTCATTATTTGCTCGATATCCATCTTACTGAAATAAACAGTAGAGAGATGAGGAGACTTGTTTCAAAAAGACCTGTTTATGTTTTGATGAATGATATGTGCATATGCAATGTTTTCAAGGATTTTGAAGATTCAAGTTCGTTTTAGACAAAAAGAAACACCCGTTATATTAATAAGATAAAGTTTGAGTACATCAATGCCCCTTGGACAAAATAATACAAAACTCTAAGATAAAAAAGTAGTGTGCATCCTCTTTGGAGAAATGTAGGCATTTAGAGTCCGCTCCTCATGAAGTAGCCTAGTGAGTTCCAAGACCTTCTTCTCGCTTGTGTAGAATTGGGCTTCGAAAGTATCTCGCTATCCTTTGAGTTGTATCCAATCCCTTTGTAAGTCTCCAAGAGATGTGGGCATGTCAGGATGTAGGATAGTGTATGGAACTTCTCCCTCCTTAACAGGCTCAATGATTACCGGAAGGATGGAAGGATAAGGCATTATAAGACTTTAAGCACGGGCTCATACCCATTTGAGGTAAGGCTCAAGAGGGATGGAATTCTTGTTCCCCAAAGTCTTGCTATCCACCTTGTTTAGCATCCTCCAAGCTCGGATAAATCTCTGGCGAAGACCTTGATTGTCGTTGTCGTAGTCGAATACCAAACCTTGAATCAACATCTCGTGCGGGCCATCCCTTCGGGCGTAACCAAAATGTCTTAAGGATAAACAAGGGTTGTAGGTGATGCCTCCCCTAATGCCAAGTAGAAGGACATTAGGGAATTCTCCACAATGGTCAACAATGGTAACATTCTCTTTGGATCGGGAGTACCAATGAATGTCTAAATGTTTGAGTGTCATTAACCTTTGTGACCACCTTGAACCTTGCTCATTCTTTAAGACTTATTGGGGGAGATGATAAATAAACCATCTTGCTAGGAGAAGGGTGCAACACATAAGGACACCTCTTTTCCTTATTGTGCGAGTGAGAAAAGAGTGTAGGATATCCCCTAGCAATGTAGGCACCGGGTTGCGTGACATGAAGACTTTGACGGTGTTCACATCTATGAGTTTGTCATGATTGGGAAACAAGACCATCCCATAGATAAGAAGAGCCACAATTTCCTCAAAGGCTTGCAAGTCTAAGGAATTCCAACAACTTTGGGCTTTCTCAAACAAGAACTTTTCTAAGAAGCCTTTAACACCACTCCTAGTTTCCCAATGAGTCGTGACATCAGATGAGTGCAAGTGTAGATCTTGAGCAATCTCTTTTGGCTTTGGGTCTCTTTCCGTACCGTTGAAAGGTAGTTGATTGAGAATGTGAATCCTCAAGAGTTGGGAGAATTCTTCCAAAGTAGGCACAAGTTGATAGTCGGGAAATGTGAAGCAATGGTGCAAAGGATCAAAGAACTGAAAGAGCACCTTCATCATATCCTCATCAGTGTTGGAGGTGACCAAGTTGAGTAGACGACCATGTATTTCGGTGAATGGAGAGTTCTCAGGGATCCTTGAAGCTAGCTCCTTAAGTTGTGGAGGAATTCTTACAAGGTTGACTTGAATATTTTTCCTGCGAAGTGAATCCATATCCTACAAACAAGAACAAAGATAAATCCCAAAATCCTTGAAATGGTTAGTGGATGCATATGATGTTCATGATGTCCATGATGTCATGTACAAGTATGCATATACAAGCAAAGAAAACAAGTCCTTAGTTTAGGCTTGCATTGGGCTTTATAGGTAAGTACCCTCTTGAAGTTTGTTGGCTTAAACCTGTCCTAGTAATAGTAACCGGGTTCTAAGGAGCTCAATATCACTGGATTGTTTCCTTGGTCATTGTTCAGCTCAAGCCTCTTTAATGGAGACCGAAATATCCCAAGAGACCAAACCTCAATGAGTGTAGTATCGAGTATCTACCAACTTCGGACTGCACCAAAGCCAGTCATCTCACTACATCCTAAAGGCCAAGTTGGTCAGGCAAGGGTTCTAGAAGTTCATTAGTGCTTCATGACATCACTCAGCCATCCCGTATTCTCTTTTATTAACTCAAATGCTACCGGTACCCACAAATATGTCACCCTAATATAGCTATTGCTTAGACCATGTCGGTATACCCCACACAGTTTCCATAACGTATTTCTATTTACCTATAATGTATCCCAAATCCGGGTAAAGGATTCAAACCCAAACAAAGAACCATATTGTAAAGCATACAAATGAAACAATGTAAGCAAGTAAATGTGATCTATCCCTAAGGTAACCCCACTTTTATAATTATCCCTAGCAGAGTCGCCAGTTCTGTGATACGGTGGGAGAGCTGACTTGAAGGTTTTGCGTTTGATCTCAAATATTGCGGTTAGCAAGAGTCGCCACCGACTTTTCTTTTATCCAAAAAAGGAAAGATGAAAAAGCACAGGAAAGACCTTTGAGATTGTTTCTTGAGTTCGGGGGGTAGATTAAGAAAAGGGAAGGTATTAGCACCCTTTTCATACATGGTTTTCCATGGGCTCTTAGTTACTTGCTAGATCACTTGCTTTTGTTTGAAATTATGTTTTGTGTGGTTTTTGAAAGTATTTTTGTAAAGAGGCCATTGTTTAGGCAATCTTTGTAATGATTCTCGTTCGTAAGAATGTATAAAAAGATGTTTGTCTTTTTGAAAATGTTTTCAATGTTTGGAAGTGTGTGTGTGTTTGTTTTTGAAAATAGCAAGGATAGTTGTTTTGAAATGGAGCAAGTAACTAGAAGTAATCTACCTACTCAAATGTCTTTCTTGTTCATTTTCTTTCCCTTTGATATTGTTTTCTTACCATTGATTTGGTAAGCAACCCTATCTTTGGATGTAAACGGGACGGGCGTGGGTCATCGTATAACCATGATTAGCAATATTTCAAAGTATCTTAGCATTTTTGAGGGACTAAGATCATTTTGTAAGGAAAATTTGAATAGCGTCATCGAAGGACTATGATCTTATATTTGTTTGTTTTGCTAAGATACTTCGCATGTGTAATATGGCCATTTTTGTGTAAGGCAACCAAGTGGAGTAACCATAGGGAGTGCTTGTGTGCAAGTGTGTTATTTTCATGATTGATTTTGTCTTGAATTAGGGTTTTCTATTTGATTGGTTTTATCTTGCCATACAAACCCTAATTACTAACATGTTATGTAAAAGTAATAAATTGCGAAATTTAAAGATTACTACGCTATTACAACACTTTGTGGGAATTTGTACAAATATTGGAATTAATAATGTACAATATAAATTAAATATGCAAAGATATATATATATATATATATATATATATATATATATATATATATATATATATATATATATATATATATATATATATATATATATATATATATATATATATATATATATATATATATGCAAGAAAAGATTTTGTTTTGTTTTTTATATGAAAAAGTTTTAATCTAAGCCCAATAAATAAACCAAAATTGAACTTAAATTAGGTAAGAAATAAAAATTATTTTTAGAAAGGATTTTTGACTAACCCTAATTTTAATTTGTTAAAAGAAAATAAATTTCTCTAAGTATTTTTTTATATTTTTGTCTTAAAAAATAATAAATAGTATTTATGAAGTATTTTTGTCCTTTTATATGTTAAAATAAATATTTATAAGTGTGAGAAAAAAATAATAATTAACCTAATTCTATTTTTTATTTACAAGTTTATTAAGAAAAAATAGTTAATACATAACTAAAAAAAATATTTTTTATGAGAAAATAAAATAAAATAAACAAAATATAATATTTATCATTTTTATATTTTTTATAATTTTTAATATTTAAGAAAAATGTATATTTAATGAAATAAAAAAAATAAATGAAAATAGTTGGGCCAGGGGTGTTGCAAGAAAAAGGAGGCAGGAGGTTAGCAAAAAACATAGGGCCCAATGTGTTGAGCCCACGTTGCAAACAATAAAAAAAAAGATGAAAAATGTGGAAAAATGCAAAAAGGCAGCACCAAGGCTCGAACCTGTGACCTTAGGCATTTCTGCGCGCTGCCTTACCACTGGGGTGACTGTACACCCGTTAGTTCAAATGAAAACAAAAATACATAACATGAATCACTTCCTTGCCCAGTACGTCATCTTCTTCCTCTAGCCAGCCGGACCACCCGTATCTCTCTTATTTCTCCATGAAAATGGAAACTCCAAACATGAAAATGATAGCATTTCTTCCCACGATTTCAACCATATAACTCATGTAAACTAAGAGCCAAAGATCAAAGCTAATTTTACTGGCCCTAATTTAAAACCTAATTTTTACAGAAATTTTAAATCCAAAATTCTCTATACACAATGAATTAAAATGAAATCTATGAACATGGTTGGCTTTAGTGCAAGGATATCTACATTTTATTTTCACAAATCAAGACCAAAGGATGCCTGTATGAAGAGATAGAAGTTAGAGTTTTTACCTCTTTCAGTTGAGATCGTGAATGGAGTTTGAGCAAGTTTTGAGAAGGCCTGAGAATCTGTTTAGCTTGCCTGGACCTCCCTGAGTGTGTTCCAATCCTTACTTTGCCTTGAAAGTTCCTGAAAATCCCTACTCAAGTCAACCTGCACGCTTGAAATGAAAAAATGGCAGATGGAGAAGGAGGAGTTACAGTGAGGGGATAATGGTCTGGAACACTTAGATATGATATATGTTAAGTGTTTAGGTGGTTAAAACTTAAAACGCACGAGTGGTTTTTGATATTGCTATGCAAGGTGCAAAACTGCAAGTTATGGCAGGTTTTTAGTGGTAGAGAGTTTGGGAGAGTTTCTGAGCTTTAGCAATCGTGTTCTAAGTCAAAATACATTTGTGTATAAGTATAGAAAATGTTAGACATCAAGCTTCCTCAAGATTTCTGAGTTATAGCCTTTTGGCTCTATTGCTTGCTTTTGAAGAAAAGTGAGGAGACAACTCTCTATGTGCTTGTACAAGCCTGATCTGAGTTGGTACAGGTCTTAGTCACATTGCTTTTGGTTTATAGGGTTTGTGTGTGCAGAAAGAACAAGTGCAAAGCTCAAGGAGTTGACAATTGCAAAAGTTGTGCTTTATCAAAATGGAAATGGCAACTTTGTGCCATTTATGGAATTATTGTTTGGACAAAGGCTCTAATGCTTGGATCAAAGCTCTATAAGTTATGTAAACATTTAATTATGGAGTGAGAAACAAGTTTGAGGCCTGAAAAGCAAAGGTTACGCAGTCTAGGCTTGAATTTGAGTTTTGGTTCATCATGAAATGGCTTGAAATCAAAGTGAGAAATTTCCAACTTCATCTCTTCGATTTTACCTACTCAAGAATGATATCAAGGAGTTCTTGAACATTTTGGAAAGCTTGCAATGTGCTCTATAACTCATCTTTGAATTTCTTTCAAAGATTCCCCTTGGAACTATGTGAAAAATTGGCATGAAGTTAGGTCAAAAACCTGCCTAACTAGGGCAAAATTTCACTAAGTTATTTTAATTCATGAGCATGTATTCACAAAATCATATCTTGAGCAAGTTTCATGTTGGGAACTTTCTTTTAATCATTTTGGGAACTTTCATGTTGGGAACTTTCATGAGCATGTATTCACAAAATCATATCTTGAGCAAGTTTCATGTTGGGAACTTTCTTTTAATCATTTTGTATCATGGTTGAAATCTAGCTTAAAGTTGAGAAAAAATAAGAAATTTTCTATACTTAGAAAAGTTTCTAAGTTAAGAAATTTTAAATTTCAAAACAAAATCTTCAATCCTTGATTTCTTGATGAACAAGTTTCACATTTTGACATGTTTTGATGAATTATGATCCTTGGCACTTGAGTTTGACCAAAAAGTCAAAGTTTGACTTTTCAGTATACAATTGACTTTTAATCAGTTGACTGAAAAATTCATCTATCAATCCAATGGATTTGCAATGTTTTGAACCATGTCATTAGGTCAAAATGATGCAATTGAACTCTTGAGATCATGCCTTAAACCAATTGACCATTTGCTAGGTCAAAAATCAGAAATTGCCCTTTCTCAGTTAAAACCCTAATTTTGACCATTTTGCCCTTTTGATGATTTGATCAAATTTCTTGAGGAATTATGGTCCAAACTTTATAAAATGATACATGTGAGTCCAAGATGTTGATGTCAATCAAAAATTATGAAGTTTTACTGTAAATTGGACATGGTTGACTTTTTCCCCAATACAGTTGATTTTTAGGTCAACTATCCAATTGACTGATCAAAAATGTGATTCAAGGCTTGAAACTTGACATGAGTAATCTTAGAGGTCCATAATGATCCTTGAAAGTCATATGAAGCATTGATAGTCCAAAAATCCTTGTGCAAACTCAAACCCTAATTTTGGTCATCAATGCATGAGGAGATGTCTTGAACTGATCAAACCCTAATCCAGTCTTGAGTCAAAGATACCTTTTTGAGGAAAATCTTGATAAATGAGAGAGAAAATTTTGGGGTACAACCATTGGTATCATCAAGCTTACCAGGATATAGATATTGTTGACAGTTGTGGTAGTTTCCCCAATGTACCTCTTCTTGGTACAAAGGGAGGAATTAACTATAACCCTGTTCTTGCGCGACGAAAGCTTGGTTATCCGATTAGGGATAAAAAATAGTATTCATTTGAGTAGTTTCTTTCTGAAGGAGGGAGAATACCATAGGGAAGCTAGGGAGCAGATTATGAAGGCCTGGTGTCACATTTATAAGAATAGTAGGAAAGACTTGGGACCTAGGGGTATTGTTTCTTTGGAGCCATATCTTCAGTGGGTCCAAACGAGAGCTATTCAGTTGAAGATTCCATATTCCAGGGAAACACCTATGCCTGATTTATTTGTGAAGACCACCCATCCCCTATTAGATGATCTAGAAGAGCTGTAACTTGCTTTGGTCAGGATCTAATAGGAAAAGGACGCTTGGAAGACTAAGTGCCAAACTCTAGAGATTTCCTATAGAGCAGGTTTGAAGGAGAAAGACGACTTGATTGAGATCCTTGAGAGTTGGGCTATAGAGACCATGGAGAGGCAAGGGGATTTATTTTCTCCTAAGCCTCATTCAGATACTATTTGCTCACTCCCTGATTTAGGTGATTGGAAGGAGGTTGCCACCATATATGCGGAAGAAAACCAGAGGTTGAAGTCTCAGACTGCCAGGCTCACAGGGAAGCACCAGCGTATAGAGTGATCTTCATCAGCTTCTCTTTTCAGTGTTTTAGATTTTATTTTCACCTTGTACTTGGGATCATTAAAACTTGTAATCCATTTTGAAGTTGTTATAATAAAATTTTCATTATTTTCAACGGTGTTATTACTTTGATATTTGCAATATGTCTATAAATTTTAAATCCCTTGAAATATTAAATAACAAAATCAAATCATGTGCATTTCACATCATGCATCGTTTGCACATATTTCTTGCATTTGTTATGCATATCCAGGTGTCTTACCAAGCTTCTTTACTTCGTTCAGCAAGCTGACTCATCACTACAACACTCGGGCTAATCTCAGAAAGAAGATGGACAACATGGAACAAGAGAATCGCGAGCTGCGCGAGGAGGTTTCCGCTTTGAAGGTCGGCATGGCTAATATTACTGCTTTGATGGAATCTCCGGTGGCTGCTCAGAATCAGCCACCAAGTGTTCAACCTCAACCAACAAGGGTTACTACTGAAGCTCTAACTGTTCCTACGTCTTCTACTCCAATTGTTGTTCAGAATCGCATGCCTCAAGGTTACCCATGGGGAATGACAAAGAATTTTGTGCCTGAAGGTTTCAATCTTGGTCCTCAAGATACTCCAGTTGTTCAGACTATTGTTACTCCTACACCTCATGTGGTGCATGTTCCTGCTGTACCGCCTTCGGTGAATATGGTTCCATTTGTTAACGATGATGTGTTTCGTCATTTCCCTCCACCAAGTGAAGACTTAGGTCTTTATGACAGAATGGATGATTTCCAAGAACAGTTTGACAAGATGCAGGGAGAGATGAAGGACCTCAGGGGAAAAGAGTTATTTGGGCAGAATGTGAATGAATTATGCTTGGTCCTGAATGTTAAGATACCTGTGAAGTTTAAAGTCCCGGAGTTCGAGAAATACAAGGGCAACACTTTCCCTCGTGCCCATCTAGTGATGTATGTAAGGAGAATGTCTCCCTGTTGTACCCCAAAATTTTCCCTCCCATATTTCTCAAAACATTTCAAGAAAGATCCTCAAGTTGCTCAAGGAAGTCCAAGGGTTGACCAGACAAGCCATCTCCTAAGGCAGTCTACCTCAAATTAGGGTTTCATGTTGCGTCAAGATACTTGAGTCCAAGGGATTCCAAATTCTCACCAATGTACTAATATGATCTCAAGATCATCCATGTCATGTTTCAAGCCTTGCAGAGGAGTTTTCTCAGTCAATTGCTCAAAGGCCTAAAAATCGACTGTGCTAGGGCAAAAGTCAACTGTGGCCCACATACAGTCAAACTTCAAGATTTTTGGTCAACATCCTCATTTTGAAGTATATTTCATCATTTTATCAAGGGTTGATCATGATTCATCAAGGATTGCTCATAATTCATCAAGACTCAAAAGTTGCTAAATTAGGGTTTTGCAGGAAAAGTCAACTCAACTTTGACCAAGCATAAATTTCTCATACTTTATGAGAAATGACCCATCCAAAGCTCATTTTGAAGAGGATGCCATGCTCTATAATCCATATTCAGCTCCCCAGTTCAAAATATGCACTCACAAGAAGTTATGAATTTGGACATTGTTGTACCCCAAAATTTGCCCTCCCATTTCCTCAACATTTTCTCATCACAAGACCCTTGGAGCTCAAGATCAAGTTAGGGTTTGCTCTGCTCAGGACCCCTCTTGACACTGTTGACCCAAATTAGGGTTTGAGTTTGCACAAAGATGTTTTGACCTAAAGTGCCCAAAATGACTTTCATGTTTCATGTTGGACTCACAAGTTTATCCATACCAAGTTTCAAGTCTTGATTCCAATCTTTGCCCAATCAATTGGACAGTTGACCTAGAAATCAACTATATTGGGGAAAAAGTCAACTGTGGTCAATTGACAGTCAAACCTCATGATTTTTGACCCACATCAACATTATGAACTCATATGAACCATTTGGTCAAGTTTGGATCACAATTCCACAAGAAATTTGATCAGATCACCAAAAGGGCAAAATGGTCATTTTTAGGGTTTTGACTGCACAAAGGCAATTTTTGACTGTTTGACCTAGCCAATGGCAAACCAAGCTCACATATGGACTCAAGGATTCAATGACATGGTCTTGACATATTCAACAAGTTCAAAAGATCCCAAATGCACAAGATTGACAGATGAATTTTCCAGTCAACTGATCCAAATTTGACTGTACACTGAAAAGTCAAACTTTGACTTTTTGGTCAAAATCAAGTGCCAAGATTCATTTTTCATCAAGACATGTAAAATTATGAAACTTGTTCATCAAGAAATCCAAAATCACAAATTAGGGTTTGAAATGAAGAAATTTCATTACTTAGAATTTTTCTAAGTTATGAAACTTCCTTATTTTTTTCCTAACTTTGTCCCTTTTTTTCATCAAGATGCATTTGGATTCAAACAAAACTCAAAACATGAAAGTTATAGTCCATTTCAAAATCTACAACTTTGATTCACAAAGTTTCCTTAAAAGAAGCTTGTAGCTCAAGTTATGATTTTTGGAACAAGGGTGCAAAACATTCTTAACTTAGAAATATTTTGACCTATTTTAGGCAGGATTTTTGCCTAACTTCATGGCCACTTTTCACATGCTTCCACTTGGAATTTCAACTTGCATTACAAAGATGTATTGTAGTACACATTTCAAGCTTTCCAAAATGTCCAAGAACTTCTCAAACACCCTTGTGGTTAGGGAGAATCGAATTTGTCAATATGGGCAAAAGTCACTTTGATTCATGGCCAAGAGCATCTTCATAACTTGTGCATTTTCAAACTCAGCATGTGCAAGCTACATTACAGGCCTCTAATCTCATTTACACTCAAAAATTAAATGCTAAGCCATTGTGCCAAGATATTATTCTATGCATTTGGTCATTACATGAAGAATTAAACCTTAATTAGAAAAGCAAGTTATCCATTTTTGTAAAGTGGCACTTTATGTCAAAACATGAATCAAAGAAGTACAATGCATATCTTATAGGCACAATTTATTGGACATATCCCACTGATCAAGAGCAAGCTTTGCAACACATTTGAGGGGCCTAGAGGAGCCTGTAACAGGACTTGGCATTTTTGGCTTAAGAAAGAAGAAACATTGCATAACTGATCACATCTCTCATTGCTGCAACAACAAGCCTAAGCAAACATTGTGAACACATTCCATACTCCTCAAGTAACCTAAAACACGACCAAGCCATCCTCAAGACTCCCTCATTCATCAAAACACAGTTTTGTGGCAAAACAGGGTATCTTCTGCATATTGACTTCCACAGTTCATTTCCCTCGCGCGTTTTCATCCAAACCACCTCAAACACCTTCCATAACATCCATACAAACTATCCCAAGCCTTGGAAACAGACTGTAACACCTCTAACCAAGTTTGCCATTTTCACTTTTCTCTCTTGCAGGTTGACTTCTGTAGCTTGATACAGCAAGATTCAAAGCACACCAAGCATTGGAGAAGCATCCCTGAACTTCAAGCAAGCTGTACAAGTCCTCACATTGCCTTGAAAGTGCCTCCATTGTCATACACGAATCAAGCTGAACAGGTAAGTTTTTGAACTTATATCTCTCTATCCAGGCATAGTTAGGTTTAAGTTTGTGAAGAAAACATGTTCTAAGCATAGCCCTGAAGCCATCCATATAGTTACTTTTCATTTATATTATGCGTGCTAAGAGTATTTTGAATCTGAACATCTGAAAAAAAATTAGGTCAGGAATTGGGGGAGAAGAAATTCTCTCTCATTTCTGAGAGTTAGATCAAGTTCTTGGTTGTATGGATTCGTGGTTTGATGCTTGACATTTTTTATGTTATGAGTTTGTGCTAAAACTCAAAGAATCAGGAGTTAGGGAGATGAACAAGAAGGCGCGCATTTTGTGTTTGAACCTGGCCAGAGGTTGAAGACAAAGTCTTTGGGTTGGGCCTGTGTTGTTCTTCCTATTTGCACCACTTTTCCACACTTGCACCCCCTTGGCCCTTTGTGTTTATTTTTATCTTTTTTTGACTTTTTCTTTTTTATTCTGACTTGTTATTTTTTGACAAAACATAAAAAATATTAAAAACATTTTTTCAACCATTTTTGCATTTTTATTTGAATTTTGTTTGTTTTATTTGAGTTTATACATATAAATAAATAAATACCTCTTTTATTCAAAATACAAAAATAATACAAAATACATTTTTATTTTCTGATTTTATTTTTATCTTTTGAAAACATTTTAGAAAAAATATACTTTTTTTTGTAAATAATAAATATTTTATTTTTGTACATATTCAATATATTTAGTAAATAATATAAATACATATATAATTATTAGATTATTTAGGATAAAAACATAAAAATAATACATTTTTATTTTTATTAATATTTAACCTCAAAAATACTTTTCTTACAATATATTTATTTATTTATTTATTTTTTGTACATAATTAATAAATATTGTATATAATAAATAATTAATACCTTTTATTTAGTAAAATTAGGGTTTTGCCCTAGCCATAAAAAATCCAAAAAAATTAACTTTTCTTTATTATTTTTATTTCACTTGTAAATAAATCATACACTTACACAAATACATTTACACATACACATTTGCTTATTTTTTGTACATTGATTATATTTTACATTTTTGCGATTAATTCGATTTGGTTGTAAATATTGGACACTATCCTCCTATTAAGTCTCATCCCCATTTGAACATTTGTACCCCCATTCCCATGATTATTGTGTATTAATTTAGGACTTTTAATTCCGCATTTTAAAGCTTTCTAAATATGCCATGATAGACGTAGGGTTTGTATGCAAATAAACAAATAGTTTGACCTAATTCAAAGACAAAAAAGCATGAAAATGGACAACACCAATCACACTTGGAATTTTTTTATTAATAACCATGTATTAAAAAAATATTTCGCAAATAACCGGGTTTCGGAAAAAATTACGCAAATAACCATGTTTGAGATGGCTCCATAAAGGAGGAGCCATCTCATTTGGCGCATCCTCCTATATTTATAAGGGAGGCGCCATCTCATTTGGCGCCTAAGGGCAAATGGCAAGCCCTAAGCCAAATGAGATGGCGCCTAAGTGCAAAATTAGGTCAAAAAAAAAAATTTTTTTTCCTTCCCTGCGCGTTGCGTATTAGACAGAGATAACCAAAATTGATTTTTTATTTGAAAAAAAATAATTACATTCAACTGTTTTACATTTAAATAACAGTAAAAAAATAGATACAAAAAATACTGAAAAAAAAAAAGATACATCAATGATCCCCAGGAACCCGGTAATGACCCCCAGTTCCGCATCCCCGTCCTCGCCTTTCTCTTGCTGGGTGCCGTCTCGTTTCCTGTTGCGGCAAGGTCGATGGCCCAGCGAAGTCAATGCGATCCGAATCCATAAAATCAGTAAGATCTCCATATCTCGAAGATCCGCTCTGGTACAGTCGGTTACCCATGCCCTCGAAGTTTGGTCGTGTTGGCGGTGGGTGGGGTTCCATGGTTGGTCGGTAGCATTGGTCGTCTGAGTATGGGGGGTAGAAAGGAAATGGATCTTGGGGTGTTTGGTACTGTGGATGTTGGGTTGTTTGGTGATATGGTGGTTGATGGTAGGTTTGGTCGGGTTGGTCGTAATCTTCTGACATTCCCATATCAGGGCTAAGGCTGGATGTTGAGGGCCCCATATTGGGATATGTGGAAGACTGAAATTGTGTATGGGGTATGTGGGTTTGCTGGTATTGGGCTTGGTATTGTGGTTGGGTTTGAGGCATATCTGGGTATTGGTAGTTTGGCGGTGATTGTGGTTGGTAGTACGGCATTTGGTTGTAGTTGTGTTGTGGTGGGGAATGTGGTTGTGTGTTTGTTGGTCTGTTTCTTCTTGGGGGTGGGTTTGAGGTTGATGGATTTTGGGTTTGTTGGTGGGGAATCGAGGGTTGTGCCCATTGTGTGCGCGGGTCAACCAAGTACCTCGGATGAGACACGTGCATATCTGGGTTACTAACCGACCTGTACCACGACATATATTGATCGGTGTGTCGCATGTTACCTTGAGTAAGGAAAACAGGGGATTGCAAGATGTAACGGTGACGCCTTTGCCACATTTTACACCATTCTGGAGCAAAGTCTTTCCAGTTGGTTAGATTCCACTGGGCGTCGACCCTTTTTAGATGCCAGGGGGACAAATCTGTTGGGTCACTTGGTATCTCTTGGATCATTCCGAACTGCATCTTCACACGGTCGCTGTGGTGCATCTCCACAATGTTGAACCGAATGAGTGCAGTCTTTGCAGTCCAAGTTGCTGCATCCTCTGGATTTGGAGAATGGTCCAAACCCAAATATGGTCTCCAGACGAACTGCGATAAAATTTAAATCAGGTAAGCGCAAAAGTAATGTATAAATAAATAAAATGAAAAAAAGTTAAAAGCTACGACTTACGTCATCTGGGCCTAGGTGATCCAACAGATTCCGATAGAGTGCGACATTGAATCTAGGATTCTTGCCGTAATCCATACCCCTCACGCAGTACCTATAGGAAATGAGAAACATGTTATTTTTAGCATATATTTTGGAAAGAGAAGAATAGTTATAAATGCTATAACTTAATGACTTACTTTGTTGCGTAAGGGAAACCAAAAGTGTTGTTGTTGATGGGGTTTAAGGACTCCATCCTCCACCAACCCCAGGCTTGTAGTAAAAATGCGCACCCATAAAATGTACATTTTTCCTTGACTGCGTTTTTGCACAAGGAACTGTACAGGTGGGCTAATACTGCAGAACCCCAACTAAATTTTCTAGTTTTATCAAAATTGGTTAGTAAATGTAAGTACATGAAATTTACACTATTTCCCGTACTTTCGGGAAATAAAAAAGTACCAAAAAGTATCATAATATACGTTCGGGCTTTTACTACTCGGTCATTTTCTGAGGAATTTTCATTTAATTCCATACTTGCATAATGCCGTTTCAGGTCAGTGAGTAGTATTCCCTGCCCTCTTGCTCCACCACCTTCTACCATGTCCCTACCCAACAGTTCTTCACATTGTGAGTTTGGTTGCTGAACCGACCCGTTCACCGCTTTACCGTCAATAGGGAGGCCCAGTAGCATGTAGACATCTTCGAGAGTGATGGTACATTCACCTATTGGTAGGTGAAATGTATGGGTCTCCGGTCTCCACCTCTCCAACATTGCAAGGATGAATTTGGAGTCAATGGTGCAGTTGGAGATCTTTATCACGTGTCCAAAACCTGCATATTCCAGATAAGGGACGATAAAAGGGTCGGGGGCCAGGTATTTGTGCGAACGGATTCTGAATCTTTGTGTATCCTGAGATCATAATTAAACAAGAGTAAGATTAATTAAGATGAACAACACGTTTTTTAAAGTATGAAAAATGTATAACCAAATAAGAGACTTACAAATGCAGCAATGTTTTCCCTTGTGCCTCTGTGAGTATCTCCCATTGTTAGAAGGGCCATTCTTCAGAACGCTTGAGTGAATGAAAGACTTAGGAAGAAATAAGGAGTATGATAGACTTAAGAAATATTTCGTAGCAGAGAGTGAGAGAGTGAGAGTTGTGTGGGTGTGAGATATGTTTCATAAGGTATGTATTTATAGGCAAATAATTCTGATGTAGTGGTTGCATGCCTGCGAGGTGTCACATTTGCATGCTTAGGGAGTTACACATATGCATGCATGCATTTACAAATAATGTAAGGTGTCACTCTTGCAGGCTAGGTGGCAGCCCATGCATGTATCACGATTGGACAGTAAGGGAGGCGCCATCTCACTTGGCGAAATAGTACAAAAATGGATGTTGTCGCCACCCCATTTGGCGAATAAGAGGTGTCACGTTTTACAGCATTGTCTCAGGCTACGTGACAGCCTTTGGGATTCCTTTCTCTGTTGCATGCAAGGCCATTGGAGCTGATGGGTGGCAGGCTTAGACAAAACATTTTTGTGTGTAAAATAGGGCCAGGCTAGGTGGCAGCATAAGCCCATGCATGTATCACGATTGGACAATAAGGGAGGCGCCAACTCACTTGGCGAAATAGTACAAAAATGGATGTTGTCGCCACCCCATTTGGCGAATAAGAGGTGTCACGTTTTACAGCATTGTCTCAGGCTACGTGACAGCCTTTGGGATTCCTTTCTCTGTTGCATGCAAGGCCATTGGAGCTGATGGGTGGCAGGCTTAGACAAAACATTTTTGTGTGAAGAATAGGGCCAGGCTAGGTGGCAGCATAAGCCCATGCATGTATCACGATTGGACAGTAAGGGAGGCGCCATCTCACTTGGCGAAATAGTACAAAAATGGATGTTGTCGCCACCCCATTTGGCGAATAAGAGGTGTCACGTTTTACAGCATTGTCTCAGGCTACGTGACAGCCTTTGGGATTCCTTTCTCTGTTGCATGCAAGGCCATTGGAGATGATGGGTGGCAGGCTTAGACAAAACTTTTATGTGTGAAGAATAGGGCCAGGCTAGGTGGCAGCATAAGCCCATGCATGTATCACGATTGGACAGTAAGGGAGGCGCCATCTCACTTGGCGAAATAGTACAAAAATGAATGTTGTCGCCACCCCATTTGGCGAATAAGAGGTGTCACGTTTTACAACATTGTCTCAGGCTACGTGACAGCCTTTGGGATTCCTTTCTCTGTTGCATGCAGGGCCATTGGAGCTGATGGGTGGCAGGCTTAGACAAAACTTTTATGTGTGAAGAATAGGGCCAGGCTAGGTGGCAGCATAAGCCCATGCATGTAATATTATTGGCAGCCTTGGGGGGTTGCATCACTTACTTAATTGAAATATTTTGCCTTAGGTTGAACATAACATTCATTCACTTAAACTGTAAAATTTTCCAACCTTCGAATCAGTCATCTAACCTTCAAACATTCCAGCATTCTTACCTTCATATAATCAATAAACCCAAAACATTCCCACCTTCATACCTAAAACAATTCTACACAATGGCCTCTTCACCACAATTTGTTGTCAAAGCACATTTCAACGGTGAGACATACATGTGTCCCACAGTTGGGTTTTTGTTTAGAAACACCGACAATGTCCGATTTCTCTTAAACAGGAAAGCAAATTTCACCTACTTTAAGAAAAGATTGGAGGCCAAACTTGAACGAGGCCCGGTATCCCAGATAATTTATCAGAGTCCAGTCTTTTTTGGAAACAACCAAGTCATATTTTATAAGGTTGCAATTCAAGATGACGAGGATTTCCAGAACATGATTTCCAGCCATGTCTATTCTGGAAACGACTCTATTGAGTTGTACGTTCTGTTTCAAGAGCCTCCGGTGACACAGGAGGTAGAGCCTCCGGTGACACAGGAGGTTGATCCTTTGGAGAATGAGCAAGATGAGGTGGATGCAGTTGATGATGAAGAAGAAGATAACGAGTTAGAGTTCGATGAAATGGTGAACGACGATTCTGACGATGATGGCATCCCAAGTATTCCTACCGACAAAATCTACACACCACCTACGCACATGACAAACTTCAACATGGGCGGAGATGAACCTTCTACGGACTTGTTTTTCCAACCGTATATGCAATCAGATGAAAATTTAAAAGAGAAGGACAAGTTTCGTAATAGAGAGGAATGCATAAGGGCCATCAAAAAATTTCACATGCTCAACTCGGTTGATTATAAGGTGGATCGTGTAAACCCGGAAAGGTACAAGATCAAGTGTGTCCACCCTGACTGCATGTTCAAGCTGACCGCTTCATACAGACTAAGGGGTGACTGCTGGGTCATAGGTTCCATGACAACCCATACTTGTGTAAGTTCCACTCAATCACAAGACCACCGAAAACTCAACCATGATCTAATCTGTCAAGAAATCCTACCCCTGGTGAGCAACGACCCTTCTTTGAAGGTGAAAACAATCATCTCCCACATCACCACGGTTTTTAACTACACTCCGTCTTACCGTAAGGCGTGGTTAGCAAAGACTAAGGCGATTGAAAGGGTGTATGGAAACTGGGAGGAGTCATACCGAGAACTTCCCCGCTACCTCAATGCACTAAAGACATATTCTCCAGGTAGTGTTTATGTTCTGGAAACATTGCCCGCGTACGCCCAAGATGGTAGTGTACTACATGGCAACGGAATATTCAGTCGCGTCTTTTGGGCATTTCAACCATGCATCACAGGGTTTGCATCATGTAAACCAATTCTACAAATAGACGGGACTTGGTTGTATGGGAAGTACAAAGGCACGCTTTTGATGGCAGTTGCACAAGATGGCAACAATAACATTTTCCCCGTTGCGTTTGCCCTTGTCGAGGGGGAGACCGGTGGTGCTTGGAGCTTTTTCCTGAAAAATCTTCGTACACACGTGGCTCCTCAACCAGATCTATGTTTGATCTCGGACAGACATGCCTCCATTGAAAGTGCCTATAATAATCCGGCAAATGGTTGGCATGACCCTCCTTCTACGCATGTCTATTGCATCAGGCATATCGTCCAGAATTTCTCGAGGGAGGTCAAGGACAAAATATTGAGGAAAGCGGTGATGAATGCGGGATACGCACTGACACAGCCCACATTCAAATATTACCGCAACGAGATCCGTTTGTCTAACCCAGAAGCCGGTACGTGGATCGACAACATACCGGTCGAAAAGTGGACTAGGTCATACGACAATGGCCAAAGATGGGGGCATATGACAACAAATCTTATTGAATCAATGAATGGGGTATTCAAGGGCATACGAAACCTCCCCATCACTGCCTTGGTGAAATCAACGTATTTTAGGATGGCTGCGTTATTTGCCAAAAGAGGTGAAATATGGTATTCGGTCTTGCAATCAGGACAACTATGGAGTGAAAGCTGTATGAAGTACATTAAGGCTGAAAGTGCTAAAGCCAACACTCACATGGTTACACGGTTTGACCGCCATAGCCACAACTTTATTGTGAAAGAGACAATTGACCACAATGAAGGCCTGGCAAGGCAAGAATACAGGGTCATTTTACCTTCTCAATGGTGCGATTGTGGCAGGTTTCAAGCTTTTCGTATGCCTTGCTCTCATGTCATTGCCGCTTGTGCGCATACACATCAAGACGCGCTTCAACTGCTCTCAAACGTTTATAAATCTGAAACGTTGCTCACTGTTTACAACAACAACTTTCCTTTGGTGGCAAAACCGGACTATTGGCCTGAATACAACGGTGATATAGTTTGGCACAATGACCAAATGCGAAGGAACAAGAAGGGTCGTCCCAAAAGCAGGCGCATAACAACAGAAATGGACGATCTTGACAGGTTGGAAAGAAAGTGTGGTTTATGCCGTCAGGTCGGACACAATCGCAAAAACTGTCCGAATCGGGCGTCTGGCTCGACCACATAAATTTTGTAATACAATAAATCTTTTCAATATTTGTGTTGTAAACATTATGGGTTTTCCGTTAATAAAACTGTTCACACAATTTAAGAAATTCAATATAGGAAATTACATTAGGGTTTTCGCGTACAACAATGATTAACGATAATCAATCTAGGAAATTACAACTGTTAACACAATTTCATCTGACCCATGCATCATCAGCATTACATCACTGTCTGTTTTGACTTCCTCCAACCACACATTAGGTCTTCCTGTCGCATGCGAGGTTGTTGTTCGTTTTCACTGGATCCTTCGAATTTTTTCCCCCTCGGCGATGTCTCCATCTAGCCACCGTATCAACTCCCGCTTCAGACGCTCCATGGAGTGAATGTGCCAGAATTTCATTTTCATCGCAGGTTTCGTGGCGGAGAATATAACGTAACCATCTCTGCTAAAAATCATAGGCGAAGTCATTACGTAAATAAGGGAGTACAAAATAAAAATACAGTGCGAGAAACTGTGAGAAATTTCAAAGAAACGGACGACTTATTTATAAAACGGCAAAAAAACCCTAGTTTTGCCCTAGGCGCCAAGTGAGATGGCGCCTCCTCTCCT
This sequence comes from Vicia faba, assembly GCA_948472305.1. Taxonomy (NCBI): domain Eukaryota; kingdom Viridiplantae; phylum Streptophyta; class Magnoliopsida; order Fabales; family Fabaceae; genus Vicia; species Vicia faba. The sequence goes on along the minus strand of OX451735.1, from coordinate 627,140,913 downwards.
TTTTAAGGAGCATGCGCCATCTCACTTGGCTAAAAGCCAATGGAGGCGCCAAGTGAGATGGCGCCTAGGGCAAAACCCTAGGTGCATGCGCCAAATGAGATGGCTCCTCCTTTGTGGAGCCATCTCAAACATGGTTATTTGCGTAATTTTTTCCGAAACCCGGTTATTTGCGAAATATTTTTTTAATACTTGGTTATCAATAAAAAAAATTCTCACACTTGCACCCCCCTAGGGTTACTCCACTTGTTGCCTTCAATAATGGGCCATGTTGCATGTTAGGTTTCTTTGGCAAAACAAAACAATATCAAATGATCATAGTCCCTCGATGACGCTTTCGAAAGTTGCCTAAAAATGATCATAGTCCCTTAAAAGAAAAAGTGGCCAAAGACACTTGACACCATTGCAATCATGGTCTAAACGATGACCCGCGCCCGTCCCGTTCACATCCTAACACAAGATTGTCCACCAAATACAATGGTGGAATAAAATTGTTAAAAGGGTTAAAACATAGCAAAGATCTTTGAGAAATTTAGGGTAGATAGCTCTTGGTTACTCGCCAACTTGCAAAACAAAAACACTTGCCTATTTTTCAAAACCACACATCACAACACACTTTCAAAACAACTTTCAAAAAACATTGAAAACTTTTCAAAAGATATACACCTTTGTATACATCCCAACATGGATCATTACAAAGGTTGCCACCACATTGGCTTCTTTTCAAAACATTTTCAAACCCACACACAAAGCACCATTTCAAACAATTGAAAATCAAGGCAAGTTGATCTAAGCAAGTAACTAAGAGCCCATGGATAACCATGGATAGAAAGGGTGCTAATACCTTCCCTTTCTATAATCTACTCCCCGAACCCAAGAAAACATCTCAAAGGTTTTTGCTGTGCTTTTTAACCTTTCCTTAGGATAAAATAAAAAGTCGGTGGCGACTCTTGCTCAACCGAAACATTTGTGAAAACAAACGAAAAACTCAAGTCAGTTCTCCCACCGTATCACAGAACTGGCGACTCTGCTGGGGAAAACTTAAAAGTGGAGTAACCTTAGGGCTTAGATCACTCTTGTTTTCAAATTGTTTTCTTTGTTTGCTTTTATATTTGTGGTCTTTGCATCGGAGTTTCATAGATCCTAACCCGGATCTGGGGAATACCCTTTTAGGTAGCATAATCTGTGAGGGACCTGTCCGGCATAGACCGACCTGGGTGAAGCAGTGGCTACGTTGGTGTGACACCTTGGTCTGTACCGATATCCCTTGTGTTGCAACGAGGAGAATATGGGTCTTCTAAGGAGTCATTAAACACCAACCGACCTTAGAACCCTAAATTGACCCAACTTGGCCATAGAATGGTAGCAATATGCTACACTCATTGAGGCTAAACTCTTGTGATGGTTCTGGCCGCAAGAAAAGATTGTGATGCTGGAGTTATGACCGATTGAGGGTAGTCAATGATATTGAGATCCTCTAGAACCCAGTTACTTTTGATAGGACAGGTCTTAACCAATGAAACTAAAAGAGGGTAACACCTAAACTTCATGCTGGCCTAAACCCTAAGGGTTGTCTTGTGTGACTTGTGTGCCTTATCATGTTTGCCTTTGTGAATACTTGTGGTGTGCTTTATCATAACGTCATACCATCATACGATTGCATGCATCCTGCATAAGGACTGACCCATTTCAAAGACGAGAGGGTTTCATCTTTGCTATGTTTTGTAGGACATTATGATGCCCATACGTAGGAATACTATCCGGCTTAACTTTGTTCAACCACCTACTTTGCTCAAGGAATTGGTTGGTAGGATTCCAAACACTACTTCCTTCATCAAGAGACATGGTTCTCTCCTTGGGTTAGTCACTTCAAAATGGGACCAACAACTGATGAGTGTCCTGACCCAGTTTTATGATCCCCTGTATCATTGCTTCACCTTTCAAGACTTCCAGCTGGTCCTTACCCTGGAAGAATTCTCTAATTTGCTTGGTATCCCTGTTTTGGAGCAGACTCCATTCACTGGTTGGGAGAAGACTCTTAGGCCTGAAGAGAATGCTGCAGCCCTTCCCTTGACCATAGAAGAGGTAATGGCTAACTGGGAAACTAGAAGTGGAGTTAAGGGCTTTTTGGTTAAGTTTCTGGTTGGCAAAGCTAATAGTTTCTGGAATGACTTAGACTTCAAGGCGTACGAAGACATTCTGGCTCTTTTAATCTATGGTCTGGTACTGTTCCCAAATCCTAATGCCTTTGTTAATGTCTATGCCATAAGGATCTTCATGTCTCGGAACCCTGTACCCACTCTTTTGGGTGATATCCTGTAACAGCTCTATGCTCGTACTGCCCGAAGACGGGGAACTCCATGGTGTTGTGCTCCTTTGTTAGTGAAGTGGTTTATTTCGCACCTTCCTAAGTTCGTGCTGAAGAATGAAGAAGGAAAGGGTTGGGCTCATAGGTTAATGTCTCTCACTGATAAGGACATCATTTGGACTCTCAGAGGTTTGGATGAGGTAGCCATTATTGATCGTTGCGGAGAATATCCTAATGTTCCATTGATCGGTACCCAGGGAGGAATCTCTTATAATCCATATTTAGCTCTCCGTCAGTTTGGAAGAGCCAGAAGGGCAGGGCCTCGTGAGATGTTGGTGCCTCACATCAGCTTTGAGTTTCAGGTAGACAGTGACGAGCTGCGTCGTAGATTCATCCGGGCTTGGGACAGAATTCACAAAGCTGACCCACATGAGTTAGGATCGAAGACTTCTCTACCAATGGAACCCTATTGCAGATGGGTCCGCATCCGTGCTCAGAGTTTAGGTATGCCATACGAAGCTGTCAGGTCTACCATTCTTGAATTTCCTGATGAAGACGGGGTTCCTCCAACTGTCTTTCCTCCTCAGATACCCACTGATGTTGATACACTAAAAAGGTCTTGGGCGCAGCTACAAGAAGAACAGGATTTTTATCGGGAAAAGTTCAACAAACAGGAACAAAAGATCCAGAGGCTGACTAAGCAATTGGAGGAAGAGCGGATCCTGAATGACTATATCCGTACTGGGAAGAGGAGGCCATGGGAGCACTGATGAGCTTTGGATGTTTCTTTTACAGCTTTTATTTCCTTTTCAGTATTTTCATTCTTGTAATGCCTAAGGGCAAGTTGTTGAACGATTTGAAGTTTGAATCTAATGAAGTGTGCTTCCTTTTTGTCTACAAAGTTGAATCCCGATTGTCTTTGAAAACATAAAACATACGCATCTCATTGCATCATATGCATAGCAGGTACCCTTTTTTCTACAGGTTGCTTAATCTTCTTCGCTGTTTATTTGAACAGTCATCATGAATCCTGAATCATCCAGTGAGCAAGCTATCAAGGCCCTCCAGGCCCAGAACGCCCAGTTTCAAGAGCTGGTGATGAGCTTAGCCCAAGGTCAACAGGAGTTGAAGGCTTTGCTCTTGAAGAAGAAGAAGAAGAAGAAGAGGACCGTGCTGTTCAACACTGGACGGAGGTTCGGGAATACACTGCAAAATGAGGCTGATCAGGCTACTTCCTCTGCAGATAAAGACAGTCCCCAAGGGGGAAGGGCTCCTAGTCCTGCAGTCTCCGACAACGAGATGGATTACAATGATGAACAGTACCGTCCTGCTGAAGACAGGTACAAGCAACTAGAGGACCGCTTAAGTGCCATGGAGATTCAAAATGTGTCGGGGCTGGATTTCGGAGATCTAGGTTTATCTTCTGGGGTGGTGATCCCACACAAGTTCAAGGCACCTGCCTTTGCGAAGTACGACGGGGCTTCCTGTCCTAAGCTGCACCTCAGATCATATGTAAGGAAGATCCAACCTTACACTGCAGACAAGAACCTTTGGATTCATTTCTTCCAAGATAGCCTTTCGGGGTCCCAACTCGAATGGTTCTATCAGCTGGATGGAACCAGTATCCGAAACTGGGAGGACTTGGCTACCGCATTTTATAAACAGTATTAGTACAATTCTGACCTTGCTCCCACGCGTACCCAACTTCAGGGTATGTCATTGGGGACGGGCGAAGGATTCAAGGAGTATGCACAAAAGTGGAGGGACCTGGCTGGCAGGGTGCAGCCACCTTTGACTGACCGTGAACTTGTTGACATGTTCCTAGGGACCCTGTCCGGTCCATTCTTCAACCATCTGATTGGTAATTCTTCTGCTGGGTTTACATATTTGATCTTGACTGGTGAGAGAATAGAAGCTGGTATCAAGTCAGGGAAGATACAGAAAGGTGCCTCCGCGAGTACTGAAAAGAAGCCCTTCAAAAAGGAAGCCAGTGCTGTTTATGGTCCCAGAAGATAAATTAAACCGAAACGCCGCCAAGCTATCAACGCGTTGGTAATATCAAAGCATGTTGCTGCTCCTCAGCAATACAACCAACCAAGGGGTGAGAGACCCAAAAGACAGTACACTCGGCTCAGCATGACCCTGTCTCAGATTTTACCGCAACTACTGTCAACCAATCTGGTAACTGTCAAGGAAGCTCCGAAGGTGGTAAACACAGCTTCTCCAAAGTACAACCCCAACGCCCGCTGCGCTTATCACTCTGATGGCCCGGGGCATACTACGGATGATTGCTGGGCTCTGAGGAATAAGGTTTGGGACCTTATTGATGCTAAAGAAATACAGTTTGAGGCGCCCGAAAGGCCCAATGTTGTAACTGCTCCCATGCCCCAGCATGGCGTGAATGTTGTGGAAGAAGACCGATATGTAGCCTCCGTGGAAGAGATTGTTACTCCGTTGCTGACTGTCAAAAGGAACCTGTTGCTAGCCGGTTTATTTCCGGGATGTAGTAAAGGTTGCCTTCTATGTGCTGTTTTACCTGCTGGTTGTCCTTTGCTGAAATCAGGTATCTAAAGCCTGATGGATAGCAAAGAAATCTTGTTCGAGAAGATTGTTGTTCCTGCTACCCCTACCGAAGAAGTTCCTATTGTTACTATTTTCAACAAACCTCCTAAGGCTCCTTCAAAGAAGCCTGTCAAAATCATATCCACTCACAAGATTGCTCTTATCATCATCACTGTTTCGGGGCCTCTCCCCTATACATCCGACAAAGCTGTCCCATGGCACTATGGGGCAGATGTTTATGTGCTTGGAGTTAAGCAAGAGTTTGATACTAGTACCGGCGTCAGTAACATCACCGAGCCTGCCAAAGTTACTTGCAGTGGTAGGCTGTTCTCACCAGATATTGTGCCACCAGCTATTCAGAAACCTCTTGTCATTTCACCTACAAGTGTGCCTACTCCCCTTCCTGATCAAGTTCCTGTTTCTACCCCTGCTGCCGAGTCATCTGACGCTCGGGGAAAAGGGATTGCTACTGTTTTGCCTGTCCTGACGGAGGCACCAAAGACAACCAATGTTGAAGCTTCCCAGCAAGAGATGGAAGAGATCCTCAAGATTATCAAGAAAAGTGATTTCAATGTAGTTGAGCAGTTGGGGCACACCCCATCAAAAATTTCTATGCTATCACTGTTGTTGTGTTCAGAGGCCCATGCCAAGGCCCTGATCTCCTTCCTGAAGACGACCCATGTGCCACAAGAAACGTCTGCTGATCAATTTACCGATTGTGTGGCCAACTTGACTGCCGATAATGGATTGGGCTTCTCTGACGCCGATCTGACTGCTAAAGGAAAGAACCATAACGACGCCCTGCATGTCTCCATTGAATGCAGGGGCACTACTCTTGCCCATGTGTTGGTAGACACTGGTTCTTCATTGAATGTATTACCCAAGAAGGCCCTAGACAGGCTGGATTGTGAGGGTTTAGAGCTCAAGCCTAGTAACATTGTTGTCCGAGCCTTTAACGGGTCGAAGAGGATGGTACATGGTGAAGTTAACATTCCAATCAGGGTTGGTTCTCAAGTTTTTGATTCTACTTTCTATGTGATGGATATCCGACCATCCTATTCTTGTTTGCTGGGTCGTCCATGGATCCACAAGGCCGGAGCTGTGACCTCCACACTACATCAGAAGCTTAAGTACCCGGTTAAAGGAAAAATTATGACAGTTCAGGGGGAAGAGGAATACATGGTCAGCCACCTCAACTCGTTCCGGTCCATAGAAATGGATGGGGAGTTCATTGAGACCCCCTTTCAACACTTTGAAGAGGTGCCTCAGACATTGGCGTCAGCAGAAACTGTGATTGAAGATCCTCCTTTGAAGATGGCTTCCTTAAAGGATGCCCAGGCTGTGATTGAGAAGGGTGAGTGCGCAAACTGGGGACGACTTCCTGACTTTACTCCAAAGACCGACAAGTTTGGTTTGAGATTCACTGCAGAGGCTCAGAGGGCTGTTCGTAAGGCAAAGATTGGAAGACCTCTTGTGTTCATCACCAACCCGGGAGTAAATGCTATTGAAGACGACATGGAGGAACCTGATTTCGACAGCTGGATCTACCCAACAACCGACAATGGACCAAGCAACTGGACTGCTAAAGACTTCACACCTATTACTTTTGTCACTCAGTAATGAACTCTTTTGTTTTCAATTTGTAACAGACAACATTTTGAGACTTTTATGGCTCGGTGTCTTACCCGAGGCACCGTGGCTTCATTTGTGAGGGCTTTTGTGTGTCATTTTCATATATCATCAATAAAAACATTGGATGTTTGTTGCATTTCAAAATCTTGCGCTCCTTTTCTTTCTTTATTATATATTGCAAAACAACTATATTTACACACACTCACCCATACAGGTTCCAATCCACCCTAGATCTCACTGGTAACGACTCTGCTACTGCCAGTTATGACTTCGAAAATCCGATCAACTTAGCCGAAGACGAAGGTGAAGATGATTGCGAAGTGCCTGGTGAACTTGTGAGACTGCTACTCCAGGAAGAGAGGGCCATTCAGCCACATGAAGAGCCAGTGGAAACGGTAAATCTGGGTACTGAGACAAACAAAAAGGAAGTCAAGATTGGTGCCAATCTAGAGCTCAGCGTGAAACAACGATTGATTCAGATGCTGCATGACTATGTGGAAATCTTTGCCTGGTCTTACGAAGACATGCCTGGGTTAGATACCGACATTGTGGTTCATCACCTGCCTACTAAGGAAGATTACCCTCCGGTAAAACAGAAGGTCCGCCGTATGCGTCCAGAAATGTCCAGGAAAATCAAAGCTGAGGTTATGAAACAATTTGATGCCGGATTTCTAGCAGTGACTTCTTACCCTCAGTGGGTTGCCAACGTGGTTCCAGTGCCGAAGAAGGATGGTAAGGTCCGAATGTGTGTTGATTACAGGGATTTGAACAGGGCGAGCCCTAAGGATGATTTCCCTCTGCCTCATATTGACGTTCTGGTTGACAACACTGCTCAGCATAAAGTATTCTCCTTCATGGACGGTTTCTCCGGTTATAACCAGATCAAGATGGCTCCTGAAGACATGGTGAAGACCACTTTTGTTACTCAGTGGGGCACCTTTTGCTACAAGGTCATGCCTTTTGGGTTGAAAAATGCTGGGGCAACCTACCAACGTGCCATGGTTGCTTTACTTCATGATATGATCCACGACGAGATAGAAGTATATGTCGACGATATGATTGCAAGGTCTCAAACTGAGGAGGAACACCTTGACCATCTACGGAAGTTGTTTGACCGTCTGAAGTTGTACAAGCTGAGGTTGAACCCAAACAAATGCACCTTTGGGGTGAGATCTGGAAAATTGCTAGGCTTCATCGTAAGCGACAAAGGTATTCAAGTGGACCCTGCCAAAGTAAAAGCCATACAAGAGATGCCAGCTCCCAGGACAGAGAAAGAAGTCAGAGGCTTTCTAGGACGGTTGAACTATATTTCCCGATTCATCTCACATTTAACTGCTACCTATGAACCAATCTTCAAACTGCTGAAGAAAGATCAAGTAGTGCGTTGGAACAATGAATGTCAGGCCGCTTTCGAAAAGATCAAAGAGTATCTCCAAGAACCACCCATTCTTATGCCACCGGTTGAAGGGAGACCTCTAATCTTATACTTGACAGTACTGGACAACTCAATGGGGTGTGTGCTGGGGCAACATGACGAGTCTGGCCGAAAAGAGCACGCTATTTATTACCTTAGCAAAAAGTTTACCGACTGTGAGACCCGGTACTCACTACTCGAGAAAACTTGCTGCGCTTTGGTATGGGCTGCTCGCCGGATGAGACAGTATATGTTGACTCACACTACTCTGTTGATTTCAAAAATGGATCCAATCAAGTAAATCTTCGAAAAGCCTGCCTTGTCCGGAAGAATAGTAAGATGGCAAATGATCTTGACGGAATATGACATCCAATACACGACTCAAAAAGCAATCAAGGGAAGTGTATTGGCAGACCATTTGGCACATCAGGCAGTGGACGATTACCAGTCGAAGAACTTTGAATTTCCAGACGAGGATATCATGGTAGTAACTGATTGTGAAGTACCTGGACCGGATGAAGGACCTGAGGAAGGATCCCGATGGTCTATGCACTTTTACGGAGCCTCAAACGCTTTTGGTAATGGTATCGGCATTGTGATCATATCCCCTAAAGGCACTCATACTCCACTTACTGCCTGGTTATGTTTCAACTGCACCAACAACATGGCAGAGTATGAGGCATGTATCATGGGTCTTCAAGCTGCAATCGATTTAAGGATCAAGTTTCTGAGTGTCTTTGGAGATTCCGCTCTCGTGATCAATCAGATCAAAGGCGAGCGGGATACGAAACACCCAAATCTTATTCCTTACAAGGAGTATGTGTTGACTTTGCTTCCCCACTTCGAGGAGATAACTTTTGAACACTTCCCAAGAGAGGAGAATCAGTTAGCGGACGCATTGGCTACGATGTCCTCTATGTTCAAAGTCAAATGGGACAACGAGGCTCCCCGGATCATTATCTGGAAATTGGACGAACCTGCATATTATTGTGATCTTGAGGATGAAGAGGTAACTGAAAAACCCTGGTATCACGAGGTGAAGAGGTACTTGGAAGCTCAAGAATACCCCGAGGGTGCATCGGTTAATGACAAGAAATTCCTGAGAAGGTTTGCGGCAAAGTTCTTCCTCAGCAACGACATCCTCTACAAGAGAAACCATGATTCAACCTTACTGTGTTGTATGGATAAGACTGAAGCAGAAAAGATCATGGCGGAGCTACATGAAGGTACCTTCAGAACACATTCCAGTGGACATACCATGGCAAAGAAAATCCTTCGGGCGGGATATTTCTGGTCTACAATGGAAGCCGATTGTTATCAGCATTCTCGGACGTGTCACAAATGCCAGATCTATGCTGATAAGGTGCACATTCCTCTGGTTCCTCTGAACGTCTTGACAGCACCTTGGCCTTTTGCAATGTGGGGCATTGATATGATCGGCGAGATCCGACCTACGGCATCCAACGGGCATCGCTTCGTCTTGGTAGCGATTGATTACTTCACGAAATGGGTTGAAGCATCTTCCTACGCTACGGTAACCAAGAGCGTTGTGGCACGATTCATTCGGCATAACCTGATCTGCCGCTACGGTGTACCTGAGAGGATCATTACGGATAATGGTACCAATCTTAATAACAAGATGATCACTGATCTCTGCGAGCAATTCAAAATACATCACCACAATTCTTCTCCCTACCGGCCGAAGATGAATGGGGCTGTAGAAGCGGCAAATAAGAACATCAAGAAGATTGTGCAGAAGATGACAGTGACCTACAAAGATTGGCACGAAATGTTACCGTTTGCTCTTCATGGGTACCGTACCTCAGCACGGACGTCAACAGGGGCAACTCCCTTTTCCTTGGTCTATGGCATGGAGGCAGTCTTGCCTATTGAAGTCCAGATACCCTCTCTCCGGATAATGAAGGATGCATATTTAAGCGAAGATGAATGGATCCAGACTTGGCTTGACCAATTAAACCTAATTGACGAAAAAAGACTCACTGCTATTTGTCATGGTCAGACGTACCAAAAACGGATGATCAGGGCATTTAACAAGAAGGTCAGGCGACAAGAGTATCAAGTAGGAGACCTGGTAATCAAGCGCATCATTCTTCCTCAAGGTGATCCCAGGGGAAAATGGACCCCTACGTACGAAGGGCCATTTGTGGTTAAACATATCTTCTCAGGAGGAGCCATGATTCTAACCACCATGGATGGTGACGATCTTCCTCACCCCGCCAATGCAGACATAGTAAAAAGATACTACGCATGATAAAAGACCCGCTAGGTCGACTGGCCTAGGCAAAAATAAGGGCTTCCCGGCGAACCAAAAGGGTTCGGGCAAAAATAAGGGACAAAATGAAAAAAATCTATACACCCGGCAAGTCGAAAACCTGAAAAGGCGGCTTGGGCAAAAATGGGTATCCCGGTGGACTGAAAACCCGAAAGGGAGGTCCAGGCAAAAGTTAGGGATAAAGCGTAATACTATGTCTCATTGGATCACTTCGCATCCAGAATTCGGCATCAACTATCGGGCTCAGACGGCGCCAATCAATCAGCTTCATCTTCAACTAAGCAGCAGAACGATGAGACGCTCGAAGACATAAAGGCGATAGCAGAGTTGGAACCCAGTGGGATTATTTTTCACATAGCTGTTTTGTTTCCTTTCACAAAATTGTATAAACTCTATTTTGCTCGGCGGCGTTCTCTTACTAGGACGTCAGCCTCTTGTACATAAACGCCTATTTACAGACAAATTTCAAAATCAATACAAGTTCAATTTTTCAGACAAATTACCCATAGTTTTTCCTTTTTCTGTTTTGTTTTACAAAGAACGTCTAATGTTCATTTTTGATATATGCATTTGACATTAATTGCTAACGAAACAAATGACTAATTACAGGTGACATCAGAAACAGGGGCAATTTAGAATTGTCTAAGTGATCTAGTTGCTCTGTCCACCAAGGTACCAAGGTAGGTTCGACTGAAGAACGTAACCAAGTCACCTCAACTCCCCACAGAGTAAGACCAGATTCAGCAATACTCTCCTCAGGTAGAGTTGGTTTCCCATCAGCCCTGAAAAGGCACAATATTCCCCTGGCAAGTCAGCGATACTCTCCCCAAGCAGAGTTAGTCTACTGTCAGCCTTAAGGAAGTTGGGTATCCCCAGAAGATCTCAACATTCCCCAACGGAGTATAGACATTCCTCAGCAAGCATCCCCGGCAGTCTTAATATAAGATTGTTCCCCGGCGGAATACCAGACACCCCAGTGGAGTCACTTCCCCAGTACAGTTCAAAAGTTTCCCCAGGAAAGTTGAATCATCCTTCCCAGTAGATTTTGGAAGCTTATCCCCGGTAGATTTTGGAAGCTTATCCCCAGTAGATTCTGGAAGCTTATCACCTGCAGAGTACGAGTGTCTCTCCCCGACTTTATTCAAAGTTTATTTCCCACCAGAGCTTATAACTGGGTTATCCTCAGCTAATTTACCACGGAAAGATCGTCCTCGGCGAAGTTCTTCCTATTCCCTAGCGGAGTTCATCAAATTCCCCAACATAACTTATCAGTGGAATCCCCAGCGGAGCTCTCATCAAAACCTCAGCGAAGTATCTCTTCCCACAGAGTAATTCCCCGCAGAGTAATCTCTCCAACAAGTTTATTCCCCGACGGAGTCATCTTCTCCTACCGGTTTATTCTTGCCATCATCATCCCCAGCGGAAACGAAGAACTCCATCAGCCCAGGATTCAACAAACTCCCAGCACTCGTCAAGGATTTATTTTCCTAAGATGCAAATACATTCATAGACATTTCACATTTCATACATGCATGATAAAGTGCATACAACACTATCTCATACATTGCATCATAACATCATGCATTTCATACATCATGACATTGCATACAGCTAATGCTTTGCCTTTTCAGGAAAAAGTTCAATCCAAAAATGATTACTATCAACTATCGCAGTTCCAGATTCGATACCTGTATCTAGCCAGGGCATATCTGTGAGTAATTAATTGTAGATTCGATACATGTATCCAGCCAGGGCATATCTACATGAAGAATTCCAGATTCGATTCCTGTATCCAGCCAGGGCACATCTGTAGACGATGAATTCCAGATCCGATTCCTGTATCCAGCCAGGGCACATCTGTAGGCGACCAATTCCAGATCCGATTCCTGTATCCAGCCAGGGCACTTCTGTGGACGACAATTTCCAGATTCGACACCTGTATCCAGCCAGGGCATATCCGTGAGTGATTAATTGTAGATTCGATACCTGTATCTAGCCAGGGCACATCTGCATGAAGAGTTTAGAGATTTGATACCTGTATCCAGCCAGGGCACGTCTGTAAGCAACCTTTTGAAGTTCCGGATTCAATTCCTGTATCTAGCCAGGGCATATCTGTGAGCAATTGATTGTAGATTCGATACCTGCACCTAGCCAGGGCATATCTGCATGAAGAGACTGAAGATCAACACCTGTAGCAAGCCAGGAAACCATCTTTCTTTCTCAAAGTACGCAAGTTCTCGCTAAGGAATCTCTTACGTGATCAACACCTCCAAATGGCATCTATAAGCCCATTCCCGACAAGGTTCTGTCACACCCCCAGATGGCATATGTAAGCCCATCCTCCAATCCACCATCTCTCCAAATGGCATCTATAAGCCCATTCTCGACATCACACTGCTGATACTCCAGCATGCGAGTGCAAATTTCTGGGCACTTATGTGTCCAATCTCCTTTCACCCTCGAGTCGCGAAAGGCAAACTTGCCAATCTAACTCTTCAGGTGCAAGAAGATTGAACAGGGGCAACTGTTGTACCCCAAAATTTGCCCTCCCATTTCCTCAACATTTTCTCATCACAAGACCCTTGGAGCTCAAGATCAAGTTAGGGTTTGCTCTGCTCAGGACCCCTCCTAACACTGTTGACCCAAATTAGGGTTTGAGTTTGCACAAAGATGTTTTGACCTAAAGTGCCCAAAATGACTTTCATGTTTCATGTTGGACTCACAAGTTTATCCATACCAAGTTTCAAGTCTTGATTCCAATCTTTGCCCAGTCAATTGCACAGTTGGCCTAGAAATCAGCTGTATTGGGGAAAAAGTCAACTGTGGTCAATTGACAGTCAAACCTCATGATTTTTGAACCACATCAACATTATGAACTCATATGAACCATTTGGTCAAGTTTGGATCACAATTCCACAAGAAATTTGATCAGATCACCAAAAGGGCAAAATGGTCATTTTTAGGGTTTTGACTGCACAAAGGCAATTTTTGACTGTTTGACCTAGCCAATGGCAAACCAAGCTCGCATATGGACTCAAGGATTCAATGACATGGTCTTGACATATTCAACAAGTTCAAAAGATCCCAAATGCACAAGATTGACAAATGAATTTTCCAGTCAACTGATCCAAATTTGACTGTACACTGAAAAGTCAAACTTTGACTTTTTGATCAAAATCAAGTGCCAAGATTCATTTTTCATCAAGACATGTCAAATTATGAAACTTGTTCATCAAGAAATCCAAAATCACAAATTAGGGTTTGAAATGAAAAAATTTTATAACTTAGAATTTTTCTAAGTTATGAAACTTCCTTATTTTTTTCCTAACTTTGTCCCTTTTTTTCATCAAGATGAATTTGGATTCAAACAAAACTCAAAACATGAAAGTTATAGTCCATTGAAAAATCTACAACTTTTATTCACAAAGTTTCCTCAAAATAAGCTTGTAGCTCAAGTTATGATATTTGGAACAAGGGTGCAAAACATTCTTAACTTAGAAATATTTTGACCTATTTTAGGCAGGATTTTTGCCTAACTTCATGGCCACTTTTCACATGCTTCCACTTTTAATTTCAACTTGCATTACAAAGATGGATTGTAGTACGCATTCCAAGCTTTCCAAAATGTCCAAGAACTTCTCAAACACCCTTGTGGTTAGGGAGAATCGAATTTGTCAATATGGGCAAAAGTCACTTTGATTCATGGCCAAGGGCATGTTCATAACTTGTGCATTTTCAAACTCAGCATGTGCAAGCTACATTACAGGCCTCTAATCTCATTTACACTCAAAAATTAAATGCTAAACCATTGTGCCAAGATATTATTCTATGCATTTGGTCATTACATGAAGAATTAAACCTTAATTAGAAAAAGCAAGTGATCCATTTTTGTAAAGTGGCACTTTATGTCAAAACATGAATCAAAGAAGTACAATGCATATCTTCTAGGCACAATTTATTGGACATATCCCACTGATCAAGAGCAAGCTTTGCAGCATATTTGAGGGGCCTAGAGGAGCCTGTAACAGGACTTGGCATTTTTGGCTTAAGAAAGAAGACACATTGCATAACTGATCACATCTCTCATTGCTGCAACAACAAGCCTAAGCAAACATTGTGAACACATTCCATACTCCTCAAGTAACCTAAAACACGGCCAAGCCATCCTCAAGACTCCCTAATTCATCAAAACACAGTTTTGTGGCAAAACAAGGTATCTTCTGCATATTGACTTCCACAGTTCATTTCCCTTGCGCGTTTTCATCCAAACCACCTCAAACACCTTCCATAACATCCTTACAAACTATCCCAAGCCTTGGAAACAGACTGTAACACCTCTAACCAAGTTTGCCATTTTCACTTTTCTCTCTTGCAGGTTGACTTCTGTAGCTTGATACAGCAAGATTCAAAGCACACCAAGCATTGGAGAAGTATCCCTGAACTTCAAGCAAGTTGTACAAGTCCTCACATTGCCTTGAAAGTGCCTCCATTGTCATACATGAATCAAGCTGAACAGGTAAGTTTTTGAACTTCTATCTCTCTATCCAGGCATAGTTAGGTTTAAGTTTGTGAAGAAAACATGTTCTAATCATAGCTCTGAAGCCATCCATATAGTTACTTTTCATTTATATTATGCGTGCTAAGAGTATTTTGAATCTGAACATCTGAAAAAAACTAGGTCAGGAATTGGGGAAGAAGAAATTCTCTCTCATTTCTGAGAGTTAGATCAAGTTCTTAGTATGTATGGATTCGTGGTTTGATGCTTGACATTTTTTATGTTATGAGTTTGTGCTAAAACTCAAAGAATCAGGAGTTAGGGAGATGAACAAGAAGGCGCGCGTTTTGTGTTTGAACCTGGCCAGAGGTTGAAGACAAAGTCTTTGGGCTGGGCCTGTGTTGTTCTTCCTATTTGCACCACTTTTCCACACTTGCACCCCCTTGGTCCTTTGTGTTTATTTTTATCTTTTTTTGACTTTTTCTTTTTTATTCTGACTTGTTATTTTTTGACAAAACATAAAAAATATTAAAAACATTTTTTCAACCATTTTTGCATTTTTATTTGAATTTTGTTTGTTTTATTTGAGTTTATACATATAAATAAATAAATACCTCTTTTATTCAAAATACAAAAATAATACAAAATACATTTTTATTTTCTGATTTTATTTTTATCTTTTGAAAACATTTTATAAAAAATATAATTTTTTTTGTAAATAATAAATATTTTATTTTTGTACATATTCAATATATTTAGTAAATAATATAAATACATATATAATTATTAGATTAATTAGGATAAAAACATAAAAATAATACATTTTTATTTTTATTAATATTTAACCTCAAAAATACTTTTATTACAATATATTTCTTTTTTTATTTATTTTTTATACATGATTAATAAATATTGTATATAATAAATAATTAATACCTTTTATTTAGTAAAATTAGGGTTTTGCCCTAGCCATAAAAAATCCAAAAAAATTAACTTTTCTTTATTATTTTTATTTCACTTGTAAATAAATCATACACTTACACAAATACATTTACACATACACATTTGCTTATTTTTTGTACATTGATTATATTTTACATTTTTGCGATTAATTCGATTTGGTTGTAAATATTGGACACTATCCTCCTATTAAGTCTCATCCCCATTTGAACATTTGTACCCCCATTCCCATGATTATTGTGTAATAATTTAGGACTTTTAATTCTGCATTTTAAAGCTTTCTAAATATGCCATGATAGACCTAGGGTTTGTATGCAAATAAACAAATAGCTTGACCTAATTCAAAGACAAAAAAGCATGAAAATGGACAACACCAATCACACTTGCACCCCCCTAGGGTTACTCCACTTGTTACCTTCAATAATGGGCCATGTTGCATGTTAGGTTTCTTTGGCAAAACAAAACAATATCAAATGATCATAGTCCCTCGATGACGCTTTCGAAAGTTGCCTAAAAATGATCATAGTCCTTTAAAAGAAAAAGTGGCCAAAGACACTTGACACCATTGCAATCATGGTCTAAATGATGACCTGCGCCTGTCCCGTTCACATCCTAACACAAGATTGTCCACCAAATACAATGGTGGAACAAAATTGTTAAAAGGGTTAAAACATAGCAAAGATCTTTGAGAAATTTAGGGTAGATAGTTCTTGGTTACTCGCCAACTTGCAAAACAAAAACACTTGCCTATTTTTCAAAACCACACATCACAACACACTTTCAAAACAACTTTCAAAAAACATTGAAAACTTTTCAAAAGATATACACCTTTGTATACATCCCAACATGGATCATTACAAAGGTTGCCACCACATTGGCTTCTTTTCAAAACATTTTCAAACCCACACACAAAGCACCATTTCAAACAATTGAAAATCAAGGCAAGTTGATCTAAGCAAGTAACTAAGAGCCCATGGATAACCATGGATAGAAAGGGTGCTAATACCTTCCCTTTCCATAATCTACTCCCCGAACCCAAGAAAACATCTCAAAGGTTTTTGTTGTGCTTTTTAACCTTTCCTTAGGATAAAATAAAAAGTCGGTGGCAACTCTTGCTCAACCGGAATATTTGCGAAAACAAACGCAAAACTCAAGTCAGTTCTTCCACCGTATCACAGACATTATAGGTCATTTTGAAAAGTCAACAAAAACACCTTTTTTGTCAAAGCTTCATACATGAGCATGGAATATCAAATTGAGATGGGACCAAAAGGGTTGTTTAGGGGACATCTCAATATTTCTAAAAAGACCAAGAACACCTCCAAAGAGTCAAAATTGAGGAAGTTGTGCATTGGTGAAGTTGACCTTTTTTGCAAAATTGCCAAAAGTCAACTATGCCTAAAACTTCAATTTTTGCCAAATGGGCCCAATCTTTTTCACTTGTTTTGAGTTGGCAACATGGTCCACGGGCCATAGCCTTTGCCACTTGTCATTATCTTGTTTTTATTATTTATTTTGATTTTTATTTGAATTAAATCAATTTTAATCAAAATAAATCATGGAAAAATCTAAAGCATTGAATACTCAAGATTTTGTACTTGTTTCAAGTCTCAAATCCAGTTGGCAAGTATTCAAATTTGTGTAAAGGCATGAGGTGCACAAAAAGATTGGATTCAGACTATTTTTGGAATGGTTTTCAAGTGTATCAAATCACAATCAAATTCAATAATGGAGGAAGATTATGATCATTCTTTCAACCCTAATTCATTCCTCAATACATAAGGATGAGGTGCAGACCAAAATAGGCTGGAGAAAGAGGCGTATGAACCAGAAACAAAACTTGAAAAAACAAGAAAAGGTGAAAACACGAATTCCTACTTAGAGGCCAATTCAAGACCCTTGGACAATTCCAATCGCTTCCTGGGATCCCCAGCAAGCAAAAGCAGTCAAAAGCAAGCATTTCCAGGCCCCATATCGCGCTGTAAGTCATCCACGACATCCATGTATTTTTGAATTCGGTTTGCATGATTTAGACATTGATAACGTGAATTAATGATATATTCTTGATCACCATCATGTTTGCAAGCTTCCTGTAACACGTGATTGCATTTTCATGGCTTGTATAAGATTTCACCATAGCTAGGGTTTTATGGTTTGATTTAGGAGTTTTGTTTGCAGGCAAAATTGGGCCATGAAAGGGCCACCAATGAACTCAGCAGGTCCAGATGAAGTTGTCCATGGCCTTCGTTTTTATTTATTACGCTTGTGTTGAGTTTTGAGATTTGCAGGACTTGTAGCTACGGACAAACGTCCGTAGGTAAAAGTTTGAAACTTTTACCAACGAAATAGGGTTGAAGACGACTAGCTGGCAAGCAACCATTGGTCCATTCAAAATTCTGGCGCGCGTTTTTTTGTTATCTTCCACTAATTCTTGTTTTTGTATATTGTTATTATTATTTATTTCATGTACAAAAAGAATAGTTAGCTCAGCTGGTTGCCAAGCGTTGAAACGTCCCATGGGGCCTGGGTTCGAATCCCAGGTCCCCCAATTTTCTCGCATTATTTACTTTAAGGCAATCTCATGCGTACACAAGTCCAAGACCCACCATATACCCTCAAGATCTAGCCCTTGGATCTCCAGATGGCCAAATCTGATGGCCATCATCTGAAGGTGCATCATGAGGCCCAGTCAACGCATGGCAGGAAATCATGAAAGTCAAACATGGACTTCAGATTATTGGGCCAGATTGCTTCTCACACCCTCCCAAATTGCTTTGTTCAGGCCCAAATCTCTTCTCTATTCTTTTTATTTTGTTTTATTAATTTATTTATTTTATTTACTAACACAAAATTAATTATTTTCTTTTATCAAAAAATCACAAAAAATAATACTTTTCACAAATTAGGTTTAGATTTTATTTTTTATCAAAAAAATTCATTAATTAAATTAGATTTTAATTTTAGGTAAACTTTAATTTCTTTTTGCAAATAAATTAAAAATAATTAGAGTAATTAGGTTTTTGTTTCTAACTTAACTATTATTTCTCTTTTCCTAAAAACAACCAAAAACACCAAAATAGGCCATGTAATTATTTTCATTAATTAATTTAATTTACTAATTAATTTAGTATTTAATTTAAAACCTAATTCTTTTCTTAAAAAAATATTAAAAACAACAAAAAAACAAATTTTCCTTTGATTAGGTTAGAAGGGTCAAAACCCTAGTTCGCTCTCGTTCTAATTTTCATCGCGCGCTTTATTTTATTATTTTTACCCTATTATTGTAACTGCCTACAGGTTGTAATAGTTAATTAGGTCTTTACTTTTATCGCTTTATTTTCAAAGGGTTTATTTTTGGCTATGTAAATACCCGAAGCCTTGTAATAGCGTAGTTTAATTTCCGCACTTTAAATTCCACAAAATATTAAACTGTTAGATGTATGATATTAGGATGCATGACAAGAATGTATGTAAAACTTTAAAATGGTTAGATAACCCTAACATGTGCAAAGATAAATAATCTGAAATTGAAACACTCGCACATGCGCACTCCTAGGGTACACTCCCACTTGGTTGCCTTCGGTAAACGGTCATTGAGTATAGGATGCTTTAGTGGTCGTCCTTTTGTCCAAAGATCATAGTTGCCTCGGAAAGGTTGCCTCGGATATTGTTGCCTCGGATAATTGATCTAAGACATTAGGTTTATTACTAAGACGTCCTAACGTTGATTTAGTGACCGTACGTCCCTTTTCGAATTGACCCTCAAAACTCCAACGACGGTGCTACCTACTCACTAATAGTGGGATAACGCTTTCTAAAGGAAACAAACATAGAACTATTCTTTTTTTCGAGTAGGTAGATTAGTTCTTAAGTACTTGCTCAATCAAAACAAACTTTTCCACACTTACACTCCTTTACAAACAAAGTTTTCAAAAACACTTCATTACACTCTTGAAGATAGAAGCAAGAGTTAAATCGAAGTCAAAACAAAAACTTTTCAAAACACACAAGCACACAAAGAAGCAATTTTGAAAATGATGAGCAAGTACCTAAGAGCCCATAGATAACTATGGATAGAAAGGGTGCTAATACCTTCCCTTTCTATAATCTACCCCCCGTACTCAGAAATATCTCGAAAAAGGAATTTTTCTGTGCTTTTTTCCTTTCCTTATTGGATAAAATAAAAGTCGGTGGCGACTATTGCTTACCGCGACATTTTGCAAACACAAACGCAAAACGCAAACCAGCAAATCCTAAAAAATAGTCCCGGTTCTGGCCACCGTATCACAGAACTGGAGACTCTGATGGGGATTTAATAAGTGGGTGTACCTTAGGATTAGTTCATCATATTGTTTTCAATTGTTTGATTTGTTTGCTTTATTTTTGTGGGCTTTGTATCGGAGTTACTATAGATCCTAACCCGGGTCTGGGGTACACCTTTTAGGTAAGTAGCAATAGACTGTGAGGGAACTGTACGGTGTAGACCGATACGGTTGAAGCAATAGCTATGTTGATGTGACACATTAGTTGGTACCGATATCCCTTGTGGAGCAACAAGGAGAGTATGGGGCTACTATATGGGTCATTAAGCATCAACTGACCTTAGAACCTATAATTGACCAACTTGGCCATAGAAAGTAGCTTGATGCTACACTCATTGAGATCATACTCCCGAGATGGTTCCGGCCGCAAGAAAAGATTGCATGACTGGAATTATGACCGATGGAGGATGGTCAGTGATATTGAGAACCTCTAGAACCCGGTTACTATTATTAGGACAGGTTGAACCAACTAAACTTCAAGAGGGTAATACCTAGACCTCATGCAAGCCTTAAATTTAAGCGCTTTTGTGTGACTTGTTTGCCTTTGCCATGACTGTTATCTGCTATACCTGTGTTGTTTTTATCATGACATCATGCATCATAACATAGCATGCATACTTCATTATACTAACCATTTCAAAGACCGAGGGGATTTATCTTTGTTCTGTTTTGCAGATCATAGCCTCTATGCACAGAAATACCATTCGAGTCAACTTTGTGCAAATCCATGCTCAGCTTAGAGAGTTAGTTTCAAAAGTTCCTGATACTTCTTCCTTTGTTAGAAGACATGGTCATCTCCTTAGCCTGGTCACTTCAAAGTTGGATGAGCAAATGATGAGCGTGTTGTTCCTGTTCTTTGACCCGTTGCATCACTATTTCACCTTCCCGGACTATCAGTTAGTCCCTACTTTGGAGGAGTTTTCTGATTTATTGGGTATATCTATTCTTGAGAAGACACCCTTTACGGGTTTGGAGATAGCTCCTAGGCCAGAGGATATTGCTTCAGCCCTACATCTAAAAATGGTTGATGTAGTATTTAACTGGGAGACTCGGAGTGGGGTTAAAGGTTTCTTGGCTAAGTTTTTGATCGATCAAGCTCAACAGTTTTGGGATAGTTTGGACTTTAAAGCATTTGAAGACATCCTGGCTCTCCTCATCTATGGCCTGGTTCTTTTCCCGAATCCGGATGCCTTCATAGATGTGAATGCGGTCAAGATCTTCATGTCTCATAACCTAGTGCCTACTCTCTTAGGTGATATTCTGCATGCTCTTTATACCCGTACTGTGAGAAGAAGGGGAACTCTCATGTGTTGTACACCTCTCCTGGCGAGGTGGTTTATTTCGTACCTCCCCAAATCTGTATTGAAGAATGAGGAAGGTGTAGGTTGGGCTTACAGAATCATGTCCCTCGCTCATACGGACATCCTTTGGAGTACTAAAGATATGGAAAAGGTAGCTGTCATTGATTGGTGTGGGGAGTACCCCAATGTTACATTGCTTGGAATTAGAGGAGGAATAACCTATAATCCTTGTTTTGCTTTATGACAGTTCTGACGCGCTCGGAGGGACGGTCCTCATGAGCTGCTGCTTACAGGCATTGTCTTTGACTACAAGGGGGATGTTGAGGGACATCGCTGCAGGTTTATACGAGCCTGGGACAGGGTGAACAGGTCTGACCCACATGATCTAGGATTGAAGACTTCTCTCCCGATGCAACCTTATCTCCAGTGGGTTCGAGCCCGTGCTCAAAAGCTGGGGATGCCATATGAAGCTGTTTTGCCGGTGATCATAGAGCATACTGACGAAGAAGGTGTTCCTTATACTATCCTACATCCATATATGCCCATTGATCTGGGGGCATTGAAGAGATCTTGGATCCAGCTAAAGGAAGAAAGGGATACCTACAGAGAAAATTATCATGAGCAGGAGCGGAAGATCCTGAAGCTTACAAGATAGCTTGAGAACGAGAGGACAATCAACGATTATGTCAGCACGAAGGGAAAACGACCATGGGATTTCTGATGTTTTTTTTTTGTTTCTAGTTTAGATTTTCTTTTCAGTTCATTTCTTTTGTAACGCCTTAAAGGCATTTGTTAAACATTGTTACAAGTTTTAATCTAATAAAGTGTGTTTTATTTTGGTTTACAAATTTGAATCTCCCTAAGTCTTTGAAATCATTTCATACGCATTCCATTCCCATGCACCTCATTACAGGTACCCTTATAGGTTTCTTATCTTCTTTGCTGTTTATTTCAGCATAATGTCTTCTGAAACACCTACTGATCAAGCAATTAAGGCTCTTCAAGCACAAAATGCTCAGTTCCAGGAGATGTTCCTGAACTTGGCCAAAGGGCAGCAAGATTTGAAG
The DNA here is from genome assembly GCA_948472305.1 of Vicia faba. Classification (NCBI taxonomy): domain Eukaryota; kingdom Viridiplantae; phylum Streptophyta; class Magnoliopsida; order Fabales; family Fabaceae; genus Vicia; species Vicia faba. The sequence continues at coordinate 627,118,562 of OX451735.1, read as the reverse complement.
ACTCTCATCTTGAAGGACAAAAATGAAAAGAAGAAGAGAGTGGTCCTCCTGAATATGGGTCACAGATTCGGGAATAATTTACGACAGGAAGCTGATTTGTCCCATTCATCTGGAGGGGGAGAGAATCAAGAGGAAAGAAAGGGTCCTAGCCCTGTGGTTTCTGACAATGACACTGATTTTGATGAAGACCAGTACCCTCCTGCTGAGGATAGGTACAAGAAACTTGAAGACCTTCTAAGTTCCATGGAGGTTCAGAAGGTTCCCGGTTTGGACTTTAGAGATATGGGGCTAGCATCAGGGGTGGTGATTCCTCACAAGTTTAAGGCTCCTATCTTTGCTAAGTATGACGGGGTATCTTGTCCAAAGCTACACCTCCGCTCATACGTCAGAAAGATTCAACCATATACTGCTGATAGGAACCTGTGGGTTCATTTCTTTCAAGATAGTTTGTCAGGGACTCAACTTGAATGGTTCTATCAACTAGAAGGAGCTAATGTCCGCAACTGGGAGGACCTTGCTGCTTCTTTTTACAAGAAATATCAGTATAATGCCAACCTTGCTCCCACGCGTACTCAACTTCAGGGTATGTCTATGGGCGCGAGCGAAGGTTTTAATGACTACGCTCAAAAGTGGAGAGATCTGGCTGGAAGAGTACAACCCCCGCTGTCTGATAGGGAGTTGGTGGATATGTTTCTTGGGACTTTGACTGGTCCATATTTCAATCATTTGATTGGTAGTTCATCGTCTGGGTTCACTGAATTTATTATGACTGGGAAGAGAGTTGAGGCTGGTATCAGAAGTGGCAAGATACAGAAAGGTGCTTCGTCAAGTTCAGAGAAGAAGCCTTTCAAAAAGGAGTCTAGTGTAGTTTACAGCTCGAGGAGCCAAAACCGACCCGAACGCTGTCAAGCAGTTAATGCGGTAGTAATATCAAGACCTGTTGTTGCCCCACAACGCAACAATAAGTAAAGAGTAGAGAGGCTGCAAAGGCAGTTTACTCGGCTCAGTATGACCCTATCTCAAATTCTTCCGCAGTTATTGAAGACCAACTTGGTGACTCTAAGGGAAGCCCTGAAGAATCCTAGCATTACGTCACCACTGTATAATCCAAACACCTGCTGTGCTTATTACTACGATAGCCTAGGGCATGATACGAACAACTTCTGGGCCTTTAGGAATAAGGTACAAGATTTGATTGAAGCTAAAGAGATTGAATTTGACACACCAGAAAAGCCCAACGTTATGACTGTTCCTATGCCCAAGCATGTAGTAAATGTTGTGGATGATGATTCATTTGTGACCTCCGTAGAATACATTTCTACTCCATTGTTAACCGTTAAGAAGAACCTATTGTCGGCCGATTTATTTTCGGGCTGTGGCGAAGGTTGCCATCTGCGTTCAAACCTGCCTGCTGGTTGTCATTTATTGAAGTCAAGTGTCCAGCGCCTGATGGATAACCAAGAGATCCTGTTCGAGAAAACTTTGGTTCCATTGATTCCTGTTGAAGATATTTCTATAATCACCATTTCCGCCAATTCTTCCAAGGCTTCCTCGTGAAAGCCTGTTAGGATTACATCTATTCTGAGAATTGCTCCATTAATCATTACTATTCCTGGACCTATCTCGTACACTTCGGATAAGGCTGTCCCGTGGCACTATAGGGCCGATGTGTATTATCATGGGATTAAACAAGACTTGAAGATTGAAGAGGCTGATACTGACGTCAGCAATATTGTTGGGTCTAGCAAAGTCACCCGAAGCGGAAGACTTTTCTCTCCTGAGATTTCCCCACCAACTGTTCAAAAAACTGTTGCTATTTCACCTGCCAGTACATCTTCTACTTTCCCTGTTCATGTTCCAATCATTACCCTTATTGCCGAGTCATCTGACGCTCGGGGCAAAGAGATCACAGGTGAGCCTTCCCGGATGGAGGCACCGAAGAAGATTATTGTTGAAACCTCTAGACAGGAGATAGAGGAAATTCTGAAGATCATCAAGATAAGCGACTACAACGTAGTCGAGCAGCTGGGGAAAACCCCATTGAAGATCTCCATGTTATCTTTATTGTTGTGCTCAGAAGCCCACGCAAATGCTTTAATTGCTTTCCTGAAAACTGCGCATGTGCCGCAGGAAACATCTGCTGATCAATTCAAAGACTGTGTGGCTAGTTTGACCGCTGACAACGGGTTGGGTTTCTCCGACGCAGATCTGACTTCCAAAGGAAGGAATCACAATAACGCCCTGCATGTTTCGATCGAGTGCAGGGGCACTACTCTGGCCCATGTGCTGGTGGATACTGGGTCCTCATTGAATGTTTTTCCCAAAAAAGCGTTAGACCGTTTGGACTATGAAGGGTTGGTGCTGAAGTCGAGTAATATTGTGGTTAGGGCCTTTGATGGGTCCAAAAGGATGGTACACGAGGAGATGGATGTCTCTGTTAAAGTTGGTTCCCAGACTTTCGCATCTACGTTCTATGTAATGGACATTCGACCATCTTATTCTTGTTTGTTGGGTCACCCATGGATTCATAAGGTTGGGGCAATAACTTTTATGCTCCATCAGATGTTGAAATATCCAGTGAAGGGGAAAATTATTATAGTACGAGGAGAAGAGGAGTACATGGTGAGCCACCTTAACTCTTTTCGGTATGTGGAGATGGATGGGGAGTTCATTGAAACCCCGTGTCAAAACTTTGAAGAAGTCCCTCAGACTTTGGCGTCGACTGAAACTGTTGCTGAAAATCCTCCAATGAAGATGGCTTCCCTCAAGGATGCCCGGGTTGTTATTGAAAAAGGTGGGTGTGAGAATTGGGGTCAACTCCCTGACTTTGCACACAAGACTGACAAGTTTGGTTTGGGTTTTACTGCAGAAGCTTAAAGGGATGTTCGGCGTGCGCGGATTGGAAGACCTCCCATGTGTATCAGTAATCCGGAAGTGAATGCAATTGAAGATGATGATGAAGAGTCTGAGTTCGACAGCTGGATTTACCCGACTACCGACGGTGGATTGAGCAATTGGACGGCAAAGGATTTCGTGCCCATTTATTTTATTACACAGTAATAAACTTTTGTTTTGAGACTTGTAATAGACAATTTGGAACTTTTACGGCCCGGTGCCTTACCCGAGACACCGTGGCTTTTTTTGAGGGCTTATTATGTGTCATTTCCATATATCATCAATGAAGCATTGGATTTTTTCTTGCATTACAAATTTTACGCTCCTTGTTTTTCTTTTCTATCTTGGAAAACAGCTATTTATCTTACACACACTCACATATCATAATACAGGTCCACATCCACTCTGGATCCCACTAATAACGACTCTGCTACTGCCAATTATGACTTCGAAAGTCCGATCAACCAAGCCAAGGACGAAGGTGAGGATGATTGTGAAGTGCCTGGGGAACTTGCTAGACTGTTACTTCAGGAAGAGAGGGCCATACAGCCGCATGAAGAGCCTGTGGAATCAGTGAATCTGGGTACGGAAGAAGACAAGAAAAAGGTCAAGATTGGTGCAAATTTGCAGCCTTGTGTTAAGAAACGATTAATACAAATGCTGCATGATTATGTTGAGATCTTTGCCTGGTCTGATGAAGATATGCCTGGGTTGGATACCGATATTGTGGTTCACCGCTTGCCAACTAAAGAAGATTGTCCTCCAGTGAAACAAAAAGTTCACCAAATGCGCCCAGAGATGTCTGAGAAAATCAAGGTTGAGGTTATGAAACAGTTTGATGCCGGTTTTCTAGCAGTTTCTTCTTACCCGCAGTGGGTTACCAACGTGGTGCCAGTGCCCAAGAAAGATGGTAAAGTTCGGATGTGTGTTGACTATAGGGGTCTGAATAGGGCGAGTCCTAAAGACGATTTCCCTCTACCTCACATTAATTTTTTGGTCGACAACACCGCACATCATAAGGTCTTCTCCTTCATGGATGGTTTCTCCGGTTACAATCAGATTAAGATGGCTCTCGAGGACATGGAGAAGACAAATTTTGTTACGCAGTGGGGTACCTTTTGCTACAAGGTCATGCCTTTCGGATTGAAGAATGCTGGGGCAACGTATCAGCACACCATGGTCGCTTTGTTCCACGACATGATTCACCATGAGATTGAGGTATATGTTGATGACATGATTGCAAGTTCCCAGACTGAGGAAGAACATCTTGTCCATCTTCAGAAGCTATTAGACAGGTTGAAGTTGTACAAGCTAAGGTTAAACCCGAACAAGTGCACCTTCGGGGTGAGGTCTGGTAAGCTGCAGGGTTTTGTAGTTGTTTAGTTATTGGCTTGCATTTTTGGTAAAACCCAAGTGTGTATGTGTGAATGTCATGACTGATGTCATAACATTCTAGTTTAGTTGTACTGATTCATTAGGTACCTTTGCAGAAAAATATTGTCATTCAGGTACTGATGTTTATAAGTGTGTATCCGAGCATTTTGCAAAATGATCACATTTTCCTAAATCAGTAGTCAGGTTTTCTCAGATGTCATAACAGATGTTAAGACATCCTGTTCTGAACTAACAGGTTTTCAGTTTGGTTAATTCTGAGTTTTTTCAGGAAAATAACTCAGTCTTTCCAGAACAGAATCCTGCGTTTTCTTTGGGTTAACCTAGCTCAACCCTAAACTGGTTGATAAAGTCCTGTGACCTAGTCTTAAGGTCAAACGGAATTAACCCTAGCTTTTTGGAGAAACCCTAACTGAAGATGCAGCTGCTATATATTCAACAGAGCTTCTATTTTGGAAGTAATCCATTTGTTTTGGTCAGAAGATCATTTGTAAACTGTATAGGTTTAATTATTGTACTCCAAGCAATTATCATTGTGATAAGTGACTTGGAATAGGTTTTTAATTGTAAGGGTTGTGTAGCACTCAAAGCTTTGAAGCAAGAGTGTTTGAATGTTTCTTGACTAAAGTTGTGAAGCAGAGTCAAGTTAAGTGTGTGTATCACTCAAAGCTGTGAAGCAAGAGTGGTTGTGTTGCTTGATTAAAAATTTGTGAAGCTTAATCAAGTGTATGTTTTTGAAGAGTGTCTTCATCAATTCATTAGTCAAATTGTTTTATGTATCACTGCTGTGATTGAGGGGGAGTGAGTAGGAACTCGGGTTTAAGTTGTACTTAGATTGAAATTGCATTGGGTAGGTCTTAAGTGAAGGAGATAAACTGGTTGGTTTATTCCTGAATTAACATCTCTTATAGTGGATTTCCTCCCTGGCTTGGTAGCCCCTAGAGTAGGTGTTGTTGCACACTGAACTGGGTAAACAATTGACTGTGTTCTTTACTGTTTTTGTATTTACTGTCTTATAGAAAGTCAGATACGGTGTCATAACATTAAACGTGACATTGAGTATCTGTAGCCAGAATTTCAATTGGCATCAGAGCAGGCACCATGCCTGTATTACTGGGTGAGATCTAGGGATATCACTTTCTGGCACTATGGACAAAGAAGGAGTTTTTGGAAATAGACCACCCATTCTGGATGGAACTAATTATGACTACTGGAAACCTCGTATGATTGCCTTCTTAAAATCTCTGGACAAAAAGGCTTGGAGAGCTGCTGACAAAGGATGGATCCATCCCACCATAACTGAGAAAGATGGGACAATCAGTCTGAAGCCTGAGGAAGATTGGAGTAAAGAAGAAGATAAGTTAGCCCTGGGAAATTCCAAAGCTTTAAATGCCTTGTTCAATGGAATTGATAGAAACATTTTCAGACTAGTACATCAATATGAACTGGCCAAGGAAGTTTGGGACACTCTCAAAACTACTCATGAGGGCACTTCCAAAGTAAAAATGTCAAGGCTTCAGATGTTGACTACCAAGTTTGAGAATCTAAAAATGTTGGAAGATGAAACCATTCATGAGTTTCACATGAACATCTTGGAGATTGCCAACACCTCAGGAGCACTGGGAGAAAAAATGGCAGAAGAAAAATTGGTGAGAAAGATTCTCAGATCCTTGCCTAAAAGATTTGCAATGAAGGTAACTGCCATAGAGGAAGCCCAGGACATCAGCAAGTTGAAAGTGGATGAACTTATTGGGTCTCTTCAGACTTTTGAGATGGGGATCACTGATAATGGTGACAAGAAGAACAAGAGCATAACACTTGTATCCAACACTGATGTTGAAAACAAGGAGGATGAAGAAGAAAATCTTTCAAAAGCTATAGCCATGCTTGGAAGACAGTTCAACAAGCTCATCAAAAGAATGGATCCAAAGTCAAGGTCTAATGTTCATAACATTCCCTCTGACATTGACAGTTCCAGCAGAAGACCAAGGTCAGAAGAAAAGGGAAACCAAGGAAGAGGCATTCAATGCCATGACTGTGAAGGATATGGACATATTCGAGCTGAATGTCCTACCTTTCTTAAGAAACAAAAGAAAGGAATGACTGTTACTTGGTCTGACTGTGATTCAGAAAGTAATTCTGAAGAAGAATCTGCCAAACTAGTTACTGCTCTAACTGGTGTTTGTACCTCTGACAGTGACACTAGTGATGAAGAAGTGACATTTGAAGAACTGGCTGATACCTACAAGAAATTGTGTATCAGAAGTGCTGAAGTCTGTGTGCAGAATGAGAAACAATCAAAACTCATTGTAAAGCTGGAGGCTGAAAAAAGGGCAGATCTTGAAACCATAAGTCACCTAGAAGGGGAAGTTCAATTACTGAACTCACAACTGAACCAAATGACAAAATCTGTCAAGATGTTGACCAATGGATCAGATAAATTGGAAGAGATTCTTCAAGTTGGACAAAATGTGGGAAACAAATCTGGTCTAGGATTTGTGGAAGCTAAGAAATCTGGTGCAGACAAGAAGATCAGGCATGTTAAACAATTGTCAAAACAGATGTCTCAACACAACTCTCAACATCAGAAATACATGAAGAAAAAATACCAAAGATGGAGATGTCATCATTGTGGGAGGTATGGATACATAAAGCCCTTCTGCTTCAAATTTCATGGATACCCTAATCAAAACTCAGGTGCTAAACCTAAGCCAAAAAGGGTACCACATACTCCTCATTGGAAGAAAAAGGCTACTTCCCTGATAGCCCATACTTCCCTGAGAGTGTCTGCAAAGGAAGGCTGGTACTTTGACAGTGGTTGCTCTAAACACATGACTGGAATAAAGAACATTCTCAATCATGTCAAACCTCACAACACTAGTTATGTGACCTTTGGAGATGGTGCTAAAGGTGAAATCAAAGGAGTTGGTAATTTGGATTGCCCTGAAGTTCCAAGACTGAGTGAAGTCTTGCTGGTAAAGGGGCTGACTGCTAATCTCATTAGTATCAGTCAATTATGTGATCTAGGATTCAAGGTCAACTTCTCAAAATCTGAATGTCTAGTAATTAATGAAAAACTAGAAGTTGTAATGAAAGGAATCGGATCCAAAGATAACTGCTACTTGTGGCAGCCTGAGAACACTAATAACTCCACTATGTGTCCAATTACCAAAGAAGAAAAAGAGATGAAATTGTGGCAGCATAAGCTTGGTCAGCTTCATCCAAGAAGAATGAAAAGAGCTATCTCTATGGAAGCAGTCAGAAGGACTCCAAAACTACAGGTTGATAATGTCTATGATGTGGCAAACAAACTTGAAGAAGGATGTGTTGTCAGAACCATAAGTTATCATGACAAGGATGTTGGAAATAACAAGTCTAATAAATTTTGTTTCCCTGAAGAAATGAGGCGTGAAGTCTCCTCTCCTATAACTCTCCATGGAATGGACAAAAAGAAAATCATTCAAGAATCAACCAAAACTATGGGTCATGTCAAAAGAATGCCTTCCCAACTCTGTGCGGAAATAATTGCTGCTAGGAATAACTGTTCTCAAAATATCTGGTCAAAACAGATGCTCACTGAGTATAATGTCTCACAAGATGTTGTGACATTGTGTTGTGACAATCTAAATACAATCAATATTTCCATGAACCTTATTCAGCATAACAGGACCAAGCACATTGACTTTGTAGAGAAGAAGTCATTCAAACTGGAACATGGTATCTTTAAGCTTCAGCTGACTGATTCTTCTACCAAGGCTCCTGTTGGAAATAAACTTGAAAACTTGAGGGGCAGGTTGGGTATTTACCAACATGAGAAATTATAGCAATTAATTTTGCTTAAAACAAGGGTTGAAGGAGTTAATTTTATTAAGTCTATTTTTAGTGGGTTAATCATATGTTTTCCCAACTCTTTCAAAATCCTTAAGAAGTTGAAAAGACTCTCTTTTGCCTCCTACCTCTCTCGTCGTTGCAACCTGTTCACTCCTCTCAATCAAAGTTTTTTCTCAAATTGCTACTGGTGTTCAAAGTCAATCAAAATGTCTCAGACATCATCTTCAACTAAGGCGACTTCATCATCCTCATCATCTTCATCATTTGACCAAGACTCTAGAGCAATCACCACATGCATAGAATCTGAAGTTCTTGAGGTCACTCCTCTCAGAGAGATGGCAACTGACCCAGCCAAAGTCAAAAAGCTAAGAACTAGACATGCAGGAAGAGCTCAAGCTGCAGCCTCTGGTAATCCTTCTCATCCTTCTTCTTCTGTACCAAATAGAGAAGGATCAGTTCAAGTTCATCAAGCTATTGCTAGGTTTGTTACTAGTATACTAAGCGGAAACCAATCTGTACCGGGGATTTTTGTCCCTTTAAATCAATCTGGAAGCCCAAATGTGGACGTCTCTGAGAATGTAGATGTCTCTGAGAATGTTGTGACACAAAATGACAACATTCAGAACCCTTCAGAAAAGACTGTTGATCCACCTATCATTGATTTGGATGAGGATTACTCAGATAATGATCTGATTGCCAATGTAAACCCTAGCATAGCTAGGAGATTGATGAAAAGAAAGGGTAATCAGAATGATGCAAAATGTGTGTCCAAAGATAAACCTGTTGTTAAGAAATCCAAGGCTGAAGGCATGGCTGAGAAAAGTATTCAGACAAAAGGGAAGAAGGCCCAGGTGCATACTGCTAGACAACCAATTTCCAAGAAGAGAAAAGAACCTGAATCTTCTGATTCTGATGAGGAATCAGAATTTGAGATTGATGCTGAAGAAATTCCTATCAGAAGGAAGCTCCCCTCCAGCAAAATTGCTAGAGTGCCTGAAGTCCCAACAGACAACATCTCTTTTCATCATCCTGACAATGCAAACAGATGGAAGTATGTTTGCTTAAAGAGAATAGCTTTAGAAAGAGAACTCAACAATGATGCCTTGGAGTGCAAAGACATCATGGACCTGATCAAGAATGCTGGACTGATGAAGACAGTGATAAAATTTAACAAGTGTTATGAAAATCTGGTCAAGGAGTTTGTAGTGAACTTGTCTAATGATTGTGCTGATGGAAGGTCAGCTGACTTTGAAAGTGTTTTTGTTAGAGGAAGAAGGGTCAAGTTCTCTCCATCAGAAATTAACAAATTTCTTGGAAGAACAAATGAGGATTGTCCTGATCTGGAAGTCATTGACAATGAAGTTTATCAAACCATCTCAGCAAGGCAAGTGAAGTGCTGGCCCTTGAAAGGCAAGCTGAATGCCAGCAAACTCAGCATGAAATTTTCCATCCTGCACAAGATTGGTGCAGCCAACTGGGTGCCTACAAATCATAAATCAACTATCTCCACAGGATTGGGGAGATTTATTTATGCTGTGGGAACCAAGACTGCTTTTGACTATGGCAGGTACATCTTTGAACAAACTTTAAAGCATGATGGTAGTTATGCTGTCAAAGGACCAATCACCTTTCCCTCCCTCCTTTGTGGAATTATCCTTGCACAATACCCTGATAACCTGGTGGCAAGAGATACAGCCTGCAAAAGAGCTCCTGCCCTTGGGTTGCACTACAAACTGTTTCAGGGATCTCATGCTCCAGATATTGTCATAACATCAGCTGAGACATCGTCTGTGAAGACCCAGTCCAAGACATCTGATGTCATTGCTGTTTTAAAAGAGACCTGCAAAGAGCTGGAAGCTAGGAAAAAGACCCTAGAAATCCTAATTGCCAGGTTAGAAAAGGAGGAAGCTGAAGGAAACAGAAGGGAAGAAGGTGTAGAAGCTGAAGGTCATCTCAACATTGAAGAAACTAGCTCCTCTGATGACAGTGCTTAAAGGTTGGTTGCTGGTGTTGCTGGTTGGTGCTGATATCTGGTGGAGTTTGGAAGTGTGTTTAGATTTTTTTTCTGCTACTGCTCTTATTATTTTTGGATAACTGTATAATCTTTATGAACTTGTATCTTTGGCCCATTTGTGGCTAAAGATGGGGAGAATATGGTACTTGCTTAATTAGAAATTCTATTTTTCTGCAGTCACTTATTTCTGCTGCTATCTATCTCTGATTGCTTAGGGTCTTTAGCCAAAAATCTGCCAAAGGGGGAGTTTGTAGTTGTTTAGTTATTGGCTTGCATTTTTGGTAAAACCCAAGTGTGTATGTGTGAATGTCATGACTGATGTCATAACATTCTAGTTTAGTTGTACTGATTCATTAGGTACCTTTGCAGAAAAATATTGTCATTCAGGTACTGATGTTTATAAGTGTGTATCTGAGCATTTTGCAAAATGATCACATTTTCCTAAATCAGTAGTCAGGTTTTCTCAGATGTCATAACAGATGTTAAGACATCCTGTTCTGAACTAACAGGTTTTCAGTTTGGTTAATTCTGAGTTTTTTCAGGAAAATAACTCAGTCTTTCCAGAACAGAATCCTGCGTTTTCTTTGGGTTAACCTAGCTCAACCCTAAACTGGTTGATAAAGTCCTGTGACCTAGTCTTAAGGTCAAACGGAATTAACCCTAGCTTTTTGGAGAAACCCTAACTGAAGATGCAGCTGCTATATATTCAACAGAGCTGCTATTTTGGAAGTAATCCCTTTGTTTTGGTCAGAAGATCATTTGTAAACTGTATAGGTTTAATTATTGTACTCCAAGCAATTATCATTGTGATAAGTGACTTGGAATAGGTTTTTAATTGTAAGGGTTGTGTAGCACTCAAAGCTTTGAAGCAAGAGTGTTTGAATGTTTCTTGACTAAAGCTGTGAAGCAGAGTCAAGTTAAGTGTGTGTATCACTCAAAGCTGTGAAGCAAGAGTGGTTGTGTTGCTTGATTAAAAAGCTGTGAAGCTTAATCAAGTGTATGTTTTTGAAGAGTGTCTTCATCAATTCATTAGTCAAATTGTTTTATGTATCACTGCTGTGATTGAGGGGGAGTGAGTAGGAACTCAGGTTTAAGTTGTACTTAGATTGAAATTGCATTGGGTAGGTCTTAAGTGAAGGAGATAAACTGGTTGGTTTATTCCTGAATTAACATCTCTTATAGTGGATTTCCTCCCTGGCTTGGTAGCCCCCAGAGTAGGTGTTGTTGCACACTGAACTGGGTAAACAATTGACTGTGTTCTTTACTGTTTTTGTATTTACTGTCTTATAGAAAGTCAGATACGGTGTCATAACATTAAACGTGACATTGAGTATCTGTAGCCAGAATTTCAGGTTTCGTTGTTAGTGATAAAGGTATTCAAGTGGATCCTGCAAAGGTGAAGGCTATACAGGAAATTCCAGCTCCCCAAACAAAAAAATAAGTCAGAGGATTTTTGGGACGACTGAATTACATTGGCCGATTTATTTCGCACTTGACTGGTACTTGTGAACCAATCTTCAAGCTGTTGAAGAAAGATCAAGTGGTAAGATGGAATGATGAATGTCAGGCCGCTTTCGAAAGGATCAAAGAGTATCTCCAAGAGCCACCTATTCTGATACCTCCAGTTGAAGGGAGACCTTTGATCTTATACTTGACAGTACTCAATAATTCAATGGGGTACGTGCTGGGGAAACATGACGAGTCTGGCCGAAAAGAGCATGCTATTTACTACCTTAGCAAAAAGTTTACCGACTGTGAGACCGGATACTCACTGCTTGAGAAAACTAGCTGCGCTTTGGCATGGGCTGCTCGCCGGCTGAGACAGTATATGCTGACTCACACTACCCTATTGATATCAAAGATGGACCCTATCAAGTATATCTTCGAAAAGCCCACCTTGTCCGGAAGAATAGCAAGATGGCAGATGATCTTGACTGAGTATGACATCTAACACACGACCCAAAAAGCAATCAAGGGAAGTGTGTTGGCAGATCATCTAGCACATCAGGAAGTGGATGATTACCAGTCTATGAACTTTGAATTTCCGGATGAGAACATCATGTTGGTGACTTACTACGAAACACCTGGACCAGATGAATGACCTGAGGAGGGATCCCGATGGTCTATATACTTTGATGGAGCTTCAAACTCATTGGGTAATGGAATTGGCACCGTGATCATATCTCCTGAAGGCTGTCATACTCCGTTCACCACCCGATTATGTTTTAACTGCACCAACAACATGGCGGAGTATGAAGCGTGCATCATGGGCCTTCAAGCAGCTATTGACCTAAGGATTAAATTCTTGAGTGTGTTCGGAGATTCCGCTCTCGTGACCAGTCAGATCAAAGGCGAGTGGGATACGAAACACCCAAATATTATTCCTTACAAGGAATATGTGTTGGCGTTGCTTCCGCACTTCGAGGAGATAACCTTTGAACACTTCCCCAGAGAGGAGAATCAGTTGGAGGACGCGCTAGCTACCATGTCTTCTATGTTCAAAGTCAGGTGGGATAATGAGGTTCCCCAGATTACCATTGAGAGGTTGGACGAACCCGCACATTGCTGTGATATTGAGACTGAAGAGGTAGCAGATAAACCCTGGTTCCACGAGGTAAAGAGGTATCTTGAGGCTCAAGAGTACCCCGAGGGCGCATATGTTAATGATAAGAAGTTTCTGAGGAGGTTCATGGCGAAGTTTTTCATAAGTAATGGTATTCTTTACAAACATAACCATGACTCAACCTTACTGCGATGTATAGATAAGAGCGAGGCAGAAAAGATCATGGCAGAGTTACATGAAGTTACTTTCGGCACTCATTCTAGTGGACACACCATGGCAAAGAAAATCCTATGGGCAGGATATTATTGGTCTACCATGGAAGCCGATTGTTATCAACATTCTCGGACCTGTCATAAGTGCCAAGTCTATGCTGATAAGGTGCATATACCTCCAATTCCTCTAAACGTCTTGACGGCACCTTGGCCTTTTGCAATGTGGGGCATCGACATGATCGGAGAGATCAGACCTACTGCGTCCAATGGGCATCGTTTCATCCTGGTAGTTATTGATTACTTTACAAAGTGGGTTGAAGTAGCTTCCTTTGCTACTGTAACCAAGAACGTCGTGGCACGGTTCATCCGACACAATCTGATCTGTCGATACGGTGTACCTGAGAGTATCATTACGGACAATGGTACAAATCTCAACAATACGATGATCACCGAGCTCTGCAAGCAATTCAAGATACAACATCACAATTCTTCTCCTTACCGGCCGAAGATAAATGGGGCTGTAGAAGCGGCTAATAAGAATATCAAAAAGATTGTGCAGAAGATGACAGTGACGTGCAAAGATTGGCACGAGATGTTGTCGTTTTCTCTTCATGGATATCGAACCTCAGCGCAGACGTCAACAGGGGCAACACCCTATTCCTTGGTATATGGCATGGAAGCAGTCTTGCCCATTGAAGTTCAGATACCCTCTCTTCGGATTATGAAGGATGCAGGTTTGAGCGAAGATGACTGGATTCAGATCCGGGTTGATCAGCTGAACTTAATCAACGAAAAGAGACTTACTGCTATTTGTCATGGTCAGACGTATCAAAAACAGATGATTAAGGCATTTAACAATAAATTCAGACGACAGGAGTATCAAGTTGGGGATCTAGTAATCAAACGCATCATACTGCCGCAAGGTGATCCCAGGGGTAAATGGACCCCTACGTACGAAGGGCCATTTGTGGTTAAGAACATCTTCTCATGAGGAGCTGTGATTCTAACCACCATGGATGGTGACGACCTTCCTCACCCCGTCAATACAGACATAGTGAAAAAATACTACGCATAATCAAAGACCCGCTAGGTCGACTGGCCTAGGAAAAAATAAGGGCTTCCCGGCGAACCAAAAGGGTTCGGGCAAAAATAAGGGATGAAAATGAAAAAAACTATACACCCGGCACGTCGAAAACCTGAAAGGGAGGCTTGGGCAAAAAAGGGTATCCCGGTGGACTAAAAACCCGAAAGGGCGGTCCAGGAAAAAATTAGGGATTAAAGCGTAACACTATGTCTCATTGGATCACCTTGCAACCAGACTTCGGTATCGACTATCAAACTCGGACGACACTAATCAATCTGATCTACCTTCAACCAAGTAGCGAAGTGATGAGACGCTCAGAGACATAAAGGCAATAGCAGAGTTGGAACCCAGTGGGATTGTTCACATAGCTGTTTTTCTTTGTTTTTCACAAACTGTATAAATTCTATTGTTCGGCGGCATTCTCTTACTAGGACGCCAGCCTCTTGTACAAAAATGCATATTTACAGGCCAAACTTCAAAATCAATACAATTCATTTTCACAAAGAAATTTCAAATTGTTTTTCCTTTTTCTGTTTTGTTTCGCAAGAACGTCCAATGTTCATTTTTGATATATGCATTTGACAATAATTGCTGCTCATAAATATTTACATACGAAGCGAAAGACGATTACTCGTAATATCATAAACAGGGGCAAACAAGAAATGTCCAGACCTTACAGTTGCTCTGTCTACCAGGTATAGGGATGGACCCAGTTGGAGAAAACGCTTAAAGATACGTTCACTCCCCGCAAAGTAAGAATAAGACAGTGATATTAGCGGTCCCGAACAGGACACCACTCTCCCCAGCTGAGGCTCACAACTGCGAATGAATCGGCAGTATTCTCCCCAAGCAGAGTTTATCTATCATCAGCACTAGAAAATTATCCCCAGTGGAGTTTGGAGGATTATCCCCAGTAGAGTCTGGAGGATTATCCCCAGTAGAGTCTAAAAGGTTATCCCCAGTGAAGTCGCAACTGGAAAATCATCCCCAGCGGAGTTCATTCCTTTCACAAACATAAAACTCAATCCCCAACCGGGTTCATTATCACCAGCAACGGAAATTCATCCCCAGCTGAGTTTATTTCTTCCAAATCAACAGATCCTCCGACAGAGTATGTCCTCCCCACAGAGTCATTTTCTCATCAGTTTATTCCCCAGTGGAGTTATTCTCTCCTACAGGATTATACTCACAATCATCTTAATTCACTATCCCCAGCGTAAACGAGGAATTCAACTTCTTGCACTCTCCAGCAGCAACCCGGGATTTATTTTCCCCAGCTAGAGAATATCATAAAAAACATTTCACATCCATACATCATGACATGCATACGCATCATACAACACAATCTCATTTATTTTGAGAACATCATTGCTTGATATATACCATGCATTACATACAGCTAACCTTTACCTTTCAAGAAAGATACAATCAAATTCTCACAAAAACTCAAGCTATGAAGCCCGGGTACAACCGGATAATATCTTGATTTCTACATCATATTGTGAAGCCCATATTACGACCGGATAACCGTGTCAGACTACCACGAAGACTGGATTACGACAAGATAGTGGTATCTCTTAAAAGCAAGTTATGAAGCCCGAATTCAACCGGATAATAGTTTAATCCCCAGCGAGCCGTGAAGCCCGGATTACGACTGGATAGCAGCTCAACAAGTTAATGTGAAGCCTGGATTACGACTAGATAGCAATACAAGACCATGAAGCCTGGATTACGAACAGATAATGGTAGAAGGCGTTGTGAAGCCTGGATTACGACCAGATAGCAACCGAGAATACTACGAAGCCTGGATTATGACCAGATAGTGGTATATCTTTAATACAAGTTATGAAGCTCGGATTCGACCGAATAGTATCTTGATTCCTATGAACACCATGAAGCATGGATTTCAACCAGATAGTGGTATGAGACGTCACGAAGCCTGGATTATGACCAGATAGCGGTAAAAGACATTGAAGCCTGGATTACGACCAGATAACAGTGAGGGACACTGTGAAGCTTGGATTTCGACCAAATAGCAGTTCATCCAGCCAATTACTATGAAGCTCAGATTTGACCGGATATTGGGAGGCCCAACAGTCAAAGGGAAGCCCAGATGCGACCGGATAACCACTTGATTTCTTTTGAAGCCTGGATTTCGACCAGATAAGAAGTGAGGTATTGTGAAGACTGGATTACAACCAGATAGCAGTACAGAACACCATGAAGCCTGGATTCGACTAGATAATGGTATAACAAACCGTGAAGCCTAGATTACGACCGGATAATGATACAAGACATTGAGAAGCTTGGATTTCGACCAAATAGCAATTTCACATGGACAGTTACTAAGAAGCCCGGAGTCGACCGGATATTAGTGTGCCATAAATTCAAGTTGAAGCCTGGATGTGACCGGATAACAAATTAATTCCTTCTGATAGCAGTCAGTCTTATTAATATGAAGCCTGGATCACGACTAGATAGTAGTTCATTTTCACCTCCTCGACTAAGAGACAGTTCCTCAGTAGAATAATGATCGGCCGAAGTTCCTAATATTCAACAAAGATGATTCCCCAGTAGAATAACGGACGACCGAAGCTCCTAAAGTTCTATTTTCTTTCAAGACAGAGATCAGCATTCCCCAGCGGAATCTTCCTTAATAACAGGCATAAAAACTCTCGATAAGGAATCTCTTACGCAATCGAAACTTCTTCAGATGGCATCTTTAAGCCCATCTTCTGTCATCAACCTCCAAATGGCATCTATAAGCCCATTCCCGATATCGCAAGACGATTACCACTGCATGCGAGTGCAAATTTCTAGGCACTCTAGTGTTCAACCATCTTCCACCTTTGGATCACGAAAGCCAATCTATATCCTCAGGTTTAAGAAGATTGAACAGGGGCAGCTGTTGTACCCCAAAATTTTCCCACCCATATTTCTCAAAAAATTTCAAGAAAGATCCTCAAGTTGCTCAAGGAAGTCCAAGGGTTGACCAGACAAGCCCTCTCCTAAGGCAGTCTACCTCAAATTAGGGTTTCATGTTGCATCAATATACTTGAGTCCAAGGGATTCCAAATGCTCACCAATGTCCTAATATGTTATCAAGATCATCCATGTCAAGTTTCAAGCCTTTTAGAGGAAGTTTGCTCAGTAAATTGCTCAAAGGCCTAAATATCGATTGTGCTAGGGCAAAAGTCAACTGTAGCCCACATACAGTCAAACTTCAAGATTTTTGGTTAACATCCTCATTTTTAAGTATATTTCATCATTTGATCAAGGGTTGATCATGATTCATCAAGGATTGCTCATAATTCATCAAGACTCAAAAGTTGCTAAATTAGGGTTTTGCAGGAAAAGTCAACTCAACTTTGAACAAGCATAACTTTCTCATAATTTATGAGAAATGACCCATCCAAATATCATTATTAAGAGGATTCCATGCTATACAATCCATCTTCAGCTCCCAAATACAAAATATGCATTCACAAGAAGTTATGAATTTGGACATTATAGGTCATTTTGAAAAGTCAACAAAAACGCCTTTTTTGTCAAAGCTTCATACATGTGCATGGAATATCAAATTGTGATGGGACCAAAAGGGTTGCTTAGAGGACATCTCAAGATTTATAAAAAGTCCTAGAACACCTCCAAAGATTAAAAATTGAGGAAGTTATTTATTGGTGAAGTTGACCTTGTTTGCAAAATTGCCAAAAGTCAACTATGCCTAAAACTTCAATTTTTGCCAAATGGGCCCAATATTTTTCACTTGTTTTGAGTTGCCAACATGGTCCAAGAGCCCTAGCCTTTTCCAGTTGTCATTATCTTGTTTTTATTATTTATTTTTATTTTTATTTGAATTAAATAAATTTTAATCAAAATAAATCATGGAAAAATCTAAAGCATTGAAAACTTAAGATTTTGTACTTGTTTCAAGTCTCAAATCCAGTTGGCAAGTATTCAAATTCGTGTAAAGGCATGAGGTGCACAAAAAGATTAGATTTGGACTATTTTTGGAATGGTTTTCAAGTGTATCAAATCACAATCAAATTCAATAATGGAGGAAGATTATGATCATTCTTTCAACCCTAATTAATTCCTCAATACATAAGGATGAGGTGCAAACCAAAAGAGGTTGGAGAAAGAGGCGTATGAACCAGAAACAAAACTTGAAAAAACAAGAAAAAGTGCAAACACGAATTCCTACTTAGAGGCCAATTCAAGACCCTTGGACCATTCCAATCGCTTCCTAGGATCCCCAGCAAACAAAAGCAGTCAAAAACAAGCATTTCCAGGCCCCATATCGCGCTGTAAGTCATCCACGACATCCATGCATTTTTGAATTCGGTTTGCATGATTTAGACATTGATAGCATGAATTAATGATATATTCTTGATCACCATCATGTTTGCAAGCTTCCTGTAACATGTGATTGCATTTTCATGGCTTGTATAAGATTTCACCATAGTTAGGGTTTTATGGTTTGATTTAGGAGTTTTGTTTACAGGCAAAATTGGGCCATGAAAGGGCCACCAATGAACTCAGCAGGTCCAGATGAAGTTGTCCATGGCCTTCGTTTTTATTTATTACGCTTGTGTTGAGTTTTGAGATTTGTAGGACTTGTAGCTACGGACAAACGTCTGTAGGTAAAAGTTTGGAACTTTTACCAAGGAAATAGGGTTGAAGACGACTAGCTGGCAAGCAACCATTGGTCCATTCAAAATTATGGCGCGCGTTTTTTTGTTATCTTCCACTAATTCTTGTTTTTGTATATTGTTATTATTATTTATTTCATGTACAAAAAGAATAGTTAGCTCAGCTGGTTGCCAAGCGTTGAAACGTCCCATGGGGCCTGGGTTCGAATCTCAGGTCCCCCAATTTTCTCATATTATTTTCTTTCAGGCAATCTCATGCGTACACAAGTCCAAGACCCACCATATACCCTTAAGATCTAGCCCTTGGATCTCCAGATGGACAAATCTGATGGCCATCATCTGAAGGTGCATCATGAGGCCCAGTCAACGCATGGCAGGAAATCATGGAAGTCAAACATGGACTTCAGATTATTGGGCCAGATTGCTTCTCACACCCTCCCAAATTGCTTTGTTCAGGCCCAAATCTCTTCTCTATTCTTTTTATTTTGTTTTATTAATTTATTTATTTTATTTACTAACACAAAATTAATTATTTTCTTTTATCAAAAAATCACAAAAAATAATACTTTTCACAAATTAGGTTTAGATTTTATTTTTTATCAAAAAAATTAATTAATTAAATTAGATTTTAATTTTAGGTAAACTTTAATTTCTTTTTGCAAATAAATTAAAAATAATTAGAGTAATTAGGTTTTTGTTTCTAACTTAACTATTATTTCTCTTTTCCTAAAAACAACCAAAAACACCAAAATAGGCCATGTAATTATTTTCATTAATTAATTTAATTTACTAATTAATTTATTATTTAATTTAAAACCTAATTCTTTTCTTAAAAAATATTAAAAACAACAAAAAAACAATTTTTCCTTTGATTAGGTTAGAAGGGTCAAAACCCTAGTTGCTCTCGTTCTAATTTTCATCGCGCGCTTTATTTTATTATTTTTACCCTATTATTGTAACTGCCTACAGGTTGTAATAGTTAATTAGGTCTTTACTTTTATCACTTTATTTTCAAAGGGTTTGTTTTTGGCTATGTAAATACCCGAAGCCTTGTAATAGCGTAGTTTAATTTCCGCACTTTAAATTCCGCAAAATATTAAACTGTTAGATGTATGATATTAGGATGCATGACAAGAATGTATGTAAAACTTTAAAATGGTTAGATAACCCTAACATGTGCAAAGATAAATAATATGAAATTGAAACACTCGCACACGCGCACTCCTAGGGTACACTCCCACTTGGTTGCCTTCGGTAAACGGTCATTGAGTATAGGATGCTTTAGTGGTCGTCCTTTTGTCCAAAGATCATAGTTGCCTCGGAAAGGTTGCCTCAGATATTGCTGCCTCGGATAATTGATCTAAGACATTAGGTTTATTACTAAGACGTCCTAACGTTGATTTAGTGACCGTACGTCCCTTTTCGAATTGACTCTCAAAACTCCAACGACGGTGCTACCTACTCACTAATAGTGGGATAACGCTGTCTAAAGGAAACAAACATAGAACTATTCTTTTTTTCGAGTAGGTAGATTAGTTCTTAAGTACTTGCTCAATCAAAACAAACTTTTAGACACTTAAACTCCTTTACAAACAAAGTTTTCAAAAACATTTCATTACACTCTTGAAGACAGAAGCAAGAGTTAAATCGAAGTCAAAACAAAAACTTTTCAAAACACACAAGCACGCAAATAAGCAATTTTGAAAATGATGAGGAAGTACCTAAGAGCCCGTAGATAACTACGGATAGAAAGGGTGCTAATACATTCCCTTTCTATAATCTACCCCCCGTACTCAGAAATATCTCGAAAAAGGAATTTTTCTGTGCTTTTTTCCTTTCCTTGTTGGATAAAATAAAAGTCGGTGTCGACTCTTGCTTACCGCGACATTTTGCAAACACAAACGCAAAACGCAAACCAGCAAATCCTAAAAAATAGTCCTGGTTTTGGCCACCATATCACAATACCCATACTGATGATCAGCGTCTGCTGATTCACTTTTTTCAGGATTGTTTGACCGGTGCTGCGCTGAAGTGGTATATGAGTTTGGACAACGTCAACATTCATACTTTCAATGACTCGGTAGAAGCGTTTATCAAACAATACAAGTACAACATGGACATGGCACCTGACCGTGATCAACTCGGGGCCATGGTTCAGAAAGACAGGGAATCATTCAAAGAATATGCACAGAGATGGCGTGAGGTAGCCGCCCAAGTGATTCCTCTCATGGAAGAGAAGGAGATGACTAATATTTTCTTGAAGACTCTGGGTGCTTTGTACTACGAGAGGATGGTAGCGTGTGGGCCATGTGACTTTACTGAAATGGTAGGCATGGGTATCCGCTTAGAAGAGGTTGTAAGAGAGGATCGTTTAACGAAGAGTGAAGGATCTGGAGGTGTGAAGAAGCCATCTTACGGGTTTACTAAGAAGGAGGAAGGGGGTGCAAATGTTGTCATGTAAGAGAGGAGGGTTAACACTCCTAGAAGGAATTATCAGCGTCATCAGCAAATCGCCCCAGTTACTCCAGTTGTGGGTGTAGCTCCAACCACTGTTGCTTATCAGAGACCATCCCGGCAGGGGAATCAAAGGTATAATCAGATAAGGGAGAGTTATGACCCTATTCCTATGAGCTATACGGAATTACTACCGACATTGATTCAGAAGAAGTTGGTTCAGACCTGACCACATCCCGTTGTACCATCACCATTGTCGTGGTATTGCAAGGCAGACCAAACATGTGCTTTTCATCAAGGAGCACCAGGGCATAATGTTGAGAATTGTTATCCTTTGAAGACTAAGGTGCAAAAATTGGTGAAGTCTGGTATTCTATCTTTCAAGGACGTGGGCCCTAATGTGAAAGACAATCCTCTAGCCAAGCATGAAGGAGTAAATGTTGTGAGTATGGTGGCCGATTGTCCAGACGACTTCCTGATTTTTGACATTCATCTAGTTATTGGAGATTTGGTGAAAATGCATGCATACCTTTGTGAATTTAGTTACTATACGCATGACCATTCCGGTTGTGCTATTTGCAGTACAGACATACAAGGTTGCGACAAAATAAAGGCTGATTTGTAGGAGATGATGGATGAGGGCCTCATCCACATAATCAGGCCTAGGGTAGAGTATGAAGAAGAAGTAAACATGTTTCTGGATGTCCTGGAGAGTTCAGAATCTTTGATGTGGAACATATGAATGAGGATCTTGTACAATTGCATGCTATTTTCTGCCACTTGGCTGGTCAGGTGGAACACTAGTATGGATCTTGCCGAATTTGTTGTCGAGATTCCCGAGGATTTTCAATCGTGAAGAAAGGTGTTCAGTTGTTGTTGGACAATGGAACCATCAAGATTACAGGTGTTGTACCCCAAAATTTGTCCTCCCATATTTCTCAAAACATTTCAAGAAAAATTCACAAGTCCAACCCGGCGCGTCATATTCAGGTGTTCTTTCGCCAAGATATCTCTGATAACGTATTCTCAAATTCAGGTTCGGCTCAAGAGTCAATTCTTTAAAGAAGGTATCTGAATGTGTGAGTTTTCTCGAAGAAATATGGTGAAAAAGTGTGCTGAAAGTGCAGTTTTTACGCGCTAAAAAATTCATAACTTGAAGATCGTGACTTGTTTTGAACCCGTTCCGGTGGCCAAAATTCCGTCTTGACATTATCTACGTTTTCATCTCTCACGTCTGGAAGCCAATTTCGATCAGAAGGTCTTCAAAAATGTGGATTTATCAAGTATTTTCATACAGAAAATTTGTGACAGAAGTTTATTTGCGTCATGTTCAAAAAATCATAACTTGATCGATTTTCATCGTATCGAGCTGGTTCCGGCGCCAAAATTTACAAATTGAGCTGGCTACATTTTCACAGAAGGTATTGAGTTCAAACGGTATTCAAAAGGCCTTCGTTTTTTGCTCAGAGTGCGTGACACGCTGAAAATCCTGAATGCTAAATATTATTTCATCTGGGCCGAAACTTCGAAAATTCATAACTCGGTCAATTTTTATCGGATTGAGCTCATATTTTTACACAAGGTCACTGACTCATAGATCTACAACTTTGCTTCAAAAGTCGAGACCGGATTATGCTCCGATCAATACCAGTTTTTTATTGAAGAACGTGTAAGAGTCGACACTGGAGCCCAAAATAAGTTTGTCTGAGCTGAAACTTCAAAAATTCATAACTAATTCACCGTTTATCCGATTGAGCCGATTTTCGGACAGGAGTTAGTTCTCGATATCGGCTACATTTTGTTTTCACATTTCAAATTCAAAAGTTGCACTTAAGTCCCTGCGATTTAGACTGGAAAGTGACGAACTCAAGTGAACATTGGAGGCCCAATTGCACATTCAAAGCCCATTTTCTTTACCCTAATTTCCATTATATAATCACATTCTTTTCACACAAACCAGGAGAGAAAAAAAACTTTGCCACAACGCTATCGAATATCAAATTCTTTCAAGAACCCTAAAACCAAGCCATCCTAGTTACAAGCCAACATCTCACTACAAACAAGCCATCTCAGTTACAAACCAACATCTCACTACTTCTTCAGTAAGGGTAAGGCTGACTTGATCTCCATGATCAAAAGGGCATAAAAGCATTCGTGTCACTACTTTTCCAGTAAGGGTAAGGTTGATTTGATCTCCATGATCAAAAGGGTATAATCATTCATACATGCCATATTGACCTAAACATTAAATTTCTTCATATATTGACTTTATTTGTATTTTATGATATATAGTAATGTACTTAATGTATTCATGAGATTCAACACTGCAGATTTAGACAGGATCCCTTGCAGATTCATTAAGGAACGTTGAGGCCAAAACACAAATGGCCAAAAGCCAAAAGCCAAATGGCCAAAACAGAACAGTTTACACATGACACCAATACATGGCGAGACAGACATCCTGAGAAGGTTAAGGAACATTGAGACCAGAGCATAGTTGGCCAAAAGCCAAAACACAAATGGCCAAAACAAAACAGTTTACACATGACGCCAATAGCTGTTTCACCCCTCCAATCAGGCTCGTATACTCCTAAACTCTCTCTCTATTTTTATTATTTTCCTTTAATTAATTAATCGTTATTCTTTTTATTAATCACTAACCAATTAACATTTTTTCCTAATAAAATCAAAAACACAAAAAATATTTTATTTATTAAAATTAACTTCATCACTTTTATTTTTGTCAATAAATTAATTTAATCGATTTAGCTTTAATTAGATTTAACTTTTAATATTTTTTGCAATATTTAAAATCAATTTAGAATGTTAGGTTTTTATTAGCATTAATTCAATTTATTTCATTTCTTTAAAAACTCAAAAATCCAAAAATATTTTCATTATTTAATTTAATTTAATTGTTCATTTAATTTAATTCCATTTAATTCAAAAATAACCAAAAAAATCACTTTCTTTCTCAAAAGGGTCAAAACCCTAAAGACGTCCCGATTCGATTTCTTTTCGCGCATTATTCTTGTTTTGATTATTTATGTATCTGCTCAAAGGATGTAATAGTAATTAGGTTTACCGCTTCCTTTACTTTCTGCATTTATTTTCCAAAACGGGTTATGTTTTTGGCGATGTATAGACCCGCGCCTTGTAATAGCGTAGATTCATATTTCCGCACTTTAATTTTCCGCACTCTTAACTGTTAATTATGCCTGCAAGACTGTATGCCAAATAAAATCAATACGTAGCTCACAAATGCATGATCAAAGATAAACATTAACTGAAAAACAACACACATGCACATGCCACTCCTAGGATACGCCTCACTGGTTGCCTCGAACGTGGTCGTCAAGTATAGGGTGTCTTAGAGGTCGCCCTCCTGTCTAAGATCCAGTTGCCTCGAAACGGTTGCCTCGGATAAAAAGGATCTAGGACATTAGGGTTACTTCTAAGGTGTCCTACTATTGCTTTGGTGACCACACTGTCCCTTATAATCGAATTGACCCGAACACCTCCAACGATGATGCTACCTACTTCTCAATAGTGGGATGGCACTATCTAAAGGAATATTACACAGCCTAATTCCTTAGAGTAGGTAGATCTCATGGGTACTTTCTCTTTTCCAAAACGAACAAAAATACTTTTCACACTGACACTTTCTAAAAGTTTTCAAATAAATTTTTCATACACTCTTGAGGACAGATACAAGAGTTACTTAGAAATTTTTCAAACGGAACTTTTTCAAAACCCACACACACTTGAAAAGCAAACAAATTTTTGAAAACATAAGAGCAAGTACCTAAGAGCCCGTGGATAACCACAGATAGAAAGGGTGCTAACACCTTCCCTTTCTATAAATTTACCTCCCGAACTGAGAGACATCTCGAATAAGGAATTTTGCTGTGCTTTTGTCCTTTCCATGTTGGAGAACATAAAAGACGGTGGAGACTCTTGCTTACCGCGACATTTTGCGAACCAGCTAAAAAACAGTCAGTTCTATTTCCACCGATCACAACAGGTCAAAAGGATGATTACCACGAAGTTGATATGGTTGAGGTTGAAGAAGAGTCAGATGAAGAGTTGCCTCCGCAGATGAGTATTTCTCCTCAGATGAGGATTTGTTTTCCAGAAATGACACAATAATGATTGATTATGTTGAAGAAGGGGTAAACGTCATTGTACCTTGTTTTGGTGCACCCTCCCATTTTGAAGTTGAATATTATAGCAAACCAGTTGTTACCCCATTGGTGATTAGTTTGTCGGGTCCTGTTCCCTGCAAGTCAGATAAGGTTGTACCCTACAAATACAATGCTACAATCTTAGAGGATGGAGTGGAAGTTCCCATCCAGCCAATGCCTGATGTTGGAAATATTGTTGAGAATAGTAGAGTGACCCGCAGTGGTCGTGTGTTTGCACCAGTTGTTTGAGGAGATGTTAGTGCTAGAAAGAAAATTGCTGAGAATGTTGAACCCAAGAAGGCTACGGGTGAATCTAGTGGAGCTACGTTAGAGAATGAAGTGGATGATATTTTGAAGATAATCAAGATGAGTGACTACAAAATTGTAGATCAGCTACTGCAGAATCCTTCAAAAATATCTATCTTGGCTTTATTGATGAACTCATCTGCTCATAGAGAATCCTTGATGAGGGTATTGAACCAAACTTTTGTGGAGAGTGATATGCCATTAGACCAATTCAGCAGTGTAGTAGGGAACATTACATCATGTAATAACTTGAGTTTATGCGATGATGAATTTCCAGATGAAGGAAGGAATCAAAACTTGGCTCTCCATATCTCTATGAATTACAAGAATGATTCACTATCCAATGTGCTGATTGATAATGGATCCTCTTTGAACGTTATACCGAGGAGAACTCTTATGAAGTTGAAATATCAAGGAACACCCATGCACCCAAGTGGAATTATTGTGAAAGTGTTTGATGGATCAAGGAAATCTGTTATTGGTGAAGTGGACTTGGCTATTCATATAGGAACACATTTGTTTCAGATTAATTTCCAGGTCATGGACATTGTACCCACTTATAGTTGTTTGTTGGGACAACCGTGGATTCATGAGGCAGGGGCTGTCACTTCAACTTTACACCAGAAACTGAAGTTTGTACATGAAGGGAAAGTAGTGATCATAAATGGGGAAAAAATCTCATTGTCCTCTTTCAGCATTGTGGAGGCAGATGAATCTGCTGTTGGAACCCAGTTCTAAGCTTTATCTATTGACAACATAAGAGGAAATGAGAATTCCATGGTTTCACTTAAGGATGCGCAATAGGTTATGCGTAAGGGTCATAGTGAAGTATGGGGGCAAATTGTGGATCCACCTGTAAACAAGAACATAGCCGGCTTGGGGTTCTCTTTGAGGAATGATAAAGGTAAGAGCATGAAGCCGAAGTCTGCTGCAGGAAAGTATCAAGACATTTTCCGTAGCGGGGGTTATCTTCGTCCAACTGTTTCCGGGATTAACATTGATGTTCAGAATTGGATCACCATTGATGTTCCCTCTTGTATACATGTTTCAAAGTAATTTGATTTGTTTATCTTTTTGAAAAGCTTTCCCTCTCCCCAAGGTGGAAGTATTAATGTTGTAGGACTTATCTGTTTGCTGTGACTTTTAAAATCAACAATAAAAGTTGTCTTTGTTTCCCAAATTGTGTCTTTATTTTCTGCTTTTTCTTAGAAAATGGTAATAAAAAAAACCTTTCAAAATAAATAATAACTGAAAAACAATATGCACGATCACTTTTTATATGTGCCAGTTTCTAAATGCAATCATAAATCATATGTGCAGATTAATTTAAAAACCCATTGAACACAATGACCCTGCACCCTCTCCCAACTTTGAATGTCATGTGTATGGGGCCGAAGAAGATGACTATGATGAGATTACAGAAGAGGTCTCACGGTTGCTTGAGCGTGAGGAAAACGCCATTCAGCCATATAAAGAGCCATTAGAAGTAATCAATTTGGGTTCATAAGAAGATCTGAAAGAGGTCAAGATCGGAGCATTGTTGCATCCTGATGTGAAGAGCAGGTTGATTGAGTTGTTGAAAGAGTATGTGGATATTTTTTCTTGGTCTTATCAATATATGCCTGGTCTAGATACAGATATTATAGAGCATCGTTTGCCGTTGAAGCCAGAGTGTCCACCAATCAAACATAAGTTGAGAAGAACTCACCCAGATATGGCAGTGAAGATCAAAGAGGACGTTCTAAAGTAGATTAATGCTGGTTTTCTTGTGACGTCAGTGTATCCTCAATGGATCGCCAATATTTTCCCAGTACCGAAAAAAGACGAAAAACTCCGCATGTGCGTAGATTACAGAGATCTAAATAAAGCTAGTCCAAAAGATGATTTTCCATTGCCACACATTGATATGTTAGTGGATAGCACAGAAAAATTCAAAGTATTCTCGTTCATGGACGGATTTTGCGGGTATAATAAAATAAGAATGGCTCCAAAGGACATGGAAAAAACAACATTCATCACACCCTGGGGAACATTCTATTACAAAGTGATGCCCTTCGGGTTGAAGAACGCTGGTGCAACGTGCCAGAGGGCTATGACAACCCTATTACATGATCTGATGCACAAGCAAATAGAAGTATATGTTAATGATATGATTGCTAAATCCCAGACTGAAGAAGGGCATGTAGAAGATTTATTGAAGTTGTTTCAGCGTTTGAGGAAGTATCGTCTCCGCTTGAATCCAAATAAATGCACCTTCGGTGTTTGATCAGGAAAATTATTGGGTTTCATTGTTATCCAGAAAGGAATTGAAGTTGACCCTGATAAAGTCAAAGAAATTCCAGAGATGCCAGCGCGAAGATTTGAAAAGCAAGTCAGAGGGTTCCTCGGGCATTTGAATTATATTTCCAAATTCATTTCCCATATGACTGCAACATGTGAACCGATCTTTAAGTTGTTAAAGAAAGATCAAGGTTGTGTGTGGACGGATGACTGCCAAAGGGAATTTAAAAGTATTAAATAATATATGCTTGAACCTCCTTTCTTGCTCCCTCCTGTCGAAGGAAGACCATTGATTATGTATCTGACGGTGTTAGATAATTCCATGGGTTGTATTATGGGACAACAAGATGAAACAGGGAAGAAAGAGTATGCCATTTATTATCTCAGTAAAATTTTTACTGATTGTGAGTTGCGGTATTCCATGCTGGAAAAGACATGTTGTGCTCTGGCTTGGGCGGAAAGATGTTTACGGTAGTATATCTTGAATCACACCACTTGGTTGATCTCCAAAATGGATCCAATCAAGTACATTTTTGAAAAGCCTTCTCTTACTGGGAGAACTGCCCACTGGAAAATGTTGTTATCTGAATATGACATTGAATACCGCACTCAAAAAGCTATTAAAAGCAGCGTGTTGGCAGATCATCTTGCTCACCAACTAGTTAAGGATCATCAGTCTATGGAGTATGAATTCCCCGATGAGGATGTGATGTTCCTGAAAGTGAAAGATTGTGATGAACCATTGCCTGGGGAAGGTCTTGATCCTGAATCTCGATGTAGTATGATATTTGATGGAGCTGTGAATGCTTATTGTAAAGGAATTGATGTTGTGATTGTCACTCCACATGGATCACACATTACTTTCACTGCAAGGTTGACATTTGATTGTACTAATAATATGGTAGAATATGATGCTTGCATCATGGGTCTCGAGGAAGCTATTGATCTCAGAATTAAAATTCTTGATGTGTACGGTAATTCAGCTTTCGTAATTAATCAGATTAAAGGAGAATGGGATACTCGCCACTCCGGCTTGATCCCTTACAAAGATTATGCTAGAAGATTGTTACCCTTCCTTAACAAAGTTGAATTTCATCATATTCCAAGAGATGAAAATCAGATGGCAGATGCTTTGGCAACTCTGACTTTAATGTATCAAGTGAATACTTGGAATGATATACCTCGAATTGTAGTTTGGCGACTGGATAAGCCCATTCATGTGTTTACAACAGAAGAAGTAGTAGATGAGAAACCTTGGTATTATGATATCAAGCATTTTCTCCAGACTCAGGAATACCCGATTGGTGTTTTGAACAAAGATATAAAGGCATTGAGAAGATTGGCTGGCAGTTTCTTCCTCGGTGAAAATGTGTTGTATAAGAGAAATTATGACATGGTCTTGCTCAGATGCGTGGATAGATACGAAGCATACATGTTGATGCATGAGGTCCATGAAGTTCATTTGGAACTCATGCCAATGGATATTCGATGACTAAAAAGATGCTAAGGACAGGTTACTATTGGCTGATAATGGAATATGATTGTTACAAATTTGCAAAGAAGTGTCATAAATGCCAGATTTATGCGGACAAGGTTCATGTGCCTCTGACACTTCTCAATGTGATCTCTTCCCCATGGCCTTTCTCTATGTGGGGTATCGACATGATTGGGATGATAGGACCCAAAGCTTCGAATGGACACTTTGATCGGTGGATCTGGAACTGACTGTTTAACGCTGGTTCGCGAAATGTCGCGGTAAGCAAGAGTCGCCACCGTCTTTTATTTTCTCCAACATGGAAAGGACAAAAGCACAGAAAAATTCCTTATTGAGATTAGTTCTCGGTTCGGGAGGTAGATTTATAGAAAGGGAAGGTGTTAGCACCCTTTCTATCCATGGTTATCCATGGGCTCTTATATACTTGCTCATTGTGTTTTCAAAATGTTTGTTTGCTTTTCAAGGTGAGTGGGTTTGAAAAAGTTTCGTTTAAAATTTCAGTTCGACTCTTGTATCAGTCCTCAAGAGTGTTTGAAAAGTTGTTTTTGAAAGCTTTTTGCAAAGTGTCGGTGTGAAAAGAAGTTTTTGATTTGTTTTGAATTAGAGTAAGTATCTATGAGTTGTCTACCTACCCTAAGGAATTAGGCTGTGTAAATGTCCTTAAGGTAGTGCCATCCCACCATTGAGGGGTAGGTAGCACCACCGTTGGAGGTGTTCGGGTCAATTCGAGGGTTAGGGACAGTGTGGTCACCGGGCAATGGTAAGATACCTTAGAAGCTACCCTTATGCCATTAATCTTTTTATTCCGAGGCGACCGTTCCGAGGCAACTTATTCGAGGCAACTAGATCAATGGAACATAAGGACTCACTAAGACGTCTTGTACTCGACGACCACGTTTCGAGGGGCAAGGCAACAGTGTGGCCACCAGAGCAACAGTAGGACACCTTAGAAGCTACCCTTATGCCATGTTCATGGACATAAGGACTTACTAAGACGTCCTGTACTTGATGACCACGTTTCGAGGGGCAAGGCAACAGTGAGGCGTACCCTAGGAGTGGTGTGTGAATTGTGTGTCATTTTCAGTTATATTTGTCTTGATCATGCATTTGGTGATCTACGCTTTGTTTTTATTTTTGGCATACATTCTTTCATGTGATAGTTAACAGTTAAAAGGTGCGGAATTTAAAGTGCAGAAAAATAAAGGTCCTACGCTATTACAAAGGCGCAGGTCTACATCGCCAAATTAAACCAAGACCCGATTTAAAATAAAATGCAGAAAGTAAATGCCTAATTAACTATTACAGGGCTTTGGGGCAAATACATTACATTCATAAAAGAAATAAAATAAACGCGCGAAAAGAAATTATAATCGAATGCGAGGGCGTTGGACCCTTTAAAGAAATAAATGTTGAAATTAAGAAATTAACTAATAATTAAATAAAGAAAAGGACTTATTTTCTTGGATTTTTTTGGATTTATGACATTAAAGAAAATTAAATTGGAATTAAAAGTTAAATAACTCTAGTTCTAAATTATTTTTAATTTATTAAAAAAATGCATTAAAGTTAAAACCTAAAATTAAAACTAAATTGATTATGAAATTTATTTACCAAAATGAAACTATTAATGGATTAAATTAAATAAATTTTTTTTTCATTTTTTATGATTTCTGATTTTTTTGGGTCTTTATATTAAATTATTAGTTAAATTAATTAAAAGAATAAAATAAACTAAAAAGAATAAAAGGGAAAAAAATAATAAAGGAAAAAGAGTAAAAGATGGATCAAACCCTGGGGGTGTCTGAACCCAAAGGGGAGTTTTTGAAGCACTTTGGCCCAATGCAATCCAGGCCTTGTTGACTTTTTGGAGTTGTGCGTGGAGCGTTTGACAGCGTGCACGGTGGACTGCTGGTGATGGCCACTGGATTGATCTCATGGATTATGTGGCAAGCCCAGGCGCTGGATGTATGGTGTACTGCTGGATCGTGCACTGTATGGAAATATGGGAAACAAAATAGTAGAAATAATTTGAGGGGACCTGGGATTTGAACCCAGGTCCCAACGTTTACCAAGCCCCTTGTCCACCAACTGATCTGTTTGAGCGCGTTGTTCATAGAATAAACAACAAATAATATAAGACAAAATCAACGTTAATGATATAGAAATAAAAAAAGCGCGCTGGAGTTCAAACCCTCCAACCAGGTTTCGCCACGTGATCTTCTTCTCTGTTCGTCCCTGAAACAAAAGAGGTAGCGGGGGTTTTAAACCCCCCCAAAACACAGGCTTTTTGAAAATAGCGAATAACTCATGTTCAATCATAAATTGAGCGCGATGGGTGATTTGGAATCGTCATGTTGCAACGATCCTACTCATACTGATTTTAGAGTCTAATTTTACCATATACCTAAAGCCCCAATTTGAAGTTTCGGGAAACCTAGTTTTTGTCCATGGTAGATTCTGATTCAGGCGCCTATAACTTAATTGGATGGCACCAATAGCTTCAGAGAACCCTCATTAGTACAAATCAAACAAGAAAAATCAATGAAAGTGTATGAATCATGTTATGCATTTCTGGAAAAAAAGACAAACCGTATGGCTTCGTGGGACTGGTTCTTTGCACGATTGGGCGTGGTTTTGATTGCTAGAGTTTCCTTGGGACCTTAGGAAGGTGTTTGGATGAGAATAGGGACTTAAAAAGTGCTCTAAGGAAGTTTTCAGTTTTGCAATTTTTGTGTGAAAATGCAAAGTTGGTTATCTTGTTGCAGCGCAGCTTAGGTCTTCTTTTTTTGCTTCTGATCACTTGCCTATGTGTTATGTAATGAGTTTCAATTGGAATTAAGGGCCAATAATGCAAGGCATTCAAGTTCAAGATTTTCCATAAACCTCCATTAACAACTTTCCATTTTTGAGCCAATTTTGAATTCTTGCTTCATTTAGCCTTGGCACGAATATGGGATATGCATAATGGTGATTCAAAGTTAATCAAAGCCAAAAATCCCCCTTAATTAACCTTTTTGATTTTTATTTGATTTTAAAGGATTTAAAATGAATTAAATCCAAAAAATCTAATAAAAATGAAAAAATTAATTTTAAATATTGAAATAAAAGGTGGGACACGTGGGAAACATGGTCAAGCTGATTCAAGTGGAAAAAGTGGGCCCCTTTTGTCAAAAATGAAATTTCAAGGATAAATGATTTTGGCCATTTCACAAAAATTTCCCAACTTCTCCAATGCATATCTTGCTCAATTTTTAAGCTTTGATCATGTTCTATGACATTTTGGAAAGGTCTTGAAGTCCTCTAACCAATGTCTTTGGTCCCATGTCATTTTGATTTACCAATCTCAAGTTATGGTCTTTGACTTAAAGTCCCTTTTTGTTGACTTTTGAAAATGACCTATAATGTTGAAATTGATAACTTTTTGTGAGAGCATTTCTTGGACTTGGAATGTGAAGATGAGTTGTAGGAAATGTCCTCCCCTTCAAGATGAGCATTGGATGGGATTTTTATGATGAACCATGAAAAATTTATGCCTTGGTCAAGTTACAGTTGACTTTTCAGCTGTCCAAAAATAGAAACTTTTGACACCTTGATGATTTTTGAGCCATTCTTTGAGAATCATGATCAAGCATTGATCAAATGATGTTTGTGGCTTCAAAATAAGATGTTGACCAAAAATTTTGACTTTTGACTGTCAAATGACCATTTTGCCCCTATAGTTGACTGTTGAGCAATTAGGGTTTTTGATTGTGCAACTTGACCTTGTAAGCCTTGAAACTTGACATGTAGGTGCTTGACAATGTGTATGAGCATAGGAGACTTGATTGAGCCCTTGAAAACTTCAACTTCCTTGCAAGAACCAAAACCCTAGTTTGACTGGCTTAGGAGGATGGTTGATTGTGTAGCCTTTGAGTAGACTTGAGCCATTTGAGGTGATGCTTGGCAAAACTTTGAAGATTATGGGAGGGAAAATTTTGGGGTACAACAGTTGCCCCTGTTCAATATTCTTAGACCTGAGGATGTAGATTGGCTGGCGTGCCTTTCGTAATCCGAAGGTGGAAGATGATTGAACACTAGAGTGCCAGAAATTTGCACTCACATAGTAGAGTATCAGCAGTGTGATAGCGGGAATGGGCTTACAGATGCCATTTGGAGAGGTGGTGGATGATTGTGGAGATGGGCTTATAGATGCCATCGGGAAGTGTCGATCTCGTAAGAGATTCCTTAGCGAGAACTTGCGTACCTGAGAAAGAAAGAGATTACCTGGCCTGTTACAGGAGTTGACCTTAAAATTCTTTACATAGACGTGCCCTGGCTGGTTACAAGAATCGAATCTTTGAACTCTTCAGACGTGCCTTCAATAGGACGATGAGAGAACCTCGGGCAATTACTACCTCAACAGTAACGATGAGAGAATCTTTCAGACGCACCCTGGCAAGATACAGGAATCGAGTCTGGTAATGCTAGTTGTCAACAGATACACCCTGGCAAGATACAGGAATCGAGTCTGGTAATGCTAGTTGTCAACAGATACACCCTGGCAAGATACAGGAATCGGATCTTCGAACTCTTCAGACGTGCCCTGGCAAGATACAGGAATCGAGTCTGGTACTGTAGTCGTCAACAGATACACCCTGGCAAGATACAGGAATCGGATCTTCGAACTCTTCAGACGTGCCCTGGCAAGATACAGGAATCGAGTCTGGTACTGTAGTCGTCAACAGATACTCCCTGGCAAGATACAAGAATCGGATCTTCGAACTCTTCAGACGTGCCCTGGCAAGATACAGGAATCAAGTCTGGTACTGTAGTCGTCATCAGATACTCCCTGGCAAGATACAGGAATTGGATCTTCGAACTCTTTAGACGTGCCCTGGTAAGATACAGGAATCGAGTCTGGTACTGTAGTCGTCAACAGATACTCCCTGGCAAGATACAGGAATCGGATCTTCGAACTCTTCAGACGTGCCCTGGCAAGATATCAAGTCTGGTACTGTAGTCGTCAACAGATACACCCTGGCAAGATACAGGAATCGGATCTGGAATCACGACAGTTGATAGCAATTATCTTTGTATTAACTTTTGTCCTGAAAAGACAAAACGTTAGTTGTATGTGATGTCATGATGTATGACACGCGAGATGTTCTCAGAATGAATGAGATTGTATGTTCATGATGCGTATATGCATGCTATAATGTATGAAGATGTGTTGTTTATGAATGTATGTTTTCGTCTTAGGAAGATAAATCCTTGACGGATGCCGGGAAGTCAAATCCTGGGCTGATGTGAATAGCATTCTCTGTTTCCACTGGGGAGTGATGACTGCAAGGATACCGGTAGGAGAAGATGACTCTGTTCGGGAATAAACTTGGAGATTACTCTGCGGGGAGAAACTAGTCTAGCGATCTTGCTGGGGAACAGTACTCTGTGGGGAGAGAGGTACTTTACTGAGATGTTTGATGATAACTTCGCTGGGGATACCGTTGATGTATTGGAAGTTTTAATAGACTCCGCTGGGGATAAGAAGACTTTGCCGAGGACGATCTTTCTGTGACTTTTGGCTGAGGATAACCCAGTTATATCCTGGTAGGGAAATAACCTTTGAATAAAACCGGGGGACGCGTTCGTGCTTTGCGAGGGATAAGCTTCCAGAATCTACTGGGGATAAGCTTCGTGCTGGGGAGATGGATTGAACTTTCCTGGGGAAACCTTCAAACTGGACTCTCCTGGGGAAATTTTTGAGATATACTGGGGAAGTGGCTCCACTGAATGTCTGTATACCGCCGGGGAACAATCTTAGATGAAGACTGCCGGGGATGCTTGTTAGGAATGTTCGTATATTGCGCCGGGGAATGTTGAGATCTGCTGGGGATACCCAATTTCCTTAAGGCTGACAGTGGACTAACTCTGTTTGGGGAGAGTATCGTTGACTTGTTGGCTCACTCTCTGGGGAATTAAGATATCTTGGTTATGCTCTTCAGCCGAACTTACCTTGGTACCTTGGTGGACAGAGCAATTAGATCGCTTAGACAATTCATTATTGCCCCTGTTTCTAATGTTACCTGTAATTAATCCTTTGTTTCGCATGCAAATATTTATGAGTTAGCAGTTAATGTCAAATGCATATATCAGAAATTGAACCTTGGACGTTCTTCGCAAAACAAAACAGAAAAAGGAAAAATAATTGGCAATTTGAGCTGAAAAGTGTATTTGTATTGATTTTTGAATTGCCTGTAAATAGGCGTTTATGTACAAGAGGCTGACGTCCTAGTAAGAGAACGCCGCCGAATAAAAGAGTTTACACAATTTGTACAAAGGAAAACAAAACAGCTGTGTGAAAGGAATAATCCCACTGGGTTCCAACTCTGCTATCGCCTTTATATCTTCGAGCGTCTCATCACTTGATGACCTAGCTGAAGATGAAGCTGATTGATTGATGCCGTCTGAACTTGATGTTGATACCGGATTCTGGATGCAAAGTGATCCAATGAGACATAGTATTACGCTTTATCCCTAACTTTTGCCTGGACCGCCCTTTCGGGTTTTCAGTCCACCGGGATACCCATTTTTGCCCAAGCCGCCTTTTCAGGTTTTCGACTTGCCGGGTGTACAGATTTTTTTATTTCATCCCTTCATTTTGCCCGAACCCTTTTGGTTCGCCGGGAAGCCCTAATTTTTGCCTAGGTATGTCAACCTAGCGGGTCTTTTATCATGCGTAGTATCTTTTTACTATGTCTGCATTGGCGGGGTGAGGAAGGTCGTCACCATCCATGGTGGTTAGAATCATGGCTCCTCCTGAGAACACATGTTTAACCACAAATGGCCCTTCGTATGTAGGGGTCCATTTGCCCCTTAGATCACTCTGAGGAAGGATGATATGTTTGATTACCAGATCCCCAACTTGATATTCTTGTGGTGTGACCTTCTTGTTAAATGCCCTGATCATCCGTTTTTGGTACGTCTGACCATGACAAATAGCAATGAGTCTCTTTTTGTCAATTAGATTTAACTGATCAAGTCGTGTCTGGATCCAATCATCTTCGCTCAGATCTGCATCCTTCATTATCCAGAGAGAGGTTATCTGCACTTCAATTGGTAAGACCGTCTCCATGCCATAGACCAAGGAGAAAGGAGTTGCCCCGGTTGACGTTCTTGCTGAGGTACGGTACCCATGAAGAGCAAATGGTAACATCTCGTGCCAATCTTTATAGGTCACTGTCATCTTCTGCACAATCTTCTTGATATTCTTATTTGCTGCTTCTACATCCCCATTCATCTTCGGTATGTAAGGAGAAGAGTAGTGGTGCTGTATCTTGAATTGGTCACAGAGCTCAGTGATCATCTTGTTATTAAGATTGGTACCGTTGTCTGTAATGATCCTTTCTGGGACACCGTATCGACAGATCAGATTATGCCGAATGAACCGTGCCACAACGTTCTTGGTTACAGTGGCGTAGGAAGCTGCTTCAACCCACTTCGTGAAGTAATCAATCGCCACCAGAATGAATCGATGCCCATTGGATGCCGTAGGTTTAATCTCACCGATCATATCTATGCCCCACATTGCAAAAGGCCAAGGCGCAGTCAGAACATTTAGAGGGACTGGAGGAACGTACACCTTATCAGCATATATCTGGCATTTATGGCATGTCCGAGAGTGTTGGTAACAGTCGGCTTCCATAGTGGACCAGAAATACCCTGCCCGTAGGATTTTCTTCGCCATAGTGTGTCCCTTGGAATGTGTTCCGAAGGTACCCTCATGCAGCTCTGCCATGATCCTTTCTGCTTCAGTCTTGTCCACACAACGCAGTAAGGTCGAATCATGGTTTCGCTTATACAGGATGCCATTGCTAAGGAAGAATTTCGCTGCGAACCTTCTCAAAAACTTTTTATCATTGACAGATGCACCTTCAAGGTATTCCCGAGCTTCCAAATATCTCTTCACCTCATGGTACCAAGGCTTCTCAGTCACCAACTCAGTCTCAAGATCACAACAGTATGCCGGTTCGTCCAGTTTCCAGATGATGATTCAGGGAGCCTCATTGTCCCATTTGACTTTGAACATGGAAGACATCGTAGCTAACGCATCCGCCAACTAATTCTCCTCTCTCGGAAAGTGTTCAAAGGTTATCTCTGTGAAATGGGGGATCATCGTCAACACACATTCTCTGTAAGGAATAAGATTCGGATGTTTCGTATCCCACTCCCCTTTGGTCTGATTGATCACGAGAGCGGAATCTCCGAAGACACTCAGAAACTTGATCCTTAAGTCGATCGCAGCTTGAAGACCCATGATGCATGCCTCATACTCCGCCATGTTGTTGGTACAGTTGAAACATAGCCGGGCAGTAAGTGGAGTATGAGTGCCTTGAGGGGATATGATCACAGCGCCGATACCGTTACCCAAAATGTTAGAGGCTCCGTCAAAGTGCATAGACCATCAGGATCCTTCCTCAGGTCCTTCATCCGGTCCAGGTACTTCACAATCAGTCACTATCATGATACTCTCGTCTGGAAACTCGAAGTTCATTGATTGATAGTCGTCTACTGCCTGATGTGCCAAGTGGTATGCCAATACACTTCCCTTGATAGCTTTCTGAGTCGTGTACTGGATGTCGTATTCTGTCAAGATCATTTGCCATCTTGCTATTCTCCCAGACAGAGCAGGCTTTTCAAATATGTACTTTATCGGATCCATCTTTGAGATCAACAAGGTAGTGTGAGTCAGCATATACTGTCTCAGCCGGCGAGCAGCCCATACCAAAGCGCAGCAAGTTTTCTCAAGAGGTGAGTATCGGGTCTCACAGTCGGTAAACTTTTTGCTAAGGTAATAAATGGCATGCTCTTTTCGGCCAGACTCGTCATGCTGCCCCAGCACACACCCCATTGAGTTGTCAAGTACTGTCAGGTATAGTATCAGAGGTCTCCCTTCAACCGGTGGCATAAGGATGGGTGGTTCTTGGAGATACTCTTTGATTCTGTCAAAAGCGGCCTGACATTCATCATTCCAACGTACCACCTGATCTTTCTTCAGCAGCTTGAAGATTGGTTCACAGGTAGCAGTTAGGCGAGAGATGAATCGGGCGATGTAATTCAGGCGTCCTAAAAAGCCTCTGACCTCTTTCTCTGTCTTAGGCACTGGCATCTCTTGAATGGCTTTAACCTTAGCAGGGTCCACTTGAATACCCTTGTCACTTACGACGAAGCCTAGCAACTTTCCAGATCTTACCCCGAAGGTGCACTTGTTCGGGTTCAACCTCAGCTTGTACAGTTTCAGACGGTCAAACAGCTTCTGCAGATGGTCAAGGTGTTCCTCCTCAGTTTGGGACCTTACAATCATGTCGTCAACATACACTTCTATCTCATGATGGATCATGTCATGAAATAACGCAACCATGGCATGTTGGTAGGTTACCCCAGCATTTTTCAACCCGAATAGCATGACCTTGTAGCAAAAGGTGCCCCACTGAGTAACAAAGGTAGTCTTCTCCATGTCTCCAGGAGCCATTTTAATCTGATTATAACCTGAAAAACCGTCCATGAAGGAGAACACCTTGTGCTGAGTAGTATTATCAACCAGAACGTCAATGTGAGGTAGGGGAAGTCATCCTTGGGGCTGGCCCTATTCAGATCCCTATAATCGACACACATTCTGACCTTTCCGTCTTTCTTCGGTACCGGCACCACATTAGCAACCCATTGAGGGTAAGAAGTCACTGCAAGAAACCCGGCATCGAACTATTTCATAACCTCAGCCTTGATCTTCTCGGACATCTCTGGACGCATACGGCGGACCTTTTGCTTAACCGGAGGGCAGTCTTCCTTAGTAGGCAAATGATGGACCACAATGTCGGTGTCCAACCCAGGCATGTCTTCGTAAGACCAGGAAAAGATTTCCATGTAGTCATGCAGCATCTGGATCAACCGTTGCTTCACGCTGAGCTCCAGGTTGGCACCAATTTTGACTTCCTTCCTATCTGTCTCAGTACCCAGATTTACTGTTTCCACTGGCTCTTCATGTGGTTGAATTACCCTCTCTTCCTGGAGTAACAGTCTTGCAAGTTCGCCAGGCACTTCGCAATCATCTTCACCTTCGTCTTCGGCTAAGTTGATCGGATTTTCAAAGTCATAACTGGCAGTAGCAGAGTCGTTACCAGTGAGATCCAGAGTGGATTGAAACCTGTATGAGTGAGTGTGTGTAAATACAGCTGTTTTGCAATATATAAAGAAAGGAAAGAAAGAAAAGGAGCATAAGATTTGAAATGTGAAAAACGTCCAATGCTTTTATTCATGATATATGAAAGTGACAAACAAAAGCCCTCACAAACAGAACCACGGTGCCCCGGGTAAGACACCGGGCCATAAAGTTTCAAATTACTGTTTATTACAAATCCAAAACAAAGAAGTTCATTACTGGGTGACAAAAGTAATGGGTGTAAAGTCTTTTGCGGTCCAGTTGCTAGGTCCACCGTTGGCCGTTTGGTAGATCCAGCTGTCAAACTCTGATTCTTCCACTTCGTCTTCATCCCCAATAGCATTCACTCCTGGATTGGTGATGAGCACAGGAGGTCTTCCAATCCTTGCCTTGCGCACAGCCTTCTGAGCCTCCGCAGTGAAACCCAGCCCAAACTTGTTAGTCTTCGGAGTAAAATCAGGGAGCTTGCCCCAGTTTGTACATTCACCTTTTTCAACCACAGCCTGGTCGTCCTTCAAGGAGGCCATCTTCAAAGGAGAAACCTCTTTAACCACTGCTTCTGCTGCTGCCAATGTTTGTGGAACCTCTTCAAAATGTTGAAAGGGGGTCTCAATGAACTCCCCATCCATCTCCACGTATCTGAAGGAGTTGAGGTGGCTGACCATGTATTCCTCTTCCCCTTGCACTGTTACAATCTTCCCCCTGACCGGGTACTTGAGCTTCTGATGCAACGTGGAGGTCACAGCTCCAGCCTTGTGGATCCACGGGCGACCCAACAAACAAGAATAGGATGGACGGATGTCCATCACATAGAATTTTGAATCAAAGAACTATGACCCAACCCTGATTGGGATGTCAACCTCACCATGTACCATTCTTTTGGACCCGTCAAAGGCCCGGACAATAATGTTACTTGGTTTGAGTTCTAGACCCTCACAGTCCAGCCTGTCCAGAGCCTTCTTGGGTAGCACGTTTATCGAAGAACCAGTGTCAACCAGCACGTGAGCAAGAGTAGTGCCCCTGCATTCAATGGAGACATGCAGGGCATCATTATGGTTCTTCCCTTTGGCTGTCAGATCGGCATCAGAGAAACCCAGACCATTATCAGCGGTTAGGTTGGCCACGCAGTCGGTGAACTGATCAGCAGACGTCTCTTGGGGTACGTGAGCCGTCTTTAAGAAAGCAATCAGGGCCTTGGCATGGGCCTCTGAACACAGTAGCAGTGAAAGCATGGAGATTTTGGAGGGGGTGTGCCCAAGCTGTTCGACAACGTTGAAATCACTTTTCTTTATTATTTTGAGGATCTCTTCCATCTCCTGCTTGGAAGCCTCAACAATGGTCTTTGGTGCCTCCGTCCGGGCAGGCACATCAGCAGCAATCCCCTTTCCCCGAGCATCAGATGACTCGGCGGCAGGGGTGGAAACTTGGTCAGGGGGAGAAACAGGCACACTGGCAGGCGTGATGATCAAAGGCCTCTGAATTACCGGAGGAGCAATGTCTGGTGAGAACAGTCTTCCACTACGCGTGACCTTAGCAGGCCCAGAGATGTTGGTGACACCAGTATCGGTGTTGAACTCTTG
The DNA here is from genome assembly GCA_948472305.1 of Vicia faba. Lineage (NCBI taxonomy): Eukaryota > Viridiplantae > Streptophyta > Magnoliopsida > Fabales > Fabaceae > Vicia > Vicia faba. The sequence continues at coordinate 627,077,425 of OX451735.1, read as the reverse complement.
TTTCACTCCCAGAACATAAACATCTGCCCCATAGTGCCATGGGACAGCCTTATCAGACTTGTAGGGGATGGGCCCCGGGACAGTAATAGTGATGGGAGCAATGTTGTGAACAAGCAAAATTTGGACAGGCTTCTTTGAAGGAGCCTTGGAAGGATTATTGAAAATGGTAACAATTGAAACTTCTTCAACAGGGGCAGCAGGAACGGAAGTCTTCTTGAACAAAATCTCTTTACTATCCATCAGGTTTTGGACGCCTGATTTCAGCAAAGAACAACCAGCGGGGGAAGCAACACATAGAGGGCAACCTTTGCTACATCCCGGAAATAAACCGGCTAGCAACAGATTCCTCTTGACAGTCAGCAGCGGAGTAGCAACATCATCCACAGAAGCTACATATAAATCCTCCTCAACAGCATTCACTCCATGCTGGGGCATGGGAGCGGTCACAACATTTGGCCTCTCGGGCGCCTCAAACGGTATCTCCTTTGCATCAATAAGGTCCTGCACCTTATTCCTCAGGGCCCAGCAGTCATCAGTAGAATGCCCCGGGCTATCAGAGTGATAAGCACAGCGGGCATTTGGATTAAACTTGGGGGATGTAGTATTCACAACCTTCAGGGCCTCTCTAACAGTCACCAAGCTAGTTAACAGCAGTTGCGGCAGGATCTGAGAGAGAGTCATGCTGAGCCGAGTATACTTCCGTTTGGGCCTCTCAGCCCTGGGTTGGTTATACTGTTGTGGAGCAGTAGCAGGCTTAGAAATAACCACCGCGTTGATAGCTTGGCAGTGTTTAGGTTTATTTTGCCTTCTTGGACCATACACAACACTGGCCTCCTTCTTGAAGGGCTTCTTTTCAGTACTTGAGGAGGCAACCTTCTGTATCTTCCCCGATTTTATACCAGCCTCGATCCTCTCACCAGTCAGGATCAGATTAGTAAACCCAGCAGAGGAATTACCAATGAGATGATTGAAAAATGGACCAGATAGGGTCCCCAAGAACATATCCACCAGCTCCCAGTCCGTCAATGGTGGCTGCACCCTGCCAGCCAGATCTCTCCATTTCTGTGCATACTCCTTAAAACCTTCACCCGATCCTAGCGGCATACCCTGGAGTTGGGTACGCGTAGGAGCGAGGTCGGAATTATATTGATACTGCTTGTAAAAAGCAGTGGCCAGATCCTCCCAGTTACGAATGTTGGTCCCATCCAGCTGATAGAACCATTCGAGGTGAGTCCCTGAAAGACTCTCCTGGAAGAAGTGGATCCATAAGTTCTTGTCTGCTGTGTAAGGCTGGATCTTCCTTACATAAGAACGGAGGTGCATCTTGGGACAGGAAGCCCCGTCATACTTCACAAAGGCAGGCGCCTTGAACTTGTGTGGGATCACCACCCCAGTAGATAACCCCAAGTCTCCGAAATCCAGTCCGGGCACACGCTGAATTTCCATAGCATTTAATCTGTCCTCCAGCTGCTTGTACCGGTCCTCAGCAGGAGGGTACTGTTCGTCGTTGAAGTCTGTCTCAGTATCAAAGACCACAGGACTAGGGACCTCCCTTTCTTGGTGACTACCTTCCCCCACAGATGGAGTAGTCCTCTCAGCTTCATTTTGTAAAGTGTTCCCAAGCCTGCGCCCAGTGTTGAATAGCACAGTCCTCTTCTTCTTCTTACTCTTCTTCAGGAGCATAGCCTTCAGCTCTTGTTGACCTTGAGCCAGACCCATGATCAGCTCCTGAAATTGTGCGTTTTGCGCCTGAAGGGCCTTGATAGACAGCTCGGTAGATGATTCAGGGTTCATGATGCTGAAATAAACAGCGAAGAACAGTAAGCAACCTGAAAAGAAGAGTACCTGCTATGCACATGATGAATGATATGTGTTTATGCAATGCATTCAAGGGTTCGAAAATTCAAATTTGTTGTAGACCAAAAGGAACACACGTTATCATTAAGGAAATAATTGTTTGATACATCAAAGCCTCATGGGAAAACATTACAAAGCAGATCAATCCCAAAAGACACTACGCGTCCTTTTCGGGGCAATGTAGGTGTTGAGATTCCTTTCCTCGTGCAGCAGGCGGGTGAGCTCCAGGACCTTCTTTTCACTAGCATGTAGACTGGTCTCAAGAGAATTCCGTTCTTCCTTAAGCCGGATCCAGCTCTTCTGCATCTCTTCCCAGGACGTGGGCATGTCAGGATGTTGAATGGAGTAGAACACCTCTCCTTCCAATATTGGCTCTTTGATCACAGGGAGCACATGAGGATAAGGCATTACTAACTTCTGGGAGCGGGCTCGTACCCACTTGAGATAAGGTTCCAATGGGATGGAATTCATGTGCCCCAGTGTCTTGTTGTCTATCTTATTGGGCATCCTCCAAGCTCTGATAAATCTCTGGCGAAGTCCTTGTGCATCGTTGTCGAAGTCAAAAACTATGTCAGGAATTAACATGTCATGAGGGCCATCCCTCCGAGCATAACCAAACTGTCTCCAAGCCAAGCATGGGTTGTAAGTAATACCTCCTCTGATTCCAAGTAAAGGAACATTAGGGTACTCCCCGCAACGATCAATGATAGTGACATCCTCTCTGGACCGAGAACACCAATGTATATCAGCATGTGTAAGAGTCATCAACCGTTGGGACCATCTCAAACCCCGCTCGTTCTTCAAAACTAATTGTGGAAGGTGCGAAATAAACCACCTTCCCAGGAGAGGAGTGCAGCACATAAGAACACCTCTTTTTCTCATGGTTCGAGTGTAACATGAGTGAAGGATGTCCCCAAGCAACGTAGGTATAGGATTTCTGGACATGAAGATCTGGACAACATTGATATCTATAAGTTGATCTGGGTTAGGGAACAACACCAAACCATAGACAAGGAGGGCCACAACTTCTTCAAAGGCTTGTAGGTCAAGGGAGTTCCAACATTCTTGGGCCTTTTCAAACAGAAATCTGGCTAAGAACCCTTTGATACCACTTCTAGCTCCCCAATGTCCCTTGAGGTCAGATGATTGTAGGTGTAAGGCCTTAGCAATCTCTTCAAGTTTGGGTTCCTTTTCCGTACCGTTGTAGGGTAGTTGATCAAGGATAGGGATCTTCAGAAGCCGGGAGAATTCTTCCAATGTAGGCACCAGTTGATAATCCAGGAAAGTGAAACAGTGATGCAGAGGGTCAAAGAACTGGAACAGGACCTTTATCATGTCTTCCTCAATGTTGGTGTTGACCAAGCTGATGAGTCTTCCATGTCTTTCACTGAATGAAGAGCTCTCGGGAATCCTGGATATAAGCTCTTTAAGCTGAGGAGGGATCCTTACAAGATTAATCTGAATTGTCTTTCTGCGAACAGTTTCCATGTCCTACAAATAAAGAACAAAGATGAAGATTCGAACCCCTGAAATGGTTAGTCAATGCATATGATGCTGGATGATGTCATGATGCTATGATTAAACACACCACAAATATTTACAAAGGCAAACATGTATGGCACACAAGTCACACACAAGACAAGCCCTTAGAGTTTAGGCCTGCATGGGGTCTGGGTATTACCCTCTTGAAGTTGGTGGGCTCAACCTGTCCTATTAGAAGTAACCGGGTTCTAAGGGTCCCAATATCACTGGATTGCTTTCATTGTTCATCGTTTCGATTTAGCCACTGAACTGGCGACCGGAATATCCCAGGAAAGCAACCCTCAATTGAGTGTAGTATCGAGTATCAACCAACCTCGGACTGCACCAAAGTCAGTTATCTCACTACCCTAAAGAGGCCAAGATGGTTCAATCAAGGTTCCTAAGGTCAGTTGATGCTTCACGACACCATATGGAGGCCCCGTACTCTCCTTGACTGAACTCAAGGGTTACCGGTACACACCAAAGTGCCACATCAACATAGCAGACTGTTTCAACCATGTCGGTATACCCCGCACAGTTCCCTCACAGCCTTGTTGCTACTTTCTAAGAAGGTATCCCCAGATCCAGGTTAGGATCTATAGAACTCCCGAGACAGTCCCACAATTTAAAGCAAACAAGTCAAAGCAATTGAAAACACAGTTATGAGCTATCCTAAGGTACACCTCACTTTATAAGATTCTCCCCAGCAGAGTCGCCAGTTCTGTGATCGGTGGATCTGGAACTGACTGTTTAACGCTGGTTCGCGAAATGTCGCGGTAAGCAAGAGTCGCCACCGTCTTTTATTTTCTCCAACATGGAAAGGACAAAAGCACAGAAAAATTCCTTATTGAGATTAGTTCTCGGTTCGGGAGGTAGATTTATAGAAAGGGAAGGTGTTAGCACCCTTTCTATCCATGGTTATCCATGGGCTCTTAGATACTTGCTCATTGTGTTTTCAAAATGTTTGTTTGCTTTTCAAGGTGAGTGGGTTTGAAAAAGTTTCGTTTAAAATTTCAGTTCGACTCTTGTATCAGTCCTCAAGAGTGTTTGAAAAGTTGTTTTTGAAAGCTTTTTGCAAAGTGTCGGTGTGAAAAGAAGTTTTTGATTTGTTTTGAATTAGAGCAAGTATCTATGAGTCGTCTACCTACCCTAAGGAATTAGGCTGTGTAAATGTCCTTAAGGTAGTGCCATCCCACCATTGAGGGGTAGGTAGCACCACCGTTGGAGGTGTTCGGGTCAATTCGAGGGTTAGGGACAGTGTGGTCACCGGGAAATGGTAAGATACCTTAGAAGCTACCCTTATGCCATTAATCTTTTTATTCCGAGGCGACCGTTCCGAGGCAACTTATTCGAGGCAACTAGATCAATGGAACATAAGGACTCACTAAGACGTCCTGTACTCGACGACCACGTTTCGAGGGGCAAGGCAACAGTGTGGCCACCAGAGCAACAGTAGGACACCTTAGAAGCTACCCTTATGCCATGTTCACGGACATAAGGACTTACTAAGACGTCCTATACTTGACGACCACGTTTCGAGGGGCAAGGCAACAATGAGGCGTACCCTAGGAGTGGTGTGTGAATTGTGTGTCATTTTCAGTTATATTTGTCTTGATCATGCATTTGGTGATCTACGCTTTGTTTTTATTTTTGGCATACATTATTTCATGTGATAGTTAACAGTTAAAAGGTGCGGAATTTAAAGTGCAGAAAAATAAAGGTCCTACGCTATTACAAAGGCGCGGGTCTACATCGCCAAATTAAACCAAGACCCGATTTAAAATAAAATGCAGAAAGTAAATGCCTAATTAACTATTACAGGGCTTTGGGGCAAATACATTACATTCATAAAAGAAATAAAATAAACGCGCGAAAAGAAATTATAATCGAATGCGAGGGCGTTGGACCCTTTAAAGAAATAAATGTTGAAATTAAGAAATTAACTAATAATTAAATAAAGAAAAGGACTTATTTTCTTGGATTTTTTTGGATTTATGACATTAAAGAAAATTAAATTGGAATTAAAAGTTAAATAACTCTAGTTCTAAATTGTTTTTAATTTATTAAAAAAATGCATTAAAGTTAAAACCTAAAATTAAAACTAAATTGATTATGAAATTTATTTACCAAAATGAAACTATTAATGGATTAAATTAAATAAAACATTTTTTCATTTTTTATGTTCTGATTTTTTTGGGTCTTTATATTAAATTATTAGTTAAATTAATTAAAAGAATAAAATAAACTAAAAAGAATAAAAGGGAAAAAAATAATAAAGGAAAAAGAGTAAAAGATGGATCAAACCCTGGGGGTGTCTGAACCCAAAGGGGAGTTTTTGAAGCACTTTGGCCCAATGCAATCCAGGCCTTGTTGACTTTTTGGAGTTGTGCGTGGAGCGTTTGACAGCGTGCACGGTGGACTGCTGGTGATGGCCACTGGATTGATCTCATGGATTATGTGGCAAGCCCAGGCGCTGGATGTATGGTGTACTGCTGGATCGTGCACTGTATGGAAATATGGGAAACAAAATAGTAGAAATAATTTGAGGGGACCTGGGATTTGAACCCAGGTCCCAACGTTTACCAAGCCCCTTGTCCACCAACTGATCTGTTTGAGCGCGTTGTTCATAGAATAAACAACAAATAATATAAGACAAAATCAACGTTAATGATATAGAAATAAAAAAAGCGCGCTGGAGTTCAAACCCTCCAACCAGGTTTCGCCACGTGATCTTCTTCTCTGTTCGTCCCTGAAACAAAAGAGGTAGCGGGGGTTTTAAACCCCCCCAAAACACAGGCTTTTTGAAAATAGCGAATAACTCATGTTCAATCATAAATTGAGCGCGATGGGTGATTTGGAATCGTCATGTTGCAACGATCCTACTCATACTGATTTTAGAGTCTAATTTTACCATATACCTAAAGCCCCAATTTGAAGTTTCGGGAAACCTAGTTTTTGTCCATGGTAGATTCTGATTCAGGCGCCTATAACTCAATTGGATGGCACCAATAGCTTCAGAGAACCCTCATTAGTACAAATCAAACAAGAAAAATCAATGAAAGTGTATGAATCATGTTATGCATTTCTGGAAAAAAAGACAAACCGTATGGCTTCGTGGGACTGGTTCTTTGCACGATTGGGCGTGGTTTTGATTGCTAGAGTTTCCTTGGGACCTTAGGAAGGTGTTTGGATGAGAATAGGGACTTAAAAAGTGCTCTAAGGAAGTTTTCAGTTTTGCAATTTTTGTGTGAAAATGCAAAGTTGGTTCTCTTGTTGCAGCGCAACTTAGGTCTTCTTTTTTTGCTTCTGATCACTTGCCTATGTGTTATGTAATGAGTTTCAATTGGAATTAAGGGCCAATAATGCAAGGCATTCAAGTTCAAGATTTTCCATAAACCTCCATTAACAACTTTCCATTTTTGAGCCAATTTTGAATTCTTGCTTCATTTAGCCTTGGCACGAATATGGGATATGCATAATGGTGATTCAAAGTTAATCAAAGCCAAAAATCCCCCTTAATTAACCTTTTTGATTTTTATTTGATTTTAAAGGATTTAAAATGAATTAAATCCAAAAAATCTAATAAAAATGAAAAAATTAATTTTAAATATTGAAATAAAAGGTGGGACACGTGGGAAACATGGTCAAGCTGATTCAAGTGGAAAAAGTGGGCCCCTTTTGTCAAAAATGAAATTTCAAGGATAAATGATTTTGGCCATTTCACAAAAATTTCCCAACTTCTCCAATGCATATCTTGCTCAATTTTTAAGATTTGATCATGTTCTATGACATTTTGGAAAGGTCTTGAAGTCCTCTAACCAATGTCTTTGGTCCCATGTCATTTTGATTTACCAATCTCAAGTTATGGTCTTTGACTTAAAGTCCCTTTTTGTTGACTTTTGAAAATGACCTATAATGTTGAAATTGATAACTTTTTGTGAGAGCATTTCTTGGACTTGGAATGTGAAGATGAGTTGTAGGAAATGTCCTCCCCTTCAAGATGAGCATTGGATGGGATTTTTCTGATGAACCATGAAAAAGTTATGCCTTGGTCAAGTTACAGTTGACTTTTCAACTGTCCAAAAATAGAAACTTTTGACACCTTGATGATTTTTGAGCCATTCTTTGAGAATCATGATCAAGCATTGATCAAATGATGTTTGTGGCTTCAAAATAAGATGTTGACCAAAAATTTTGACTTTTGACTGTCAAATGACCATTTTGCCCCTATAGTTGACTGTTGAGCAATTAGGGTTTTTGACTGTGCAACTTGACCTTGTAAGCCTTGAAACTTGACATGTAGGTGCTTGAAAATGTGTATGAGCATAGGAGACTTGATTGAGCCCTTGAAAACTTCAACTTCCTTGCAAGAACCAAAACCCTAGTTTGACTGGCTTAGGAGGATGGTTGTCTGTGTAGCCTTTGAGTAGACTTGAGCCATTTGAGGTGATGCTTGGCAAAACTTTGAAGATTATGGGAGGGCAAATTTTGGGGTACAACAGACACCGTTTCATCTTGGTAGCAATTGATTACTTCACCAAACGGGTGGTAGCTGCTTCATATGCTAACGTTACCAAGAAGGTGGTTGTGCGCTTCATTAAGAATAATCTTATATGTCGGTATGGTGTGCCGAGCAGAATTATCACCGACAATGGCTCAAATCTGAACAATAAAATGATGACAGAACTGTGTGAAGCATTCAAGATTGTCCATCAAAACTCATCTCCGTACAGGCCAAAGATAAATGGGGCTGTTGAATCTGCTAATAAGAATATCAAGAAAATTATCCAGAAAATGGTTGTTACTTATAAGGATTGGCATGAAATGCTCCCTTTTGCTTTGCATGGATATCTAACATTTGTTTGCACTTCAACAAGAACAACCCCGTTCTCCCTTGTGTATGGAATGGAAGTTGTACTCCCATTCGAGGTTGAGATTCCTTCTTTGCGTATGATAATGGAAACCAAGTTAACAGAGGCTGAATGGTTCCAGAACCGGTTTGACCAATTGAATTTGATCGAAGAGAAGAGAATGACAGCTTTGTGTCATGGACAATTATATCAAAAGAGAATGAAGAAAGCTTTTGATAAAAAGGTCAAACCTCGTGAATTCAGAGAAGATAACCTCGTGCTCAGGAAGATCATGTCTTTTAACGCTGATTCTAGGGGAAAGTGGACTCCAAATTTTGAAGGCCCATATATTGTCAAGAAAGCCTTCTCTGGCGGTGCATTAATTCTTGAAAATATGGATGGATAGGAATTCCCACGTCCCATGAATGCTGATGCATTAAGAAATACTTTTCCTAAAGAAATAAAAGAATAGCTTGCTAAGTTGAAAACCCAAAAGGGCGACTTAGGCAAAAAAGAGCGTCTCGGTAGGCCGAAAACCCGGAAGGGCAGTCTAGGCAAAAATTAGAGACATAAACAGAATAAATTTCCCGCTAAGTTGAAAACCCGCAAGGGCAGCTTAGGCAAAAGTTAGGAACTTTCTTGGTAAGTAACTACATCAGACAAGACTTCATCATTAAAGCAACAATCTTCTCGGATCCTCATCATACTTCAAACAGAAGCTGCTGCTCGGGATTTCAAAAGTTGTTAGAGGGGATAGTGGTCATTGTATCTCAATGTATCTTTTCCATTATATATTACCATTTTCCGAACTTTGTAATCATCCATGGAGTCTCGCCATTCGCAGACTACCACTCTATTAATGAAGTTTGAGCTTTTACCCAATTCTTTATATTTCTTTATTTTATTTAGCTTACGAAGACTTCATTTATTATTGATAATAACTGTCAAAGCAAAAAGATTAAAATAACAAAAGTGATTTTCAAAAAGAATTTACAATTTTCTTTTACTTTAAAATTTGTGACGCAAGAGAAAACAATAAAAATGGTGATCCCAGGGATGGATGAACTCCAGTTATTTTGAGAAGTTTCTTGTTTCCCCCGGGAAGGTTTACTCGAGATGTTTTCGCTGTATTGGGTTTATGAATCAAGTGTCCCCGGTCTAGTTTTGATTCATTTCTCTTATTTCCTGAGTTTGCATGATATGAAGATTCAATCTGAGATTTCTCCATTGAAGTTTTCATTTGTTTAATAGAGGCTCTTTCTTCCTAGAGAAGTTGGTACGATAATCACTCTTGAAGGACACAGGTCTCTGATTTCTCTAGTGAAGAACGTATATTAGTTTTCCCTTTGAGGATGTGATGTTAACCTCCCCAGTGAAGTCAGCACGAAATCCCCAGTTAATGTCTTGATGATGGGACATTATACGCCTTAACAAAGTTTGTGTGTTTCCTCTTTCAAAATGGGCCTGAATTCCCCAGTGAATGTTTTGATGATTTAGTGTCTATCTGCTTTTGATTTTGCAATCCCCAGTAGAAGTGTTAGTTTTGAAAACATTTGTTTCCCCGTGGAAGTCTAAGTGTTATTCCTTAGTGAAGCCTTGTTTTGTTTACTTCCGGATTATGTTTCTCCCCAGTAAGGTTAAACCGGGCAGTAGGTTTTGTTTCCTTAGTGGGCGCTTATTTTTTTCTTGGATTGTTCATCTTGGATGTAATTTAGCCGAGTGTTGACTTTGATCGAGTTGGTTTTTTCTGGTTACTCCCAGTGTTATATGTATGTTTTGTCAGTATATACATGATAACTCTCATACATTCATACATACATCATGCATAGCTAGAATTGGCAAATCATCACTCATTCACATTTTGCTACACATATTATCCTATTTTGCAGAGTTGTGTTGTCCTGTCTCCAATAGAGTGTCGGCCTTAAGCAGAAAGTGCATATTCTTTCAATTTCCCCACTAAATTATCCCTCGTGGAAGATTTTTGTTTTAACCTTCCTGTACATCTCTTTGTCTGGACAATTTGGGTTTCCTTCTTGAGTTTATTTCTCAAAGGATGTATTTTGGTTAACTGTTTCACTCCAGTTTATTTCTGGTTTGAATCTTTGTTTCCCAGCATTATTACCACCTTGGATTTATGCGAGCTTCGAGCATTGGTTTTGGAAATGTGCATATATTTTGGCACGAGAAAACTTTTATCTCCTCAGCAAAAATATATTTAATTCCCCAGGAAGTCATATTTCATTCCCCAGGAAGTCATGTTTCTTTCCCCAGGAATCCGTATTGCTTTCCCGAGGAAGTCATCCCTATAAATCTTCCTATAACAACAATTAGAAGGTCTCTTTATTTGAGAAACTCATGCTTCTCCGTAAAAGTCGACGTTACTTTTTTGTTATCTTCTCTATGAGTGGATAGTTTGTAGTTTGTTATCAAAATTACTCCAGTGGATTGCAAGTCTTTCAATATCGCAGAGACAGTTCATTGTGAAATCTTTGCAAGTGGAAGTCTCTTTATTTGAGACAGCTTATATATTACCCTTTCCAGGCGGAGTGCCTCAGTTAAATAAGAAGTTGAGACCCATTCTAGGTGAAATTCCAGAATTTTGGGGAAAACTTTTATCTTTTTGCTTTTAGTGAACATCGATGCTATGATATATTTTCTCTCTACCTTCAGTGAAATTGGTAGGTCACCATCAGTGAAAGTTGGTGACTGTTATATTTTTTCTACCCTCAGTGAACGTTGGTAGTTCATCGTCAGTGAACGGAGGTGCTATGATATATTTTCTCTCTACCTTCAGTGAAAGTTGGTAGGTCACCATCAGTGAAAGTTGGTGATTGTTATCTTTTTGCAACCTTTAGTGAATGTTGGTAGTTCATCGTCAGTGAACGGCGGTGCTGTGATATATTTTCCCTCTACCTTCATTGAAAGTTGGTAGGTCATCATCAATGAAAGTTGGTGATTGTTATCTTTTTTCTACCCTCAGTGAATGTTGGTAGTTCATCGTCAATGAATGGCGGTGCTATGATATATTTTCTCTCTACTTTCAGTGAAAGTTGGTAGGTCACCATCAGTGAAAGTTGGTGATTGTTATCTTTTTGCTACCCTCAGTGAATGTTGGAAGTTCATCGTTAGTGAACGGTGGTGCTATGATATATTTTCTCTCTACCTTCAGTGAAAGTTGGTAGGTCATCATCAGTGAAAGTTGGTGATTGTTATCTTTTTGCTACCTTCAGTGAATGTTGGTAGTTCATCGTCAGTGAACGGCAGTGCTATATATATTTTCTTTCCACCTTCGGTGAAAGTTGGTAGGTCACCATCAGTGAAAGTTGGTGATTGTTATATTTTTTCTACCTTCAGTGAATGTTGGTAGTTCATCATCAATGAACGACGGTGCTATAATATATTTTCTTTCTACCTTCGGTGAAAGTTGGTAGGTCACCATCAGTGAAAGTTCGTGATTGTTATCTTTTTTCTACCTTCAGTGAATGTTGGTAGTTTATCGTCAGTGAACGGCGGTGCTATGATATATTTTCTCTCTACCTTCAGTGAAAGTTGGTAGATCACCATCAGTGAAAGTTGGTGATTGTTGTCTTTTTGCTACCCTCAGTGAATGTTGGTAGTTCATCGTCAGTGAATGGCGGTGCTATGATATATTTTCTCTCTACATTCAGTGAAAGTTGGTAGGTCACCATCAGTGAAAGTTGGTGATCGTTATCTATTTGCTACCTTCAGTGAATGTTGGTAGCTCATCGTCAGTGAATGGTGGTGCTATGATATATTTTCTCTCTACCTTCAGTGAAAGTTAGTAGGTCATCATCAGTGAAAGTTGGTGATTATTATCTTTTTGCTACCTTCAATGAACGTTGGTAGTTCATTGTCAGTGAACAACGATGCTATGATATTTATTTTCCTTCTACCTTCAATTAACGTTGGTAGCTCACCATCAGTGAACATCGGTGTTGTTATTTATTTCCTCTTTCTACCTTTAGTGAACGTTGGTAGTTTCGCCTTCAGTAGGAGTTGGTGTATCCTTTGACCATTTTACCATCCTCTCTGAGTCGGGTCTTTTGATCCACCAGTGATTTATTTTCCTGGTCGGGTGGCTCTCTTGTTTCTTTATTTTGTTACATCCCCGGTGGTGTTTTGCGTCCCTTTGTTTTATATGCATTCATGCTTATAAGCATTGCATGGCATCTTAGAGCCAAAAATAGGGTTTATTTTATATTTAAGTATCTTCGATCGTGTCGACACGAAGATTTTCAACCTTCGTATCTCCGGATAGAAAAAACTTAAATAAGGGCAGCTGTTGTACCCCAATTTTTGCCCCTAAGATCCATTTATCATACCATAATTGATTCCATCACAACAAGATCACATTAGGATTCTTGGTTCCCCTCCCTACCTTTAGCTTTGCTCTTTGAGGAATTACCAAGCACCTTGACTTGTTTTCTTTTGTGGTCATGAATATTTTGTCTTTATTTTTCCTTTTAATTAATAAAATGCAATGTTGGTTTGTCTTTCTTGTTACTAATGTAGGTAAAGGCAATGAGATTTAGCAAGTTGCTCCATGGGTTCATGAGTTTATTTCCATGCCCTAGTCAATAAAGCTTGAGAAGTTCAAACCTCACCATTGGATTTTTTTTGGAAGAAATGGCATGGCAAGGTTATTTTGGTTCACCATATTTCAAGGTTATCAAATTTGGTTCAAAAGTACAAGGGGTTGATTGGAGAAGTTGTCATGCTTGGACAAGGCTTTATTCCCATTGGTCACAAGTGCATATTTTTCTGAATTCTCAAGATATGGAAGTGGTTTTGGTGACTATGAGTTCTCATTTTCATCCTCAACAACTTCTATTTACAAAGCATTTGTGTTGGTACAAGAAGTTTGTTCAAAATTGTCAAAGTTCCTCAAGGTATTTTCTTGATCTAGGAGCTGGGGTTTTGAACTTTAAAGAAGCATATCTTGCTCATATTTTCGTATTTATGAGTGATTCGAAAGACATCCTTCTCTTCAAAATTTTATCAACAAATCACTTCAAAATTTTCAAGGAGTTTTCATGTGGAAGAAGCTTGATGATGAAGAAAGATTACAATTCCTCTAGATGAACCCCCAATTTCTCATGTGTGACTTTAAATGATCATAACTTGGTCAATTTTTATCACCTTGAGCCCACTCTTTTTCCACAATGATCTTGAAGATGTGAAATTTATGCCTTCTTCTATGTGCAAAGTTAGAAAATGGATGGAAGATCCCCTAAGGATACAAAATATTATAGATCATTTCATGATCTTTTGCCAACTTCAACAAATCATAACTCTCTCAATTTTTGGAGATTTTGAATGGTTCAAGTTTTAAAATGTCATTCAAAGGGTCTATTTCATGCCATATTTTTTGTTCAAGAGTAAATTCCAAGTGGAAGGCCATGTATGGATGCAAAACATTATAGGTCACTTTTGAAGAATTTTTTTGAAATATTTCTAAGTATGGAAAGTCAACCCTTTTTCTCCAACTTTGACTCAATGCAACTTCTTTCTAAAACATCCATTTGATATCATTCCTTTAACATTGAAAAGCTTGTGACTTAATATTTCAAATTCTTCAAGAATCACATCATAAGGTGCCCTACATTGTTGGCACCATGGTTATGAAAGCGGCATCATGAAATGGAAATTCTAAGTTCAGTCAGATTTGAAAATCAGTTTAAATTCCATTACAAGCGTGTTTAAAGATCAATTTCGTGTCTAATCATGTTTAGGAACTTGCCATAACAAGAAAAGACCCTTAAACCATCCAATTTGTTGCGTTTTGAGCCATGTGAAGTCACACTTTTCACATTTAGAAGGTCCACACGATTTCACTCATTTTGCCTTAAATTCACACGCTTGAGCCTTGCATCATAATCAGCTATAAATAAGGATCATCCCTCACTATTTTTTTCAAGATTTTGATATCCAATTGACGCTTGTTCAGATCCCACACGAACTCTGAATTTGAAATTCTGATTTCTTACATTCTCACCTTAAAACACCAAAAGCTCCACTCAGTTAGCTTCATTGAATTTCTCTGAAGCTAACCATGCGGTTACTTTCAAGAATTATGACCAATATAGATCTGTGGAAGTTAAGTTTCAGAGAAATTTCTCACTACTTTGTTCAGGTAGATTTCTTGGCCAAATTTATTCAAATAAAAGACTAACTCACTCCTTGTGTTCTTCTGATCCTCGTGCTCTTTATAGTTTGCAATTTCATTAAGAATTGAGCAAGATATCCCAGATTTTCGTGCTCGTTATTTTTTATGGTTTTTCTCAAACACAACCTTGCATAATTTATATGAATTTGGTACGATGGTACCATTAGAATCGTCTTGAAGAGACGAATCTAATGGTATCGGTCTGGTTTGCTAATTTTACAGTTTGGAAAATTCAATTTGGAGATGACTGGAGGTTGAAGATGATGACATGTCTGTATTCAACCAATGACATGAAGCCACATTATTTTTTTTGAAATGGATACAATATGCTTGCCTTACAATGCGCGTGCCTCAGGAACCCTTGGATGTGATTACTTTTGTGAGTCAGACTCCATGCAACATGCCAGATTTTAAGTTGTTTTATTTTAAAAATGTTGGATTCGGTGTGATATTTAGTAATGACCATGATATGCACAGCGCGTCAGATCCCTTGGATATGGTTACTAATGCGTTTTGACTCTCATCCATTGGTCCACATCTTTTTGGTTTTTATTTTCTTTTCTGATTTTTCTATTTAATTGTTTTAAATTTCAAATAAATCATAGAAAATTCATTTTTTGTCCAAAAAATCTGAAAAAATTATGAAAAACATTTTTGATTATTCTCTTTTTGATTTTTATTTTTTCACAATTTAATTTTTTGTTTTGGTATTTTTTATAAATTTTCACTTTATTTGAATTGTTTTAAATGTTTAAAAATACTTTTATATATTTTAAAATTCTGAAAAAAATTATGGAATGATTCAATGACATTGTGACAAATATTAGTGACCTTATTTTATTTTTGTTTCTGACTTTTTTTTTAATCATTTTTGGTTTATTTTACTCATTTCTTTTAATTTTAGAAATAGTTTCTGACTTTATAAAATTACCAAAAATTTTATAAAATTTTTTGAGTCCTTTTCTGATTTTTCTAGGTCTTACTTTTTATTTCTTGATTAATTTGAACATAGTTGATATTTTTATCCCTTATTTCTATTTTAAAATATTTTAAAACCCTTTAAATGTATATATTAAATGCAATATTATTTTTTGATTATTTTGTGATTGATCTTGGGTTAAATTTTTGATCATGGACTTTATTAACCTCATTGGATCCATGGTGTTGAGTCTAACTCCATAAAAATGGATGAATGATTTTAATAATAGTTTGATTAAAATTTAATTCAAATGTGGTTTGTATATTCTTCCCCACCCCTCTCCATCTCATCCCTTTCTTATTGCACTAAGTGTTATTGCAGCATGATCTCTATATCATGTCTCAAAATAAATGGTGCATAGATTGCTATTGGCCGGCCTCAAAATAGGTGCGACTTCTATATAAGTCCACTTACGATTGCTTAACATATCACAAAGTTTTGTCCCGATTCGAATAAATGATCATTTGTGGCCCAAACCTATGTTTGCAAGCCCAAGTATGTTAATTTGATCTCTTTGATCCAATAACCTTGAGATTCATTGTGTGAAGGCTTTAGTTCTACCAATCCTCTAATGGATCTACAACACTTTTGGTCAACGTGGATCACTTAAACATCGTTGATCATTAAACGCACTTGTGAAGATTCCAAATGGGTGATATACTTGACAAAAAGCAAATTCAACTTGTTGTGTGGAGGCTTTGGTTCTACCAATCCTATAATGAGTTCCAAATACAAGTTTTAAGATGATCATCCAACTAACCACTAATCACTAATAATTGACTTTATCTTTTGTTTTTACTTTATGCCCTTTTATTTTATTTTTATGCTTTATGCATTATTTACTTTTAGCATTTACATTTCCTGCTATCTTCATCTTTGCTCACTTGAGCCTTTTCTTTTCTCTTTTAAGACACCTAATAATCAACATAAACCATAAAAAAAACTTTAATGGTACATGGACTATTTGGTTACTATCCTTGGCATTATAGAGTATTGGACTTCTTAGACTTAGGATTAGAAACCATGGCCTATGTCGGAGACCTTGTGACCTTAATTGATTTTTGTATGGAGTTCTTGAGGTTTTTCTCAAGACATTGGGTTGTTTGTTTGTTTTTTGTGCAGGTTATTGTGATTACATTCTTTATTTGTAATCTGGAATTCACCTGTATGCAGCCGTCACTCTGCCCAATTTTTTTTTAGAAGACTTAATAAACTTGAAGTTTGGTTCTCACAAGAGGTCTAGTATCGTTGCTTGCTTGGTTTCAATCCAAAGAATGGGAATTCTATCTTGGAGCATAATGTCAAGTATTGGCTTTTTGTTGGTTAGATGGTTCTTATCCCTAACTTTTACCTTGTGCCTTTAGGATAGTCTCTTCTTCTTCTCCTATCTTTTTTAATTTCAAAAATCTTCTTCCTCCTTTTGAAAACTCTTCTTGTTTTTAACTTGAACCACTTTCATAATGAACTTGGACTCATGTCCATGCTTTTGCAAGACATTTTCATAGATAAACTTCAATCAAATTAATAATACCTTGGCATTTTTTTGTGAGAATACTAAAAGTCAATCAATCTCATTTCAAACCATTTTGCCACTTTGGCTCTTTTATTTTTAAATTTTTCTCAAAAAATATTAGACTCTTGTCAATCTTTGTAGTGATGCAAACAACTATACTTCTACAATATGTAGTAAAGAGGGATATTTTCCACTTGGGTGTTGAGTGAGGCATTGTTGATTTTAAAATCTAATCCATATCCTCCACTTTGAGATGATGCAAATTCCCCTTTCTCATGATTGTGGGTAGTAAGTATGTTTTCCACACGGACAATGACAATGATGTCTTATCTCAAAAAATTAACCAACACACTTGTGTTTTAAAATTTTTAAAGAGGAACTATGTGTGCCCTGATCCCCTATTGCATAGAAGGTGGTAGGTAGGCACTAAAGATTCACAACCACGGCGGGTGCAAAAATCATAAAAAATATATTTCTTTTCTCACGTCCACCATCTATTTTTATATAACATTTTTATAGCTAAAATATACAGATTTTACAAAGAGGTTCCTGTGGAGTACCATAGATATTTAGGGTGCTAATACCTTCCCTTTGCATTACCAACCCCCTTACCTTGAATCTTTCCCCCTCTTTTTTGGGTTATTCGCTATTTTCCCATTCTTTTGGAAACAATAAAGCACGGTGGAGATTTTTATTTTGATCTGTATAAGTCTAGTCAATCCAATGGCTTAGTCTTAAACATTTCTACTGTTACAGGTGGTACGTAGGCACTAAAGGTTCGCAACCGCGGCAAGTGCAAAATTTTAAAAATATACTTCTTTTCTCATCTCCAACATCTTATTTTGTATACACCTTTTATAGCCAAAATACATAGATTTACAAAGAGGTTCCTGTGGAGTATCGTAGATTTTTAGGGTGCTAATACCTTCCCTTTGCATAACCAACCCCCGTACCTAGATTATCCCCCTCTTTTTTGGGTTTATTCTCTATTTTCGCATTTCCTTTGGAAGCAATAAAGCGTGGTGGCAATTTTTATTTGATTTGTATGAGTTAAGTCAATCCAATAGATTAGTCTTAACATTTTTACCGCTACACCATGTTTGAACTATTACTACAAATTGACAAACCCATGGACGATGATGAAGAGATTAGGAATGGGGGAATCGAAGATGCTCGATTGGCCTTGATGACTCCTACTGATAATGGGTGAACCTTTGCAAGAAGCCTTCAAAAGATATGTGATGATGTTTTCAAAGTGCCACAACTTGACCTCGTCTATGACTCCTTTTTCCAGTCGAACTTATTGTCCATAGTGGTTCACTCGAGAATTCCCTTCCCATAATGCTGAATTAAGAGGTAAAATATCTTGCGATATGGGAAGCTTTTCCTGTCCCAAAGTTAATTTCGACCAAGTTAGGAAATTCTAAGGAGCATGTAAATATCCTATGTTACCAACTCAACCTTGTATCTCGTCAGTTTGGTCTTAACCAACTCTTGCAGAAGTCATTCTTTAGTCAAATGAGTGGACTTTGTCTTTGCAATGTTGACTTTTATGAAGATGAGTATATCAAATGCTTGGATTGACACTCCGCTGATACTACTAAACTCGCTCCACTCTCTTTTCGACCATCCTCTTATTGTACGAAAGAATTTGATAATTGGTGGAGAGCTTACTATGCTGAAGAATTCTTTTGAGTACTATTGTTGTCACAACATCTAACGAATGCCTTTTCTTCTGTGTAGAGGAGGTTTAAAAAAGGTAGATATCAACACGTCAAGGAGATCTAAGCTTTCTAGCGTTACTTCAAAACCCTATATAGGCCAGGTGTCTTAGTCCAACCATTCTCTATGCCACCGTTACTTTGAAAGAAAATACGAAAAAACTCCATGATTTAAAAATCCCTTTGTATGTCAAAAATGAAGACATATATGAGTGTAATTTCAAATTTTATTCACCTAAGTTCCCACCTTTGCCTAGTTTTGATATCGCTTTGGAATTTCGACCTCAATTTCCATGGTGGTTCGCTTGTGGGTCACATCTAAATGGATACTTAAAACCGGCACAGAGGATGGTTTCGACTAAACATGACCTATACAGCTTCAAAGGCCACCTTCGTGTCGATATAAAACATGTCAGAGTCCTTTCTCCAATACATGAAGGTGAGGAAAGTGAAGGATATGTCTCCCAAATTTATTTCATTATTTCCATTTCATCCTAAAAATAAACACCTCAAAATGTTGCCTTGTTTTGCAGTAGTCGAACGTAGGAAATATACATGGGATGCTGCCAACGAGGCTATAGCTGCAACTCACGAAAATGCTCGATCGAGAGGCAAAGGGTATAGTTGGAGGGAAGACAACCCAAGTTTTTTTCACGTCATAGTTAGCCTCTTTTAAATATGTAATTTAACTGGTTCCCTTATTATTCTAACATCTTTGTCATTGTTTCAGATTGAAGATTCAAATCAAGTCACTCCCCCAAAATGTAAGAAGGTTGGAACAAGTAAAGAACCTGAGGATCAAGAAGTTGTTGGGAATTCTTCTCCTGAGACTCCTAATCCCAAAAGTAAGAAGAAAGTGAAAACCTCTAGGATGGTTCCTCAAAAGGTCCCTACTATTCCAAAGGTTTCCCCCAGCGGGAAAACAAAGAATGTGACGCATAAGGCTTCTCAAGTTGTCAAAGAGGAGCTTGAGGTAGAAAAGATCATTGATTCTGGAAATCTTGAAAGTTCCAACTCTAGCCCCGATACGGTCTCAACTAAGGTAGTTTATTTTCGACCCATATTTTTCTCTTTGATAAACATACATTTCCTCCAAATGTGAGATAACTTGATTCTTTATTCTACAGGGGACCCTTATGGCAATGTTATCTCAAGCATCAAATACCCTATGCCAGGTACTACTAGCTCTCCTTGCGTTCATCCTAATTTGAACAAAGGTTCTACTAGCGGATTCAAATAATCCTTTGAGGTCCATCAAGAACTTCCTAATCTATATGCTATGTGCCAACGTTCCTAAGAACCTCCCTCTGATACTGATACTGATAGTGAGGATTTGAATCATGAGAAGATGGAAATTCTTGAAGAGGAAATACCTGATCAAGAGGAACCCCAAAAGGATTCTTCTCCTTACAATTCGGATCATAGCGAAGGAATTCAAGATGACAAAGAGATGTTTGATTCTTCTGAAGAGAAGAAAGACGAAGACGGACAAAAAAGTGATGAAGATCATCTAACGACTGTGACGAAAGATGACGAACGATTTTGAACAACTTAACTACCAAATGACCTCCAACATCTATTGTCTCTTTATCTCAAGAAGAACTGGAGATGGTCAAAAAAACCAAACCCTCTTAATATATGAGGCTAATGATGAGTAATAGAGGTAGCTCGACTGAAAAATACTCAAGCTCTTCGACCATCTTTGGCGTGGTTTCATCTGTCGAGCCTGTTGAAGAGGTACTTCTTCAATTGAAGATTAAACTCTTTGGTGTAGACTTATTCCAAACCATGGAGAATGGAACCATGTATTCCTACGGAATTAAGAACTTTCATAAGAAGATTTATTTTCTTAAAGCTCCTCCGACCATTGTTAGCTTTGTGGTGGAATTTTGGCTCTTGCTTGACCAAATTACTACCAATATTGTTCGTAAAAAAAGGCAACGAACAAATTGCAAAATAAACAACAAACTTGGTCACTGGAATGAGAGTTAGCCACCAAGCCCATGAGAAAAGTTTATGAATTGGAGAAACATTTTCAACAAGGTGACAAAGAGTTTCAGGCATATGTTTCCAGCATTCTAATGTGGAAACAACAAATAGTAGAATTACAAGCAAAGGTTAAGAAAGCTGAAGATCAACAAAATGAGTTATGTAGTGTCAATTGATAGGTACTTGATAAAGAGGTTGCGGTTAGAGTTCATCATTTTAAGAGGGTTAAAGGTTTGGAAGAAGAGATTGGGAGTCTTACCTCAAATATCCCATTGATTGATCGTCAACTTGATGTTGCCAAAGCGCAAAATGACAGAATTAAGGCATCTGCACCTTTTTAAAACTTACAAATTTTCTTGAATGCTTGAGCATTTATTTTTCAATTCTTAAATATGCCCCCTTTTGGCATTTTAACATTAAGGCTTAAGTTTAAAGCCTTTTTTTATTTTATTGCACAATTTCTATTCCTCATTATATGTATTTCCTGTAATGTAAGTCTGTAGCTTTTCAAATATTTACCATTTATGTGCATGATTCTACCTTAAGGGGTTAGTTCTTCGACCTTATAAGCATTATAAGTAGATGCTTGTAAAATTTGAAAAGGTTTTTCGCAATTTGGGGACCATTTTCCCAAGGTTCGATCCTTCTTATCCATACGTAGAATAACTTTCCAGACCAACTCCCTTGGAGAAAAGCTTTTGTCTTTGACCTTTTTATTTTAAGTTTTGGCCACTTTCTTATTTGTCTCATTGGGACATCTAAGGAATCCAATATTTCTTCGTCCAAATCGACCACTTCGTCGAACATCATACCCCAATAGTGTTCAACTGAAATTTCAAACTACCTTTGAATTCTAACTGACTGCAAATGTATTTATATGAGGAGTACTGCGTCGTGCCCATAGATGAGTATAAATGGTGTGGAGTTAGTCGATTCATTAGGTGAATTTCAACATGCCCATAATACTTGATCTAAATTCTTATGCCAAATCTTTGGCTTTAGAACTATATGTTTTTATTAGCCTAATTGCAATCTCGTTAGCTGCCTTGACATGGCCATTGGCTTGGGCATAATAAGGAATTGAATTTAATAGCTTAAACCTTGTTTCTGAGGCAAAATCCATTACTTTTCAACCAGTAAACACTGAACCTCGGTATGTGGTAATTGTTTCAGGGATTCCAAATCTATATATAATGTGATTATGAATAAAGGTAATCACCGCTTCTTGGTCGACATTGGGTAGAGGAATTGCTTATATCCATTTAGTGAAATAGTCATTCCAACTAGGATATTTCTATGCCCCATTGATGACAAAGGTTTAATTTCCCCAATAATGTCCAAAGTCCATCCTTTGAAAGGCCATAGTTTGACTATTGAGTGTAATTCGCTTGCATGTGCATGTTGGATACCTGAATGCCTTTAGCATTCTTGACATCCTTTGGTGAAGTCTATGCAATCCTTTAGCATAGTTTTCCAATAAACTTCCAGTCGAACCAGTGGCCACTTCATTTTATGGCCTGCCTGATGAGCACCACATGATCCCCTATGAACTTCAAAAATTTCTAAGTATGATTCACTTTTTCCAAGGCATTTGAGAATAATTCCTTCAAGATTTTTCTTAAATAACTCATTTCCTAAAGTCACATAACTCAAGGATATGTATTTTATCTTTTTATTTGTTGTGCCTCATGGGATTTCCAAGTATTCAACAATAGGTTTTCGCCAATAACTATCCAACATGTCATCAATGGAAAAAATTTCATAAGTACAAGTTTCATTGGTGTGTGGTATCTCTAGGATTTGTAGATATAGAGTATGAGGAACCCTAAAGATTTCTGTAGTGTGCATCTTGCCAACATGAGAAACTTGTAAGCTTTCGAAGTCTTGAATACTTGCCCCCACCAGTTTTTTTGTTGATGTTAGTGTTGACGATTTCTTAGTCGAAACGAGTTTCTCCTTTACTTTGATCCATTCTTCTAACCTCTCTATGAGAACCTTATAACCTAATGTTATTTGTGCCAAGTCATTTTCTTCTTGATTCTCCAGTCGAGGTATGTGAATTAGGCCGACAAAATTAAAACTTTTCAACAATGAAATTTCTGCAACAAAGTACATCATCAAATTCTCCTTGATGCATTTTTACTCTTTCCTTAGAAGATTTACAACCAACTCAGAGTCACCTTTTATTTTGATATCCTTTTCCCCTAGTTCTAACAAGATCTTAAGACCTGCTATTAAAGCTTCGTACTCCACTTCGTTGTTCGAACATGGACCTTCTATTTTAAATTTGAATTTCATTGGAATCTCCTGAGGAGAAATTATAAGGATTCTGACACATGTTTTGTCTGTATGTTTGGAACTGTCAAAATACAATTTCCAATCTCTCTTACCAATGTAATTCTGTGTTACTTCGGCCAATGAATGGTCAACTATAAAATATACCTTGATTTGGCCTTTGATGGGCTTTAATGGTACATAAGTTAATGAGTATCCAGTAAGGGATAACGCCTATTTACCTATTTGACTATGTGAAGCTACTCAAAAATAAAAATAAAAAACCTCAGATGGAACAAACGGAGTCGCCACCTAACTTTATTTATCCCAAAAAAAAATATAGGGAAAGGAAAATATAGAGAAAAACTTTGACATTGGGAAAAAAACATGGTCTCGCAACCAAATCTCGGGTAAGGGAGTCGATTACGCAAGGGGAAGATTTTAGCACCCCTCACGTTCGTGGTACTCAATGGGATCCACTCTTATCATCTTAATCAATGGGTGTGTATATCTAAAACTTACTTGTTAAAGGGGAATGTATGCATAAACTCATTGGGAAAAAGAAAAGGTTTTTATTAGTGTGTTGTCCTTAGCATTTAAACTCAATGCCTACATATCCACCAGGGAGTTAGAACATTGTAGTTATTTTTAAAAATGTTTTGATTGTTGCGTGTTTTTTATGGATGATGTTAAATTTTCATTCTAACCGTTAACATTGCCACTTGACCGTTGGAGACTATGCATCGTTGTTTTGTGTAGAATGAAGTTGACATATACTTTTTGAAAATGTTTTAAGTTAATTTGCAAAAAAATCAACTTGAAATAAGTTAATTTGCTTGACTAAATAATTAAATGAAGATGGTGAAAAAATTAAAAGAAAATAAGTGATAAAAAATAGAATGGGGCCTGAAGGTGTTGAACCTGCACCCTCCCTCTCAATGGTTAAAAGACTAACCACTGGGCCACGCGCCCAGTGATGATAATAATCACCAACACAAAATTATATATGAAATCAAGTAACTGAAGTTGACAAAACAAACAAAAAGATGAAAAATTCAAAGGGGGAGGGGGGAGGGGGGGGGGGGGGGGGGTTCACACTGGTTTGAACCAACACCCGTAGGGACAAAGAGACTTGAAAACGTGCGCACTAACCACTAGGGTGGTGATACATCCAGTGTTTAAAACGCAAAAAATTAATTAAGTAGTAAACTTTATTTTGAAACTTGAAAATGGCGCCAGGGACTTCATCTTCTTCCCCGAGCCATACAACAACAAATTTCAGCATTGTCAAACATGTAACTTCTTCACTTCTCAATCATTTTGAAAAGTGTAAAAACTAAACTTGGCTAAATTTTAACAAGGAATTTAATGGTGTAATTTTAAGAAGCTAACAATCAAAGATGGACACGAATTTAATCAAAAAAACAATTGGTTCCCTAAATGTTGAGAACGTCAATTCTCTTCACACAGACAAAATCAATGAAAACTAATTACATGGTTAGCTTCAGAACATTGATTTCTACATTTTTTATTCAGAGAGTATGCATTAATGATGTGTGAATGAGGAGTTCAAAGTTTGAATTTTTTACCAAGTTGGAGAAAGTCCAACGCTTCTTTCAGCATCTCCAAGTGCAAACAATTGATGTGATTAACTTGCTCTAGGACCTCCCTGAGTGTATTCCAATTGGTAGAATACCTTGTAGCTTACTCAATTGTTCTGACCAAGTCTAAGTGCCTATGAATATGGCCACGGGTTGGAGAAAGCGTTTGGCTTGCTTAAGTTATGAACTAGTGCATAAAGTAGGGTATATATGGTGTATTGATGATGAATTGATGGTTGATTTGCAAAGAAATTAAAAGGTTTATGAGTTTCGAAAATAAGGACTTCAAAGCTCAAAATGGAGATATTTGTGCCAATTCTCAATTTGAGAGGATTTGAGAGTGTTCGAGATCTGTGAATTCGTTCTTTATGCAGTGAGGGAAGGACTCTATTTATAGGAAATGTTTGAAGTAATGATAAGGTTTGGTTTACAAGTTGTGGAGTTAAGGTTTGGTTGAAATGGAACTTTGAAGTTTCTTGCAAAATTATGGTTCCTAGGCATGGTATAACTTATCTAGGGTGTTTGATATCTTTAAGAGGGGTTGCATTTGATGTTAGGATTGTGTTTGTGTGTGTGCAAAAGGAACAAGTTAGAGGCTCAAGGATAGTTGACATTGTGTATAAAGTCACTTTTCCAAAATGGAAGTGTAACCTTTCTTCCTTAAATGGTAAGTTATCTTCGATAAAATCTTAATCACTTGGATAATGGCTCAAAAGCTTGTGAAATCATCCAATTATAGAAGGATTATGGGTTTAGAGGCCTGAAAAGTAAGATTGTATAGCATGGTTATGAGATTTGGTCTTGAGTTCTTCACAAAATGACTTGAAATTCAAGCATGAAATGCCTAACTTCATCTCTTCGATTCTACTTTCCCAAGCATGATAAAATTGTGATCTTGGATATTTTGGAAAGCTTAGAACATGCTCTTTAACTTTCATTTTGACCACTTTGGTTGAATCAAATGGGAGTTTAGTGAAAATGGCCATAAAGTCTATCACTTTTGAGGGCAAGTTCACTTGAGAAATTTCTCTAAGTGTTGAATTTTTAAGCCATAACTTTATGGACTTATATCTCTTGATTTATGCACTTTTTGGAGATAAGATCACATTAAAAAAGTTGTATAATGCATTATTCTCTTCAATTTGAGCATTGGAGCATGAAAAATGATGACTTGATGAGGAAGTTATGGTCTTGCAAAGTATGGCATTTGAACATGAAATTTCACAATACTTAGTGAAATTTTAAAATCCAAATTTGTGACTTTTGATTCTTTCTCTTGACTCATTTGATCAAATGACTCCTTTGACTTCATTTTCATGATTCTTGACTTAAGAAACCCATGGTTGACCAAAAAAACCAAAAAGTCAAAGTTTGACTTAACAGTTGTCTTTTCTTAGATGAACCCAAAATCTTCTATAGTCAGTGGAATCT
This sequence comes from Vicia faba, assembly GCA_948472305.1. Lineage (NCBI taxonomy): Eukaryota > Viridiplantae > Streptophyta > Magnoliopsida > Fabales > Fabaceae > Vicia > Vicia faba. Next base: position 627,051,499 of record OX451735.1, on the reverse strand, counting down.
TGTGATTGTAAGATAATTGAAATAACTTGAGGCCATGCAATGATGTTTTTTATGACTCTTATAAGGTAACACCTTTGAATCTTAAACCACAAATCTCCAATTAATGATTTACACTGTTGACTTTACCCAAGTTGGTTTTGTCTGGTTATTCCCAGTGTTGTAAGTTTGTCTTGTCAGCATATACATAATAACATTCATATATACATCATGCATAGCTAAATTAAAATCATTACTCATTTGTGTTCATTGATATTTTTATTGGTATATTACCCAATTTGAAGAGTTATGTTACCCTCTCTCCATTAGATCGTCAACTTTAAGCAGAAAGTGTATATTCTTTCAAATTTCCCCACTGAGTTACCCCTCGTGGAAGGATTTTGCTTTAGCCTTCCAATTCAGTTCTCTTATCTGGGTGGAATGTGATCCCCTTTTGAGTTTATTTCTCATTAGATGCTATCTCGGTTGACTGTTTCATTCTGTTTTATTTCTGGTTTGAATCTGTAGTCCCCGATAACTTTATTATTTTGATGTCTGCAGGATTTGAGCCCTGGTTTGAGAATGTGCATTTATTTTGCACGTGAAGACTTTAGCTCCTTAGCAGGAATATATTAGAATTCCTCCAGGAAGCCATATTTCTCTCCCCAAGAAGTCTTTTTTTACAATTCCTTCTCATAACAACAAGTAGCCGGTCTCTTTATTTGAGCAACTTGTACTTCCCCAGTAAGTCTGTTAGTCCCCTGAGAAGATTCATTTGTTCACTCCAATGAATGGTAGTCTCGTCATTATAGGAGATAGTTCGTTGTTGAGATTTTTACTCTAATGAATGGTAGTCTCGTCATTATGGGAGATAGTTCATTATTGGGATTTGTTTACTCCAATGAATGGTAATCTTGTCACTATGGGAGATAGTTCATTGCCGAGAGATGTTTACTCCAATAAATGGTAGTCTCGACATTATGGGAGATAGTTCGTTATTAAGATGTTTACTCCAATGAATGGTAGTTTCGTCATTATAGGAGTTAGTTCGTTGTTGAGATGATTACTCCAAGGAATGGTAGTCTCGTCATTATGGGAGATAGTTCATTGTTGAGATTTGTTTACTCCAATGAATGGTAGTCTCGTCATTATGAGAGATAGTTCGTTATTGAGATGTTTACTCCAATAAATGGTAGTCTTGTCATTATGGGAGATAGTTTGTTATTGAGATATTTTTCTGATAGATGGTAGTCTCTTCATTGTGGGAGATAGTTCTTCATTGAGATTCACTTTGCTCTGAAGAAGTTTGTTTGTTTCCAGTCACGAGTATTGATGCCAAACAATTGTTACCACCCCTAATATTGGTGTTTGCTGGTATTATCCTACCATCTCTTTTCCCCCATTGGGTAGACATTACCTTTTTCTGCTATCTTCTCTGAGAGTGGATAGTTTGCGGTTATTTGTTGATCACGATTATCCTTATTTTCTCTCCTCAATGTCTGAGTTGATGTTACTTTGTCTCCTCCTTGGGCTTTACCATATTAGAGTCAAGTCTTTTGTTCACCAGTGATTTATTTTCCTGGTCTAGTTTTCTTTTGATCTTTTATTTTGTGTTTCCTCAGCGGTGTCTTGTGTAATCATTGGATCTGTTTGTTTGCATGCACAATCATAAACATTGCATGGAATCTTAGGGCCAAAAATAGGGTTTGTTTTATATTTAAGTATCTTCAATCGCGTCAACACGAAGATTTTAACCTTCGTATCTCCGGATAGAAGACACTTAGATAAGGGCCATTGTTGTACCCCAATTTTTGCCCCTAAGATCCCCATATCATCTCATATCAACTCAATCACAACAAGATCACACTAGGTTTTGGTTCTTCTCCCTATCTTTGGGTTAGCTCAGAGGAAATCACCAAGCACCTTGACTTGTATTTTGTGATCATATATGTTTCTTAGTGATTAACTTTTAACTAATAATTAAAATGAATGTTTGCCCTAATTGACGCTATAGGTGAAAGCACAACACATTCCATCAAGTTGATATATAGGTTCATGAGTTTATTTCCATGCCTTCTTCAACAAAGCTTCATTGAGATTCAAGTTTTATCATTGAATATGCTTTGAATTAATATCATGACAAGGTCTATTGTGATTCATCATGCCTCAATTTGTCAAAGAAAATCAAAGGTCACAAAAGTTGATTGAGGAGGTTGGTCCCAATTGGACAAGTTCTTGATTTCTTAATCACAAGTGAATGATTCCATAAATTCTTAATATTTGGAGTTTCTTTTTGATGCTATGGTTTCTAATTATTATCCTTAACAAATTATATTTACAAGACAAAAGTATTTGTACAAGAAAGTTTGTCAAAATTGAAAAGGGTTTCTAAGGCATTTTGTTACTCTAAGAGCTAGGGTTTTGAACTTCTAAGGGTTATATCTTGCTCATATTTTGGTGTTTTTAAGTGATTCCAAAGACATGCTTCTCTTTAAAGGGTTATCAAAAAATCACTTCAATAGTTTCAAGAAAATTTTATGAAGATGCCTAATGATGAAGAAAGATTACAAGTCCTCTAGATACGCCAACAAATTCCCTTATGTGACTTCAAAAGATAATAACTTGGTCAATTTTTATCTCCTTTAGCCCATTCATTTTCCACAATAATCTTAAGGATGTGAAGTTCAACTCTTATTTTATGTTCAAATCTTTAAAATGGATGGAAGATTCCCTAAGGATGTAAAAGATTATAGGTCATCTCATGAACTTTCACCAATTTTGCAAGACCATAACTTTTTGAATACTTTGTATTTTTGAGTGATTCAAGTTTCACAATGCTCTTTGGAGAGTCTACTTCAAGCTAGAATCATTGATCAAAGAAAGATTTTGGAGGAATTATTTGTTTGTAATTGTTATACCCCAAATTTTGCCCTTCCATTTATCAAATATTTTCTCACAAGATCTCCTTTGGTTCAAGACTGCACAAGGATTGATCAGCTCAAGACACCTCCTTAAGAACTAATGAGTGAAATTAGGGTTTGAGATTGCACAAGGGTAATTGAACTTTTAATGCCTCAAATGACTTTCATGGATCATTATGGACCCTAAAGATTTCTCATGTCAAGTTTCAAGTCTTGGATCACAGGTTTGCTCAGTCAATTGAGCAGTTGACCTAAAAATAAACTATATTGGGGAAAAAGTTAACGGTGGCCAATTTATAGTCAAACTTCATAATTTTTTATTCATATCAACATTATAAACTCATATGTATCATTTGATCAAGTTTGTACCATAATTCTTCAAGAAATTTGATCAGATCATCAAAAGGGAAAAATGGTCAAAATTAGGGTTTTGACTTAGAAAGGGCAATTTCTGATTTTTGACCTAGAAAAGGGTTAATTGGTTTGAGGCATGATCTCAAGAGTTAAATTTCATCATTTTTACCTAATGGAATGACTCAAAACATTTCTCAAGGTCATTTGATTGATAGTTGATTTTCAGTCAACTGATCAAAAGTCAATTGTACACTGAAAAGTCAAACTTTGACTTTTTGGTCAAAATCAAGTGTCAAAGATCACAATTCATTAAAACATGTCAAAATATGAAACATTTTCATCAAGAAATCAAAAATTCAAGATTTCATTTTGAAAAGTCAAAGTTTCTAAACTTAGAAATTTTTCTAAGTGTTGAAAACTTCATATTTTTTCACAACTTTGAGCCAATTTTTCACTATGATGCAAGATGATTCAAAGGAAACTTTCCACATGAAAGTTGTAGATATCAATGAGATCTAAAAAATTTCTTTACACAACTTCTACTATAAATGCATATATTTCAAATTATGATTTTGTGAATACATGTTCATGAAACTAAACACTTAGTGAAAATTTTGCCCTAGGTTAGGCAGGATTTTGACCTAACTTCATGGCAATTTTTCACATAGTTCCAAGGGGAATTTTCAAAAGTAATTCAAAGAGGGGTTGTAAATCACATTACAAGCTTTCTAAAATTTCTAGGAACTCCTTGAGATCATGTTTGATCAAGGAGAATCGAAGGCATGAAGTTGGCATTTCATTCTTGAATTATAGGTCATTTTCATGAAGAATAAGAATTCAAATCCATGTTTAGGTTGCACAATCTTTGCTTTGCAGGCCTTAAACTTGTTTGGCACTCCATAATTAATGTCTTTCACAGCTGTTAGAGGCTTCAACTCAAGCATTCAATGCATTGCTTATGCTTTATTTCCATTTTAGGAAGAAAGTGCACAATGCCATTTTGAAAAAGTAGCTTTATGCACAAAACCTGTTCTTGAGCTTTGCAATTTCTCTCTTCTGATCATACACGACCTATAACCCAAAATAAATTTGTCTCAAGCCTCTAACAAGTCAGCCCATGCTTGTACTTCACCTTGAAACCATGTTTTCACTTTTCTTCAAAATCAAGTAACATAGCAATCAGTATATATCTTGTACTTCTGACCCTCTCAAGCACTCAAACCTTCTCCTTACTTATGTACAAGACATTTGCATCAAAAGACACGCATGCTTAAGCTCCAAAACACACAAGAACTCAGAACTGCAACATAAAACTCCATTGTTGCATAATCTGACCAAAAACTTGAAACTCACATTTCCCTCGTGCGTTTTCAAGCCTTTTGGTTCCTAAACCTTCTAAACACCAAATACAACTCATCCCTAAACCTGTTTCATAACTCTAATACCTCCATCATCAAGTTCCATTTTCAAAACAGAGCTCTGCAAGTTGACTTCTCTAGAACTCCTCAGCCACTTTCAGCTCAAGCCAAGAATCACATTAGCTTCATGGGAACTTGAGGAAGCTAACCTAATCACTGGAACTCATCAAAAGCTGCTCAAACTCAAAACATGATACCCTCTTGCAAGGTGAGTTTTCTTACTTTTAAACTCTTCATATAGGCATAATTAATGTTTAATTTGTGAATAAAAAATGTAGATATCATTGCCCTGAAGCTAACCATGTCCATAGTTTTCATTTATGTTACTTGAGCTTAGAGAATTTTAAGATTGAAATTTCTGGAAAAGTTAGGGTTCAGATTAGGGCCAATAAAATTCATGTTTGTCTTTGATTTATAGTTTTAATGCTTTACATTTCTGAAATCGTGAGGAAATGTGCCACAAGATTCATGTTCACACTTTTGCAAATGGATGAGAAATGAGCAAGATGCAGGTGGTCTGGCTAGAGGTTGAAGATGAAGTTGTCTTCAGGAAACAGTTTCTAATATATATTTATGGTTTGATATAAGTAAACGGATGTATAGCCACCCCAGTGGTAGAAGCGTGCGCCTTTCACCTTTAGAACTTGGGTTCGAGCCCTAGTGTCTGTTTTGTCAGTTTTTTCTTTCATTTTTTGTTTCTTTTTGTTTTGCAGCATGCACGTTTGGGCTTTCTCCCTTGGGCTTGATTCATTTTACTCACTAATACCCCCCCTATTTTCTCATATCACGCAGCCCACGTAACTTTTTTTATTTTATTTATTCTGATTATACAAAAAATGGCCTTGGGCCTAATTTCTCAAAAGAATTACTTTCTAACCTCTCTTCTAATTTTCAAACCCCTGACTTTTAACTTCTACTTATTTTATTTTATTTTATTTTCTTATTACTATTTTTAATCAAAAATACCACAAATATTTTACTTAGACTAAAAATTGTTATATTTACTTTATTTTTCTTTTAAACAAAAGACCAAAAAAAAGATTTCTTAACAAATTTCTTTTCTTAAATTAAATTAATTTAGACTTAGTTTTGTTTTAATTTTATTTTCTAATTAAATAAACTTAGAATTTATGAATTTTAATTAATTAATTTCTTTCTTTTTAGTTTAATTAGGTTAACCTTAAAACCTTTCATATAAAAACTCAAACAAAAACAATCTTCTTTTCTTTTACATTATCTTTATATTCTTGTACATTTTACATTCTATTATTCAATATGGTTGTAATAGATAATTAGATTTAATATTTTTGCAATTTCCCATTAGTAATTTGTACATCCCCTCCCCTAAATGATGTAATAGCTTAGTATTTTTATTTTCTGCAATTTAATATTTTATATACAAATGCTAGTAATTAGGGTTTGTATGGAAAGATTAAAACTAACAATTAGCAAACCCTAATCAAGACAAATCAAGCATATAAACCAATACACTTGTACACATACACCCTTGGGGTAAATCCACTTTGTTTCCTTATAAAATGGTCATATTATGCATGTGGGGTATCTTAGCAAAAACAAACAAAATACAAGATCATAATCCCTCGATGACGCTATCAAAGTTGCCTTTCAAAAATGATCTTAGTCCCTTAAAAAAATACTAAGATATCTTACAACGTTGCTAATCATGGCTATACAATGACCCATTCTCGTCCCTTTTTACATCCAAAGATAGGATTATTTACCAAATTAATGGTAAGATAACAATGTCAAAGGAAAGAGGAAATAAACATGAAAGACTTTTGAGTAGTTAGATTGTTCCTAGTTGCTTGCTCAATTTCAAACCAAAACATCCTTGCTATTTTCAAAACAAACACCAACACTTTCAAAACATCTTAAAAACTTGAAACATTTTCAAAAGACAAACACTTTGTACGCGTTCTTATAGAAACAAGAGCCATTACAAAGAAAACCCTTTTCAAAATCATTTTTAAAAACACACTCTAAAAATACCTTTTTTGAACTACTTTAAAAATAACACTTTGTACGTGTTCTTATAGAAATGAGAACCATTACAAAGACATTTTCAAAATACTTTCAAAAACCACACAAAGCACATTTTCAAACAAAATCAAGTGATCTAGCAAGCAACTAAAATCCCGTAGATAACTACGGATGAAAAGGGTGCTAATACCTTCCCTTTTCATAATCTACCCCCCGAACTCAAGAAAACATCTCAAAGGTCTTTCCTGTTCTTTTCAACCTTTCCTTTTGGATAAAAGAAAAGTTGGTGGCGACTCTTGCTATTCGCAACATTTACGATAAAATGAAAAACAACCAAGTCAGTTCTCCCACCGTGTTACAGAACTGGCGACTCTGTTGGGGAATCGTACTTAAAAAATGGGGTTACCTTAGGGCTAGATCATATTTAATTTCTTTCTTTGTTTGACTTGCATGCTTTACATTATGGTTCCTTGTTTGGGTTTGATTTGATCTTACACCCGGATTTGGGGGAACCTTTTTAGGTAAGTAGCAATAAACTGTGAGGGAATTGTGCGGGGTATACCAACACGGTTGAAACAGTAGCTATGTTGATGCGATACTTTAGTGTGTACCGGTAGCCCTTGAGTAATAAAGGAGAATATGAGGCCGCTGCATGGTATCATAAAGCTCAACTGACCTTAGCACCTTAATTGACCAACTTGGCTTTTAGGACGTAGTGAGATAGCCGTCTTTGGTGTAAACACAAAGTCGGTTGATACTCGATGCTACACTCATTGAGGTTTGATCCTTGAGTTTTGTTTGGTGGAAAGTCAATTGTCTATCGGAACGAGATTTTGGGGAAAGACCGGTGATATTGAGATCCCTTAGAACCCGGTTACTATATTTAAGACAGGTTGAGCCAACCCAACTTCAAGAGGGTATCACCTTAAAATCTATGCAAACCTTAAACCTAAGGTCTTTGTGTGATTTTCTTGTGCTTTCTATATCTTCTATATCTGAGTATAATCAAGACATCATAACATAGCATGTCATACTAACCATTTCAAGGATTCTTAGGGTTTATTTTTTTCTTGTTTTGTAGGACATGGCTCTCCCCCGTAGATTCACTATCCAAGTCAGTCTGGTAAAAGTACCTCCTTAGCTTAAGTATTTGGTATCAAGGGTTCCTGAAAGCTCTCCATTCACTGAAAGACATGGATGACTTCTCATCTTGGTCTCCTCAAACCCTGGTGAAAAAATGTTAAAAGTGCTTTTTCAATTCTTTGACCCTCTACATCACTGCTTCACTTTTCTGGATTATCAGTTAGTGCATACTATGGAGAAGTTTTCTCTATTATTGAGAGTTCCTATCCTTAATGAGGTACCTTTCAATGGTATAGAAAGAGTCCCTAAACTTGAAGATATTGTTAAAGCTTTGTCCTTACAACGGTCTGACATAGTAGCAAATTGGGAAACCATGAGAGGTGTCAAGGGTTTCTTGGCCAAGTTCTTGTTTGAGAAACCTCATCATTTTTGGGATACCTTGGACTTAAAATATTTTGAAGAGGTGTTAGCCCTTCTCATCTATGGGTTGGTATTGTTTCCTAATCTGGACCAGCTCATAGACGTGAATACGGTTAAATTTTTCCTGTCACGTAATCCGGTACCTATTCTGCTTGGAGATATCCTACATTTGTTGCATACTCGCACTATAAAGAGGAGAGGAACCCTTCTGTGTTGCACACCTCTTTTAGCTAGGTGGTTTTTTTCGCACCTACCCTGATCCGTCTTGAAGAATGAACAGGGTTTAAGATGGTCCCATAGGTTAATGACTCTTACACATTCAGGCATTCATTGGTGTCCCCGATCCTCGGAGAATGTTACCATCATTGATCGATGCGGAGAATTCCCTAATGTCCCTTATTTAGGCATTAGGGGAGGAATCACTTACAATTCTTGTTTGGAACTATGGCAGTTTGGATATACAAGAAGGTATGGTTGTGATACGGTGACAGAACCGACTGTTTTGAAAATGTTGGTTTGCGTTTTGCGTTTTGTATTCGCAAAATGTCGCGGTAAGCAAGAGTCGCCACCTACTTTTATTTCATCCAACCGGAAAGGAAAAAAGCACAGAAAAAATCCTTTTTCGAGATATTCTGAGTACGGGGGGTAGATTATAGAAAGGGAAGGTGTTAGCACCCTTTCTATCCATGGTTTTCCATGGTCTCTTAGGTACTTGCTCATCTTTTAAAATTTCTTGTGTGTGCTTGTTTTGAAAAGTTTTGTTTTACTTTGTTTTTAACCCTTGTTTCTGTCCTTAAGAGTGTTACAAAGTGTTTTAACACTTTAGTTTGAAAAGTTTGTTTGAAAGTGTATGGTGTAAAAGATTTGTTGTTTTGAGCAAGTACCTAACAGTTATCTACCTACTCGAAAAAAGATCATTTCTGTTCTCGTTTCCTTTAGACAGCGATATCCTATTATTGAGAAATAGGTACCACCGTTGTTGGAATTGTAAGGGTCAATTTGAAAGGGACGTACGATCACTAAAGCAATATTAGGACGTCTTAGTAATAACCCTAAATTCTTAAGATCATATTCGAGGCAACATTTCTGAGGCAACATTTCCGAACGGGACATTTGATCTTTGTTTAGACAGGAGGGCAACCACTAAGACACCCTATACTAAATGATCGTTTACCGAAGGCAGCCGAAGTGAGAGCATACCCTAGGAGTGCACATGTGCGAGTGATTTGATTTCAGTTATTATCTTTGCACATTAGGGTTTTCTAGCCGTTTCAAATTATCAAGAAATCTTGTCATACAATCCTATCAACATACATCTAAACAGTTTAATATTTGCGAGAATTAAAATGCGAGGAAATAAAACCTACACTATTACAAGGCTTCGGGGTAGGGATTAATTACATAGCCAAAAAAACCCGTAAAAAACGATAAATAAAAGAAAAGTCCTAGATTAAACTATTACATACCATGGACAGTTACATCAATATTGCAAAAAAATAACGAACACCCGCGATGAATCGAATGCAAAATAATTAGGGTTTTGACCCCAACTATACCTAATTGTAACTTAAAGGGAAAAAATATCTTTTTTGTCGTTTTTGTGCTATTTTGAGAAAATAAAAGCTCAATTGGGTAATAAAAAAAAGCTAATTACTAATTAATTTTAATTTAAGAAAAATAATTAAATTAACCTATTTTTGTATTTTTCATTTTTTGAGAAAGAAATAAAAAATTAAATCATAAGTTTAACCCTAATTTTTTCTAATTGGTTTTAATAAAAAAAAAAGGTTAGAATTTCCCTAAATTAAATCAAACTGAATTATATTAAATTTGATAAAATAAAAACCTAATTCTAATTTTGTGAAACTCTTGATTTTATGATTTTGTGAAAAAGAAATTAATTTTGGTTAAAAATAATTAAGCAAATTAAATTAAATAAAAGAAATAAATTAGAGAAAAGAAAAAAGAATGGGCCTAATAGCATTAGCAAAGAGGGAGGGTGTTGCTTGGAAACTGTTGGCCCAAAAAGCTTAGGCCTTTTGACTTTGCCCAATCCTGTATGCATGCTTGACTCAGGCGCATGGTGGTCCCTTCATTATGGACACATTGGATCTGGCCAGTAGCACGTCAAATGGCTGATTTTGAGAGCGTATGGAATACGCTTGAGAATGTGAAGCACTGGATTGCCCTGAAAATGTTGAGAAAATAAAATGCACACGCCTAGGATCGAACCCAGGACGTGTGCATCAAAGGCCAGCATCCTCACCATCTGCACTACCATGTTAGTTGTGATAATAATGAAATAAATAGAATATAATACAAACAACGTGCCACACTTCCCAAAACGCGCGGAAATTCAAACGAGCCACTCACACACAACCACACCATTGTCTTCTTCATTGATTCTGTCGTTTTAGGTAAAAGACTTTTACCTACAGACATCCAGCGTAGGTATAGCCCTTGTGCATTTCCAAAATCTTGTACACGCATGATAAATGAAAACCAATGGTACCAATCAACTCATTTCAACCTCACGAGCATCATGGTACCATTATTAATGTCCAATTTTCCCTGTACAAGAAACCCCTAAAAACAAAACACGAACCCTAGCCATTGTATTTTCATGTTCAGTCAACAAAAATGCAATTGAATATAGTCATTAGCTTGCAAACATCTCAAGGATTATAAATATGTAAATCAATCATGATAAATATTCTAGAATCAATATATTCAAATTCAAGAAAATATGCAAACCGTGTGACTGCTACGATGCATTTCAAGGCATGGGGAAGCTTGCTAACGATTGAAACACGATCCTGGGGAGTCCAACAATTGATTGGTATGGTTAGAATGGCTTGAGATGGTCTGCAACTTGGAATTTGGTCTGCACCTTGTCTTTGAAATTTTGCAATTCTTTCTCTGCCTTTACATGCCTCTAGCCTCTTTTTTTGGTCTTCCTTCGTTCCTTATGTATACTAGAGTGTATTAGGGTTACAGTTTGTATCAAATCTTTTCCAATTATGAAGATTGATCAATGATTCAATCCTTGCACCAAATCTTTCCAAAACAAGCAAATTTAATCTTTTTGTTTCCATATGAAGCCTTTCACGATTTGATCTTGTCTCCAGCTGTATAATGGACCTAATCATGCACAAAATCTCAAGGTTTTAATGATTTTTGATATTTTCACTATTTTATATTGATTTTATTTGATTTAAATGAAATAAAATCAAAATAAATAACAAAAATAAAAGAATGACAAGTGGAAGGGCTCATGGGTCGTGGGTCAATTACAAACTCAATGCAAGCATAAAAAGTTGGGCCCATTTAGCAAAAAATGCAATTTTGGACATATTTGACTTTTGGCAATTTTGCAAAAAAAGGTCAATTTGGCTAATGCATAACTTCTTCAATTTTGACCCTAGAAAGGTGTTCTTGGAATTTTTTGAAAGCTTAAGATGTCCTCTAAGTAACCCTTTTGGTCTCATCTCAATTGAGTCTTCCATGTTCATGTATGAAGCTTTGACCCAAAAGGTGTTTTTGTTGACTTCTCAAAATGACCTATGATGTCCAAATTCATATCTTCTTGTGAGTGCATATTTTGAACTTGTGAGATGAAGATGAATTGTTGGGAATTAAATCCTCTTCAAAATGAGCTTTGGATGGGTCATTTTTGATAAAGTATGAGAAAGTTATGCTTGGTCAAAGTTGAGTTGACTTTTCCTACAAAACCCTAATTTAGCAACTTTTGGGTTTTGATGAATTGTGAGCAATCCTTGAGGAATCAGGATCAACCCTTGATAAAATGATGAATAACACTTCAAAATGATAATTTTGACCAAAAATATTGAAGTTTGACTGTATGTGGGCCACAATTGACTTTTGCCCTAACACAGTCGATTTTCAGGCCTTTGAGCAATTGACTAAGCAAATTTTCTCTGCAAGGCTTGAAACTTGGCATGGATGATCTTGAGAACATATTAGGACAATAGTGAGCATTTGGTATCCTTTGGACTCAAACATCTTGATGCAAAATGAAACCCTAATTTGGGGTAGACTGCCTTAGGAGAGAGTTTGTCTGGTAAACTCTTGGACTTCCTTGAGCAATTTGAGGACCTCACTTGACATGTATTGAGACATATGGGAGGGAAAATTTTGGGGTACAACAGCTGCCCCTGTTCAATCTTCTTAAATCTAAGGATGTAGATTGGCTTGTCTTCCTTTCGTGATCTGAAGGTGGAAGATGATTGAACACTAGAGTGCCCAGAAATTTGCACTCGCATGAAGTGGTGCTTGTCTTGCGATATCGGGAATGGGATTATAGATGCCATTTGGAAGTCAATGATGGAAGATGGGCTTAAAGATGCCATCCGAAGAAGTGTTGATCGCATAAGAGATTCCTTTGCAAGACTCGTATACCTGTTGTTGAGGAGGATTTCGCTGGGGGCATGCTGGTCTCTGTCTTTGGGAGAAATAGATTTTAGGAGATTCAGTTGTCCGTTACTCTACTGGGGAATCATCTCTTGGTTGAGGAGGTGACAATAAACTGCTATATGGTCGTGCTCCAGGTTTTACAGTGAGTTCCTGAGGAAAATAAGACTGACTGTTATTTGGTTGTGCTCCATGTTTTACAGTGACTTACTGCGGAGATGAGATTAAACTTGCTATCTGGTTGTCCTCCAGGCTTTGCAATTTCTCAATTCTTATCTGGTCGTGCTCCAGGCTTCAGAAGGAATTAAGTGGTTATCTGGTCGCATCCGGATTTCAACTTGAATTTAAGGCATACTAATATCTGGTCGATTTCCGGGCTTCATAGTAATTGGCCGAGTAAACTGCTATTTGGTCGAATTCCAAGCTTTGCAGTACCTTATACTGTTATCTGGTCGTGTCCCAGGTTTCAGTGTCCTTTGCCGCTATCTGGTCGTGCTCTAGTCTTCACAGCGTCTTATACCGTTATCTGGTCATGTGTCAGGCTTCACAGTGTCTTATACTGCTATCTGGTCGATTTCCAGGCTTCCCAATAACTTGTCGAGGGTTAAGCTGTTTTCCGGTCGATTTATGGGCTTCAAAGCTTGAACTGGAATAGAAATCTTAGTATCGATTTGACTGAACTAGGGGAAACTTGTGGGAACTTCAACTGGGAGAGAAATCTTAGTGTCGATTTGACTGATCACGGGAGAGGTCTCGGATTAACTTTGACTGGCATAGAAATCAGGGGAATCTTAGCGGCGATTCGGATGACCCAGAAGAAAGTCTTAAAATGTCTTCAACTAGAATAGAAACCTTAGTGTTGGTTTGACTGAACTAGAGAAAACTTGTCAGAACTTGATTGCATATTTCCCTGAAAGGTAAAGAGTTAGTCGTATGTAATGTCATGATGTATGAAATGTATTGAGTAATGATGTTCTCAAAATAAACGAGATTGTGCTGCATGATGTGTATGCGCATGCCATGGTGTATGGATATGCAATGTTCTTGTGATATTCTCTGGCCGGGGAGAACAAATCTCGGACTGCTGTTGGAGAGTACAAGGAGTTGAGTTCTTCGTTCTCGCTAGGGATAATGACCGAAGATGATTAGCTGGAGACTTGCGTCCGTTCTGCTCGAGAACAATCTGCCGGGAGAGACTCTGTTTGAGAATAACCCTGTGGGAGAATGACTTTGTGGGAAAAAGAGATACTTTGCTGGACGATTTGCTGATTTGGAGGAATAAACTCAGCTGGTGGTGAACTTTTATTGCTGGTAATAGATAAACTCTGCTTGGGGAGAATTTTGCCGACTTATTCGCGATTTTGAACCTCGGCTGGGGAGAGCTAACACCATTGTCTTTAGATACTCCAATTCTGCGGGGAGTGTATGAACCTTTAGTTATATTCTCAAGCTGGCTTTATCCCTGTACCTGGTGGATAGAGCAACTGTAAGGTTTGGACACTTCTTGTTTGCCCCTGTTCCTGGAATTACGAGTAATTGTCTTTTGTTTCTTAGGTAAATATTTATGAGCAGCAATTATTCTCAAATGCATATATAAAAAATGCATCATTGGACGTTCTTGCAAAACAAAACAGAAAAGGCAAAACAAGTTGAAATTTCTTGTGAAAATGAATTGTATTGATTTTTGAAATTGTCCTGTGTTGTACCCAAAAACTTTCCCTCTCATTTATCAAGATTTTTTTCTCACAAGACTTCTTGGACTCAAGACAAGACCAGGGTTTTCTCAGCTCAAGACATCTCATCATGCACTGATAACCCAAAATTAGGGTTTGAGTTTGCACAAGGATTTTTGGATCACCAATGCTTCATGTGACCTTCATACATCATCTTGGACCCCTAAGATTGTTCATGTTAAGTTTCAAGCCTTGAACCACATTTTTGATCAGTCAATTGAACAGTTGACCTAAAAATCAGTTGTATTGGGGAAAAAGTGAACCATGGCCAATTTACAGTGAAACTTCATAATTTTTTATCCACATCAACATTTTAGACTCATATGTACCATTTGATCAAGTTTGGATCGCAACTCCTCAAGAAATTTGATCAAATCATCAAAAGGGCAAAATGGTCAAAAATAGGTTTTTGATTGAGAAATGGCAATTTCTGATTTTTAACCTAGCCAATGACCAATTGGGTTTAAACATGATTTCAAGGGTTCAATGGAATCATATTGACCTAATTACATGGTTCAAAAGATCTCAAGTTCATTGGATTGACAAATGAATTTTGCAGTCAACTGATCAAAAGTCAATTGTGCACTCAAAAGTCAAACTTTGACTTTTTGGTCAAAATCAAGTGCCAAGGGTCATAATTCATCAAGATATATCAAAATATGAAACTTGTTCACCAAGAAACTCAAATTTGAAAATTAGGGGTTTAATTTGAAAAAATTTCATAACTTAAAATTTTTTCTAAGTATAAATATTTTCTTATTTTTTCCCAACTTTCCACCACTTTTTCACCATGATGCAATTTGATTCAAAGAAAAATTCCAACATGAAAGTTTTAGTCCTCTAAGAAATCTACAACTTTTCTTCACAAACATTTCCCAAAATATGCTTGGATCTCAAGTTATGAATTTATGAATATAGGTTCATGAACTAAATAACTTAGTGAAATTTTGCCCTAATTTAGGCAGGTTTTGGAGCCAACTTCATGGACATTTTTCACCTAGTTCCAAGAGTTATCTCAAAATTCATTTCAAATATAGATTATATAGCACATTGCACGCTTTCCAAAATGTCCAAGAACTCTCCAAGATCATTTTTGAGTAGGGAGAATCGAAGAAGAGAAGTTGGCATTTTATCACTTTTGTTCAAGCCATTTTTACAAAGCATCAAGTTGCAAATCCAATCCATGTTGTTTGTACCTTGATTTACAGGTCCTAAACTCACTTTACACTCCATAATTAAATGCAAACTCAGTTGACAAAGGCATTATCTTTGCTTTTGAAGCATTGTACAAGAGATAATTCCATTTTAGGCATAAAGTTCACAATGCCATTTTCATAAAGGGCAACTTTTGCAACTTTGTCAATCTTGAGCCTTGGACCTGTACCTTTGGTACAAGAAACTTCTACAAGTTTCAAGCAATGTGTACCAGCTCCTATCATCTCTCAAACCAGCTAGTACAAGCATGTTAGCATTGGTCACTTCACCTTACTTAAAATGCAAGAAAGGTTGCCAAAAGGACAGAACTTGTACAGCTAGTAAGAAGTGGACTTGGTATCATTTCTTTACAAATATACAAAGTTGTGGAAAGGCTTAGCATGATTGGCTAGCACCTCAAACACTCTGAAACTAAAAAACACAATTTTTCTGCCAAAACTCACAGATTCTGCAAAACCATAGCCAACACTTATTTGGCTCGTGCGTTTTTTGATTAAACACTTGAAACAACTCATAAACATCCTACCAAAGCAATCTAAGCCATCACCCTAGTTCTGTAACCCTTGTTTCATCATCCACCATTTTCATTTTGGAAGCTTGCAACTTGACTTGTGCAGAGAGTTCCAGCCATCCTCAGAGAAAACTAAGTATTGGAATAACTTCAGGGAAGTTCAAGGAAGCTCAAACAATCCTCAGGCCTCCATTAAAGTCTCTGCATTTCTCTACTCGAATCAAACTGAAGGAGGTATTTTCTTGAACTCTATCTCTCTGAATAGGCATCCTCAAGCCACGATTTGTGAAGGAAAAATGTAACTCTCATCATGATAAAACTGTACATACCCATACTTTTCATTTATATTACTTATGCTGTGAGAATTTGAAGATTGAATATGCTGAAATTTCTAAGTCACGAATTAGGGCTCCCAAAATTCTCTCTGATCTTTGAGAGTTAGTTTACAAATTTTATATGGTTAGAATCGTGAGATCAAATGCCACATGTTTCATGTTATGAGTTTTTGTTTTTGTGCAAGCATGTGAGAGTTGCAGGTTTGAACTAGCACACGCGAAGAAGATGACCAAGGACAAGGATGAAGCGTTGTTGGGCTTTTTGTTGCACTAGCCTTTTTTGTTTTTGCTACTCACACCCCCTGACATACTATTTACACCCCCTGGTTTATTTGTTATATTTTTCATATTTTCTTCCATATTTTCATATTTATAGCTTTTATTTTTTTTTTTCTGAATGATAAAAATCCTAAAAATAATTTCTTTATTTTTTGCAATTTTTTTATTATTTTTTGCATAAAAAATAGTTTATTAGGATAAATAGATTTTACTTTCTTAAATAATTTGTAAATACAATTAAAAATACTTAACATTTTTTTATTATACTATTTAATAATCATAAATAATTATTTTTATACATACTTAATTTTTAATATTTACATGTAATATTATCTATTATTTTCTTGTACAAAAAATGGAAAAAATAATAACATAAAGCATTATTTTATTTTAATTAGAAAATTAGGGTTTCATCCCTCCAAAAAATAATATTATTTGTTCCTTATTATTTTAGGGTTTAAGTTAAATTATTTTTTCATACAAAAAAATAAATACCAAAACATTTTTTACATAAATACATTTTGCATTGCATTTTAAATATTTGCCTTATTTATTTAATTCGCACAATATTCGATTGGTTTGTAATAATATTTTTAGGTTTATATTTGTGCAAAATCCCCATTCAAAACTTGTATCCCCCTCCCATAATAATTGTTGTAATAGCTTAGTTTATTTTACAGAATTTATTGCTTTATATACTATGTTTAGTAATTAGGGTTTGCATGACAAGAACCAAAATAAAGCAAAATAGAAAACCCTAAATACAAGACAAAAGCATGAAAATGATACACATTGCACACAAGCACCCTTAGGGTTTCTCCCACTTGGTTGCCTAAAATAAAATGGCCATGTTACGCACGCGAAGTATCTTGGTAAAACAAAACAAATATAAGATCATAGTCCCTCGATGACGCTATTCAAGGTTGCCTAAACAAAATGATCTTGGTCCCTCAAAAAATTGCTAATATACTTGGCAACATTTCTATCATGGTCATACAATGACCCACGCCCGTCCCGTTTACATCCAAAGATAGCGTTGCTTACCAAATCAATGGTAAGTCAACAATGTCAAAGGAATAAAAATGCACAAGAAAGACATTTGAGTAGGTAGATTAGCTTTTAGTTACTTGTTAAATTTCAAAATAATCCTTGCTATTTTCAAAAACAAACACACACACATTTCAAAACATCTTACAAAAAAAATTGAAACATTTTTCAAAAGACAAACATCTTTGTATACATTCTTACGAACGAGAATCATTACAAAGATTGTCTAAACGAATGACCTCTTTTACAAAACATTTTCAAAACTACACCAAACATCATTTCAAACAAAGCAAAGTAAGTGATCTAAACAAGTAACTAAGAGCCCATGGAAAACCATGGATGAAAAGGGTGCTAGCACCTTCCCTTTTCATAATCTACCCCCCGAACTCAAAAAAACATCTCAAAGGTATTTCTTGTGCTTTTTTACCTTTCCTTTTGGATAAAAGAAAAGTCGGTGGCGACTCTTGCTAACCGCAACATTTGTAAACACAAACGCAAAACCTCAAGTCAGTTCTCCCACCACATCACAGAACTGGCGACTCTTCCGGGGAGAATTTTAAAAGTGGGGTTACCTTAGGGTTTAGATCACCTTTATTTGCTTGCAATTATTTGACTTGTTTGCTTTACAATTATGGTTCTTTGTTTGGGTTTGAATCCTCCACCCGGATTTGGGAAACATTATAGGTAAATAGCAATACATTGTGGAAACTGTGCAGGGTATACCAACATGGTCTAAGCAATAGCTATGTTAGTGCGACATATTTGTGGGTACCGGTAGCCTTTGAGTCAATCAAAGAGAATATGAGGCTGCTGAGTAATGTCATTAAGCACTAATAAACTTCTAGAACCTTTACTTGACCAACTTGGCCTTTTAGGATGTAGTGAGATGACCGACTTTGGTGCAGTTCGAAGTTGGTAGATACTCGATACTACACTCATTGAGGGTTGGTTTCTTGGAATATTTCGGTTGCCAGTAAAGAGGCTTGAACTGAAACAATGAACAAGGAAACAATCCAGTGATATTGAGCTCCTTAGAACCCGGTTACTATTTCTAGGACAGGTTGAGCCAACTAAACTTCAAAAGGGTACTTACCTATAAACCTCATGCAAGCCTAAACTAAGAACTTTCTTGATTTGTTTGTACATATATACTTGTGCATAACATCATGGACATCATGAACATCATATGCATTTACTAACCATTTCAAGGATTTTGGAGATTCATCTTTGTTCTTGTTTTGTAGGTTATGGATTCACTTCGCAGGAAAACTATCCAAATCAACCTTGTAAGAATTCCTCCACAACTAAAGGAGCTAGTTTAAGGATTCCTGAGAATTCTCCATTCACCGAGAGACATGGTCGTCTACTCAACTTGGTCACTTCCAACACAAAGGAGGATATGATGCAAGTTCTCTTCCAGTTCTTTGACCCTTTGCATCATTGCTTCACATTTCCTGACTTTTAACTTGTGCCTACTTTGGAAGAATTCTCTCAACTTCTGAGGATTCCTATTCTCAATCAACTACCCTTCAACGATATGGAAAGAGCTCCAAAGCCAGAAGAGATTGCTCAAGCCCTGCACTTGCACTCATCTGATGTCATAACATATTGGGAAACTAAAAGTGGTGTCAAAGTTTCTGTTTGAGAAGGCCCAAAGCTGTTGGAATTCCCTAGACTTGCAAGATTTTGAGGAGATTGTATATCTTCTCATCTATGGGATGGTCTTGTTCCCTAATCCTGACCAATTCATAGATGTAAGCGCTATCAAAATCTTCATGACTCGCAACCCGGTGCCTACATTGCTTGGGGATATCCTCCACTCTTTTCACATTCGTACAATAAGGAAAACAGGTGTTCTTATGTGTTGTAATCCTCTCCTGGCAAGATGGTTTATTTCTCATCTTCCCCAATCAGTCTTGAAGAATGAGCAAGGTTTGAGGTGGTTACAAAGGTTAATGACACTTAACCATTCAGATATTCATTGGTGTTCTCTATCCAAAGAGAATATTATTGTTGTTGGCCGTTGTGGGGAATTCCCTAATGTCCCTCTACTTGGCATTAGGGGAGGCATCACCTACAACCCATGCTTAGCTCTGAGACAGTTTAGGTATGCCCGAAAGGATGGCCCACATGACATGTTGATTCAAGGATTGGTTTTCGACTACAACAACGATTACCAAGGACTCCGTCAGAGATTCATCCGAGCTTGGAGGATTCCAAACAAGGTGGATAGCAAGACTTTGGGACACAAGAATTCCATCCCTCTTGAGCCTTACCTCAAGTGGGTACGAACCCGCGCTCAAAGTCTTATGATGCCTTATCCCTCCATTCTCCCAGTGATTATAGAGCCTATTAAGGAAGGAGAAGTTCCATACACTATCCTACATCCTGACATGCCAACATCACTCGAAGACCTACAAAGGAGTTGGATATAGCTCAAAGGAGAGCGTGATACTTTCGAAGCCCAATCTACGCAAGCGAGAAGAAGGTTTTGGAACTCACTCGGCTACTTCATGAAGAGCAGAATCTCAATACCTACGTTGCACCAAAGAGGATGCGCAATGTCTTTTTACCTTAGAATTTTGTATTATTTTGCCCAAGGGGCATTGATGTACTCACAATTTTATCTTATTAATATGACGTGTGTTTCTTTTTTGTTTAAAAAAATTTGAATTTCTAAATACTTGAAAACATTTCATGAATACATATCATTCATCATAAACATAAACAGGTATTTGCAACAAGTTTCCCCATCTCTCTATTGTTTATTTCAGTACGATGGATCTCGAACAAACGGTCAAAGATATGCAAGCTCGGAATTCACAATTTCAACAGTTACTCATGACCTTAGCCAAGGGGCAAGAGGAGCTGGAGACTTTGCTAGAAAAAGAAAAAGAAAAAAAGAAGAAAAAGCCAACTGGTGTGGTAATTATGGGCAGAAGATTTCAGGGACAAGCCAGACGGACCTTAGATTTTCCAACAACATCTGAAGAAGGGGAAAGAAAAGGAAAAGGAATGGCAGTACCATTAGATTCTGAAGA
Source organism: Vicia faba (assembly GCA_948472305.1). Taxonomy (NCBI): domain Eukaryota; kingdom Viridiplantae; phylum Streptophyta; class Magnoliopsida; order Fabales; family Fabaceae; genus Vicia; species Vicia faba. Next base: position 627,030,734 of record OX451735.1, on the reverse strand, counting down.
AGAAGAAGAAGAGGAAGAGGAGGACTACTCTGAACAACAATACCCTCCAGCTGATGACAAGTACAAACACCTTGAAGAGCGACTAAGCGCTATGGAAATCCGAGAGTACCAGGGCTAGATTTTGAGGAGTTGAGGTTGGTGTCAGGAATTGTAATCCCGCAAAAGTTTAAAGTGCCACTATTTGCCAAGTATGATGGGGTGTCTTACCCTAAAATGAACCTCAGATCCTATGTCAGGAAGATTCAACCACACTCTGCTGACAAAGACCTGTGGGTCCACTTTTTCCAAGACACTTTATCAGGAACGCAACTTGATTGGTTCTACCAGTTGGAGAGGGTTGAAGTCCACAATTGGGAAGACCTGGCCGCCGCTTTCTATAAACAGTATCAATACAACACCGACTAGGCGCCTACCCGTACTCAGCTTCAGAGTATAGTTATGGCTTCCAATGAGGGCTTTAAAGATTATGCGTAAAAGTGGAGAGACCTATCCGGAAGGGTGCAACCCCCTCTATCTGAGAGGGAGTTGGTGGACATGTTCTTGGGAACTCTATCAGGTCCTTTCTTTAATCATCTGATTGGGAGTTCTTCTGCAGGATTTACTGAATTAATCTTAACCGGCGAAAGGGTGGAGGCTGGTATAAGAAGTGGGAAGAATCAAAAGGACGCGTCTGCCTCAACAACTATGAAAAGCCCTTCACAGGAAGGAAGGGAGTATTTGTTGTGTATTCACAGAGGAATCAGGGAAGAACTGAGCACCGACCAACAGTTGGGGCCATAATGATTCCCAAGCCTGCATCAGACCAGCCGAGAACTAATCAGCAAAGGGTAGAAAGGCCAGTTCGGCAATTTACCAAGATTAACATGACTCCAGCCCAAGTTCTACCACATCTCCTGAAGTTGAATTTGGCCACTTTAAAAGAGGCCCCAAAAAATCCCAATACTGTGTCTCCACATTACCATCCGAACGCCAGATGCGCGTACCATTCTGAAAGTCCAGAGCACGACACCATCAACTGCTGGGCTCTGAAGAACAAAATGCAGGACCTGATAGATGCAAAGGAAGTTGAGTTTGAAGCTCCTGAGAAACCAAATGTTTTTTCCGCTCCGATGCTGAGGCATGGTCACAATGCCAATGCTATTGAAGAAGATCTGTTTGTTGCTACCGTGGATAAACTGTTGACTCCTCTCCCGATTATCAAGTTGAATTTGTTGAAAGCTGGTATTTTCCCAGGTTGTGACTAAGACTGCCATGTTTTCCTGTCCTCATCATTTGACTGCCCTCTGTTGAAGAAAGGTATCCAACGACTGATGGATAACCAAGAAATTTTGTTTGAGAATGCTCCTGTTTCACGCGTTCCAGTTAAAGAAGTTTCTATTATAACCATCTACGTCAATCCATCCAGGGCCCCTAAAAGACCTGTTAGGATTACACCTGCTCTGAAGACTACTCCGCTCAAGATTACAATGCTCGGGCCTGCCCCATACAAATCAGATAAAACAGTACCATGGAATTATGGTGGAGAAATATACTACCTTGGTATTAAACAAGACGAACTGATTGCCGAAGAAGAAAGCTCCGAAGAGGACAGTCCCTACATTAGCAATATTGTTGGAACTAGCAAGATCACCTGCAGTGGTAGGATCTTCTCTCCAGAGATTGCTCCTCCAACAGCAGTCTTTGGACCCGTGGCCATTCCGAAGATTACCTCCGCACCAGTGATTGTACTTGCAAGCGTACCCACCAACAAAGACAATACAATTCGTATCCCTACTTCCACTGCTGAGAATAAAGGAAAGAACGTTCAAGAGGAGCCTGTCCAGACGAAGGCTCAATCACTAGCTATTCCTGAAACATCCAAGAAGGAGATGGAAGAAATCATGAGGATAATTAAGAAGAGTGATTATGATGTGGTTGAACAGCTGGGGCAAACCCCTTCCAAGATCTTTATGATAGCCCTGCTGCTATGCTCTGAAGCACACGCCAAAGCTCTGGTAAAATTTCTGAAGACAGCTCATGTGCCGCAAGAGACGTCTGCTGACCAGTTCCAAGACTGTGTGGCCAGTTTGACAATTGATAGTGGCCTGGGTTTCTCTGATGCTGACTTAACACCCAGAGGGAGAAAACACAACGAGGCATTACATGTCTCAGTGGAGTGCAGAGGAACAACCCTAGCTCATGTCTTGGTTGATACTGGATCGTCTTTAAACGTCTTTCCGAAGAAAGCCCTTGATATATTGGACTGCAAGGGGCTGACTTTAAAACCCAGCAATATAGTGGTGAGAGCTTTTGATTGATCGAAGAGGATGGTCCATAGGGAGGTGGACATCCCAATAAAGGTGGGAACTCAGATCTTCAACTCGACATTCTATGTGATGGACATCCGTCCTTCTTATTTCTGTCTATTGGGACGCCCCTGGATCCACAATGTTGGTGCTGTCACCTCCACCTTGCATCAGATGCTGAAGTACCCTGTCCAAGGGAAGATCATAATTGTCCATGGGGAAGAGGAGTACATGATTAGTCACTTGAATTCTTTTTGATATTTAGAGTTGGATGGCGAGTTCATAGAAACCCCTTTCCAACATTTTGAAGAAGTCTCTCCAGAGGTAGCGGTCACCAAGGCGGTATCCTCGATTCCTAAGATCACAAGACCTCCACCTTGGATGTCATCTCTCAAGGATGCAAGGGAAGTAGTGGAAGAAGGGGGATGCACCATCTGGGGGCAGCTTCCAGACATTCCCTACAAATCAGACAAGTTTGGCTTGGGGTTTACTTTGACTGGTCAGAAGGTTGTGCGCCGTGCCCGTGCTAGGGAGCCACCTGTAAAGATTAGCAACTAAAGCTTCAATGGAGTAGAAGACAATGAAGAGGATGGAAGCCTGGAAGATTGGATATTTCCTACTGTCGGCGGAGGACTTCGCAAGTGAGAAGCCAGAGACTTCATCCCAATAACTTTCATATCTCAGTAATTTATCTTTTACATTTTTGTTGGACTTGTAATAATTCACAAACAATTCGCACTTTAAAAACCTTATATCTTACCCGAGACACAATGGTCCATTTGTAAGGGTTTTTATTTCATCTACATATGACATTCAATGAATCATGGACGCTTTTTCACATACAAAACTTTTATGCTCGTTGTCTTTCTTTTACATTTTATTGTTTTAAGATGGCTATACCCTTACACACACCCACACTCACAAATGTAGGTACCCTTCCATTCCGGATCCCATGGGTAACGATACTGCTATAGTCTTCAGTGACTCTGAAGATCTGATCTACCAAGCCGAATACGAAGGAGAGGAAGATTGTGAGGTGCCAGGGGAATTGGCCAGATTACTACAGCAAGAGGAAAGAGCAATTCAGCCTCATGAGGAGCTATTGGATACAATCAACTTGGGTACCGAGGAGGATAAAAAGGAAATCAAAGTGGGTTCCAATCTAGAGCCGAGTGTCAAGGAGCGCCTAATTCAGCTATTACATGATTATGTTGAGATCTTTTCTTGGTCATACGAAGACATGTCGGGACTTGATACAGACATTGTGGTACATCGTCTACCCACAAGAGAAGACAGTCCACCAGTGAAGCAAAAAGTCCGCTGCATGAGACCTGACATGTCAGAGAAGATCAAAGCATAAGTTATGAAACAATTCAATGCTGGATTTCTAGTTGTTACTTCTTATCCTCAATGGGTGGCCAACATTGTTCCTGTGCCTAAAAAGGACGGAAAAGTAAGAATGTGCGTGGATTATAGAGATTTAAACAGGGCCAGCACCAAAGATGATTTTCCACTTCCACACATTGACATCCTGGTTGACAATACAGCCCAGCACAAAGTATTTTCTTTCATGGACGGATTCTCAGGCTATAATCAGATCAAAATGGCACCTGAGGACATGGAGAAAACTACATTTTTCACACAGTGGGGTACGTTTTGCTACAAAGTGATGCCATTCGGACTGAAGAATGCCGGGGAAACCTATCAATGTGCCATGGTAGCTTTGTTTCATGATATGATACATCATGAGATAGAGGTCTACGTAGATGACATGATAGCCCGATCACAAACTGAAGAAGAAAACCTTGATCACTTGCAAAAGTTGTTTGTCAGATTGAAGGAGTACAAGCTAAGATTGAACCCAAACAAGTGCACATTCGGAGTCCGGTCTGGTAAACTCTTAGGTTTCATTGTCAGCAACAAAGGCATCGAGGTTGATCCTACCAAGGTTAAAGCGATACAAGAAATTCCTGCTCCTCACACTGAGAAGGAAGTCAGAGGTTTTTTAGGACGCCTAAACTATATTTCCAGATTCATTTCTCACCTAACGTCTACTTGTGAACCAAGCTTCAAGCTGTTGAAGAAAGATCAAGTAGTCAGATCGAATGATGAATGTCAGATTGCTTTCGATAAAATCAAGGAGTATTTACTAGAGCCTCCTGTCTTGATGCCACCAGTCGAGGGAAGACCGCTAATCATGTATATGGCCGTCTTAGAAAATTCAATGGGGTGCGTACTGGGGCAGCATGACGAGTCTGGCCGAAAAGAGCACGCTATTTATCACTTAAGCAAAAATTTTACCGACTGTGAAACCAGATATTCACTGCTCGGGGAAACTTGTTGCGCTTTGGTATGGGCTGCTCGCCGGCTAAGACAGTATATGTTGACTCATACCAATTTGCTGATATCTAAGATGGATCCGATAAAGTACATCTTTGAGAAGCCTGCTCTGTTTGGGAGGATAGCCAGATGGAAGATGATCCTAACAGAATACGACATACAGTACACTACTCAAAAAGATATAAAGGGCGGCGTACTAGCTGATCATCTGGCCCATCAAGCTATAGAAGATTATCAGTCCATGAAGTTTGACTTCCCTGACGAAGACATCATGACAGTAGACAACTGCGAAGAGATCAGACCATATGACGGGCTTGAACAAGGATCCCGATGGACCCTGTACTTTGATGGGGCATCCAATGCACTTGGTAACGGTATCGGCATTATGCTCATATCTCCGGAAGGATGCCATACTCCTTTCACTGCCAGACTTTGCTTCAACTGTACGAACAACATGGCAGAGTACGAAGCATGCATCTTTGGTCTCAAGGATGCCATAGAATTGGGAATCAAATCTTTAGATGTGTTTGGGGATTCAGCTTTGGTCATCAGTCAGATCAAAGGAGAATGGGACACTAAGCATCCAAACCTCATCCATTACAAAGAACATGTTTTGACATTGCTACCACATTTCGAGTAGATTACCTTCTAGCATTTCCCGCGAGAAGAAAATCAGCTAGCAGATGCTTTAACTACAATGTCATCTATGTTTAAACTTGATTGGGATAATGAGGCTCCCTAGATCACCATTGAACGGATGGACGAACCAGCACATTATCACAAGATTAATATCGAAGAAATAGTGAACCAGCCGTGGTTTCATGAAGTTAAAAGGTATCTCGAGGCTCAAGAATATCCCGAAGGAGCTTCAGTTAATGACAAAAAGTTCTTCCTAAGTAATGGCATCCTGTACAAGCGCAATCATGATTCTATTCTACTCTGTTGAGTGGACAAGATTGAAGCTGAAAAGATCATGGCTGAATTGCATGAAGGAACCTTTGGCACTCACTCTAGTGGGCATACGATGGCAAAAAAGATTCTACGGGCAGGCTATTACTGGTCTACCATGGAAGCAGACTGCTATCAACACTTCTGAACTTGTCATAAGTGTCAAATCTATGCAGATAAGGTGCACGTGCCTTCGGTTCCTCTAAATGTCTTAACAGCTCCTTGGCCCTTCGCTATGTGGGGAATCGACATGATTGGGGAAATCAAGCCTACAGCCTCCAATGGACACCGCTTCATTCTGGTGGCTATTGACTATTTCACCAAATGGGTCGAAGCAACTTCCTTCGCATCCGTTACTAAGAATGTTGTTGCCCGCTTCATCAAGCAGAATCTTATTTGCCGGTACGGTATCCCTGAAAGGATCATCACTGATAATGGTACGAACCTTAACAATACTATGATCACCGCCTTTTGCGAGCAGTTCAAGATTCAACATCACAATTCATCCCCCTATCGGCCAAAGATGAATGGTGCAGTCGAAGCTGCTAACAAAAATATTAAAAAGATCATACAGAAGATGACAGTCACCTACAAGGACTGTCATGAAATATTACCGTTTGCTCTTCATGGGTATTGTACCACGGCTCGCACATCAATTGGGGCAACACCTTATTCTTTGGTTTATGGCATGGAGGTTGTTTTACCTATCGAAGTTCAGATTCCCTCTTTGAGAATCATGAAGGATGCAGGTTTGAGTGAAGACGATTGGATCCAGACCCGACTCGATCAACTGAACTTGATTGATGAAAAAAGACTTACTGTTGTTTGCCATGGTCAGACATATCAAAAACGGATGATCAAGGCTTTCAACAAGAAAGTCAGACGCCAGATATATCAAGTTGGAGTTCTAGTGATCAAGCGCATCATCTTGCCACAAAGTGATCCCAGGGGCTAATGGACTCCTACCTATGAAGGACCATTTGTAATCAAGAACATCTTTTCTGGTGGGGCAATGATCTTAACCACCATGGACGGCGACGACCTGCCACACCCTGCGAACGCGGACATAGTCAAAAGATACTACGCATAAGAGACCCTCTAGGTTGACACAACTAGGCAAAACAAGGGCATCCCGATGAACCAAAAGGTTCGGGCAAAAATTAGGGATAAAATAGAAAATTTGTACACCCGGCAAGTTGAAAACCCGAAAGGGCGACTTGGGCAAAAAAGGGTTTCCCGGTGGACTGAAAACCCGAAAGGGAGGTCCAGGAAAAAGTTAGGGAATTAAAGTGTATGACTATGTCTCGTCGGATCACTTTAAGGACAATCTCTTCACTGACAAACTCTGAGCTTCTGATCAATTCAATCATCTTCATACGAAGCAACGGATGGACAAGATACTCGGAGATACGAAGGCTATAGAAAAATGGGAACCCCATGGGATTTTTACACATAGCTATCTTTCTTTGTATAAATATTTCTTACTTTTATGACACCATCCTCTTACTAGGATGTCTGTCTCCTTTGTACAAAATACTTATTCAAAGTAAATACAAAGATATCTCTTTCAAAGTACAGAAAACTATTTTCCTTTTTCTTTACACTTGTGTTTTTATTTGCAAAAACGTCCAATGATTCATTAATGAACATATGCATTTGAACATAAATAATGTTTACAAATAAACAAAGTGGAAAAGAACAATTACTGACAGGTTAAAAGATTAGGAAAACGTCTTTAGGCTATTCCATGAGCAATCCCTACAGTACGTCATTAAGATCCCCAGCGGAACCAAAACTTTCAACTATCAATCCCCAGCAGAAACCATTCAGTTTCTCCAAATTCCCCAGCGAGTCATCTTGAAGCCTGAAAAGCATCCGGATAACAGTTAACTTTTGTCTCTCCCCAACATAGGATAATTCCCCAATAGAGTGGAAGACGACCGAAACTCCTGAACTTCTTCCATACAGGAATAAGTTTTCTTCCCCACAAAGTTTTCTTTATTCCCCAAAAGAACAAGGATTCCCATCGTGTAATCCCCAGTAGAAGTCATCAAAATTCCCTGGACTCCCCAAAACAGATTACTCAAGCAGTATATGGCATTGCTCGCAAAAAAAATTTTTTCAATACTCCAACTTCAAGACATGAAGAATCTGTATATCCTTAGAAATCAAGGATTTATTGTCCTCGGCAGCAGTCAAGGATTTATTTTCCTCAGTAATACAGCACATCATCTTACATTGGCATACATTACATCCACATATCATAAACATTGATAAAATACATATATTGCATCATTCATTTCATGCAACATAACTTTGTGTTTCAGCTAACGTTTTACCCTTTTCAGGATAAGATTAACAACTACCGTTTAATAATATGCGATCATGATACAGTTCAGATACACTCCAGACACGGAAGTCATTCTGTTAGTTATTCAGTTCTCAACTTCAAGATACAGTACAGATACACTCCAGACACGGAAGTCATTATGTTACTCATTCAGTTTTCAAATTCAGATACAGTATGGATACGCTCTAGACAAGGATGCCATTTTGTTACTTATTCAGATTCAGCATTCAGATACAGTACAGATACACTCCAGACAAAGATGCCATTTTGTTACTTATTCAGATTTAGTATTCAGATACAATACGGATATGCTCCAAACAAGGATGCCATTCTGTTACTTATTCAGATTCAGCTTTCAGATACAATACATACGCTCTAGACACGGAAGTCATTTTTCTACTCATTCAGATTTCAAGTTCAGATACACTCCAGACACGGATGCCATTCTGGCCCTTATTCAGATTCAAGTTCAGATACAGTTTAGATACGCTCCAGACACGGATGTTATTCTATTACTCATTCAGACCTCAACTTTCAGATACAGTTCAGATACGCTCCAGATACGGATGCCATTCTGATACTTATTCAAATTCAGATTTCACGCTCTTGATACAACACATATACGCTCCATACACGAATTCTATTCCGTTTCTCATTCGGATTTCAAGTCTCTAGATACAGCTCAGATACGTTCCAGACGCTGACACCATTCTGATACTTATTCTTCTGACTTACAACTTACAACTCAGCAAACACTCTTGGATGGCATCTACAAGCCCATCTCCAACAAGATTCTATCATCTCTCCAAATGGCATCTTTAAGCCCATTCCCTCAACTACACTTCGTCGAGTGCAAATTTATGGTCACTCTAGTGTCCAATCATCTTTTACCTTCGAGTCACGAACGGTAAAACTCGCCAATCTAACTCTTCAGGTTCAAGAAGATTGAACAGGGGCAGCTGTTGTACCCCAAAATTTGCCCTCTCATTTATCAAGATTTTTTTCTCACAAGACTTCTTGGACTCAAGACAAGACCAGGGTTTGCTCAGCTCAAGACATCTTATCTTGCACTGATAACCCAAAATTAGGGTTTGAGTTTGCACAAGGATTTTTGGACCACCAATGCTTCATGTGACCTTCATACATCATCTTGGACCCCTAAGATTGTTCATGTTAAGTTTCAAGCCTTGAACCACATTTTTGATCAGTCAATTGGACAATTGACCTAAAAATCAACTGTATTGGGGAAAAAGTGAACCATGGCCAATTTAGAGTGAAACTTCATAATTTTTTATCCACATCAACATTTTAGACTCATATGTACCATTTTATCAAGTTTGGATCACAACTCCTCAAGAAATTTCATCAAATCATCAAAAGGGCAAAATGGTCAAAATTAGGTTTTTGACTGAGAAAGGGCAATTTCTTATTTTTAACCTAGCCAATGACCAATTGGGTTTAAACATGATTTCAAGGGTTCAATGACATCATCTTGACCTAATTACATGGTTCAAAAGATCTCAAGTTCATTGGATTGACATATGAATTTTGCAGTCAACTGATCAGAAGTCAATTATGCACTGAAAAGTCAAACTTTGACTTTTTGGTCAAAATCAAGTGCCAAGGGTCATAATTCATCAAGATATGTCAAAATATGAAACTTGTTCACCAAGAAACTCAAATTTGAAAATTAGGGTTTTAATTTCAAAATTTTCATAACTTAGAATTTTTTCCAAGTATAAAATTTTTCTTATTTTGTCCCAACTTTCCACCACTTTTTCACCATGATGCAATTTGATTCAAAGAAAACTTCCAACATGAAAGTTGTATTCCTCCATGAAATCTACAACTTTTCTTCACCAACTTTTCCCAAAAGATGCTTGGATCTTAAGTTATGAATTTATGAATATAGGTTCATGAACTAAATAACTTAGTGAAATTTTGCCCTAATTTAGGCAGGTTTTGGACCCAACTTCATGGACATTTTTCACCTAGTTCAAAGAGGTATCTCAAAATGCATTTCAAGTATGGATTATAGAGCACATTGCAAGCTTTCCAAAATGTCCAAGAACTCTCCAAGATCATTTTTGAGTAGGGAGAATGGAAGAAGAGAAGTTGGCATTTTATCACTTTTGTTCAAGCCATTTTTACAAAGCATCAAGTTGCAAATCCAATCCATGTTGTTTGTACCTTTCTTTACAGGTCCTAAACTCACTTTACTCTCCATAATTAAATGCAAACTCAGTTGACAAAGGCATTATCTTTGCTTTTGAAGCATTGTACAAGAGATAATTCCATTTTAGGCATAAAGTTCACAATGCAATTTTCATAAAGGGCAACTTTTGCAACTTTGTCAATCTTGAGCCTTGGACATGTCCCTTTGGTACAAGCAACTTCTACAGGTTTCAAGCAATCTGTACCAGCTCTTATCAGCTCTCAAACCAGCTAGTACAAGCATGTTAGCATTGGTCACTTCACTTTACTTAAAATGCAAGAAAGGTTGCCAAAAGGTCAGAACTTGTACAGCTAGTAAGAAGTGGACTTGGTATCATTTCTTTACAAATATACAAAGTTGTGGAAAGGCTTAGCACGATTGGCTTGCACCTCAAACACTCTGAAACTTAAAAACACAATTTTTCTACCAAAACTCACAGATTCTGCAAAACCATAGCCAACACTTATTTGGCTCGTGCGTTTTGTGATTAAACACTTGAAACACCTCATAAACATCCTACCAAAGCAATCCAAGCCATCACCCTGGTTCTGTAACCCTTGTTTCAGCATCCACCATTTTCATTTTGGAAGCTTGCAACTTGACTTGTGCAGAGAGTTCCAGCCATCCTCAGAGCAAACTAAGTATTGGAATAGCTTCAGGGAAGTTCAAGGAAGCTCAAACAATCCTCAGGCCTCCATTAAAGTCCCTGCAATGCTCTACTCGAATCCAACTGAAGGAGGTATTTTCTTGAACTCTATCTCTCTGAATAGGCATCCTAAAGCCACGATTTGTGAAGGAAAATGTAACTCTCATCATGATAAAACTGTACATACCCATACTTTTCATTTATATTACTTATGCTGTGAGAATTTGAAGATTGAATATGCTGAAATTTCTAGGTCACGATAGGGCTCCCAAAATTCTCTCTGATCTTTGAGAGTTAGGTTACAAATTTTATATGGTTAGAATCGTGAGATCAAATGCCACATGTTTCATGTTATGAGTTTTTGTTTTTGTGCAAGCATGTGAGAGTTGCAGGTTTGAACTAGCACGCGCGAAGAAGATGACCAAGGACAAGGATGAAGCATTGTTGGGCTTTTTGTTGCACTGGCCTTTTTTGTTTTTGCTACTCACACCCCCTGACATACTATTTACACCCCCTGGCTTATTTGTTTTATTTTTCATATTTTCTTCCATATTTTCATATTTATAGCTTTTATTTATTTTTTATGAATAATAAAAATCCTAAAAATAATTTCTTTATTTTTTTCAATTTTTATTTTATTTTTTTTATTATTTTTTACATAAAAAAAATAGTTTATTAGGATAAATAGATTTTACTTTCTTAAATAATTTGTAAATACAATTAAAAATACTTAACATTTTTTATTATACTAAGTAATAATCATAAATAATTATTTTTATACATACTTAATTTTTAATATTTACATGTAATATTATCTATTATTTTCTTGTACAAAAAATGGACAAAATAATAACATAAAGCATTATTTTCTTTTAATTAGAAAATTAGGGTTTCACCCCTCCAAAAAATAATATTATTTGTTCCTTATTTTTTTAGGGTTTAAGTTAAATTATTTTTTCATACAAAAAAACAAATACCAAAACATTTTTTACATAAATACATTTTGCATTGCATTTTAAATATTTGCCTTATTTATTTAATTTGCACAATATTCGATTGGGTTGTAATAATATTTTTAGGTATATATTTGTGCAAAATCCCCATTCAAAACTTGTATCCCCCCTCCCATAATAATTGTTGTAATAGCTTAGTTTATTTTACACAATTTATTGCTTTATATACTATGTTTAGTAATTAGGGTTTGCATGACAAGAACAAAAACAAAGCAAAATAGAAAACCCTAAATACAAGACAAAAGCATGAAAATGATACACATTGCACACAAGCACCCTTAGGGTTTCTCCCACTTGGTTGCCTAAAATAAAATGGCCATGTTACGCACGCGAAGTATCTTGGCAAAACAAAACAAATATAAGATCATAGTCCCTCGATGACGCTATTAAAGGTTGCCTAAACAAAATGATCCTGGTCCCTCAAAAAATTGCTAAGATACTTGGCAACATTGCTATCATGGTCATACGATGACCCACGCCCTTCCCGTTTACATCCAAAGATAGGGTTGCTTACCAAATCAATGGTAAGTCAACCATGTCAAAGGAATAAAAATTCACAAGAAAGACATTTGAGTAGGTAGATTAGCTTCTAGTTACTTGTTACATTTCAAAACAATCCTTGCTATTTTCAAAAACAAACACACACACATTTCAAAACATCTTACAAAAAACATTGAAACATTTTTCAAAATACAAACATCTTTGTATACATTCTTACGAACGAGAATCATTACAAAGATTGCCTAAACAAATGGCCTCTTTTACAAAACATTTTCAAAACTACACCAAACATCATTTCAAACAAAGAAAAGTAAGTGATCTAAACAAGTAACTAAGAGCCCATGGAAAACCATGGATGAAAAGGGTGCTAGCACCTTCCCTTTTCATAATCTACCCCCCGAACTCAAGAAAACATCTCAAAGGTCTTTCCTGTGCTTTTTTACCTTTCCTATTGGATAAAAGAAAAGTCGGTGGCGACTCTTACTAACCGCAACATTTGCGAACACAAATGCAAAACCTCAAATCAGTTCACCCACCGCATCACAGCCTGTAACAGGCGTTTTGTACAAAGAGGCTCACGTCCTAGTAAGAGAACGCTGCCGGGGGACAGAAATTATACAATTTATGAAAAAGAAAGAAAAACAGCTATATGAAACAATCTCACTGGGTTCCAACTCTTTTATTGCCCTTATATCTTCGAGCGTCTCATCACTTTGTCACTTGGTCGAAGGTAGATCATATTGATTGGCACCGTCCGAGCTTGATAGTCGATACTAAAGTCTTGTTGCAAGATGATCCAATGAGACATAGTGTTAATCTTTAATCCCTAATTTTTTCCTGAACCGCCCTTTCGTATTTTTAGTCCACCGGGATACCCTTTTTTGCCCAAGCCGCCTTTTCAGATTTTCGACTTTCCGAGTGTATAGTTTTTTCATTTTCATCCCTTAATTTTTCCTGAACCCTTTTGGTTCGCCGGGAAGCCCTTATTTTTGCCTAGGCCAGTCAACCTAGCGGGTCTTTGATTAGGCGTAGTATTTTTTCACTATGTCTGCATTGACGGGGTGAGGAAGGTCGTCACCATCCATGGTGGTTAGAATCATAGCTCCTCCTGAGAAAATATTCTTAACCACAAATAGCCCTTCGTATGTAGGGGTCCATTTTCCCATGGGATCACCTTGCGGCAGTATGATGCGTTTTATCACCAGATCCTCGACTTGATATTCTTGTCATATGACTTTCTCGTTAAATGCCTTAATCATTCGCTTTTGATACGTCTGACCATGACAAATAGAAGTAAGCCTATTTTCATCAATTAGATTCAGTTGATCAAGTCGTGTCTGGATCTAATCGTCTTCGCTTAAACCCGCATCCTTCATAATCCAGAGAGAGGGTATCTGGACTTCGATGGGTAGGACTGCCTTCATGCCATACACTAGAGAGTAGGGTGTTTCCCCTGCCGATGTCCGTGCTGAGGTGCGGTACCCATGAAGAGCGAACGGTAACATCTCGTGCCAGTCTTTGTATGTCACTGTCATCTTTTGCACAATATTTTTGATGTTCTTATTAGCTGCTTCAACGGCCCCATTCATCTTCGGCCGGTAGGGTGAAGAGTTATGATGATGTATCTTGAACTGTTTGCAGAGCTCGGTGATCATCGTGGTGTTGAGATTTGTACCATTGTTAGTGATAATCCTCTCTGGTACATTGTATCGACAGATCAAGTTGTGTCAGATAAACCGCTCCACAACGTTCTTGGTTACTGTAGCAAAGGAAGCTGCCTCAACCCACTTCGTGAAATAATTAATAGCTACCAGAATGAAATGATGTCCGTTGGACGCAGTAGGTCTGATCTCGCCGATCATGTCGATGCCCCACATTGCGAAAGGCCATGGAGCTGTCAAAACATTCAGGGGAACTGGAGGTACGTGCACCTTATCAGTATAGACTTGGCACTTATGACAGGTTCGAGAGTGCTGATAACAATCGGCTTCCATAGTGGACCAATAATATCCTTCCCGTAGGATTTTCTTTGCCATGGTATGTCCACTGAAATGAGTTCTGAAGGTACCTTCATGTAACTCTGCCATGATCCTTTCTGCCTCGCTCTTGTCCATGCACCGCAGTAAGGTAGAATCATGGTTACGCTTATAGAGGATACCATTACTGATGAAGAACTTTGTAGCGAACCTTCTCAAGAACTTCTTATCATTAATAGATGCACCCTCGGGGTGTTCTTGAGTCTCAAGATACCTCTTTACTTCGTGAAACCAGGGTTTATCTGCTACCTCTTCAGTCTCAATGTCACAGCAATGTGCGGATTCGTCCAACCTCTCAATGGTGATTTGGGGAGCTTCATTGTCCCACCTAACTTTGAACATAGAAGACATGGTAGCTAGTGCGTCCGCTAACTGATCCTCCTCTCTTGGGAAGTGTTCAAAGGTTATCTCCTCAAAATGTGGGAGCAATGTCAGTACGTATTCTTTGTAATGAATAAGATTTGGGTGCTTCGTATCCCACTCGCCTTTGATCTGACTGATCACTAAAGCAGAATCTCTGAATACACTCAAGAACTTAATCCCTGGGTCAATAGCAGCTCGAAGACCCAGGATACATACTTCATACTCCGCCATATTGTTGGTGCAGTTAAAACATAATCGGGCGGTGAACAGAGAATGACAGCCCTCAGGAGATATAATTACAGCGCCAATGCCATTACCTAACGCGTTTGAGGCTCCGTCAAAATACATAGACCATCGGGATCCTTCCTCAGGTCCTTCATCTGGTCCAGGTTCTCCACAGTCGGTCACCAACATGATGTTCTCATTCGGAAACTCGAAATTCATGGATTGGTAGTCATCCACGGCCCGATGCACCAAATGATCCGCCAATACACTCCCCTTGATTGCTTTTTGGGTTGTGTATTAGATGTCATACTCAGTTAAGATCATTTGCCATCTTGCTATCCTTCCGGAGAGAGCGGGCTTCTCGAAAATATACTTGATTGGATACATCTTTGATATCAATAAAGTGGTGTGAGTCAACATATACTGTCTCAACCGGCGAGCAGCCCATGCCAAAGCGCAGTAAGTTTTCTCGAGCAATGAGTATTGGGTCTCACAGTTGGTAAACTTTTTGCTAAGGTAGTAAATAGCGTGCTCTTTTCGGCCATACTCGTCATTCTGCCCTAGCACGCATCCCATTGAACTATCCAGTACTGTCAAGTATAAGATCAAAGGTCTTCCTTCAATTGGAGGCATCAAAATTGGTGGCTCTTGGAGGTATTCCTTGATTCTTTCAAAAATGGTCTGACATTCATCATTCTATTCTACCACTTGATCTTTCTTCAGCAGCTTGAATATTGGCTCACAAGTAGCGGTCAGGTGTGAAATGAACCTGGCGATGTAATTCAGACATCCTAAAAAGCCTCTAACTTCCTTTTCTGTGCAGGGAGCCGGAATCTCCTGTATGGCTTTTACCTTGGCAGGGTCCACCTGAATACCCTTATCACTGACGAAGAAACCCAGCAGCTTACCAGACCTTACCCCGAAGGTGCACTTGTTCGGGTTCAACCTTAGCTTGTACGTCTTCAACCTGTCGAACAGTTTCTGGAGATGGTCAAGGTGTTCTTCCTTATTCTGGGACATTGCTATCATGTCATCAACATAAACTTTGATCTCATGGTGAATCATGTCGTGGAACAAAGCGACTATGGCGCGCTGATAAGTTTCCCCAGCATTCTTCAACCCGAAAGGCATTACCTTGTAACAGAAGGTGCCTGTGATCGGTGGAAATAGAACTGACTGTTTAACGCTGGTTTGCGAAATATCGCGGAAGCAAGAGTCGCCACCGTCTTTTATTTTCTCCAACATGGACAGGACAAAAGCACAGCAAAATTCCTTATGAGATTGTTTCTCGGTTCGGGAGGTAGATTTATAGAAAGGGAAGGTGTTAGCACCCTTTCTATCCATGGTTATCCATGGGCTCTTAGATACTTGCTCATTTGTGTTTTCAAAATGTTTGTTTTCTTTTCAAGTGTGAGTGGGTTTGAAAAAGTTTCGTTTAAAGATTTCAGTTCGACTCTTGTATCAGTCCTCAAGAGTGTTTGAAAAATTGTTTTGAAAGCTTTTTGAAAGTGTCGGTGTGAAAAGAGTTTTTGATTTGTTTTTGAATAGAGCAAGTATCTACGAGTCATCCACCTACCCTAAGGAATTAGGCTGTGTAAATGTCCTTAAGATAGTGCCATCCCACCATTGAGAGGTAGGTAGCACCACCGTTGGGGGTGTTCGGGTCAATTCGTTTGTTAGGGACAGTGTGGTCACCAGAGCAACAGTAGGACACCTTAGAAGCTACCCTTATGCCATTGATCCTTTTTAATTCTGAGGCAACCGTTTCGAGGCAACTGGATCATGTCATGGACATAAGGACTTACTAAAACGTCCTATACTCGACGACCACGTTTCGAGGGCAAGGCAACAGTGAGGCGTACCCTAAGAGTGGTGTGTGAATTTGTGTATTATTTTCATGTTATGTTTTATCTTGTACATGCATCATGGTGATCTACGCTTATTTTTAATTTAGGCCATACATTCTTTCATGCAAAGTTTAGCAGTTTAAAAGTGCGGAAATTAAAGTGCGGAAAGTAAAATCCTACGCTATTACAAGGCGCGGATCTATACATCGCCAAATTAACAAAGACCCGTTTTAATAAAAAATGCGGAAAATAAATAAATTCCTAATTACTATTACAAGGCTTGAGCAATTACATAATATTCACAAAGGAAAATAAGAATAAATGCGCGAAAGGAATAAAAATAGAACGTTCGAGGGTGTTGGACCCTTTTTGAAATTAAATTGAAATTAAAGAGCTAATTAATTATTTAATTAAAAGAAAAGAAATGTTTTTTTATGTTTTTTGTATTTAATGAAATAAGAAAAGAATTTAAAATTAGAAGGCAACCCTAGTTCTAAATATTTTTAATTATTAAAGAAAAGGTTAAAGTTTAAAACCTAATTAATGCTAATTAATTATTTACATATTTATTTACAAAATATTTAGTAATTAATAATAATAATAATAATGAGAAAATTATTTGTTAAAAAAAATGAAAAGGTTAAAAAACCCTAATTTCTACATATTTTATTAATTTAAGAAAATATTAAAGTTTTAAAACCTAAATTAACTAAGTTAATTGTTAGAGTTTATTTACAAAATAAATTAATTTAAATATTAATTAAACATATTTTAGTTTCTGATTTTTTTATTTATGAAAATTAATTTATGAAATTAAAGAAAACAATTAAAATAATTAATAGAATTAAGAAAGAAAAACAAATTAAAAATTAAAAATTGATGCAAACCATGGGGGGTATCAGGCCCATTTAGGAGGATTTTTGGAAGTAATTTGGCCCATTAGACAAAAAGCCTTGTTTGACTTTCTGGCATCACGTGCGTGTTCATTGACTCCTGAGTACCGTGGTCTGCATTCTTTGGCCATTGGATTGGGTTTCATGCATAAGTTGTTCTACTTTGGCCATTTGGCTTTTGGCCTCAACGTTCCTTAATCTTCTCGGGATGTCTGTCTCGCCATGTATTGGTGTCATGCATAAGTTGTTCTACTTTGGCCATTTGGCTTTTGGCTTTTAGCCATTTGTGTTTTGGCCTTTGGCCATTTGACTTTTGGCTTTTGGCCTCAACGTTCCTTAATGAACCTACATGGGATCCTGTCTAAATCTGCAGTGTTGAATCTCATGAACACATTAAATAAAATCATAAAATGCAAATAAAGCCAATATATGAAGAAATTTAATGTTTAGGCACAATATGGCATGTATGAATGATTATACCCTTTTGATCATGGAGATCAAATCAATCTTACCCTCACTGTAAAATTAGTGACATGAATGCTTTTATGCCTTTTGGATCATGGAGATCAAGCCAGCCTTACCCTTACTGAAGAAGTAGTGAGGTGTTGGTTTGTAACTGTGATGACTTGTTTGTAGTGAGAGAGGGATTTGTAATAAGGATTTCAAGGTTTTAGGGTTCTTGAAAGAATTTGATATTCTGACAGTGTTGTGGCCAGGTTTTTTTCTCTTTTTTTCTCCTCTCTGGTTTGTGTGAAAAGAAGGTGATTATATAATGGAAATTAGGGTAAAGAAAATGGGCTTTGAATGTGCAATTGGGCCTCCAATGTTCACTTGAGTTCGTCACTTTCCAGGCTAAATCGCAGGGACTTAAGTGCAATTTTTGAAGTTGAAATGTGAAAACAAAATGTAGCCGACATCGATAACTAACTCCTGTCCGATAATTTTGGCTCAATCGGATAAATGGTGAATTAGTTATGAATTTTTGAAGTTTTAGCTCAGACAAACTTATTTTGGACTCCAGTGTCGACTCTGACACGTTCTTCAATAAAAAACTGGTATTGATCGGAGCATAATCCGGTCTCGACTTTTGAAGCAAAGTTGTAGATCTATGAGTCAGAGACCTTGTGTAAAAATATGAGCCCAATCCGATAAAAATTGACCGAGTTATGAATTTTCGAAGTTTCGGCCCAGATGAAATAATATTCAGCATTCAGGATTTTCAGCGTGTCACGCACTCTGAGCAAAAAACGAAGGCCTTTTGAATACCGTTTGAACTCAATACCTTCTGTGAAAATGTAGCCAACTCAATTTGTGAAATTTTGGCGCCGGAACCAGCTCGATACGATGAAAATCGACCAAGTTATGATTTTCTGAACATGACGCAAATAAACTTCTGTCACAAATTTTCTGTATGAAAATACTTGATAAATCCAAATTTTTGAAGACCTTCTGATCGAAATTGGCTTCCAGCCGTGAGAGATGAAAACGTAGATAATGTCAAGACAGAATTTTGGCCACCGGAACGGGTTCAAAACGAGTCACGATCTTCAAGTTATGAATTTTTTAGCGCGTAAAACTGCACTTCCAGCACACTTTTTCACCATATTTCTTCAAGAAAACTCGCACATTCGGATACCTTCTTTAAAGAATTATCTCTTGAGCCGAACCTGAATTTGAGAATACGTTATCAGAGATATCTTGGGGAAAGAACACCTGAATATGACGCGCCGGGTTGGACTTGTGAATTTTTCTTGAGATGTTTTGAGAAATATGGGAGGGTAAATTTTGGGGTACAACAGTTGCCCCTGTTCAATCTTCTTAAACCTGAGGATATAGATTGGCTTTCGGGCCTTTCGTGATCCAAAGGTGGAAGATGATTGAACACTAGAGTGCCCATAA
Source organism: Vicia faba (assembly GCA_948472305.1). Classification (NCBI taxonomy): domain Eukaryota; kingdom Viridiplantae; phylum Streptophyta; class Magnoliopsida; order Fabales; family Fabaceae; genus Vicia; species Vicia faba. Next base: position 627,011,173 of record OX451735.1, on the reverse strand, counting down.
ATTTGCACTCGCATAGTGGAGTATCAACAATGTGATGTCGGGAATGGACTTACAGATGCCATTTGGAAAGATGATGGATAGGAGGATGGGCTTATAGATGCCATCTGGAAGTGTGACAGAACCTTGTCGGGAATGGGCTTATAGACGCCATTCGGAGGCTGTTGGTATGTGGATGGCATTACAGATGCCATCTAGGTGTCGATCGCATAAGAGATTCCTTAGCGAGAACTTGCGTACCTGAGAAAAGAAAGATAATTATCTGGCCTGTTACAGGAGTTGATCTTCAATTTCTTTATGTAGATGTGCCCTGGCTGGTTACAGGAACTGAATCTTTAAACTCTTCAGACTTGCCCTGGAAAGATACAGGAATCGAGTCCAGAGAATATAGTCGTCAACAGATACACCCTGGCGAGATACAGGAATCGGATCTTCAAACTCTTCAGACGTGCCCTGGCAAGATACAGGAATCGAGTCTGGTAATGTTAGTCGTCAACAGATACACCCTGGCAAGATACAGGAATCGGATCTTCGAACTCTTCAGACGTGCCCTGGCAAGATACAGGAATCGAGTCTGGTAATGTTAAGTTGGTGAGTTGTCTCTACTGACAGGTTATCCTCATGGACGAGTGGTCTTTAACGACGAGTGTCTATAACGACGAGTGTCTATAACGACGAGTGTCTATAACGACGAGTGTCTATAACGACGAGTGTCTATAACAACGAGTGTCTATAACGAAGAGTGTTTATGACGACGGGTGTCTATAACGACGAGTGTCTATGACGACGGGTGTCTATAACGACGAGTGTCTATAACGACGAGTGTCTATAACGAAGAGTGTCTATAACGACGAGTGTCTATAACGACGAGTGTCTATAACGACGAGTCTCTATAACGACGAGTGTCTATAACGACGAGTTTGCATCAGAAAAATCTTTGATTTAAATGGATTTGTCTTCTTTGACTGGATTTGAGAATTTGACTGCATCTTTCCTGAAAGATAAAGGTCAGTCATATGCAATGCATGATATGGATCAAGCACTGATGTTCTCAACATAAATGAGATTATGTGACATGATGCATGTGTCATGATGTATAACAATGTGATGTTTATGAATGTATCTTCGTCCGGGAAAGTAAATCCTTGACGGATGCCGGGAGCTTGTTGAATCCTGGGCTGATGTTGCAAGAATACCGGTAGGAGAAGATGACTCCGTTGGGGAATAAACTTGGCGAATAGATTACTCTGCGGGGAGGTAACTCTGTGGGGAAAGAGAGGTACTTTGCTGAGGTGTTGATGGTAACTTCGCTGGGGATACCGTTGATGTTGGAAGTGTTAATAGACTTCGCTGGGGATAAGAAGACTTCGCCGAGGACGATCTTTCTGTGGTTATTGGCTGAGGATAACCCAGTTATATCCTGGTAGGGAAATAACCTTTGAACAAAGCCGGGAGTTGCATTCGTGCTCTGCAGGGGGGGAGCTTCCAGAATCTACTGGGGATAAGCTTCCTGCTGGGGAGATGATTCAACCTTTCCTGGGGAAATCTTGATTGGACTCTCCTGGGGAAATTTTTGAGATGTATTGGGGAAGTGGCTCCACTGAATGTCTGGTTGACCGTCGGGGAACAATCTTAGATCAAGACTGCCGGGGATGCTTGTTAAGAGTATTCGTATATTGCGCTGATGAATGCTGAGATCTTCGGGGGGATAATCCACCTTCCTTAAGGCTGACAGTGGTCTAACTCTGCTTGGGGAGAGAATTGTAGAATCTGGTCTTGCTCTATGGGGATTTAAGGTATCTTGGTTACATTCTTCAGCCGAACTTACCTTGGTACTTTGGTGGACAGAGCCATTAGACTGCTTAGACAACTCATTATTGCCCCTGTTTCTGATGTTACTTGTAGAGGTGCTTTGACGATTACCGATTGACAAATCTTCTTCTGGTAGACGAGATGACGGGACATAGTCGTACGCTTTTGATCCCTAACTTTTGCCTGGACCGCCCTTTCGGGTTTTCAGTCCATCAGGATACCCTTTTTTGCCCAAGCCGCCTTTTCAGGTTTTCGACTTGTCGGGTGTACAGAAATTTTTTTTTTATCCCTTATTTTTGCCCGAACCCTTTTGTTTCGTCGGGAAGCCCTTATTTTTGCCTAGGTGTGTCAACCTAGCGGGTCTTTGATTTTGCATAGTATTTTTTCGACTATGTCCACGTTCTCAGAATGTAGGGAGGTCCCCCTGTTGTTGTGTTGTGTCGCCATACCAGAAGATCTTTGTTTGATCGTCCAATGCCTCAAGTGATCCAGATGGAGGTTTGCCCCTGGCTGTTTGGCCTTTTTTGAGAGATTCTCCGAATCTTAACTTAATTGCCCCAGATGATGGACAATAATCACGTCTGCCCCTTGATTGGAAGTGCTTTTGTTCACTAGGTATTCATCGTGCGAATTTCCCTGCTGTTCAAACAAATAGTCATATGCAAACAATGTTATATCAAAAATGCAAAGCTTATGTCTGTCTTGAAGATTTTGAAAATGCAGTTTTTTAATAAAACAAGTGAGTTCTTTTGTAAACTGTGATGTCAAACTCGTTATTTCACTGTGAGCCTTAAGGAGTCAGGATACCTTTGTAACAGTATACTTTCGAACTAACCCATGCTTCAGCTAGGACTTTTTAAGGGTTATAACGTGGCTTGGTTCACGGTTTAAGAAACAAAGGATAAAGGCTCAAATTATATTGTACCCACCCGTTCTTCGTGATGTTCTTCAAACCTAAACTCAGCTAATCGTGCATTAGATTTTGTTTGAGTCTTTGCTTTGATATACCAGTGATGATTCGGATATCGACAATTTATTTTGAATAGGAAGTCATTTCTTTTTGTTGAGGGTTTGTGTGACCTCTTTTTTTGATTTTATTATCCCTATTTTTTTGCCTGAACTGTTTCTTTTGTGATTACAGTCAGCGGGATGCCCTAGTTTTGTAAGTCTCCTTCATAGGTTTTGACTTAATGGGCTTTTTGATTTTGGTAATGACTGCCTGTCCTTATGATTATTCGGAACCATCCCATCTTTTGTTTCGGAGGGACTCTTTTGATGCCGTTCATTGTGCACCTGGATCAACTGAGAGAACTACCCTGCCCCAGGTTATGATTAAGGGTTTTAATTTTCGAAAAGAAAAATTCCTACTTCTTTGGCTCAGAGGGGTTGACGAGGGATTATCTTCCTTATAACTCCAGTGTTTAGGGATTTGAAACAATGCTTGTACTTCATCAGCGGGGTCTGTTCAAAAGCATACTGTAAATTATGGTATCGTTTTCGTCATCCTCCCTCAAGAGGCTTAGAATTATTAATTGAGAGTTTGAACATCACAAAAAATGAAAGCAGCTTGAATATAGCGAATGTGAATATATTGATTCAAAACAGACATATGAGATGCATTAATGAAATAACAGCGTTTGACATGATAATTGTTTGAACAATCAAAAGAAAATTACAACTTGAAAATTCTAGTGGACAAAAGTCTTCTCATCTCAGGACTTATTACTTCAAATGGTGAATCCTGTAGGGATGGTAGAAAAACTCATCCTGACCCACTTGGGTGAAATCCACTGCTCCTTCATTAATCAGGTCCTGGACCTTGTTCTTCAGAGCCCAGCAGTCGGCAGTGTCATGTCCAGGACTATCGGAGTGGTATGCACATTTTTTGTTGGGATGATAGTTAGGAGCAGAGACGTTGGGATTCCGGGGAGGAGCCCTTAGTGTAATCAGATTCAAACTCAACAGGTGTTGTAAAGCTTGAAACAGCGACATGTTGAGCTGGGTGAATTGCCTCCTGGACCTGCTTGGCTTACTCTGATCAACCTGTTGCTCTGGGCAAGGTTGATGCTGGGCTTGTGAAGTGGTAGCAATTTGGAGAGGTCTATTCTTCACCATGCCAGACTCTTGTCCTCTTGGAAGTTGATTAAAGACCCGGTCCCTTACTTGGACTGATTGCTTCATGTCTGATCTGTCTTGGTGGAGCTGACTGATCATGGTCCTCAACTCTTCTTGCTCCCGAGCTAATCCTTGGATGAGAGCCCTTTTCCCCAGCATCTGGGTTTTCATTGTATCTACCTTAGCTTGCAGACGTTTCAGCCGTTCGTCTTTCTCATCTTCGGGACTTTTCATGGCCAAATTCCCCGTGAGGAGTGTCCTCAACTCTTCTTGCCCCTTGGATAGGCTTAAGAAGATCTCCCTGAACTGAGTCTCTTAAGCATGAGGACCCTGGTTATCTTGTTGGGAAGCCATTGCTGAAATAAACAGCGAAGAAGGTAAGTGACCTGTCAAAAAGTGTACCTGTAATGCAATGATATGCATGCAATGTTTTCAAGGATCTCGCGGGTAAACAAGAAAATTGTTAGCATTTGAATCCGGTGGCTTGATTGAAGGAACTTCATGTTGTTGAGGGTCCTTCTTCGAGAGTCAAGGCTCACCATATCGAGTGGGTCATAGCCCCTGACAACCTCGCCTAGAGGAAAATAAATCCCCTTTGCCCCTTGCTAGCCACTTTGATTCATCATGACCTGCATCACAGACCCTTGAGATCCTTGAAATGGGTTAGTCCTTATGCAGGATGTATGCAATGGTATGATGGTATGATGTTATGCTATGCGTGGGGTGATATAAGTGAACCCTGTTATGAGTCCAGATTAAGGACTGTAAATAAAACCTGCAAGGAACTCATGGGTCAGATAACAAGAACATGCAAGTAGTCAGGTTTGAAGGCACGCAAGTCGCATATAAGAGCCCTTAGAGTTTAGGCCAGCATGAAGTTTAGGTAATACCCTCTTTCAGTTTGTTGGTTAAGACCTGTCCTATCAGAAGTAACCGGGTTCTAGAGGATCCCAATATCACTGACTACCCTCAATCGGTCATAACTCCAGCATCGCAATCTTTTCTTGCGGCCAGAACCATCACGAGAGTTTAGCCTCAATGGGTGTAGCATACTGCTACTGTTCTATTGGCCAAGTTGGGTCGTTTAAGGTTCTAAGGTCGGTTGGTGCTTAATGAATCCTCAGAAGACCCATATTCTCCTCGTTGCGACACAAGGGATATCGGTACAGACCAAGGTGCCACACCAACGTAGCCACTGCTTCACCCGTGTCGGTCTACGCCGGACAGGTCCCTCACAGCTTATGCTACCTAATAGGGTATCCCCAGATCCAGGTTAGGATCTATGTAACTCCGATGCAGCCCACAATAATAAAGCAAACAAACACAACAATTGAAAACACAAGTGATCTTAGTCCTAAGGTACACCTCACTTTATAAGTATCCCCAGCAGAGTCGCCAGTTCTGTGATCGGTGGATCTAGAACTGACTGTTTAACGCTGGTTCGCGAAATATCGCGGAAGCAAGAGTCGTCACCGTCTTTTATTTTCTCCAACATGGACAGGACAAAAGCACAGCAAAATTCCTTATGAGATTGTTTCTCGGTTCGGGAGGTAGATTTATAGAAAGGGAAGGTGTTAGCACCCTTTCTATCCATGGTTATCCATGGGCTCTTAGATACTTGCTCATTTGTGTTTTCAAAATGTTTGTTTGCTTTTCAAGTGTGAGTGGGTTTGAAAAAGTTTCGTTTAAAGATTTCAGTTCGACTCTTGTATCAGTCCTCAAGAGTGTTTGAAAAATTGTTTTGAAAGCTTTTTGAAAGTGTCGATGTGAAAAGAGTTTTTGATTTGTTTTTGAATAGAGCAAATATCTACGAGTCATCCACCTACCCTAAGGAATTAGGCTGTGTAAATGTCCTTAAGATAGTGCCATCCCACCATTGAGAGGTAGGTAGCACCACCGTTGGGGGTGTTCGGGTCAATTCATTTGTTAGGGACAGTGTGGTCACCAGAGCAACAGTAGGACACCTTAGAAGCTACCCTTATGCCATTGATCCTTTTTAATTCTGAGGCAACCGTTTCGAGGCAACTGGATCATGTCATGGACATAAGGACTTACTAAAACGTCCTATACTCGACGACCACGTTTCGAGGGCAAGGCAACAGTGAGGCGTACCCTAAGAGTGGTGTGTGAATTTGTGTATTATTTTCATGTTATGTTTTATCTTGTACATGCATCATGGTGATCTACGCTTATTTTTAATTTAGGCCATACATTCTTTCATGCAAAGTTTAGCAGTTTAAAAGTGCGGAAATTAAAGTGCGAAAAGTAAAATCCTACGCTATTACAAGGCGCGGATCTATACATCGCCAAATTAACAAAGACCCGTTTTAATAAAAAATGCGGAAAATAAATAAATTCCTAATTACTATTACAAGGCTTGAGCAATTACATAATATTCACAAAGGAAAATAAGAATAAATGCGCGAAAGGAATAAAAATAGAACGTTCGAGGGTGTTGGACCCTTTTTGAAATTAAATTGAAATTAAAGAGCTAATTAATTATTTAATTAAAAGAAAAGAAATTTTTTTTTATGTTTTTTGTATTTAATGAAATAAGAAAAGAATTTAAAATTAGAAGGCAACCCTAGTTCTAAATATTTTTAATTATTAAAGAAAATGTTAAAGTTTAAAACCTAATTAATGCTAATTAATTATTTACATATTTATTTACAAAATATTTAGTAATTAATAATAATAATAATAATAATGAGAAAATTATTTGTTAAAAAAAATGAAAAGGTTAAAAAACCCTAATTTCTACATATTTTATTAATTTAAGAAAATATTAAAGTTTTAAAACCTAAATTAACTAAGTTAATTGTTAGAGTTTATTTACAAAATAAATTAATTTAAATATTAATTAAACATATTTTAGTTTCTGATTTTTTTATTTATGAAAATTAATTTATGAAATTAAAGAAAACAATTAAAATAATTAATAGAATTAAGAAAGAAAAACAAATTAAAAATTAAAAATTGATGCAAACCATGGGGGGTATCAGGCCCATTTAGGAGGTTTTTTGGAAGTAATTTGGCCCATTAGACAAAAAGCCTTGTTTGACTTTCTGGCATCACGTGCGTGTTCATTGACTCCTGAGTACCGTGGTCTGCATTCTTTGGCCATTGGATTGGGTTTCATGCATAAGTTGTTCTACTTTGGCCATTTGGCTTTTGGCCTCAACGTTCCTTAATCTTCTCAGGATGTCTGTCTCGCCATGTATTGGTGTCATGCATAAGTTGTTCTACTTTGGCCATTTGGCTTTTGGCTTTTAGCCATTTGTGTTTTGGCCTTTGGCCATTTGGCTTTTGGCTTTTGGCCATTTGGCTTTTGGCCTCAACGTTCCTTAATGAACCTGCATGGGATCCTGTCTAAATCTGCAGTGTTGAATCTCATGAACACATTAAATAAAATCATAAAATGCAAATAAAGCCAATATATGAAGAAATTTAATGTTTAGGCACAATATGGCATGTATGAATGATTATACCCTTTTGATCATGGAAATCAAATCAATCTTACCCTCACTGTAAAATTAGTGACATGAATGCTTTTATGCCTTTTGGATCATGGAGATCAAGCCAGCCTTACCCTTACTGAAGAAGTAGTGAGGTGTTGGTTTGTAACTGTGATGACTTGTTTGTAGTGAGAGAGGGATTTGTAATAAGGATTTCAAGGTTTTAGGGTTCTTGAAAGAATTTGATATTCTGACAGTGTTGTGGCCAGGTTTTTTCTCTTTTTTTCTCCTCTCTGGTTTGTGTGAAAAGAAGGTGATTATATAATGGAAATTAGGGTAAAGAAAATGGGCTTTGAATGTGCAATTGGGCATCCAATGTTCACTTGAGTTCGTCACTTTCCAGGCTAAATCGCAGGGACTTAAGTGCAATTTTTGAAGTTGAAATGTGAAAACAAAATGTAGCCGACATCGATAACTAACTCCTGTCCGAAAATTGGCTCAATCGGATAAACGGTGAATTAGTTATGAATTTTTGAAGTTTCAGCTCAGACAAACTTATTTTGGACTCCAGTGTCGACTCTGACACGTTTTTCAATAAAAAACTGGTATTGATCGGAGCATAATCCGGTCTCGACTTTTGAAGCAAAGTTGTAGATCTATGAGTCAGGGACCTTGTGTAAAAATATGAGCCCAATCCGATAAAAATTGACCGAGTTATGAATTTTCGAAGTTTCGGCCCAGATGAAATAATATTCAGCATTCAGGATTTTCAGCGTGTCACGCACTCTGAGCAAAAAACAAAGGTCTTTTGAATACCGTTTGAATTCAATACCTTCTGTGAAAATGTAGCCAACTCAATTTGTGAAATTTTGGCACCAGAACCAGCTCGATACGATGAAAATCGACCAAGTTATGATTTTTTGAACATGACGCAAATAAACTTCTGTCACAAATTTTCTGTATGAAAATACTTGATAAATCCAAATTTTTGAAGACCTTCTGATCGAAATTGGCTTCCAGCCGTGAGAGATGAAAACGTAGATAATGTCAAGACGGAATTTTGGCCACCGGAACAGATTCAAAACGAGTCACGATCTACAAGTTATGAATTTTTTAGCGCGTAAAACTGCACTTCCAGCACACTTTTTCACCATATTTCTTCAAGAAAACTCGCACATTCGGATACCTTCTTTAAAGAATTATCTCTTGAGCCGAACCTGAATTTGAGAATACATTATCAGAGATATCTTGGGGAAAGAACACCTGAATATGACGCGCCGGGTTGGACTTGTGAATTTTTCTTGAGATGTTTTGAGAAATATGGGAGGGCAAATTTTGGGGTACAACAGTGCCCCATTGTGTAACGAAGGTTGTCTTCTCCATGTCCTCAGAAGCCATCTTGATCTAATTGTAACCAGAAAAACCATCCATGAAGGAGAATATTTTATGCTGCGCGGTATTGCCGACCAGAACATCGATGTGTGGAAGTGGGAAGTCATCCTTGGGGCTTTCCCTGTTCAGATCTCTATAGTCCACACACATTCGTACCTTACCGTCCTTCTTAGGCACCGGAACAACATTGGAAACCCAGTGCGGATAAGAAGTGACAGGTAAAAATCCCGTGTCGAACTGTTTCATGACCTCAGCTTTGATTTTCTCAGACATCTCAGGGCGCATACGACGAATCTTCTGCTTTACCGGAGGGCAGCCTTCTTTAGTTGGCAAGCGATGAACCATAATATCGGTGTCCAAACCAGGCATGTCTTCATAAGACCAAGCAAAGATCTCAACATAGTCGCATAGCATTTGTATCAACCGTTGCTTGACACTAGGCTCCAGATTTTCTCCTATCTTAACCTCTTTCATGTCTTCCTCTGTACCCAAATTCACTGACTCAACTGGATCTTCATGAGGCTATATAGCTCTTTCTTCTTGCAGTAGCAGTCTAGCAAGTTCTCCAGGCACCTCACAATCATCCTCACCTTCGTCCTCGGCTTGGTTGATCGGATTTTCGAAGTCATAACTGGCAGTAGCAGAGTCGTTATCAATGGGATCCAGAGTGGATATGGATCTACATTATGATACGTGAGTGTGTGTAAGAAAATAGTTGTTTTGATAGAGTGAGAGACAGAAAAAAGAAAAACAAAGAGCACAAAATTTGTAATGCAAGAAACGTCCAATGTCTTATTAATGATATATGAAATGACAAATAATAAGCCCTCACAAGCAAAGCCAAGGTGCCTCGAGCAAGGCACCGGGCCGTAAAGTTTTAAACTGTCTATTACAACTCTTAAAACAAAAGTCAATTACTGTGGAATAAAAGAAACAGGTATGAAGTCCTTCGCTGTCTAGTTGTTCCGTCCTCCGTTGGTTGTAGGGTAGATCCAGCTGTCGACATCTGAATCTTCTTCACCATTTTCAATTTCATTAACTCCTTGATTGTTGATGTGCAGAGGAGGTCTTCCAATCCGTGCGTGCCTAACAGCCCTTTGAGCCCCTGTAGTAAAGCCCAAACCAAATTTGTCAGTTTTGTGCGCGAAATCAGGGAGCTGACCCCAATTTGTACACCCACCTTCTTCAATTACAACCCTGGCATCCTTGAGAGAAGCCATCTTCATCTGAGGTTTGTCGGTAGCAACTTCAGTTGGAGCCAAAGTCTGAGGGACCTCTTCAAAGTTCTGACAAGGGGTTTCGATGAACTCCCCATCCATCTCCACGTAGCGGAAGGAGTTGATATGACTCACCATATACTCCTCTTCACCTCGTACCGTGACAATCTTCCCTTTTACCGGATATTTCAACATTTGATGGAGCGTGGAAGTCACTGCCCCAGCCTTATGAATCCAAGGGCGACCCAGCAAGCAAGAATATGATGGTCTGATATCAATCACATAAAAGGTGGACGCAAAAGTCTGAGAGCCAACTTTAACAAGGATGTCCACCTCCCCGTGCACCATCCATTTTGACCCGTCGAAAGTCCTGACCACAATATTGCTTGGTTTCAGAATCAAACCTTCACAGTCCAGACGATCTAATGCTTTCTTTAGAAGAACATTCAATGAGGACCCGGTATCCACCAGTACATGGGCCATAGCAGTGCCCCTGGACTCGACCAAGACGTGCAGAGCATCATTATGATTTCTCCCCTTAGCGGTCAGATCTACATCTGAGAAACCCAGCCCATTATCGGCAGTCAAGCTAGCTATGCAATCTTTGAATTGATCGGCTGAAGTTTCCTGCGGCACATGCGCAGTTTTGAGGAATGCAATTAAAGCCTTTGCATGGGCTTCAGAATACAACAACAAGGACAGCGTGGAGATTTTTGACGGGGTCAGCCCTAGTTGCTCGACTATGTTGTAGTCTCTCTTCTTGATAATCTTCAGTATTTCCTTTATCTCCTGCTTAGAGGTTTCTACAATGATCTTCTTAGGTGCCTCCGCCCGGGAAGGCCCACCTATGATTTCTTTGCCCCGAGTCCCAGATGGCTCAGCGACAGGGGTGATAACTGGAGTTGAAACTGGGATAGTAGTTGATGTACTAGTAGATGGAATGACAACAGGTTTGTGGACAGTCAGAGGGGAGATTTCGGGAGAAAAGAGTCTTCCACTTCTGGTGACCTTGCTTGTCCCAACAATATTACTGACATTAACATCAGCTTCCTCGCTTTTTAAGTCTTGTTTAACTCCATGGTAATACACATCAGCACCATAGTGCCAAGGGACAGCCTTATCTGAAGTGTATGGGATAGGACCAGGGACAATAATTATTAACGGAGCAATTCTTGGGACGAGTGTAATCCTAACAGGTTTTCTCGAGGAAACCTTGGAAGGATTGGCGGAAATGGTTATGATGGAAACATCTTCAATTGGAACCAACGGAATCATAGTCTTTTCGAATAGGATCTCTTTATTATCCATTAGGCGCTGAACACCTGATTTCAATAAGTGGCAACCAGCAGGCAAAATCGAACACATGTGGCAACCCTCACCATATCCCGAAAATAAACCGGCCAACAAAAAATTCTTCTTAACCGTCATCAAAGGAGTAGAAATTTCTTCCACAGAGGTCACAAATAAATCATGGCCTACAACATTTACTCCATGACCATGTTTAGGCATGGGAGCAGTTATGACGTTGGGTTTCTCCGGAGCGTCAAACTCAATCTCTTTGGCTTCGATCAAGTCTTGCACCTTATTTTTCAAGGCCCAACAGTTGTTTGTATCATGACCTGGACTTTCAGAGTGATAGGCGCAGCGGGCGTTTGGGTTATAGTGGGGAGATGTGGTGTTGGGGTTCTTCGGGGCCTCCCTCAGAGTTACCAGATTAGTCTTCAATAATTGTGGTAGAATTTGAGACAAGGTCATATTGAGCCAGGTGAACTGCCTCTGTGGTCTTTCCACCCTTTGTTGATTTTTGCATTATGGAGCAACTATGGGTCTTGATATCACTACCGCATTTACTGCTTAACGGTGTTCAGGTCTGCTTTGGCCCCTCGGGCCGTAGACTGTGTATGCTTCTTTCTTATCGATGAAAGGCTTCTTTACTGCACTTGATGAAGTATCCTTCTGTATCTTACCACTTTGGATACCAGCTTCTACTCTCTCTCTCCAGTCAAGATCAACTCAGTAAACCCAGATGACGAACTGCCGATCAGATGATTGAAAAATGGACCAGATAGTGTCCCTAGAAACATGTCAACCAACTCCCTATCAGGCAAAGGGGGTTGGACTCTTCCAACCAAGTCTCTCCACTTTTGAACATAGTCCTTAAAACCTTCACTTGCAGCCATAGACATACCCCGGAGCTGAGTACGAGTGGGAGCAAGGTCGGTGTTATACTGATACTGCCTGTAAAAAGCAACAGCAAGGTCTTCCCAGTTTCGGACACTGGCTCCTTCCAATTGATAAAACCATTCAAGCTGAGTCCCTGATAGACTATATTAAAAGAAATTCACCCAAAAATTTCTATCAGCAGTGTGAGGTTGGATTTTTCTAACGTACGAGCGGAGATGGAGTTTTGGACAGGATACTCCATCGTACTTGGAAAAAATTGAAGCTTTGAACTTATGAGGGATCACCACTCCCGATACCAATCCCAGCTCTCCGAATTCCAAATCAGGGATCTTCTGAATCTCCATAGCACTCAGACGGTCTTCTAGCTGCTTGTACCTATCCTCAGCAGGAGGATATTGCTCATCATCGTAATCTATATCATTATCATAAACTGCTGGACTAGGGTCCTTTGTCCTTTTTGGTTCTCCCTATCCTTGGATGAGGAGGTCAGATCAGCTGATTGTCTTATCCTTTCACCGAATCTTCTACCCATGTTCAGAATACCAACCTTTTTCTTCTTCTTATCTTTCAGAATCAGGGTCTTCAAATCCTCTTTCCCTTTAGCCAAGCTTAAGAACATCTGTTGGAATTGGGCGTTCTGTGCCTGAAGATCTTTGATGGCTTGATCAGAAGACATTTCTACTGAAATAAACAACGAAGAAGATGAGAAACCTGTAATGGTACCTGTAATGGTGTGCATGATAATGGGATGCGCATGTAATGATTTCAAATACTTTGGGAAATTTAAATTTGCAAACAAAAAGTAAACAAACTTTATTAGATTAACTTGTAAAAGGTTCAACAATGCCTTTGAGGCGTTACAATGAAGTAAATGGAAAAAAATCTAAACTAGAAAAGCAAAATCAACAGTCCCATGGACGCTTCCTCTTTGTGCTGACGTAGTCATTGATCACTCTTTCTTTCTCGAGCTGCCTGGTGAGCTTCAAAATCTTCCTTTCTTGCTCGTGGTACTTTTCCCGGTAAGCATATCTTTCCACTTTCAGCTGAATCCAAGACCCCTACAACTCCCCAGAATCAGTGGGCATGTAAGGACAAAGAACTGTGTAAGGAACGCCTTCTTCATTAGTGGGCTCCACAATCACCAGCAATACGGCTTCATAAGGCATCCCAAGCCTCTGGGCACGAGCTCGAACCCATTAGAGGTAAGGCTGCATAGAAAGGGAAGTCCTTGGTCCCAGCTCTTAGGGGTCAGATATGTTCACCATGCCTCAAGCTCGTATAAACCTCCGACGATGCTCCTCAACGTCCTCCTTGTATTCAAATGCAATATTCTCAAGAAGTAGCTCATGGGGACCATCTCTCTGAGCACGACCAAATTGTCGCAAAGCTAAACAAGGATTGTAGGTTATACCCCATCTGATTCCAAGCAATGGGACATAAGGGTATCCTCCGCAACGATCAATGACAGCAGTATCTTCCATAGCCCGGGAACACCAAAGAATATATGTATGGGCAAGTGACATTATTCTGTAGGACCATCCCAAACCTTCTTCGTTCTTCAGCATAGACTTAGGGAGGTGCGAAATAAACCACCTCGACAGCAACGGCATGCAACACATAAGAGTCCCTCTTCTTCTCACAGTACGAGTGTAGAGGGCATGCAAGATATCACCTAGCAGGGTAGGCACAGGATTGTGAGAAAGGAAAATCTTGACAGCATTCACATCTATGAAGGAATCCGGATTCAGGAAGAGAACCAAACCATAGATAAGGAGAGCCAAGATATCTTCGAAAGCCTGAAAATCCAAATTATCCCATAATAGCTGAGCCTGGTCTATCAAAAATTCGACCCCGCTTCGTGTTTCCCAATTGGATACTACATCAGCCCATTTCATATGTAGAACTGAGGCAATGTCTTCTGGTCTAGGAACCTCTTCCATACCTGTGAAGGGTACTTGTTCAAGGATGGATATGCCCAATAAGTGAGAGAACTCTTCCAAGGTGGGAACCAGCCGATAATCTGGAAAGGTGAAGCAATGATGCACAGGATCGAAGAACTGGAAAAGTACACTCATCATCTGCTCATCAAGCTTTGAGGTGACCAAGCTAAGAAGTTGACCATATCTCTTAATGAACATAGAATTCTCAGAAACTCTTGAGGCTAACTCTTTAAGTTGAGCAGGTATTTGCACAAAGTTAACTCATATGGTATTTCTGTGCACGGAAGCCATAATCTGCAAAATAGAACAAAGATAAATTCCCTTGGTCTTTGAAATGGTTAGTATAATGAAGTATGAATGCCATGTTATGATGCATGATGTCATGATAAAAAAACAATAGGTATAGCAGATAACAGGCATGGCAAAGGCAAATAAGTCACACAAAGCCCTTAAGTTTAAGGCATGCATGAGGTAAAAGGTAGTACCCTCTTGAAGATCAGTTGGTTTCAACCTGTCATAGCAAAAGTAACCGGGTTCTAAAGGTTTTCAATATAACTGGCCATCCTCCATCGGTCATGGTTTCAGCTCACGCAATTTGTTCCTGCAGCCGGAACTATCTCGAGAGTATGGTCTCAATGAATGTAGCATCGAGTATCAACCAGTTCTCAGCTTTACATTGAGGCCGGCTATCTCACTACTTTCTAATGGCTAAGTTGGTCGATTAAAGGTTCTAAGGTCATTTGATGCTTAACGACACCATGCAACGGCCCCGTATTCTCCTCGTTTCTCCACAAGGGATACCGGTACCAACCAATGTGCCACATCAATGTAGCTACTGCTTCAACCGTATCAGTCTACGCCGTACAGTTCCCTCACAGTTTATTGCTACTTACCTAAAAGGTGTCCCCAGATCCGGGTTAGGATCTATAGTAACTCCCAAACAAAACCCTTAAAAGTAAAGCAACCAAAACAAACAAGAGAAGCAATTATGATGAACTAGATCCTAAGGTATACCCCGCTTATTTTTCTCCAGCAGAGTTGCCAGTTTTGTGATACGGTGGCAGAACCGACTGTTTTGAAAATGTTGGTTTGTGTTTTGCGTTTTGTATTCGCAAAATGTCGCGGTAAGCAAGAGTCGCCACCGACTTTTATTTCTTCCAACCGGAAAGGAAAAAATCACATGAAAAATCCTTTTTCGAGATATTCTGAGTATGGGGGGTAGATTATAGAAAGGGAAGGTGTTAGCACCCTTTCTATCCATGGTTTTCCATGGGCTCTTAGGTACTTGCTCATCTTTTAAAATTGCTTGTGTGTGCTTGTTTTGAAAAGTTTTGTTTTACTTGGTTTTTAACCCTTGTTTATGTCCTCAAGAGTGTTACGAAGTGTTTTGAAAACTTTAGTTGGAATTGTAAGGGTCAATTTGAAAGGGACGTACGATCACTAAAGCAATATTAGGACCTCTTAGTAATAACCCTAAAGTCTTAAGATCATATTCGAGGCGACATTTCCGAGGCAACATTTCCGAACGGGGCATTTGATCTTTGTTTAGACATGAGGGAAACCACTAAGACACCCTATACTTAATGATCGTTTACCGAAGGCAACCGAAGTGAGAGCATACCCTAGGAGTGCACATGTGCGAGTGATTTGATTTCAGTTATTATCTTTGCATATTAGGGTTTTTTAGCCGTTTCAAATTATCAAGCAATCTTGTCATACAATCCTATCAACATACATCTAAACAGTTTAATATTTGCGAGAATTAAAATGCGAGGAAATAAAACCTACGCTATTACAAGGCTTTGGGGTAGGGATTAATTACATAGCCAAAAAAAACCCGTAAAAGACGATAAATAAAAGAAAAGTCCTAGATTAAACTATTATATACCATGGACAGTTACATCAATATTGCAAAAAATAACGAACACGCGCGATGAATCGAATGCAAAATAATTAGGGTTTTGACCCCAACTATACCTAATTGTAACTTAAAGGGAAAAAATATCTTTTTTGTCGTTTTTGTGCTATTTTGAGAAAATAAAGCTCAATTGAGTAATAAAAAAAAAAGCTAATTACTAATTAATTTTAATTTAAGAAAAATAACTAAATTAACCTATTTTTGTATTTTTCATTTTTTGAGAAAGAAATAAAAAATTAAATCACAAGTTTAACCCTAATTTTTTCTAATTGGTTTTAATAAAAAAAAAGTTAGAATTTCCCTAAATTAAATCAAACTAAATTATATTAAATTTGATAAAATAAAAACCTAATTCTAATTTTGTGAAACTCTTGATTTTATGATTTTGTGAAAAAGAAATTAATTTTGGTTAAAAATAATTAAGCAAATTAAATTAAATAAAAGAAATAAATTAGAGAAAAGAAAAAAGAATGGGTCTGATAGCATTAGCAAAGAGGGGGGTGTTGCTTGGAAACTCTTGGCCCAAAAAGCTCAGGCCTTTTGACTTTTCCCAATCCTGTATGCATACTTGACTCGGGCGCATGGTGGTCCCTTCATTGTGGACACATTGGATCTAGCAAGGAGCACATCAAATGACTGATGTTGAGAGCTTATAGAATATGCTTGAGAAGGTGAAGCACTGGATTGCCCTGAAAATGTTGAGAAAATAAAATGCACACGCCTGGGATCGAACCCTGGACGTGTGCATCAAAGGCCATCATCCTTACCATCTGCGCTACCATGTTAGTTGTGATAATAATGAAATAAATAGAATATAATACAAATAATGTGCCACGCTTCCCAAAACGCGCGGAAATTCAAACGAGCCACTCACACACTGCCACGCCATTGTCTTCTTTATTGATTCTGTCGTTTTAGGTAAAAGACTTTTACCTATGGACATCCAGCGTAGGTATAGCCCCTGTGCATTTCCAAAATCTTATACACGCATGATAAATGAAAACCAATGGTACCAATCAACTTGTTTCAAGCTCAGGAGCATCATAGTACCATTATTAATGTCCAATTTTCCCTGTACAAGAAACCCCTAAAAACAAAACACGAACCCTAGCCATGGCAGTTTCGTGTTCAGTCAATAAAAATGCAATTGAATATAGTCATTAGCTTGCAAACATCTCAAGGATTATAAATATGCCAATCATTCATGCTAAATATGCCAGAATCAATATATTCGAATTCAAGAAAATATGCAAACCGTGTGACTGCTACGATGCGTTTCAAGGCGTGGAAAGCTTGCTAACGATTGAAACACAATCCTTGGGAGTCCAGCAATTGATTGGTATGGTTAGAATGGCTTGAGATGGTCTGCAACTTGGAATTTGGTCTGCACTTTGTCTTTGAAATTTTGCAATTCTTTCTCTGCCTTTACACGCCTCTAGCTCTTTTTTTTGTCTGGCTTTGTTCCTTATGTATACTAGAGTGTATTAGGGTTACAGTTTGTATCAAATCTTTTCCAATTATGAAGATTGATCAATGATTCAATCCTTGCACCAAATCTTTCAAAAATAAGCAAATCCAATATTTTTGTCCATATGAAGCCTTGCATGATTTGATCTTGTCTCCAGCTGTATAATGGACCTAATCATGCACAAAATCTCAAGGTTTTAATGATTTTTGATATTTTCACTATTTTATATTGATTTTATTTGATTTAAATGAAATAAAATCAAAATAAATAACAAAGATAAAAGAATGACAAGTGGAAGTGCTCATGGGTCTTGGGTCACATTACAAACTCAATGCAAGCATAAAAAGTTGGGCCCATTTAGCAAAAAATGCAATTTTGGACATATTTGGCTTTTGGAAATTTTGCAAAAAATGGTCAACTTGGCCAATGCATAACTTATTCAATTTTGACCCAAGAGAGTTGTTCTTGGACTTTTTAGAAAGCTTAAGATGTCCTCTAAGAAACCCTTTTGGTCTCATCTCAATTGAGTCTTCCATGTTCATGTATGAAGCTTTGACCCAAAAGGTGTTTTTGTTGACTTCTCAAAATGACCTATAATGTCCAAATTCATATCTTCTTGTGAGTGCATATTTTGAACTTGGTAGATGAAGATGAATTGTAGGGAATTACATCCTATTCAAAATGAGCTTTGGATGGGTCATTTCTGATAAAGTATGAGAAAGTTATGCTTGGTCAAAGTTGAGTTGACTTTTCCTACAAAACCCTAATTTAGCAACTTTTGGGTTTTGATGAATTGTGAGCAATCCTTGAGGAATCAGGATCAACCCTTGATCAAATGATGAATAACACTTCAAAATGATAATGTTGACCAAAAATCTTGAAGTTTGACTGTATGTGGGCCACAATTGACTTTTGCCCTAGCACAGTCGGTTTTCAAGCCTTTGAGCAATTAACTGAGCAAATTTTCTCTGCAAGGCTTGAAACTTGTCATGGATGATCTTGAGAACATATTAGAAGAATAGTGAGCATTTGGGATCCTTTGGACTCAAACATCTTGATGCAAAATGAAACCCTAATTTAGGGTAGACTACCTTAGGAGAGAGTTTGTCTGGTAAACTCTTGGACTTCCTTGAGCAATTTGAGGACTTCACTTGACATGTACTGAGACATATGGGAGGGAAAATTTAGGGGTACAACAATGGTCCTCATGATGCACTTATTCAAGGAATTGTCTTCGACTATGATAATGATGCTCAGGATTACCGCAAAAGGTTCATGCGAGCATGGGGCATGGTACATAGAGTTGATAGCAAGACACTGGGGCACAAGAATTCCATCCCTCTTAAGCCTTATCTAAAATGGGTACGAGCTCGTGCTCAAATTCTTATGATGCCTTACCCTTCTATTCTCCCATTTATCATAGAGCCTGTTGTAGAAGGAGATGTCCCATACACCATCCTTCATCCTAACATGCCCACCTCTCTCGAAGACTTGCAAAGGGATTGGATACATCTTAAAGGGGAGCGAGACACTTTTGAGGCCCAATTCTATGCCAGCGAAAAGAACATTCTGGAACTCACCAAGCAGCTTCATGAGGAGCGGGGTCTGAACGCCTACATCGCACCAAAGAGGATGCGCTCAACTTTTTTGTCTTAGAGTTTTATATTTCTCTTTTCTTTCATTGTAAGCCCAAAAGAGGCACGATGTACTCAAACTTTGATTTATTAATATAACGTACGTTCCTTTTTGTATAAGAAAATTTAAATCTCTAATTTCCTTGAAATCATTTGCATATGCATCTTCATTCATCATAACATAAACAGGTTTATTACAATAGGTATCCTTATCTTTCTACTATTTATTTCAGTAAGATGGATCTTGAGCAGACAGTAAAAGATCTCCAGGCGCAGAATGCTCAGTTTCAACAAATGTTCTTAACTCTGGAAAAAGGACAAGAGGATTTGAAAACTCTGCTGATCAAAGAAAAGAAGAAGAAGGCAAAGAAATCAACTAGTGATCTAAATATGGGAAGAAGGTTCCAAGGAAAAGCCAGACTGACTCTAGACTTTGCAACATCGTCGGGTGAAAAGGATAATCAAGAAGGGAAAGACAAAGATGTGACTGACCATCCAGAATCCGAAGAGGAAGAAGAGGATAACTACTCTGAAGAGCAATACCCTCCGGCTGACGACAAATACAAACACCTGGAAGAGCGTCTAAGTGCAATGGAGATTCAGAAAGTTCATGGGATGGACTTTAAAGAGTTGGGTTTGGTGTCTGGGATTGTTATTCCACCAAAGTTCAAGGCACCATTATTTTCTAAGTACGACGGGGTTTCGTGTCCCAAGATGCATCTCCGATCTTATGTGAGGAAGATGTAGCCTCACACTGCTGATAGAGATTTGTGGGTCCACTTCTTTTAGGATAGTCTATCCGGGACTCAGTTAGATTGGTTCTATCAATTGGAAAGGGCCAATATCCATAATTTGGAAGACCTTGCCGCTTATTTTTATAAACAGTATCAGTACAATGCATACCTTGCTCCCACCTATACTCAACTCCAGAGTCTGGCTATGGGTTCAAGCGAGGGTTTCAAAGACTACGCTCATAAATGGAGGGACTTAGCAAGAAGAGTCCAACCTCCCCTGTCAGACATAGAATTAGTGAACATGTTTCTGGGTACCCTGTCCGGCCCTTTCTTTAATCATTTAACTGGAAGCTACTCAACCGGCTTCACTGAATTAATCTTGATCGGGGAAAGAGTGGAGGCTGGGATTAAGAGTGGGAAGATCCAAAAAGACGCATCCTCCAGTGCCATAAGAAAACCAATTATTGGGAAGAAAGAAGTTGGTGTTGTATACCCTCAAAGGAATCAGGACAGAATTGAACGCCGTCCTATAGTAGGGGTTGTCATGATCCCTAAGCCTACACCTGTTCAACAAAGGAACAACCAGCCTAGAACGGAAAGACCAGTAAGACAATTTACCTGGATAAATATGACATTGTCTCAAGTCTTGCCATATTTGTTGAGATCTAATCTGGTAACCTTGCAGGAAGCTCCGAAGAATCCCAATACTTCCTCTCCCCATTATAACCCAAACGCCCGTTGTGCTTACCATTCAGACAGTCAAGGTCATGATACAAACGACTTTTGGGTTTTGAAAAATAAGGTGCAAGACCTTCTCGAAGCTAAAGAAATTGAATTTGACGCTCTTGAGATCCAAAATGTTATCACCGCTCATATGCCTAAGCACGATCGTGGTATCAACGCTATTGAAGATGATGTGTTTGTTACTGTTGTTAATGAGCTTGTTACTCATCTCCTAACTGTCAAGAGGAACTTGTTGAAGGCCAGTTTATTTCTGGATTGTAGCGAAGGCTTCCACCTCTGTTTATCCCTACCGACTGGTTATCATTTACTGAAATCAAGTGTCCAACGCTTAATGGATGACAAAGAGATTTTGTTTGAAAAAACTCCCGCTCCAACCATTGCTTACAAAGATGTTTCGATAATAACCATTTTCGTCAATCCTTCCAGGGTCTCCACCAAAAGACTCGTTAGGATTACATCTGTTCCGAAGGTGACTCCACTGATAATTACTATGCCAAATCCGATCTTGTACTCCTCAGATAAAATTGTCCCCTAGAACTATGGGGGTGACGTTTACTATCACGGTGCCAAGCAGGATTGGCTGGCTGATGAAGACTCATTTTTTGAGAAGGTTGACCCCGACATTGGCAACATTGCGGGAACCAGCAAAATAACCCGAAGCGGAAGAGTGTTCTCTCCTGAGATTTCTCCTCTGAAAGTTGTTACCAGTCTTGTGATCATCCCTACTTTTGTTCCTATTGATACTACTACTACAATTCCTGTGGATACCCCTGCTAACGCCCATATCACTGAGTCGACAGAGACTCGGGGCAAAGGTATTTTGTTTTAACCTGTCCAGATGAAGGCGCAATCAATATCTATCCGTGAGGCCTCCAAGAAGGAGATGGAAGAAATTCTAAAAATTATAAAGAGAAGCGACTACAATGTGGTTGAACAGCTAGGGCAAACCCCTTCAAAGATCTCTATGCTAGCCTTACTGTTATGCTCCGAGGCTCATGCGAAGGCCTTGGTGAAATTTCTTAAAACTGTCCATGTGCCATAGGAAACCTCTGCTGATCAGTTCAAAGATTGTGTGGCCAGTTTAACAACTGATAATGGTTTAGGCTTTTCTGATGCTGACGTGACACCTAGAGGGAGGAAACACAACTAGGTGTTGCATGTCTCTGTCGAATGCAGGGGCACTACTTTGGCCCATGTCCTGGTTGATATTGGTTCATCCTTGAATGTGCTACCTAAGAAGGCTCTTGATAGACTAGATTGTGAAGGTCTGACCTTAAAACCCGGTAACATAGTGGTAAAGGCCTTCGACGGTTCAAAGAGAATGGTGCATGGGGAGGTGGACATCCCTATTAAAGTTAGAACTCAAACCTTTGATTCAACTTTCTACGTGATGGACATTCACCCTTCCTATTCCTATTTATTGGGCTGACCTTGGATTCAAAACGCTGGTGTCGTCGCCTCTACATTACATCAGATGCTGAAATGCCCAATCAAAGGAAAAATAATTATTGTCCATGGAGAGGAGGAATATATGGTCAGTCACTTGAACTCCTTTAGATATGTGGAAATGGATGGTGAATTAATTGAAACTCCATTTCAGCATTTCGAGGAATTCCCACAAACAGCAACAACAACCAAGACTGTTTCCCAAGTCCCGAAGATTACAAGACCTCCGCCAAAGATGTCCTCTCTAAAAGATGCCAAGGCAGTAGTCGAAGAAGGTGGGTATACTATTTGGGGCCAACTCCCGGATATCCCTTATAAATCTGACAAATTTGGTTTGGGTTTCACTTCAGGGGCCCAGAGAGTTCTTCGTCGTGCTCGTGCCAGGGGACCACCTTTGCGGATCAGCAACCATGGAGTCAACACAGTGGAGGATAATGATGACAGTTGTGACCTAGAAGATTGGATTTTCCTAACTATCAACGGAGGACTCAGCAACTGGGAAGCCAAAGAATTTGTCCCTATTACTTTTATCCAACAGTGATTATCTTTAAATTTTTGTCGGACTTGTAATAATTAAACAATTCAGACTTTTAAAAACCTTGTGTCTTACCCGAGGCACAATGGTCCATTTGTAAGGGTTGTTATTTCATTTTCATATGTCATCAATGAATCATGGACGTTTTTGCATGCAAACTTTGTGCTCTTTATCTTTATTTTTCTACATTTTTATTTCTTTCAAAGATAGTTATGCTCTTACACACACTCACATATCAAAATGCAGATCTACATCCATTCAGGATCCCATGGGTAACGATTCTGCTATGGCCTATTGTGACTTTGAAAATCTAATCTACCAAGCCGAAGACGAAGGTGAGGAAGATTGTGAAGTGCCAGGGGAACTAGCCAGGTTACTACAACAGGAAGAAATGACCATACAGCCCCACGAAGAACCAGTGGACACAGTTAACTTAGGCACCGAAGAGGACAAGAAAGAAGTCAAGGAAGGAGCCAACCTGGAACCCAGTGTCAAGAAGCGTTTAACTCAGTTACTACATGACTATGTTAAAGTCTTTGCTTGGTTATACGAAGACATGCTAAGACTTGACGCTGATATCGTGGTCCATCGTCTACCGACAAAAGAAGACTGCCCTCCGGTAAAATAGAAATTATGTTGCATGCGGCTAGACATGTCAGAGAAGATCAAGACTGAAGTCATGAAGCAATTCAACATCGGATTCTTAGCCGTCACCTCCTATCCACAATGGATCGCCATTGATGTTCCAGTGCCTAAAAAGGACGGCAAAGTGCGCATGTGTGTGGATTACCAAGATTTGAATAGGGCAAGCCCTAAGGATGATTTTCCACTTCCCCATATCGATATTCTGGTTGACAATACCGCACAACATAAAGTGTTCTCATTCATGGATGGTTTCTAAGGCTACAACCAATCAAAATGGCACTTGAGGACATGGAGAAAACGACTTTCGTCACACAGTGGGGCACTTTCTGTTATAAGGTTATGCCATTCGGGTTGAAGAACGCTGGGGCAACTTATCAACGCGCCATGGTAGCTCTACTTCACGATATGATCAATCACAAAATAGAGGTCTATGTGGATGACATGATACCCAGATCTCAAACTGAAGAGGAACATCTTGACCATTTGCAGAAATTGTTTGTGAGGCTAAAGAAATACAAGCTAAGGTTGAACCCGAATAAATGCACATTTGGGGTGAGGTCCGGTAAAATCCAAGGTTTCATCGTCAGCGGTAAAGGTATCGAAGTGGACCCTGCCAAGGTAAAAGAAATACAAGAAATGCCTGATCCTCGCACCAAGAAGGAAGTTAGGGGATTCTTAGGACAGTTAAACTACATTGTCAGATTCATTTCTCAGTTAACCGCTACTTTTGAACCAATCTTCAAATTATTGAAGAAAGATCAAGTAGTCCGGTGGAATGATGAATGCCAGGCTGCCTTCGACAAGATCAAAGAGTATATTCAAGAGCCTCCTGTTTTGATGCCACCAGTTGAGGGAAGACCTCTGATCATGTATCTAACTATTTTTGAAAATTCAATGGGGTGTGTACTGGGGCAGCATGACGAGTCTGGCCGAAAATAGCATGCTATTTACTACCTGAGCAAAAAGTTTACTGACTGTGAAACTAGATATTCACTGCTCGAGAAAACTTGTTGCGCTCTGGCATGGGCTGCTCGCCGGCTAAGACAGTATATGCTAACCCATAGTACCTTATTGATATCCAAGATGGATCCAATTAAATACATATTCGAGAAGCTTGCCCTCTCTGGGAGAATAGCAAGATGGTAGATGATCCTGACTGAATACGACATTCAGTACACTACCCAAAAAGCAATACAGGGTGGTGTACTAGTCGATCACCTTGCTCATCAAGCTATGGATGACTATCAGTCCATGAAATTCGAGTTCCCAGATGAAGACATAATAACGGTAAACAATTGTCAAGAACTCAGACCATATGATGGACCTGAACAAGGATCCTGATGGACCTTAGTTTTTGACCAAGCCTCCAACGCACTCGGCAATGGCATATGTGTTGTAATCATATCCCCTGAAGGATGCCATACTCCCTTCACCGCAAGACTTTGTTTCAACTGTACCAATAATATGGCGGAATACGAAGCGTGTATTTTTAGTCTCAAAGCTTCCATAGATTTGGGAATCAAGTCCTTAAGTGTATTTGGAGATTCAGCCTTAGTCATCAGTCAGATCAAAGGAGAATGGGACACGAAGCACCATAATCTCATCCCCTACAAAGAACATGTGTTGACATTAATCCCACATTTCTATGAAATTACCTTTGAGCATTTCCCACGAGAGGAAAATCAACTAGCGGACGCGCTAGCCACTGTGTCATCCATGTTTAAACTCAAGTGGGGTAACGAGGCTCCCTAGATCACCATTGAGCGGATGGATGAACCAGCTTACTGTCACGAGATCGATACTGAAGAAGTAGTGGAAAAGCCTTGGTTCCATGAAGTTAAGAGGTATCTCGAGGCCCAAGAGTATCTGGAGGGAGCTTCAGTCAATGATAAGAAGTTCTTGAGGAGAATCTTTGCTAAGTTCTTCCTCAGTAATGGAATTCTCTATAAGCGCAACCACGACTCTATTTTGCTTCGTTGCATAGACAAGGTTGAGGCAGAAAAGATCATGGCTGATCTACATAAAGGAACTTTTGGCACCCATTCCAGTGGGCACACGATGGCTAAAAAGATCCTACGGGCAGGGTATTACTGGTCTACCATGGAAGCAGATTGCTATCAGCAATCAAGAACCTGTCACAAGTGTCAGATCTATGTTGACAAAGTGCATGTGCCTCTGGTTCCTTTAAATGTCCTAATTGCTCCCTGGCCATTCGTGATGTGGGGTATCGATATGATTGGAGAATTCAAACCTACAGCTTCTAATGGGCACCACTTCATCTTGGTGGCCATTGACTACTTCACGAAATGGGTTGAGGCAGCTTCTTTCGCTTCCTTTACCAAGAATGTTGTGGCCCGATTCATCAAACAAAATCTCATTTGTCGGTACGGTATCCCAGAAAGAATCATCACAGATAATGGTACAAATCTCAAAAATACTATGATCATTGCACTATGCGTGCAATTCAAGATCCAGCACCATAACTCTCCCCCTTACCGGCCAAGGATGAATGGTGTTGTCGAAGCCGCAAATAAGAACATCAAGAAGATCATACAAAAAATGACAGTGACCTACAAGGACTGGCATGAAATGTTACTGTTGTACCCCAAAATTTGCCCTCCCATATTCTTCAAAATTTGCCAAGTCAAAGCTTCAAAATCTCCCCAAGGGTTGCACAGTTCAAGGGCCTCCCAACAGTCAAAAACTAGGGTTTTGGTTCTGACAAAGAAAATGAAGTTTCCAAGGGTCTAATCAAGTCTCACATACCTACAAATATGGTCAATTATCCTCATGTCAAGTTTCAAGACTTACAGCACAAAATTGCACAGTCAAAACCCTAATTGCACTACAGTCAACTGCAGGGGCAAAATGGTCATTTGACAGTCAAAAGTTCAAATTTTTGGTCAACATCTCATTTTGAAGCCACAAACATCATTTGATCAATGCTTGATCATGATTCTCAAAGCTTGGCTCAAAAATCATCAAGATGCAAAAGTTTCCATATTTGGACAGTTGAAAAAGTCAACTGTAACTTGACCAAGGCATAACTTTCACATGGATTATCAGAAAAATTCCATCCAAAGCTCATTTTGAAGAGAAAGACATGTCCTACAACTCCTCTTCACACTTCAAGTCCAAGAAATGCTCTCACAAAAAGTTATCAATTTCAACATTATAGGTCATTTTCAAAAGTCAACAAAAAAGGACTTTAAGTCAAAGGCCATAACTTGAGATTGGTAAATCAAAATGACATGGGACCAAAGGCATTGGTTAGAGGACTCAAAGACCTTTCCAAAATGTCTAAGAACATGAGCAAAGCTTAAAAATTGAGCAAGTTATGCCTTGTGGAAGTTGGGAAATTTTTGGATATTTTGAAAAGTCAACATTGCTTCAAATGTCTTAAAAATGCTAATGGGCCTCTTTTTCTTCCACAATTCATCATCCAAGGCATGTGCACGACCATTTGTCCCAAAGGGAAGTTTTTTATCATTTTTATTTATTTATTTGGATTTTTAATTATTAATAATTCATTTAATTAAAATAAATAGGTGAAAAATACTAAACCTGATTTTTTAAATCTTTTTGTGCATGGAATAGGCTTAAGATTTCGTGTATGATCAGATTTGGAAGGAATTATGGTGATTGGATATGATTGAAACCAAATAGCATGAAAAAGATTGAAAACTCATGGCTTAAAAATCAAATATCTTCTCCATCAATTCAAGGATTCTTTGGACAAAAAATTGAACCCTAATCATTCACACATAAATACTGATGCAAACCCTAGTGTTCAGGACCTCCCAGCTGCGCCATACCTCCATAACCAAACTTGAGTTTTTGACAAAAATTCCAAATACTGAAAACTGTCTTCCAGTGCGATTGAAGCCAAAAGAATTATCTCATCACCTTCCTGAGACATCAAGAAACGTGTTTGAATAGTTTTCCACGTCCCTAACACCCAGAATTGGTGAATAGAACTCAAGCTTTTTTCACTTTTTGCATAAATCGTATTTTATCATTCATGGCATGATTTGAAATTCTAATACTTGTTTTGTGTTGCTCTCATGATTCTGAAGCTAACCCTATAATTTGATTGAATTTTTGTGCACTATTGGAGATTTCACCATTGATGCCAATTAGGGTTCTTCAAGTTTTAAATTAGGCGTTTCTTAATACTGTAAAATTAAGACACTTCAAGGTCATGGTTGAAATCAGCGTGCTTGGACGAAAACAACACACCCATCGCGCCTAATTTATGTGGGCATATGGCCTAATCGCTATTATTAAAAACTGCCTGTTTTGGGGGGGTTTAAAACCCCCGCTAACCCTTTTATGTTTCAGGTGAAAACAAAAACGAGGAAGACGAAGACTAGGTGTAAGGCAGCAATTGGTTGATTTGAAAATTCGCGCTAAAAAGTCCACTAACACACGTTTTATTTCATATTATTTATTGGTTACCTTATAAACAAAACGCGCTCACAGCTCCACTGGCAAGGCATAGTATTGGTAATCCCTGGGACCTGGGTTCGAATCCCAGGTCCCCCACCCCTTTCCATATTATTTTTCTATTAACGCTTATGTGCAGTTTCAGTGCTAGGGTGCATCATACATCCACAAGATCCAGCGCGCCACATGGCCTGTAACCATTATCCCAGGGACCAGATGTGAAGAACATGATGGACATGAGTCAACGCATATGCATGCTACCCTGGAAAGTCAATAAGGCCAAGGATAATTGGGCCAGAATTGCTAGGGCCTTACCTCCCATTGGGGACAGAAACCCCCTAAAGTATTGTATTTTCTTTCTTTTCCTTATTTTTATTTCAATTATTTCTTTATTTAATTAATTCCCTTAATTTTACTTATTTTCATAAAATATAAAAAATAGTAAAAAAAACAGAAAAGTCATAAAAATCAAACTTTATTTATTTAATTAATATATTTTTTGTAAATAAACCTCACTAATTAATTAGATTTAAACTTAGGGTTAATTTTAATATCTTTTCTTAATAAAT
The DNA here is from genome assembly GCA_948472305.1 of Vicia faba. Taxonomy (NCBI): domain Eukaryota; kingdom Viridiplantae; phylum Streptophyta; class Magnoliopsida; order Fabales; family Fabaceae; genus Vicia; species Vicia faba. The sequence continues at coordinate 626,982,922 of OX451735.1, read as the reverse complement.
TTAAAATTGGTAGAATTAGGGTTTTTAAGTATTTTTATCCTTTTTTTTCTTTTCTTTCACAATAATTAATTATTAGATATTTATTTTTATAAATCAAGTTGCATGTAAATAATTAGAGTAATTTTAGATTTAATTTTAACATGTTTTTCTTAAGTAAAAAAAAACAATTAGAATTAGGGTTAATATTTTAATTTCATTTAATCTTTTCTCATAAAAATTCATAAATCCAAAAAATACCAAAATAATTTCTTTTTTATTTTTAATTTAATTAATTTAATCATTTAATTTAATTTCATTAAAAAAGGGTCCAACGCCCTCGTTTCCAATTTTAATTCCAATTCGCGCATTTTATTTATTTCCTTCTTTTAAATACTTATGTACCTCTCCCAAAGCCTTGTAAACTCGGACATTTTATTTCTCGCACTTTACTTTATTTCTTTATTTACTTTTTGTCAAATCGGGTCCTGGATTTTAATTTGGCGATGTGGACCCGCGCCTTTGTAATAGTTTAGAACATTATATTTCCGCAACTTTTTTTAACTGTTAATAATGGCATGCAAGAATGAATGACAAAATAAAAACAAACGCGTAGATCACCATAACATGACAAGACAAAAATAACTGAACATGACACACAAATCACACACCACCCCTAGGGTACGCCTCACTGTTGCCTTGCCTCGAAAGGTGATCGTCGAGTAGAGGATGTCTTAGTAAGTCCTCATGATCCGGGAACCTGGCATGAGGGTAGCTTCTAAGGTGTCTTCCTATTGCTCTGGTGATCACCATGTCCCGAACTTCGAATTGACCCGAACACCTCCAACGGTGGTGCTACCTACCTCTCAATGGTGGGATGGCACTACTTTAAAGGACATTTACACAGACGAATTCCTTAGGGTAGGTAGACGACTCTTAATACTTGCTCTAATTTCAAAACAAACTCAATAATACTTTTCACACTGACACCTTTTCAAAATCTTTCCAAAGCAATTTTTCAAACACTCTTGAGGACTGATACAAGAGTCGAACTGGAATTTTCAAAGAAACTTTTTTTAAAACCCACAGTTGAAAAGCAAACAAACCATTTTTGAAAACACAATGAGCAAGTATCTAAGAGCCCATGGATAAACATGGATAGAAAGGGTGCTAACACCTTCCCTTTCTATAACCTACCTCCCGAACCGAGAGCAATCTCTTTAAGGAATTTTTCTGTGCTTTTGTCCTTTCCAATTGGAGAAAATAAAAGACGGTGGCGACTCTTGCTTACCGCGACATTTCGCGAACCAGCGTTAAACAGTCAGTTCCAGATCCACCGATCACAGTTACCATTTGCTCTCCACGGTTATCGTACCATGGCGCACACATCAACAGGGGCAACTCCATTCTCCTTGGTATACGGCATGGAAGTTTTTCTACCAATTGAAGTCCAAATACCTCCTCAGAGAATCGTAAAGGATGCAGGGCTGAATGAAGATGAATGGATTCAAACTCGGCTTGACCAGTTGAATTTAATTGATGAGAAGAGGCTCACGGTTGTCTGTCATGGCCATATGTACCAAAAGCATATGATCAAAGCTTTTAACAAGAAGATCAGACGTCAGGTATATCAGGTTAGTGATTTGGTAATCAAGCGTATCATATTTCCACAAGGTGATCCCAGGGGAAAATGGACTCCTATATACGAGGGACCATTTGTGGTCAAAAGCATATTCTCCGGTGGAGCAATGATCTTAACCACTATGGATGGCGATGACCTTCCGCACCTTGTGAATGCAGACATAGTCAAAAGATACTACACATAAGAGACCCGCTAGGTTGACACACCTAGGCAAAACAAGGGCATCACGGCGAACCACAAAGGTTCGGGCAAAAATTAGGGATAAAATACAAAAACAATTATACACCCGGAAAGCTGAAAACCTGAAAGGGCGGCTTCGGCAAAAAAGGGTATCCCGGTGGACTGAAAACCCGAAAGGGCGGTCCAGGAAAAAGTTAAGGAAGTAAAGCGTATGACTATGTCTTGTTGGATCACCTTACAGACAACCTTTAGCATCGACTGACAAGCTCAAACGGTTCTGATCAATCCAATCAACTTCGGACAAGGCAACAAGTGGACAAGACGCTAAGAGATACGAAGGCTATAGGAGAATGGGAACCCCGTGGTATTATTTCACATATCTATCTTTTCTTTGTATCAAATTTTCATTTTCTACGATGACATTCTCTTACTAGAATGTTCGTCTCATTGTACAAAAATACTTAATTCAAAGATATCCCTTTGGAAGTGCAAAACTATCTGTTTTTCTTTTATTTATGTGTTTTGTTTGCGAAAACGTCCAATGATTATTTTTGAACATATGCATTTGAACGTGACTACTATTTACAAATGGACAAAAAATAAGGACAGAAAATAGAAAGACAATCACTAATGGCTTTAAGAAATAGGATAATATCTTTAGATTATTCCATAAAATCCTCCACTGGTACTTTCTCCAGCAAGAGCGGAAGACGGGACATCCCACTACAGGATCACTAACATATCTCCGGTATGCAGCTTAATGATATCAAGCTCTCTCACATCCCAGACAGAATAAAACTTCCAGTTACCGCTCCTAAGATTCCCCATGGAAAGTCGTCCAATTTCTCAGGATTCCCCAACAGGATTTCACGAGGACTACAAGCAATACACGGAATTTCCCTTACACAACAGAATTTATTTCTCTAACAAATGGAAGCTCATCAACACTTCAACTTCAAAACATGAAGACTTACACTCCTTATACCCAGCAGCACTCAGGGATTTAATTTACCTGACTCCAGCAATACTGCGGCATAACAATTAACGTGTCCATACATTGCATCCATACGTCATAGCATTGATAGCACAAATACATACGACACAATCTCATTTATTTTGAGAACATCATTGCACCATGCATCATGAAATTGCATACAACTAACCTTTCATCTTTTTCAGGAAATATCAATCAACAGAGAACTATCGTCAAATTTTCAACAAGTTAATTACAGATCAATTCCCAAGAAAGGGCTGGTCAACCATCTACATAATAGATATTTCTTTCAGACTCTTGTCGGTTCAGTTTAAATCTCTCAAGAGTCTATTATGATTCTTTCTCGTAGATGTCTTTTTTGGTTCAGATAAATCTCTCAATGATTTGTTCTGATTCTTCTCCATATCCCTGTCAATTCAGTTTAAATCTCTCAACGGTTTATTCTGATTTTTTCCTGCAGATGCTTTCTCTGGTTCAGATAAATCTCTCAATGGTTTGTTCTTATTCTTCTCCAGATCCCTGCCGGTTCAGTTTAAATCTCTCAACAGTCTATTATGATTCTTTCTCGCAGACGCTTTCTCTAGTTCAGATAAATCTCTCAATGGTTTGTTCTGATTCTTCTCCAGATCCCTGTCGATTTAGCTTAAATCTCTCAATGATTTATTTTGATTCTTTCCCGCAAACGCTTTCTCTGGTTCAGATAAATCTCTCAATGGTTTGTTCTGATTCTTCTCCAGATCCATGCCGGTTCAACTTAAATCTCTCGACGATTTATTCTGATTCTTTCTCGCGGACGCTTTCTCTGGTTCAGATAAATCTCTCAATGGTTTGTGTTGTACCCCAAAATTTGCCCTCTCATTTATCAAGATTATTCTCACAAGAACTCTTAAACTCAAGACTGGATTAGGGTTTGACCAGCTCAAGACCTCTCATCATGTACTGATCACCTAAAATTAGGGTTTGAGTTTGCCCAAGGATTTTTGAAATATCAATGCTTCATATGACCTTCAAACATCATTATGGACCCTTAAGATTACTCATGACAAGTTTCAAGCTTTAAACCATATTTTTGATCAGTCAATTGGACAGTTGACCTAAAAATCAGTTGTATTGGGGAAAAAGTAAAACATGGCCAATTTACAGTCAAACTTCATAATTTTTTATCCAAATCAACATTTTATACTCATATGTATCATTTGATCAAGTTTAGACCACAATTCCTCAAGAAATTTGATCAAATCATCAAAAGGGCAAAATGGTTAAGATTAGGGTTTTGACTGAGAAAGGGTAATTTCTGATTCTTGACCTAGCAAATGACCAATTGATTTGAAGCATGGTTTCAAGGGTTCAATTGCATCATCTTTACCAAATTACATGGTTCAAAACATTGCAAATCCACTGAATAGACAGATGAAATTTGCAGTCAACTGATCAAAAGTCAACTGTATACTGAAAAGTCAAACTTTGACTTTTTAGTCAAAATTAAGTGCCAAGGATAATAATTCATCAAAACATGTCAAAATATGAAACTTTTTCATCAAGGAATCAAAGATTGAAGATTTGGTTTTAAAATTTGAAATTTTCTTAACTTAGAAATTTTTCTAATTATAGAAAATTTCTTATTTTTTCTCAACTTTAAGCCATTTTTTCACCATGATACAAGATGATTCAAAGGAAATTCCCAACATGAAAGTTGTAGATCTCCATGAAATCTACAAATTTTCTCACACATTTTTTCCTAAAGATGCTTGGATCTCAAGATATAATTTTGTGAATACATGCCCATGAACTAAATTAACTTAGTGAAATTTTGCCCTAATTTAGGCAGGTTTTTGACCTAACTTCATGGAAATTTTTCACCAAGTTCCAAGATGTATCTCGAAATTCATTTCAAACATGAGTTATATATCACATTGCAAGCTTTCCAAAATATCCAAGAACTCATTGAGATCATTTTTGAGTAGGGAGAATCGAAGAGATGAAGTTGGCAATTTCTCACTTTGTTTTCAAGCCACTTCATGAAGAACAAAATTCAAATCTGAACCTATGCTGCCTAATTCTTGCTTTACAGGTCTCAAACTTGTTTCTCACTTCATAATTTAATGCTTACTCAGTTGATGAAGTCTTAATCCAAGCCCAAGAGTCTTTGTCCAAGTTGTAATTCCATAAATGGCAAAAAGTTACCATTGCCATTTTGGAAAAGCTTCACTTTTGCAACTTTCTAATTCTTGAGCATTGGACCTGTTTTCTCTGCACACACAAGTCCTATATACCTAAAGCAATTTGTACATATCTTGTACCAACTCCAAGCAGGCCAGTACAAGCATGTAGAGACTTGTCCCTTTATTTTGCTTCAAAAGCAAGAAAGAGTGCAAAAAGCCTACAACTCAAAGATCTGTTGTGAAACTGACTTAAGACTTCTCCATACTAATACACAAATCCATTACAGTTTAGAACACGGTTGCTAAAGGGCTGAAACACTCCAAAACTCCAGATCACCAAAAAACTGTCAAAACTTGCAGTTTGTGTCCAAGCATAGAAATCCATCAATTTGCTCGTGCATTTCAAGTTTTAATCATTCAAACACGTTACCTACCTCGTATTTAAGTGATCCAGACCATCATCCCTGTACTGTAACTCCTCCTTATTCATCTGCCATTTTTGTTTTTCAAGCTTGCAGGTTGACTTGGATAGAGAGTTCCAGGCACTTCCAAAGCAAGGCAAGGATTGGAACATACTCAGGGAGGTTCAAGCAAGCTAAAGCAACCTTCAGGCCTTCCTAAATCTCACTCAAACTCCATTCACAATCTCAGCTGAAAGAGGTAAGAATTCCAATTTCTATCTCTTCATACAGGCATCCATTGGCCATGATTTGTGAAAGAAAAATGTAGATATTATAGTGCTGAAGCTAACCATGTGTATAGATTTCATTTCTGATCATTATGTATAGAGAATTTTAGCATTCAAATTTCTGTAAAAATTAGGTTTAAAATTAGGGCTTTCAAAATTCGTTTTAATCTTTGATTGTTAGTTTCCATAAGTTACATGGTTGAAATCGTGGGGATGAGTACTATCATTTTCATGTTGGAAGTTTTCATTTTCATGGAGAAATGAGAAAGATACTGGAGTTCTGGCCAGCTTGAGGAAGAAGATGAAGTACAGGGCAAGGAAATTTCTTATGTTATTTTTATTGTTTCATATAAACCAACGGATGTACAGCCACCCCAGTGGCAAGGTAGCGCGCTGGCAAGGCCCAGGTCATGGGTTTGAACCTTGGCGCTACCTTTTACATTTTTCCCATTTTTTCAGTTTCAGTTTTGGCTTTTTTTCTAACACACTAATCCCTGTTTGCTTGCAGCACCCCTGGCTCAATCTTTTTATTATTTATTTTATTTTCATATTTTTTTATTAAAATATTTTCTCTAACCCATAAAAATCATAAAAAATATAAACATGATAAATTTTGCATTTTGTTTATTTTATTTTCACATAAAAAAATATTTTTATTAAACTATATATTAATTATTTCTTTCTTAAATAAACTTGTAAATATAATGGAATTAGGTTAACTATTTTATTTCCTTTTTTTATTCATACTAGTAAAATATTTATTTTTGATATATAAAAACTAAATATTTTCATAAGATATTATTTATTATTTTTAATACACAAAAAAATAATACCTAAAGAACTTTATTTTCCCTTTAATTAGAAATTAGGGTTAACCATTTTTATCAAGAAATAATTTCCTTTTTTAATATTTTTAGGATTAGGTTAAAACTCCTTTTCACATAAAAAATAAAACAAAATCTTTTTCTTGCATATACATAACATTACATTTAATTTATAGTGTATCTTATTTATTCAAATATTCGTGCAAATTCGATTTGGTTGTAATAGCTTAATTAGATTTATATTATTGCAAAACCCCATCCATAATTTGTATTCCCCCCTCCCGTAAAAAATGTTGTAATAGCGTAGTAATCTTTAAATTACGCAATTTACCGCTTTTATATACAATGCTAGTAATTAGGGTTTGTATGGCAAGACAAAAACAAATCAAATAGAAAACCCTAAATCCAAGATAAAATTAAGCATGAAAATAACACACTTGCACACAGGCATCCTTAGGGTTTCTCCACTTAGTTGCCTTATATAAAAAGATAGCCATATTACGCATGTGAAGTATCTTGGCAAAACAAACAAATATAAGATCATAGTCCCTCGATGACTCTATTCAAAGTTGCCTTACAAAAATGATCTTGGTCCCTCAAAATTCTAAGATACTTTGCAATATTGCTAATCATGGTTATACGATGACCCACGCCCATCCTGTTTACATCTAAAGATAGGGTTGCTTACCAAATCAATGGTAATACATATTCGTGTTTTTCATCACTTTGCATTATAATGCACATCACAAAATCAATAGTCGGATATACCGATTCATAACATAAATCATCATGTAAGCATATGACTAATCACAACACAGTGGATGTGTTCATAAAATGTATGTATCACCATGTTATCATCAATACATAAAGTCATAAGATAGTATACATAAACTATCCTATCAAAATAATAACGTCGCCCAAATCCCGAGTGTTACTACTATCAGAGCAGAGCGACTCAAAATAAAGAGACTCGAGCTAATCCTCATCATCCTCGCGGATCACCTGCACGTTACCAATATAAAGGCAACGGTGAAACAAGTAAAGGGTGAGATATTCCAAAACATATAATTAAAGGTGTTGTACCCCAAAATTTGCCCTCCCATATTCTCCAAGAAATTGCCAAGTCAGGTCACAAAATTCCCCAAGGGTTGTGCAGTCTAACTGTCTCCTATACAGTCAAAACTAGGGTTTGTGTTCTGATCAAGAAAAGGAAGTTTTCAAAGGCCCAATCAAGTCTCATATGCCTACAAAGATGGTCAAGTATCCTCATATCAAGTTTCAAGGCATTCAGTTCAAAATTGCACAGTCAAAACCCTAGATTGCACTACAGTCAACTGTAGGGGCAAAATGGTCATTTGACAGTCAAAAGTTCAAATTTTTGGTCAACATATCATTCTGAAGCCACAAACATCATTTGATCAATGCTTGATCATGATTCTCAAAATTTGGCTCAGAAAATCATCAAGATGCAAAGTTACTATATTTGGACAGCTGAAAAAGTCAACTGAAATTGACCAGGGCATAACTTTCACATGGATTATCAGAAAAATTCCATCCAAAGCTCATTTTGAAGAGAAAGACATTTCCTACAACTCATCTTCATATTTCAAGTCCAAGAAATGCTCTCACAAAAAGTTATCAATTTCAACATTATAGGTCATTTTCAAAAGTCAACAAAAAGGGACTTTGAGTCAAAGGTCATAACTTGAGATTGGTTAATCAAAATGACATGGGACCAAAGGCATTGGTTAGAGGACTCAAAGACCTTTCCAAAATGTCCAAGAAAATGTGAAAAGCTTAAAAATTGAGCAAGTTATGCCTCGTGGAAGTTGGGAAATTTTTGGGAATTTTGAAAAGTCAACTTTACTTCAAATGACCTAAATTTGCTAATGGGCCTATTTTCTTCCATGATTCATCATTCCAAGCCTATGCACGACCACTTGGCCCAAAGGGAAGCATTTTCTCAATTTTATTTATTTATTTGGATTATTATTTATATTAATTCAATTAAATTAATTAAATGTGTGAAAAATATCTAAATGAACCAAATGAATCTTTTTATACACATTCTAGGCTCAATATTTCGTGCATATGCCAATTAGGAAAGATTTGGTTAGAATTGATCATAAAATGCACAAAAACCATGTGAAAAAGATATGTAAGGATCTTAAGAAAATCAATTTGCAAAATCATTGAATGCCATGGATTTTATCCAATTTTGTTGACCTAAAAGCTTTGCTACATATTCAGAATCACAACCCTAAGGCAAAGAGACAAAAAGCTGCGCAAAAAACCATTGAACAAACTTGGAATTTTTGGCAAAAAAGTGCAAAACTGAAAAGCACTCTAGAGGACGATTCAAAGCCTAATTCCTTTTCCAATAGTTTCCTTGTGTTCCTCTGAAGCTAGCTGAATCATTCTCCAGGTCCCATACTTAAAGAAACGCAAGGTTGCTATCAAAGTTGGTAAAGGAAATTTCGAAACTGATTCCCATTATCCATGCATCTTTAACATATTCTATTGCTATTTTTATACTCAGGGTGATGTTTACAAACTAACTGTATGGTTTAATTAAAGTTTCGTGCCCTATAGGAGATTCCACCATGCGAGAATTCTAGGGTTTGCAGGTTTTCGATTTGGGGCTTTCATAACAAGGCAAAATTAGAACTCCAAATCAGTGCCATCAGACTCAGAGCATCAAGACGAAGATGATGGAACCCTCGCGCTCAATTTATGAGCGTTGAGGGTCTAATCGCTATTTTCTTAAAGCACCCCTTAAGCCACGCCCAGAAAACCGTGGCCATACGTTCATGTTTCAGAAAAAATGAGGAAGACGACTCCGTGTCAAAACGTGATAGGCACATTTGAATTCTCGCGCGCTAATCCATTAATGCTTTGTTTTGTCCTTATAATATTTATTGATTATTTATATATCAAAGATGTCAATTGGCACAGGTGGTTGATGCAAGCGCTAGTAATCCACTTGACCTGGGTTCGAACCCCAGGTCTCACATATGCCCATGCTATTTTTCTATAAGTCTTCCCATGCAGGCACAACGTTGAAGCGTACCATGCTCCATCATCATCCAGACGTCCACGTGCTTAGTGGAATCAGATCAATGGCCAAGATTCAAAGAACGTTGTAGGCTTAGGTCAATGCATCATATGTGATTCCAAAAAGTCCATGAGGCCAAAATCAATTGGGCCAGCATTCTAAGATCAAGACCTCCAATTGGGGCCTGAACCCCCACCCTGGTTTGCAATTCTTATTATTTTTTATACCTTTCAATTATTGTTTATTTATTTTATTGTTTTGCTTTAATTAATTTTTTTTTTACAAAATATAAAAACATCACAAAAAAAATCAGAAAAAAGATAAAAACATAATAAAATATTTATTTTATTTATTTTCCTGTAGATAATTAACATCTAAATAAATTTAGTAAAATAGGTTTTAACTTTAATTTTTTTAATAACTAAAAATCCAAAAATATAGAATTTAGGTTTAATTGTTAATTTCATTCCTTTTAATTTCCTTTTTACAATAATAATATTTATTTTATGTATTTTCATAATTAAATTTTGCATGTAAATTAACTTAGATTTAAATTAGTTAAGATTTTAATATTTTCATAATAAATCTAAAAGACGCTAGGATTAGGGTTTGCATTTCAAATTTCATTCTAATAAATTCTTCTTCTTTTAAATCTTAAAAAACACAAAATACCCAAAAACATTTAATTTTAATTTTAATTCTTCATTAACTTTAATTTTTGCAAAAGGGTCCAACGCCCATGTTCGTAACTTATTTAATGTAGCGTGTTTATTTTATATCGTTTAAATAATTATGTACATGTCCCAAAGCCTTGTAACAATTAAACTTCTCGCACTTTTATTTCTTTCGCTTTATTTATTTTCCGTCAAATCGGGTTCGGTTTAATTTTGGCGATGTGGACCCGCGCCGTTTGTAATAGCCTTAGAATTTATTTTCCCGCAAACTTTTAACTGTTAAATTGCATGAAAGAATGTATGGCCTTAAAATAAAATCAAGCGTAGATCACAACAAACATGACAAGACAAATAACTGGAAAACGACACACAAATCGCACACACCACCCTTAGGGTACGCCTCACTGTTGCCTTTCGAAAGGTGGTCGTCGAGTAGAGGACGTCTTAGTAAGTCCTCATGATCCGGGAACCTGGCATGAGGGTAGCTTCTAAGGTGTCTTCCCATTGCTCTGGTGATCACCATGTCCCGAACCTCGAATTAACCCGAACACCTCCAACGGTGGTGCTACCTACCTCTCAATGGTGGGATGGCACTACTTTTAAGGACATTTACACAGACGAATTCCTTAGGGTAGGTAGGTTCTCAAGGATACTTGCTCTCTTCAAAAACAAAACAAAAATCTTTTCACACCGACACTTTTCAAAAGCTTTCAAAGCAAATTTTTCAAACACTCTGACGGACGAGTCGAACTGAAATTTTTCAAAGAAACTTTTTTAAACCCACATTGAAAAGCAAACAAACCATTTTTGAAAACACAAATGAGCAAGTATCTAAGAGCCCATGGATAACCATGGATAGAAAGGGTGCTAACACCTTCCCTTTCTATAACCTACCTCCCGAACCGAGAGCAATCTCTATAAGGAATTTTTCTGTGCTTTTGTCCTTTCCATTTGGAGAAAATAAAAGACGGTGGCGACTCTTGCTTCCGCGACATTTCGCGAACCAGCGTTAAACAGTCAGTTCCAGATCCACCGATCACAGAACTGGCGACTCTGCTGGGGATAAACTTAAAGTGAGGTGTACCTTAGGGCTAGCTCTTAACTATGTTTTCAATTGTCTTCTTTGCTTGCTTTATTATTGTGGGTTGTATCGGAGCTACATAGATCCTAACCCGGATCTGGGGATACCCTGTTTAGGTAGCATAAGCTGTGAGGGACCTGTCCGGCGTAGACCGACACAGGTGAAGCAGTGGCTACGTTAGTGTGGCGCCTTGGTCTGTACCGATATCCCTCGTGTTGAAACGGGGAGAATATGGGTCTTCCAAGGAGTCATTAAGCACCAACAGACCTTAGAACCTTAAATGACACAACTTGGCCATTAGAACAGTAGCAGTATGCTACGCCCATTGAGGCTAAACTCTCGTGATGGTTCTGGCCGCAAGAAAAGATTGCGATGCTGGAGTTATGACCGATTGAGGGTAGTCAATGATATTGGGATCCTCTAAGAACCCGGTTACTTTGATAGGACAGGTATGAACCAACCAACTTCAAGAGGGTACTACCCAGACCTCATGCTGGCCTAAACCCTAAGGGCTTCTCTTGTGTGACTTGCGTGCCTTCGTACTTGACTACTTGCATGCTTGTTATCTGACCCTTGATGTCTTGCAGGTTTTGTTCATAGTCCTTAATTGGGACTTATAACAGGGTGTACTAACCACTTGCAGGTTCTGTTTATAGTCCTCAATTGGGACTCATGACAGGTTTTACTTAGGTTTCTTGCAGGTTTTGTTCATAGTCCTTAATTGGGACCTATAACAGGGTGTACTAACTACTTGCAGGTCCTGTTTATAGTCCTTAATCAGGACTCATAACAAGTTTATCAAGTTTCTTGCAGGTTTCGGTTTATAGTCCTTAATCGGGACTCATAACAGGGTTACTCACATTACCCCATGCATAGCATAACATCATACCATTGCATGCATCCTGCATACATCCTAACCCATTTCAAGGATCTCAAGGGCTTGTGATGCAGGTCATGATGAATTAAACATTCAGCAAGGGGCAAAGAGGATTTATTTTCCTCTAGCCAAAGTTGTCAGGGGCTATGACCCACTGGATATGGTGAGCCTTTGACCCTTGAAGAAGGGCTCTCTACAACAGGAAGTTCCTTCAATCAAGTTGCCAGTTTCCAACTCTAACAAGTTTCTTTGTTTACCCTGCGAGATCCTTGAAAACATTGCATGCATATCATACATATCATTGCATTACAGATACCCGTTCTTTGCAGGTCACTCACCCTTCTCGCTGTTTATTTCAGCAATGGCTTGCCCACAAGACAACCAGGACTTTCTTACTCAAGAGACTCGGTTCGGGGAAATCCTCCTGAATCTATCCAAGGGGCAAGAGGAGCTAAGGATACTTCTCACGGAGACCTTCGTCAGGGGCAATGCTGAGGATGAAAAGTTGGAACACCTACAAGCTGAGATGGATGCTATGAAAGCCCAGATGCTGGGACAGAGGAATGTCATTCAAGGCCTAGTTCAAAGACAGGAGGAGCTCTGGTTTCTCGTCAACCAACTGCTTCAGGGTAACCAACTGGGGCAAACATCTAAGGGTAAAAAGCCATTCATCATCCAATCATCCTCGAGACGAGAGGATAAGGGGAAAGCTCCTCAAATGACTCCAGTGCCACAAATTCAGCGCCAACCTCGCCAAGTTCAGCCAGACAAGCCCAGGAGGCAATTCACCCAGCTCAACATGTCGCTGTTTCAAGCTTTGCAACGCCTATTGAGGTTGAATCTGATCACATTAAGGGCTCATCCCTGGAACCCCAACACAACATCTCCTGCCTATGATCCCAATAAGAGGTGTGCCTACCACTCTGCTAGCCCAGGACATGATACCAATGAATGTTGGGATCTGAGGAACAAAATACAGGACCTGATCGATGAAGGGGCATTGGAGTTCACACAAGATGGACAGGCTGAATTTTTCTACCATTCCTCCAAGGCTCATCAGTTGAAGTGACAAGCTCCGAGACTAGGAAACTTTTGTTCATTTGAATGTTCAAGTTGTGTTTTTCTGTTGACCGCTCAAACATTTTTTCATGTTAAAACATTGTTGTTCCATTAATGCATCGCTTATGTCTATTTTGAATCAATATACTCGCATTTACTCTATGCAATTTGTTTCATATTTTTTCTGATGTCAACTCTCGTTAATTCTAAGCCTCTTGAGGGAGGATGACGAAAACGATACCGCGATCATTACAGTATGCTTTTGAACAAACCCCGCTGATGAGGTACAGGCATTGTTTCAATTCCTAAACACTGGAGTAATAAGGAAGATAATCCCTCGTCAACCCCTCTGAGCCAAAGAAGTAGGAGTTTTATTTTCGAAAATCAAAACCCTTAATCATAACCTGGGGCAGGGTAGTTCTCTCAGTTGATCCACGTGCATAACGAATGGCACTAAAGAGGTCTTTACAAAACAAAAGACAGTGATGGTTCAGAACAATCAAAAGGACAGGCAGTCATCATCAAAATTCACAAATGAAAAGCCCAAAAAGTCTAAACCTATGAAAAGAGACTTATGAAACTGGGGCATCCCGCTGACTGTAATTCCAAAAAAGGAAACAGTTCAGGCAAAAATAGGGATAACGAAATCAAAAAAAGAGGTCTCACAAACCCTCAACAAAAACAAAGAAGGACTGCCTATTCCAAAAGAAATCATCAATATCTGAACCATCATTGGAACATCAAAGCAAAGACTCAAGCAAGGTCTAACGCATGATCAACTGAGTTTAGGTTTGGAGAACATCACGAAGAGCGGGTGGGTATAAATAAAATTTGAGCCTTTATCCTTTGTTTCTTAAACCGTGAACGAGGCCACGTTATAACCCTCAAAAGTCCTAGCTGAAGCATGGGTTAGTTCGAAAGCATACTGTTACGAAGGTATCCTGACTCCTTAAGGCTACGGTAAATACAGAGTTGACATCATGTTTTACAAACATTCACATGTTTTATGAAAAAAATGCATTTTCAAAATCTTCAAGACAGACATAAGCTTTGCATTTTTAACATAACTTTGTTTGCATATGACTTTTTGTTTGAACAGTATAGAAGTTTACACGACGAATGCCTAATGAACAGAAGTACCTCCAATCAAGGGGCATGGCACGACTATTGTCCATCATCTGGGGCAGTCCAATCAAGATTCGGAGAATATCTCAAAAGGCCAACCAGCCTGGGGCAAATCTCCACCTGAGTCACTTAGGGGCATTTCAACAACAAATCTCGCCTGATCAAACATCTTCTGGTGACAAAACACTTCTAAACAGGGGCAACTCCCTACTTTCTGAGAACGGACATAGTCGAAAAAATACTACGCATAATCAAAGACCCGCTAGGTTGACATACCTAGGCAAAATAAGGGCTTCCCGGCGAACCAAAAGGGTTCGGGCAAAACAAAGGGATGAAAAAAAAAATTTGTACACCCGGCAAGTCGAAAACCTGAAAAGGCGGCTTGGGCAAAAATGGGTATCCCGGTGGACTGAAAACCCAAAAGGGCGGTCCAGGCAAAAGTTAGGGATTAAAGCGTACGACTATGTCCCGTCTTCTTGTCATCTGTCTACCAGAAGAAGGTTTGCCCATCAACAACTATCAGCACCCCACAAGTGTCTCCCCCACAGAAACAGGGGCAATAAAGAATGGTCTAAGCAATCTGATTGTTCTGTCCTCCAAGGTATCAGGGTAAGCTCCGTTGAAGAACATAGCCAACGCAGGTCAAAACTTCCCCAGGAGAGTCCAATCCAGTTCCCCAGGAAGGTTGGAATCTATCTCCCCAAGCAATAAGCGTACCCCCAGTAGATTCTGGAAGCTTATCCCCTAGCAGGGCATGAACGCGTCGTCCGGCTTGATTTAAAGAGTTATTTCCTTAACAGGATATAACTGGGTTATCCTCAGCCAAAAGCCACGGAAAGAGCGTCGTCGACAGAATCTTCTTATCCCCAGCGAAGTCCATTCATACTTCCAGCACAACAAGGGTATCCTCAGCAAACTATCAACATTCAGCAAAAGCATCTCCCCACAGAGTAGTTCTTCCCAGCATGGTCGCTAGAATATCTTCTTCTCCCCGCAGAATCTTCCATTTGCCAAGCTTATTCCGCAACGGAGTCATCTTCTCCTACCGGTATACTTGCAACTATCAACCCCAGCGGAAGCAAAAGCTATTCTTCCACATCAGCCCAGGATGCGACTTCCCAGCACCCGTCAAGGATTTATTTTCCTACGACGAAAATATACATTCATAAACATCATATCCTCATACATTATAGCATGCATATGCATCATACTACATGAATCTCATTAATTTTGAAGACATACAGTTCATGCATCATGATTTGGCATACAATTATGTTTTGCCTTTTCAGGAAAAAGATCAATACAAAAAAAAGACTACTATCAAACTATCGCAAATCCTGTCTAGATATAGTTTCAGATATGAACCAGATATGGTGACGTTCTGATGCTGCTTCCAGATTTCCTTCTAGATATAGTTTCGGATATGAGCCAGATATGGTGACGTTCTGATACTGCTTCCAGAAGTCCTTTTTTAGATGTTTCCCTCTCCGACGATGAGTGTGAGGTGATAGTCTCCTATGGTTCCCTCTCCAACGGTGTGTGAGGTAGTAATCCCTTTTTTAGATGTTTCCCTCTCCGACGATGAGTGTGAGGTGATAGTCTCCTATGGTTCCCTCTCCAACGGTGTGTGAGGTAGTAATCCCTTTTTTAGATGTTTCCCTCTCCGACGATGAGTGTGAGGTGATAGTCTCCTATGGTTCCCTCTCCAACGGTGTGTGAGGTAGTAATCCCTTTTTTAGATGTTTCCCTCTCCGACGATGAGTGTGAGGTGATAGTCTCCTATGGTTCCCTCTCCAACGGTGTGTGAGGTAGTAATCCCTTTTTTAGATGTTTCCCTCTCCGACGATGAGTGTGAGGTGATAGTCTCCTATGGTTCCCTCTCCAATGGTGTGTGAGGTAGTAATCCCTTTTTTAGATGTTTCCCTCTCCGACGATGAGTGTGAGGTGATAGTCTCCTATGGTTCCCTCTCCAACGGTGTGTGAGGTAGTAATCCCTTTTTTAGATGTTTCCCTCTCCGACGATGAGTGTGAGGTGATAGTCTCCTATGGTTCCCTCTCCAACGGTGTGTGAGGTAGTAATCCCTTTTTTAGATGTTTCCCTCTCCGACGATGAGTGTGAGGTGATAGTCTCCTATGGTTCCCTCTCCAACGGTGTGTGAGGTAGTAATTTCTTTTTAAAGATGTTTTCCTCTCCGACGATGAGTGTGAGGTGATAGTCTCTTATGGTTCCCTCTCCAACGGTGTGTGAGGTAGTAATCCCTTTTTAGATGTTTCCCTCTCCGACGATGAGTGTGAGGTGATATTCTCCTATGGTTCCCTCTCTGACGGCGTGTGAGGTAGTAATTCCTTTTTCAAGATGTTTCCCTCTCCGACGATGAGTGTGAGGTAATAGTCTCCCATGGTTCCCTCTCCGACGGCGTGTGAGGTAGTAATTCCTTTTTCAAGATGTTTCCCTCTCCGACGATGAGTGTGAGGTAATAGTCTCCCATGGTTCCCTCTCCGACGGTGTGTGAGGTAGTAAGTCCTTTTCAGATGTTTCCCTCTCCGACGATGAGTGTGAGGTGATAGTCTCTTATGGTTCCCTCTCCGACGGTGTGTGAGGTGACAATCCCTTTTCCTATGATTCCCCTCTCCTACGGCGAGTGAGGTGATTCCCTTTCAGATTATAATAGCCTATGGTTCTCGTTCTGATATTGCAAAGATGGTGATTCCCGCCAAGATTTTTCTCAACGAGCGTTGTTGAAGCTAAAGTCATCCAAGGTTCTCTTACCATTCATGCTAAGGCAGTAACCGTCCCTGGTTCATTCATCAGCGTTTGAAGCTCCCGACTCAGCTCCTGTAACCAGTCAGGACGCATCTATACCAAGCATCCAAAATCAGCTCCTGCAACGTGTCAGGTACTCATGTTTCTGTTTTGCAGGTATGCAGGTTCTCGCTAAGGAATCTCCTACGCGATCAACATCCAGATGGCATCTATAAGCCCATCACCCTATCCAGCAATCTCTAAATGGCATCTATAAGCCCATTCCCATCGCACTGCTACTATGTGAGCGCAAATTTCTGGGCACTCTAGTGTCCAATCATCTTCCACCCTCGGATTACGAAAGGCATGTCAGCCAATCTGCATCCTCAGGTCTAAGAAGATTGAACAGGGGCAACTGTTGTACCCCAAAATTTGCCCTCCCATATTCTCCAAGAAATTGCCAAGGCAGGTCACAAAATTCCCCAAGGGTTGTGTAGTCTAACTGTCTCCTATACAGTCAAAACTAGGGTTTGTGTTCTGATCAAGAAAAGGAAGTTTTCAAAGGCCCAATCAAGTCTCATATGCCTACAAAGATGGTCAAGTATCCTCATATCAAGTTTCAAGGCATTCAGTTCAAAATTGCACAATCAAAACCCTAGATTGCACTACAGTCAACTGTAGGGGCAAAATGGTCATTTGACAGTCAAAAGTTCAAATTTTTGGTCAACATATCATTCTGAAGCCACAAACATCATTTGATCAATGCTTGATCATGATTCTCAAAATTTGGCTCAGAAAATCATCAAGATGCAAAGTTACTATATTTGGACAGTTGAAAAAGTCAACTGAAATTGACCAGGGCATAACTTTCACATGGATTACCAGAAAAATTCCATCCAAAGCTCATTTTGAAGAGAAAGACATTTCCTACAACTCATCTTCATATTTCAAGTCCAAGAAATGCTCTCACAAAAAGTTATCAATTTCAACATTATAGGTCATTTTCAAAAGTCAACAAAAAGGGACTTTGAGTCAAAGGCCATAACTTGAGATTGGTAAATCAAAATGACATGGGACCAAAGGCATTGGTTAGAGGACTCAAATAACTTTCCAAAATGTCCAAGAACATGTGAAAAGCTTAAACATTGAGCAAGTTATGCCTCGTGGAAGTTGGGAAATTTTTGGGAATTTTGAAAAGTCAACTTTACTTCAAATGACCTAAATTTGCTAATGGGCCTATTTTCTTCCATGATTCATCATTCCAAGCCTATGCACGACCACTTGGCCCAAAGGGAAGCATTTTCTCAATTTTATTTATTTATTTGGATTATTATTTATATTAATTCAATTAAATTAATTAAATGTGTGAAAAATATCTAAATGAACCAAATGAATCTTTTTATACACATTCTAGGCTCAATATTTCGTGCATATGCCAATTAGGAAAGATTTGGTTAGAATTGATCATAAAATGCACAAAAACCATGTGAAAAAGATATGTAAGGATCTTAAGAAAATCAATTTGCAAAATCATTGAATGCCATGGATTTTATCCAATTTTGTTGACCTAAAAGCTTTGCTACATATTCAGAATCACAACCCTAAGGCAAAGAGACAAAAAGCTGCGCAAAAAACCATTGAACAAACTTGGAATTTTTGGCAAAAAAGTGCAAAACTGAAAAGCACTCTAGAGGACGATTCAAAGCCTAATTCCTTTTCCAATAGTTTCCTTGTGTTCCTCTGAAGCTAGCTGAATCATTCTCCAGGTCCCATACTTAAAGAAACGCAAGGTTGCTATCAAAGTTGGTAAAGGAAATTTTGAAACTGATTCCCATTATCCATGCATCTTTAACATATTCTATTGCTATTTTTATACTCAGGGTGATGTTTACAAACTAACTGTATGGTTTAATTAAAGTTTCGTGCCCTATAGGAGATTCCACCATGCGAGAATTCTAGGGTTTGCAGGTTTTCGATTTGGGGCTTTCATAACAAGGCAAAATTAGAACTCCAAATCAGTGCCATCAGACTCAGAGCATCAAGACGAAGATGATGGAACCCTCGCGCTCAATTTATGAGCGTTGAGGGTCTAATCGCTATTTTCTTAAAGCACCCCTTAAGCCACGCCCAGAAAACCGTGGCCATACGTTCATGTTTCAGAAAAAATGAGGAAGACGACTCCGTGTCAAAACGTGATAGGCACATTTGAATTCTCGCGCGCTAATCCATTAATGCTTTGTTTTGTCCTTATAATATTTATTGATTATTTATATATCAAAGATGTCAATTGGCACAGGTGGTTGATGCAAGCGCTAGTAATCCACTTGACCTGGGTTCGAACCCCAGGTCTCACATATGCCCATGCTATTTTTCTATAAGTCTTCCCATGCAGGCACAACGTTGAAGCGTACCATGCTCCATCATCATCCAGACGTCCACGTGCTTAGTGGAATCAGATCAATGGCCAAGATTCAAAGAACGTTGTAGGCTTAGGTCAATGCATCATATGTGATTCCAAAAAGTCCATGAGGCCAAAATCAATTGGGCCAGCATTCTAAGATCAAGACCTCCAATTGGGGCCTGAACCCCCACCCTGGTTTGCAATTCTTATTATTTTTTATACCTTTCAATTATTGTTTATTTATTTTATTGTTTTGCTTTAATTAATTTTTTTTTTACAAAATATAAAAACATCACAAAAAAAATCAGAAAAAAGATAAAAACATAATAAAATATTTATTTTATTTATTTTCCTGTAGATAATTAACATGTAAATAAATTTAGTAAAATAGGTTTTAACTTTAATTTTTTTAATAACTAAAAATCCAAAAATATAGAATTTAGGTTTAATTGTTAATTTCATTCCTTTTAATTTCCTTTTTACAATAATAATATTTATTTTATGTATTTTCATAATTAAATTTTGCATGTAAATTAACTTAGATTTAAATTAGTTAAGATTTTAATATTTTCATAATAAATCTAAAAGACGCTAGGATTAGGGTTTGCATTTCAAATTTCATTCTAATAAATTCTTCTTCTTTTAAATCTTAAAAAACACAAAATACCCAAAAACATTTAATTTTAATTTTAATTCTTCATTAACTTTCATTTTTGCAAAAGGGTCCAACGCCCATGTTCGTAACTTATTTAATGTAGCGTGTTTATTTTATATCGTTTAAATAATTATGTACATGTCCCAAAGCCTTGTAACAATTAAACTTCTCGCACTTTTATTTCTTTCGCTTTATTTATTTTCCGTCAAATCGGGTTCGGTTTAATTTTGGCGATGTGGACCCGCGCCGTTTGTAATAGCCTTAGAATTTATTTTCCCGCAAACTTTTAACTGTTAAATTGCATGAAAGAATGTATGGCCTTAAAATAAAATCAAGCGTAGATCACAACAAACATGACAAGACAAATAACTGGAAAACGACACACAAATCGCACACACCACCCTTAGGGTACGCCTCACTGTTGCCTTTCGAAAGGTGGTCGTCGAGTAGAGGACGTCTTAGTAAGTCCTCATGATCCGGGAACCTGGCATGAGGGTAGCTTCTAAGGTGTCTTCCCATTGCTCTGGTGATCACCATGTCCCGAACCTCGAATTAACCCGAACACCTCCAACGGTGGTGCTACCTACCTCTCAATGGTGGGATGGCACTACTTTTAAGGACATTTACACAGACGAATTCCTTAGGGTAGGTAGGTTCTCAAGGATACTTGCTCTCTTGTAAAACAAAACAAAAATCTTTTCACACCGACACTTTTCAAAAGCTTTCAAAGCAAATTTTTCAAACACTCTGACGGACGAGTCGAACTGAAATTTTTCAAAGAAACTTTTTTAAACCCACATTGAAAAGCAAACAAACCATTTTTGAAAACACAAATGAGCAAGTATCTAAGAGCCCATGGATAACCATGGATAGAAAGGGTGCTAACACCTTCCCTTTCTATAACCTACCTCCCGAACCGAGAGCAATCTCTATAAGGAATTTTTCTGTGCTTTTGTCCTTTCCATTTGGAGAAAATAAAAGACGGTGGCGACTCTTGCTTCCGCGACATTTCGCGAACCAGCGCTAAACAGTCAGTTCCAGATCCACCGATCACAAAAGGCATGATAAAATATATAAATAGTTTTGGAATCATAAATGATATATGATTAATAAGAATATGTCAACAAATATCAAAATTTCACATACTTTAAAATCATCATTTAGTGTATAAAATCAACACTTTAATTTCATCACATAATTACCATAATCATGTCAAAACACAACATAAACTCCATCGCCATAAACTCATATCGTTGCTTTACCGTCATGTTATATCAATCGCATAATTTTCATGATATTATCACATCATAATCACTTTATGTTCAACACAAAAATCATCATAAAACAAGGTATCATATAACATCGCAATTCATTATAAGCCATCAAATAAAGCTCAACTCCAAAAGACTCAAAAATAAACATAATCGACTCCATGAGACACGACTATGTTATACATGTGGTACCCGTCGCTTTGTCCAAAATTAGGGACATTCGGCATAAAATCCCATCGCTGCTTTGGCATAAAAGCCCTCGTCGCTTGGCATAAAAGCCCTCGTCGCCAATGCAATGTATGTGACTCGACAACAAGACATCACAAACACGACACAACAAAACATCATCATCGCACATCAAAATTGGTATAAAACTCACGTCTCCATATTCATCCACATCAAGATAAACATATCATCGCATCGCATATCATCAAGTATTCATTATAAATAAACCGTCGCAAACATCATGTTTAATCACCCCACATCATTATCAAATGATTCACTAAATTTCAAACACGGAAAAAATAGTCAAACATCAATAATCATCGCGAAATTCATTCATAATAATCGGCATCAATCATAATTATTAACGTCGCAATCGGATTGTCCATACGCGACTTAAACCGACTAAAACGTAACCCGGTTCAACTTAACCGTAAATTGACTTATTTCGGGTCTCTCTGTTAAAAACCCGCAATCTCGAAAAACTAACCTCACCATGACGTTCTACACATCAAAATTAGTTAGCACGTCAATTTTTGTTAAATTCGGAGCTACTTGCTCTGTCGCCGAAATTGCTGAAATCGAGAAATCGGAACATAATCGGGTTCCAAATTAAATCGGATAACTTATGTCATATTTGTATTTAACTAATATAAATATTTAATATATTAAATTAAGAAAATAAAAACAAAACATTAATTAATTAATTAATTTTTCTAAACTTACTTTTCCATTATGCCTACTGCCAGTTAACGTTACTGCTATTCTTTTTCATTTTAGTTTCAAAACTATACTGCAAGATTTTCTTTTTGTTTCAAAACTATACTGCATAATTTTCTTTTTGTTTCAAAACTTCATCTTAATTACACATGTTTTAGTTTATAAGCTTAGAAATAAATTTCTATAGTGCTATCACATACTGTTAGTTCATTTTGTTTTAAAGCTTCAATTCAATTACACAAGCTTATGTTCTAATCTCCATTTAGTAAATATACTGCATATTTAGTAAATGGTAAATGTAAATATCCTGCTATTTCTTTTTTTTTTATAAACTAAACTTAATTAATATAATCTTTATTTTCTTTTTAATTCCAATTTAACTAACCTAATACTAATTCAACAACAACAACACCTAATTAACTCTTCTAATTTCTATCACAAATCCTCAACAAAACTAAAAAAAAACCTAATATCAATTTTTTCTCCAAATCTAAAATATATCAAATCAAACCCTAACTATAAGCATTGGAAAATCAAACTCCTTACCTTAAATGCTTGAATTGATTCTTGGTGTTCCAACCCTAGCTTTGACTTTGTTCTTGCTCTTCTCTTCTCCAAGACTCTCTTCTCTCAAACTCTCTCTATATTTGTGTTTTTAATATTATGACATAAAACAAGTAGTGTTGTGTTTGGTTTAGGTACAAGACTTAAGCTAGCAAAATACCAAAAAGCCCTTGATCTTAAAATATCACTACTAAATAACACTAAATAATACTAAATAATATTATTACCCCAAATAATTAAAATAACTCCGAATAATTAAATATCGGTCCGAATAATATTTTACCGAACTGAACAGAATAAATACTGGACCGAATAAAATAATTATTGGTCCCTCAAAAATAAATACCGGACCAAATAAAATAATTACTGGTCCCTCAAAATAAATATCGGACCGAATAAAATAATTATCGGTCCCTCAAAATAAATATTGGACCGAATAAAATAATTATCGGTCCCAATAAAACGTCGCCGAATATATTAACAGATATAACGGTTAATTTAAATATTCTCGTCGCAAAAATAAACGTCAAACGGTAACTCAAAAATATTAATATAATATAATATTAAATAAAACGGGGCATTACAACTCTCCCCCACTTAAAAAGTTTCGTCCTCGAAATTACCTGACTCGAAAAGCTCGGGATAGGAATCCCGCATCTTGCTTTCTAACTCCCATGTCGCACTTTCACCAGCTGCTCCTATCCAAACAACTTTAACCAAGGAGATCTCTTTGCCACGAATACTTCATCTCACGATCTTCGATCCTTAATGGCATCGTCTACACCGTAATATTGTCTCACACTTGAATATCATCCAACTCAATCACATGTGAAGGATCCGGAACATACTTCTGAAGTTGCGACACATGGAGCACATCATACAAGTTCGAAAGATTTGGCGGTAACGCCACTCTATAAGCCACTTTTCCCACTTTACTAGTAATTTGGTAAGGACCAATAAAGCGAGGAGTTAGCTTCTTCAACTTCAATGCTCGCCCAACGCCGGTTGTAGGAGTAACTCGCAAAAATACATGATCACCATCTTGAAACTCCAAGTCTTTTCACCTTTTATCATGATAACTCTTTTGTCGACTTTGAGAAATTCTCATCTTTTCTCTAATCATCTTCACCGTCTCAGTAGTCTCTCTAACCAATTTTGGTCCAAGCACCACACTTTCACCCGACTCATGCCAACACAAAGGAGTTCTACACCTCCGACCATACAAAGCCTCGAACGGTTCCATTCCAATACTAGCATGAAAACTATTGTTATAAGTAAACTCAATCAAAGGAAGATATGTATACCATGAACCACCATGTTTAAGAATACAAGCATGTAACAAGTCTTCCAACGATTGAATCGTCCTTTCCGTCTGACCATCAGTTTGAGGGTGATAAGCCGAACTCAACCTTAACTTTGAACCCAAAGCCTCTTGCAAGCTCTTCCAAAATTCATAAGTAAACCTCAGATCTCTATCCGAAACAATACACAAAGGAATACCATGTAATCTCACAATCACATGCGTATAAATTTCCGCCAACTTCGATACGGGATAAGTGATGTTAATAGGAATAAATTGAGTCGACTTCGTAAGCCTATCAACAATCACCCAAATCTCATCGTGTCCTCTTGGTGTATTCGTTAACCCCATTACAAAATCCATAGAAATTTTATCCCATTTCCATTCTGGAATCTCTAACGGTTGCATCAACCCTGTAGGTTTCTGATGCTCCACTTTAGACTTCTGACAAGTCAAACAAGCAAAAACAAACTTAGTTTATAAGCTTAGAAATCAATTTCTATAGTGCTATCACATACTGGTAGTTCATTTTATTTCAAGGCGTCAATTCAATTACACAAGCTTATGTTCTAATCTCCATTTAGTAAATATACTACATATTTAGTAAATGGTAAATGTAAATATCCTGCTATTTCTTTTTTTTTATATAAATTAAACTTAATTAATATAATCTCTATTTTCTTTTTAATTCCAATTTAACTAACTTAATACTAATTCAACAACAACAACACCTAATTAACTCTTCTAATTTCTATCACAAATCCTCAACAAAACTCAAAAAAAAACCTAACATCAATTTTTTTTCCCAAATCTAAAATATATCAAATCAAACCCTAACTATAAGTATTGGAAAATAAAACCCCTTACCTTGAATGCTTGAATTGATTCTTGATGTTCCAACCCTAGCTTTGGCTTTGTTCTTGCTCTTCTCTTCTCCAAGACTCTCTTCTCTCAAACTCTCTCTATCTCTGTGTTTTTAATGTTATGACATAAAACAAGTAGTGTTGTGTTTGGTTTAGGTACAAGACTTAAGCTAGCAAAATACCAAAAAGCCCTTGGTCTTAAAATATCACTACTAAATAACACTAAATAATACTAAATAATATTATTACCCCAAATAATTAAAATAACTCTGAATAATTAAATATCGGTCCGAATAATATTTTACCGAACCGAACGGAATAAATACCGGACCGAATAAAATAATTACCGGTCCCTCAAAAATAAATACCGGACCGAATAAAATAATTACCGGTCCCTCAAAATAAATATCGAACCGAATAAAATAATTACTGGTTCCTCAAAATAAATATTGGACCGAATAAAATAATTATCGGTCCCAATAACATGTCACCGAATATATTAACAGATATAACGGTTAATTTAAATATTCTCGTCGCAAAAATAAACTTCAAACGGTAACTCGAAAATATTAATATGATATAATATTAAATAAAACGGGGCGTTACAACTTGATCGGGTATTATACTTATGTATCCAATGATTCGGACTGCAAGTGCACAGTCTTATCGTGTAGTTTTAAAAGATATCGAATCACAGAGACTGATGAATCAATCTACCGTCTTCTATTGTTACTTCGCAAATCTAAAGCTAATGAATATTTGATTGGGTTGTAGGGAAAACTAAATACTAAATTAAATTGGATTTTTAATAATCAATTAGCGTAATTACCAGTATGCAATAGTCGTACCTCGGTAACTAGCGACCTGTTGGGCGTCTTTATATTTTCAAAACAGCTTTCAGTAAAACTTATTTAGTTTAAAAACCCTCGTCTCACACTGTCGTTTTGTTGATCTAGGCTATGCAGTTAAGTCCTAACATACGCTTCCGCCATCCCGCAGGAGTTAAAAACACTTTTTGAAAACTAAATAAAATCTTAATTAACTTTAAAGTGCTTCTGCTGTATTTTAAGCCAATGCCTAATTACTACTGTCCAGTTAAAAGATCTCAAACTTCCGCTTTGTTGACCCTAACCTCTATCTGTTTTTTACTTCCGTAACAAAACAATTTAATGATTAAAAATAGTAACTTAGGCCATAAAAGAAAGTTTTGTAGTAAAAATAATCCCAACTAAGTTATTAGTTCCCTTGGTTGAGTAACTTTACATACCGGTATAGGAATTCTAGCCTAACATAATATCAAACCAAATCACAGAATAATTTAAGAGACAAACAAAAATAAACATAATTATATTGATTAAAAAGCAATAATAATTCGTAAACATAAACCTGGTAATAACTCTGAAGATAGAAGCACTCCTGCACAAATTGTAGGCTTTGCTTCGATCGGAGAATATATTTAACCGTACAAAGAAAATAATGCTAGAAAGGAATATAGAAATAACTGGGAAATAAAATAATGCTGAAAAGAATATTCTCTCAAAGTAAATATAAAATCTCCAAAGTTTCTTGCCCAAAAAAAGAAGAACCCTTTCTACTGTGGTCTAAGGCTCTATTTATAAGTCTTGCGTGATAGTTGTTCTCGAAAATGTAGGAACAGTTTATTTCTTCCTTTGAGAAATAATAGGGCCATTGATTTGTCACGTTCCTTGGTGCTTTGACTGAGTGGGTCAGAAAATATAGGTAGTTGCTGGATTAACATTTGAATGTGTTTCTGTCCGTTGGATGCGAAGAAAATGGGGTAAGTGGCTTGTGACGTTCGTCACATTCAAGTGACGATAGTCACTTGGTCATTCTTAGCGTGTGACGTCCGGCATGACTCCTTGACGATCGTCAAGGTCTTCTTCAAGGTGGGCCACGTGCTCACATGTATAATGGGCTTGAGCTCATTTCTTCTCCTTTGGCCTTTTTTGCTAGTTTTGCACCTCTTTTTTCTTCATTTCTTCCAAAGTGTCCAGCTTAATGCATATCTGCAAAAATAGAAAAATACTTGCATAATACATATAAAATAATTTAATTTAAACTAAAGTATGAGAAGTATTTTGTGTATATCAAGCCAGAAATATCACATATTTGTTTGTCATCAAACTCCCCCATACTTAAACTTTGTTTGTCCTCAAGCAAATGCTAAGTACGATGTTTTTCTAAACATGGTCAGATGCATGGTTATGACTCGGATTAACTAATATATAGTTGCGTTGTGTTTTTGTCAAAAAATCGATGGCTCGATTCATGCTCCATTACTACGTCAATGACACTAGACAGTCCCATTTTACGTAACCAGTTACAGGTCCTATCATAGCCTACCTCGAGTATTTGTCTTGTTTTGCCCTTTTCATTCTAGCGCAATCACATTAAGACCTTTATCTTTACACGCACATAGCAGAACAGACGGTTAGTGGTTATGATCCTTTTAAACTTTAGAGGTTTCTGGCACAGTAATGTTGCAACCTTTTTCAATTCAACGGTTGGATGCGGGGGATCAGACTGTAATCTGCCCTACCGAGTTCAGTACCAGATGCTCCTGAACCATCCATCAAATGAATTTTCATGTTACTTTGTAAGGTTTACATCCTTTGGATTAGGCGATCGGGTAAGGATCGTCCAATTTAATTGGTGTATTTCCTTGCAATATTTTGCTGAAATATTATATCATCCACTTATATTCATCGACTTCCTACGTAGTTTGTGTTTAAGACGGTGCTGACTGCTAATATAAACTACTCAGGGTTACTACAAAGACTAAACCCAGGGTGTTGGAATGACAGGTACTTGAACTGATCCATCATACTCTGGGGTTGTAGAGTGTCTAGACGGTAGAAATTTCGCTTAATCTTGCCCCAATTCCTGACGATTAAAGATCTTGCAGTCTATGTACTTGTTGAGTGAGTCAAAAAAAATTTTATAGGGCTCAAAAATAAAGGGGAGTCTAAAAGAACACAAATTGCTTTAATAGATAACTTGAAAAAAAAATTTATTGAAATAAAGATAACGGAAGGGAAATTACAAAGAAAAAATAAAATTTACTAGGAAAAGGGAAATACTTCCTCCCCCATACTTAAATCATACATTGTCCCCAATGTATTGATAGAAGAGGGAGAGGGGAAATGGAAACTGGATAATCATTCTTCCTCCTCTTGTCTTTGGTATCAGCCACGTGTCCTCGCTCTTCGACGTGCTTGCCCACCGTGTCTGGAAGATTCGCCTCCATCTCTCTGAGATATGATGTTATGCAAGTCGTCAACACGAAGTGTTAAGGCTCGCATATCTTCCATCATTCCTGTGGTGAATTCTAACATACTTTGATCATGCCTGCGAGTGTAGTCGTTTTGGTCTCTCTGCATTTGTTGCATGAGAGTCATCATCTCAATTTGGCGCGTCTCGAGGCTCTGGTGGCGCTGAGTGGACAGCTGGTTTTGCTGCATTATTGCGGCATTGATTGCGTCGATGGTGGCGAGATTGTTGGCTTGTTGTGGTTGGGGCTCTTGCTGCTCTAATTCTTCTTCGATTTCGTCAACGGCAGCGTTGTTGGCCTCACCTTGATTTCCTTGCTCGTTTTCTCCGGGTTCTGGGGCGTTCAGGTTGTAAAGCCAGTTATCCGGATTACCCAAATTAGTACGATCTTGATTTGGCATGATCACGCTATGAACTTTTGCATTCTTAACCATTAGATAGTACCCTCCAGCTTCTCGCACTTTGATCAGGCGGCCAACTCTACAGTTATCAATATCCATATAAACTGCTGGCAGCGGAGGTAGGAGTTGAATCCTTTCCCCCCAGTTCAGGTGAACTGCGATGGTGGTGATGATGCCTCCGATACAAAAAGGTGTAGTCCCGTCTCTTGTAACGAGGTTTTGAATGTTGGCCATCATTAAAGTAACGGGATTAAGATGGAGGTTTTGTGAAAAGGTACAGTGAAGAGCATACAATTCTTTGGTGTTGACCTTGTTGTTGTTTGCCCTTCCAAATACTGTGTTTGCCATAACGCGATGTAAGAAGCGAATGTTCGGGTTGTGGATGTGAGAGGCGTACTGTGCTTCGGGATTGACATTTGGTTCGCCGGTTATTCTCTCCCATAGTGCGTATGCACTTCCATTCCAATCCAATTCCGGGGGAATGCGATATTGCACATTATTCCCACGGGGAAAATGAAATATGTCGCTCAAAATTTTATGGTTGAGTGTGTACTCTCGGTTGAACATCCGAAATTGAGCGGCTCCCGTTAAGTGTGCGTCGGCATCATCGCGAGTGTGATAGGCGTAGGAACTCAAGAATTCTAACGTGAGAGCTTCGTAAGTTGGTGTGTTCATCGTGCTAATAAAGCTCAGACCAGCTTTATTCAGCAAGCCTTGCATATGGGTTTGCAACCCCAATTCTTGCAAGCAGTTGTTGTCGATGAACCTCGTGGATGTTAGCCCTCGACGATGGAATTTTATGTACCTTTCCTTTTCAAGTTCACCTACTTCTCCTTGTCGGAGCACGAGATGTCGCATGTCGGGTTCGGGTTGGTTTGGTGGATTCCTTTGGGCGGCCATGATTTTGAATTTGATAGAAAAAATGTATTTGTGATAAAGAGATGGAAGGTGGGTGGTAGTGATGAAACTAGGGATGGAAGAGAGGTTTATATAGATGGTTTTATTGAGTAAGAAGTTTAATGAGGTTTATGGGAGAATTTTGAATATGAGATGTTATGGAAGTTATGGATGAATGGAGTAAATGGGGTAGTGGGGGTTTTAAAGCAAAATTCTGTGCATCAATGTTGTTCTCGGTCACGGGAAGGAAAAACATGGGAGACAAGCTCTGTCGCTCGTCACGCGCTCACTGACACTCGTCAGAGTCAAAGGGACAATCCCTGACGTTCTTCACATGCTTCCTGACGTCCGTCAGGGTGAAGTGATGCGTGCATGTCTTTCTTTGACCTCTTTGACCGCGTGCAGTGTAGCATGGTTCCATTAAATTAATTAATTCATATACTTTGAGTAGTATTTTTGCAAGGGGTATTTAGTGGCACATAGTATAATTGGAAGAATGATATGGTAAATAAATAAATAAGAAACAAATAAGAATAATAATAGAAATTGCATAGTATAAAAATAAATAAATACTGTGAATGAAAATAAATAAATACTTTGAAATAAAAAGATGGATATGAAATGAATAGATAAATAAATAATCGAAATTTTAGAACCGAAAAGTAACAAATTATTCGAAAATATGAGTATAAAAACATAATGAGTTTTAAGAATAATAATGAACCCCCCCCCCCCCCCCCATACTAAGAACAAACAGTGTCCTCACTAGGGCGGAACAGAAACAAAACTATCAAGCACTAGGACCTCCTGGAGGCGTTGCAGTAGCGTGCAGATGCTGATAAATGTGATCAAACTGCTCTGTGACGACATCCATGAAATGAAAGAAGTCACGCCGAAGTGTGCTGACATTATCTTTAACATTGGCGAGCTCTCCCCGGAGTGTAGTAACATTTGTCTGCAGTGTCGTGATAGCATGTGCATGATCAACCATATGGACGTCAACAGTTGTGGTAACAAGGGGTAGTGTAGGGTATTCTGATGGTGTATAGTCATGGTAACTGATAGGTGTGGACGGGTCGCTCTCCTCCATCTCAGGGTCGTGTTCGTCTGTCTTTTCTAGGTTATATAGCCAATTTTTCTTAGTATAGACACTTGTGTTCTCAGGGCTAGGCAATTTGAAGTAATAGACAGGGTCATTTCGGACAAGCAGCTGAAAGTGAGGTGGGCTGAGGTTACCAATCAAAGATATGTTAAAACAAAAAGGGATATCCATGGTATAGTATCTGGCGTACGGCGTAAGGCGTGACAGAGATGACCGTAGGGATAAGGCCTCGACTATCATAGTGACTAGCCCGCCGACACAGATGGGGCCATGGGTACACTGAGCTATAGTTGACATGTTGGCGATCATAAATGATGCACCAATGACTGGTCTGGACTGAAAAGCACAGTAAATGATGAATAACTCATCCCAGAAACTGAGAGTCTATTTATAGGTTTTCCAAAAAGGGTGAAAGCTAATATGTGATGGAAATACCTAATTGCAGGGTTATGGATCTTAGTAGCATCAGGGTGGTCAGGGTCCTCAGGATATTGACCCTCTATGTCCCTCCAAAAGTGGTTAAGTTCAAAATTAAGGTAGTCATCCGCCTGGGTTTCCATGTAGGCATCTAAAGAACTATGGAATCCTAGCAGCTCAGCTAGACTACGAACTGTAAAATGGTGGGTGAAACCAAATAATCTAAAGGACATATGTCCCCTACTACGCCCTAGGCCTTGTGTGGGTTTATAGATGAGTGAGCTTAAGAACTCTAAGGTAAGGCGTTGGTGTGTAGGGTGTTTATGGGCAAGGAACCCTTCCCATCCTATCTGGTTGAACAAGAAGTATACACTCTCCCTGATTCCTAAAGCTGTCAACGTGGGGTCATGCACATACGTAGTCATACTCATCTGGCGTTGAGCCAAAATCTCATACCGCCTCTGCTGGGCCTCCATGGCGAAAATGATAGTATCCATAAATGAGTTTTAGCTTGTAGGTTCCTGTGAGTCGGTACTAAAATTTGTAAAAGAAAAATGCAAATAAATAAAATATGTAGTGGGAGAAAGAAAGAAAAGGAAAAAATTGGAAAGTAATAATCAAAATACAAAATAAAAATAAAAAATATAAAGAGATTTGAAAGAAAGTAAATTAAAAACTTGTGGGTTGCCTCTTACACAGCGCTTGTTTAATGTCTTTAGCTTGACAATGTTTTTAGACGTGAATTAGTTTCCTAATTCGGGTGGTAGCTCTAATAGTGTTAAGCTCGCGGTGTAATCCTTATTTTCAATGTTGTAATAATGTTTTAGACGTTGGCCATTTACTAAGAACGGGTTCATGGATTTTCCTTTAATCTCTATGGCCCCACTGGGGAAAACTTTGTTCACTTCGAATGGTCCAGACCATCATGAACAGAGTTTCCCAGGAAAAAGTTTTAGACGAGAGTTGAATAGGAGAACTACATCTCCTTCAATGAATTCCTTCCTTGAGATCCGTTTGTCGTGCCACTTTTTCGTCCTTTCTTTATAGATCCTCGCATTTTCATATGCGTCTAATCTTAGTTCTTCTAATTCATTTATGTCGAGGATCCTTTTCTCACCTGCCGCAGTGTAGCTTAGGTTTAAAGTTTTAATTGCCCAGTAAGCTTTGTGTTCAATTTCCACTGGCAGGTGGCATGATTTTCCATAGATGAGTTTAAAGGGTGTTGTACCTATTGGCGTCTTGAACGCCGTCCTGTAGGCCCATAGTGCTTCGGGTAACTTAGCCGACCAATCCTTTCTTGATGTGGCAACAGTTTTTTCCAATATTTGTTGTATTTCTTGATTTGAGACTTCCACCTGTCCGCTTGTCTGGGGGTGGTATGGTGTTGCTACGCGGTGTTTCACCCCATATTTGGTTAGGAGTTTATAGAAGATTCTTGATATGAAGTGGGAGCCAGCGTCACTTATGACTTGCTTGGGTACACCAAACCTTGGGAATATAATGGTTTTGAAGAGTTTAATCATGACTCTAGTATCGTTTGTTGGAGAAGCTATTGCTTCAATCCATTTCGAAACGTAATCTACAACCACGAGTATATATTTGTTGCCGAATGAGGACGGAAATGGTCCCATGAAGTCTATTCCCCATACATCAAATACTTCGACTTGTAGAATGCCAGTCTGAGGCATCTCATCGCGTCTGGATATATTTCAGGTGCGTTGGCATCGGTCGCAGTTGAGGATGGCTATGTGCACATCTTTCCACAAATTTGGCCAGTAGAAGTCAGACTGCAAAATTTTGGCACATGTCTTTGATGTGTTTGCATGTCCTCCGTAAGGGACATCATGACAATGAGAAATAATGCTTTCAATTTCGTTTTCCGGGACACATCATCGAAAAATACCGTCGGCACTTCTCTTGAATAATAAAGGTTCATCCCAAAAGTAATGTTTCAAATTGTGAAAGAATTTTTTCTTCTGTTGATAAGTCATATCAGGGGGTAGGATTTTGGCAGCCAAGTAATTAGCTATGTCCGCATACCATGGTATGGTTTGATTAGTTCAGACAGAGACCACGGTTTCGTTTATATCATTATTTATTACGTCTTGGCTTTCTTGTGAATCACGGCTAACAGCTTGTGTTTCAAGTCCTAAAAGCAGTTGATTTGGATTTGATTTAGGTGGTTCTTTGTTGGCATCTCCTAAGTCCATCTGAGCTAACAGACGTTCATACGGGAAGTCATCGTTAATAGGTACTTCTTCTGGTGTCAGCTTTTCCATTCGGGATAAATGGTCGGCTACTACGTTCTCGGTACCTTTTTTTTCTTTGATTTCTAAATCAAACTCTTGTAGAAGCAGAATCCATCTCAAAAGTATCGACTTTGAATCTTGCTTGGTTAAGAGATATCTAATAGCTGTGTGGTCTGTATAGATGATGATTTTTGCGCCTACTAGGTAGGAGCGAAATTTGTCTAGTGCAAAGACTACGGCTAAAAGTTCTTTTTCCGTTGTTGCATAGTTCATCTGTGCAGGGTCCAAGGTTCTACTAGCGTAGTATATCGCATGAAGCTTCTTATCTCTTCATTGTCCCAGGACTGCACCTACTGCGTAATCACTTGCATCGCACATGATTTCAAATGCAAGTCTCCAATCAGGATGTTGCATGATTGGTGCAGATACAAGAGCTGTTTTTAATTGGTTAAATTCTTTTAGGCATTTGTCATCAAAATCAAATTCAACGTCTTTCATAAGGAGGGTGGTTAGAGGTTTTGATATTTGAGAGAAATCTTTTATGAATCGTCGGTAGAAACCGGCGTGTCCTAAGAAACTGCGTATTTCTCTTACTGTTTTAGGGGGTTGCAAGTTTTCTATGACTTCGATCTTAGCTTTATCGACTTCAATCCCCTTTTCAGACACAACGTGTCCTAGTTTGATTCCTTGTTTGACCATAAAGTGGCACTTTTCCCAATTCAGAACGAGGTTAACTTTTACGCGTCTCTCCAAAACTTTCTCCAAATTTATCAGACAATCTTCAAAACTCTCTCCATATACAGAGAATTCGTCCATAAATACCTCCATGATGTTGTCTATGAAATCAGCAAAGATGCCATCATGCACCTCTGAAATGTGGTGGGAGCATTGCATAATCCAAATGGCATTCGATGATAGGCGAAAGTTCCATAAGGACATGTGAATGTTGTTTTTTCTTGGTCATCGGGGTGGATAGGAATTTGAAAGAATCCTGAGTAACCGTCTAGATAACAGTAATGAGAGTGCTTAGCTAATCGTTCAAGCATTTGATTAATGAACGGTAGAGGTAAATGATCCTTGCGAGTGGCCTTGTTTAGCTTCCTATAGTCAATACACATTCTAGCTCCGCTTATAGTTCGTTCTGCTACAGCTTCGCCTGCTTTGTTTGTTGTTACTGTTATACCACCTTTCTTTGGTACACAGTGGACTGGGCTTACCCATTGACTATCGGAGATTGGGTATATGATTCCTGCGTTCAGAAGTTTTTTAACTTCATCTTTAACTACGGTGCTCCATATTGGATTAATTCTTTGTTGATGTTCTCTAGAAGATTTACAGTCATTCTCCAGCATAATACAATGCATGCAAATGGAAGGACTTATTCCTTTGAGATCTGTAATGTTTTATCCCAAGGCGGATGGATATTTTCTTAAGACTTGTAATAATTTGTCTGTTTCATGTTGTCCTAAGTCCGCGTTAACTATTACAGGTCGTTTTAACTCGGTGTCAAGGAATTCATATCTGAGGGTCTTGGGTAATGGCTTAAGATCCAATGCTGGTTTTCTTGGACAAGGCATGTGATCGGGTGTCAGAGCTAAGCATTCACTCAGATTGTCGTCTCTGTATGACACCATTCGTTATCTTCGAATATAAGAGGTGTGGGAATCTTCATGGTTTCGGAACAAGGTATTGGTTCCCATTCAATTTCTCTTACGCATTCGTCCACGATGTCTACCAGATAACATGTATCATCTATGGCAGGCACTTGTAAGAATTGTGTCAGAATAAATTCGACTTTCTCTTCACCTACTTCAAAGGTTAGTTTGCCCTTTTTTACATCTATGATAGCTCCAGCGGTAGCTAGGAATGGTCTTCCTAAGATGATAGGTGTACTTTCGTCTTCTCTAATGTCCATGATTATGAAATCTGTAGGGATGTAGAATTGACCTATCCGAACAGGAATGTTTTCTAAGATTCCTACTGGGTATTTGACGGAGCGATCTGCCAATTGAACGGACATCTTTGTTGGTCTTAGTTCAACCATTTACAGTTTGTTGCATATGGATAGAGGCATAACGCTAATACTAGCTCCTAAATCACATAGGGCTTTGTCTATGACAAACTTACCTATATGGCATGGTATAGAGAAGCTTCCAGGGTCTTTCAGCTTAGGGGGCATCTTGTTTTGGATAATTGCGCTACATTCTGCTGTAAGCGTAACTGTTTCGTTATCTTCTAGCTTTTTCTTGTTGGATAAGATTTCCTTGAGGAATTTGGCATAGGAGGGCATTTGAGTTATGGATTTTGTGAAAGGGATTGTTATATTAAGTTGTTTCAGAAGTTCTACGAATTTTTTAAATTGCCCTACATTCTTAGGTTTGGCTAATCTACCAGGAAATGGGATCTGGGGTTTATAGGGCGGTGGAGGCACATAAGGTTTTTCTTTTTCTTTTTCTTTGGCCTCTCCTCCTTTATCTTCTTCGTCTTCCTCTGGTTTCTCTGGTTGATTCTCCTTCTCAGTTGGTGTTTCAGCCCTTTGATACATACTTTGATTTGACAGTCTTGGGTCAGGCGGTCCATCTAACTCGGTTCCACTTCTTAATATGATGGCATGAGCATTCCCCTTCGGGTTAGGTTGTGGTTGACCGGGAAATGTATCAGCCAGTGCAGCTGTAGGTGCTTGTTGTTGGGCCACTTGAGAGATTTGGGTTTCTAACATTTTATTGTGGGTGGCCAAAGCATCTATTTTGTTTGCTAATTGTTTTATCTGCTCATTAGTGTGTATGTTCTGATTTTGGACGTCTTTGTTTGTTTGCGCTTGGGTAGCTATGAAGTTCTCCATCATCAGTTCTAAGTTTGATTTTCTAGGCGCACTAGGAGCATTTGCAGGAGCTTTCTGATATCCAGGTGGCACGACAGGTGCTTGGTTTGGAGCATACAACGCATTGGGGTTTTTATATCAGAGATTTGGGTGATTTTTCCATCCAGGGTTGTACGTGTTTGAGTAAGGGTTTCCTTGAGCATAATTCACTTGGTCAGTTGGAGTTCCTGCCAAGATCTTACATTCAGTAACTAGATGTCCAGGTACTCCGCATATTTTGCAATTGGGAGTTATAGCAGCCACGGTGGCTGGAGGTATTACGGTCAAATTATCTATCTTTAGGGTGAGGGCATCTACCTTAGCATGGACACTGTCTAGGTCACTTATCTCATACATGCCTCCTTTTGTCGGTGTTTTCTATGCAGTACCTTTGTCTGCATGTCCTCTTTCACTTCCCCACTGATAGTGGTTTTGGGCCATGCTTTCTATTAGAGCATAGGCAGCGGTGTAGGATTTGTCCATAAGTGCACCACATGCGGCAGCGTCTATCGTTAATCTTGTATTGTAAAGGAGACCATTATAGAAGGTGTGGATAATCAACCATTATTCCAAGCCATGATGTGGGCATAGTCTCATTAGATCCTTGTATCGTTCCCAAGCATCGAAAAGGGATTCGTTCTCCTTTTGTCTAAAATCTCTTATCTGAGATCTTAGCATAGTTGTTTTGCTTGGCGGGAAGTACCTTGCAAGAAAGACTTTCTTCAGCTCGTCCCATGTAGTGACTGAGTTTGCGGGTAGAGATTGGAGCCAAGCTCTTGCTCTGTCTCTTAGAGAGAAAGGGAAGAGACAAAGTCTTATTGCCTCTTGACTGACCCCATTGTTTTTAATTGTATCTGCATACTGTAGAAATATTGATAGATGAAGATTAGGGTCTTCCATTGACCCACCATAGAACTGGTTCTGTTGTACAGCAGATAACAAAGAGGGTTTCAGTTCAAAGTTGTTAGCCTCGATTGGAGGGGCATCAATGCTATTGTGCGGTTCATCTTGTGAGGGAATGGCATAGGATTTGAGTGGGCGCGGAGCAGGATTGGCAGCCATTTCTTTAGTTGGTCGAGAAATAGGAGGTTCGAGTGATTGACGAGGTTGAGTGTTATGCAAGAGATGATACTCTTGAATGCGGCGTTTATGTCTGAGATAACGCTCGATATCGTTGATTTGTATGTATAACGGCTCGCCTTGCGAACGAGTGTTTGGCATACAAATAAGAAAAGAAAAGAAAAGAAATAGACAAGAAAGAGAGAAGTTTTTGCTCTAGTCTCTACTGTGTAACAAAAGAGTAGTGATATCGACTTAAATCAGTCCCCGGAAACGGCGCCAAAAAACTTGATCGGGTATTATACTTATGTATCCAATGATTCAGACTGCAAGTGCACAGTCTTATCGTGTAGTTTTAAAAGATATCGAACTACAAAGACTAATGAATCGATCTACCGTCTTCTATTGTTACTTCGCAAATCTAAAGCTAATGAATATTTGATTGGGTTGTAGGGGAAACTAAATACTAAATTAAATTGGATTTTTAATAATCAATTAGCATAATTACTAGTATGCAATAGTCGTACCTCGGGAACTAGCGACCTGTTGGGCGTCTTTATATTTTCAAAACAGCTTTCAGTAAAACTTATTTAGTTTAAAAACCCTCGTCTCACACTGTCGTTTTGTTGATCTAGGCTATGCAGTTAAGTCCTAACGTACGCTTCCGCCATCCCGCAGGAGTTAAAAACACTTTTTGAAAACTAAATAAAATCTTAATTAACTTTAAAGTGCTTCCGCTGTATTTTAAGCCAATGCCTAATTACTACTGTCCAGTTAAAAGATCTCAAACTTCCGCTTTGTTGACCCTAACCTCTATCTGTTTTTTACTTCCGTAACAAAACAATTTAATGATTAAAAATAGTAACTTAGGACAGAAAAGAAAGTTTTGTAGTAAAAATAATCCCAACTAAGTTATTAGTTCCCTTGGTTGAGTGACTTTACATACCGGTATAGGAATTCTAGGCTAACATAATATTAAACCAAATCACAGAATAATTTAAGAGACAAACAAAAATAAACATAATTATATTGATTAAAAAGCAATAAGAATTCGTAAACATAAACCTGGTAATAACTCTGAAGATAGAAGCACTCCTGCACAAATTGTAGGCTTTGCTTCGATCGGAGAATATATTTAACCATACAAAGAAAATAATGCTGGAAAGGAATATAGAAATAACTGGGAAATAAAATAATGCTGAAAAGAATATTCGCTCAAAGTAAATATAAAATCTCCAAAGTTTCTTGCCCAAAAAAAGAAGAACCCTTTCTACTGTGGTCTAAGGCTCTATTTATAAGTCTTGCGTGATAGTTGTTCTCGAAAATGTAGGAACAGTTTATTTCTTCCTTTGAGAAATAATAGGGCCATTGATTTGTCACGTTCCTTGGTGCTTTGACTGAGTGGGTCAGAAAATATAGGTAGTCGATGGATTAACATTTGAATGTGTTACTATCCGTTGGATGTGAAGAAAGTGGGGTAAGTGGCTTGTGACGTTCGTCACATTCAAGTGACGATAGTCACTTGGTCATTCTTAGCGCATGACGTCCAACATGACTCCTTGACAATCGTCAAGGTCTTCTTCAAGGTGGGTCACATGCTCACATGTATAATAGGCTTGAGCTCATTTCTTCTCCTTTGGCCTTTTTTGCTAGTTTTGCACCTCTTTTTTCTTCATTTCTTCCAAAGTGTCCAGCTTAATGCATATCTGCAAAAATAGAAAAATACCTGCATAATACCTATAAAATAATTTAATTTAAACTAAAGTATGAGAAGTATTTTGTGTATATCAAGCCAGAAATATCACATATTTGTGTGTCATCACAACTCTCCCCCACTTAAAAAGTTTCGTCCTCAAAATTACCTGACTCGAAAAGCTCGGGATAGGAATCCCACATCTTGCTTTCTAACTCTCATGTCGCACTTTCACCAGCTGCTCCTATCCAAACAACTTTAAACAAGGAGATCTCTTTGCCACGAAGAGACTTCATCTCACGATCTTAGATCCTTAATGGCATCGTCTCCACCGTAAGATTGTCTCACACTTGAATATCATCCAACTCAATCACATGGGAAGGATCTGGAACATACTTCTGAAGTTGTGACACATGAAACACATCATACAAGTTAGAAAGATTTGGCAGTAACGCCACTCTATAAGCCACTTTTCCCACTTTACTAGTAATTTGGTAAGGACCAATAAAACGAGGAGTTAGCTTATTTGACTTCAATGCTCACCCAACGCCGGTTGTAGGAGTAACTCGCAAAATACATGATCACCATCTTGAAACTCCAAGTCTTTTCTCCTTTTATCATGATAACTCTTTTGTCGACTTTGAGAAATTCTCATCTTTTCTCTAATCATCTTCACCGTCTCAGTAGTCTCTCTAACCAATTTTGGTCCAAGCACCACACTTTCACCCAACTCATGCCAACACAAAGGAGTTCTACACCTCCGACCATACAAAGCCTCGAACGGTGCCATTCCAATACTAGCATGAAAACTATTGTTATAAGTAAACTCAATCAAAGGAATATATGTATCCCATGAACCACCATGTTCAAGAATACAAGCACGTAACAAGTCTTCCAACGATTGAATCGTCCTTTCCGTATGACCATCAGTTTGAGGGTGATAAGTCGAACTCAACCTCAACTTTGAACCCAAAGCCTCTTGCAAGCTCTTCCAAAATTCATAAGTAAACCTCGGATCTCTATCTGAAACAATACACAAAGGAATGCCATGTAATCTCACAATCACATGCGTATAAATTTCCGCCAACTTCGATACAGGATAAGTGATGTTAATAGGAATAAAGTGATTCGACTTCGTAAGCCTATCAACAATCACCCAAATCGCATCGTGTCCTCTTGGTGTATTCGTTAACCCCGTTACGAAATCCATAGAAATACTATCCCATTTCCATTCTGGAATCTCTAACGGTTGCATCAACCCTGCAGGTTTCTGATGCTCCACTTTAGACTTCTTACAAGTCAAACAAGCATAAACAAACTGAGCCACCTCTCTTTTCATGCCCGACCACCAAAATAGTTTCTTTAAATCTTGATACATTTTGGTCGCTCCGGGATGAATACTCAAATTGCTTCTATGACTTTCTTCCAAAATCATTCTCTTCAAATCCACATCATCGAGAATACAAATCCTATCTCGGAACCTCAATACACCATGAGCATCCAACTTGAAATCTTCATTTTCAGTTTGTCCAATACCAACCAACAAATCAACAAGTTTCACATCAAGCTTCTGAGCTTCTCTAACACTATCAAGGAAATCATTATTGATCTTTAACATTCCCAAGATAACACTCTTCGGCGTCACTTCTACTACAAGACTCGTATCTCTAAATTGCTCAATCAATTCCAACTCTTTCACCATCAACAATGACATATGCAAAGTCTTTCGACTTAAAGCATCAGCCACCACATTAGCTTTACTAGGATGGTAATTCAATCCAAAATCATAATCTTTCAACAATTCAAGCCACCGTATTTGTCTCATATTAAGCTCTTTCTGATCGAACAAGTACTTCAAATCTAGAACCATAAAGATAATGCCTCCAAATCTTAAGCATAAAAACAACTGCTGCAAGCTCCAAATCATGCGTAGGATAATTCTTCTCATGAATCTTCAATTGCCTAGAAGCATAAGCAACCACTTTGCCATTTTGCATAAGTACACCACCTAAACCCATCTTAGAAGCATCACAATAAACAACAAACGGTTCTTCAGGATTAGGTAGAATCAAGATCGGAGCCGTTGTCAACCTTTT
This sequence comes from Vicia faba, assembly GCA_948472305.1. NCBI lineage: Eukaryota > Viridiplantae > Streptophyta > Magnoliopsida > Fabales > Fabaceae > Vicia > Vicia faba. The sequence goes on along the minus strand of OX451735.1, from coordinate 626,941,781 downwards.
CTTTAATTCAACAAAACTTTCTTCACACTTGACATCCCATACAAATGCAGCTCCTTTACAAGTCAACTTTGTCAAAGGGAGCGCCAACTTAGAAAAACCTTCAATGAACCTTCTATAGTAACCAGCCAATCCTAAGAAACTTCTAATCTCAGTAACAGACTTAGGAGTTTCCCATCTCAATACAACATCAACTTTAGAAGGATGAACTGCAATGCCATCACCAGAAATGACATGCCCCAAAAAGCTCACTTCACTTAACCAGAACTCACACTTTGACAACTTAGCATAAAGCTTCTTCTCTTTCAGAACTTCCAACATGATGTGCAAATGTTCTGCGTGCTCTTCTTCCGATTTAGAATAAACCAGAATATCATCAATGAAAACAACCACAAAACGGTCCAAGTAAGGAGGAAAATACGATTCATGTACTCCATGAATACTCCCGGTACATTAGTGACACCGAAAGGCATCACCAAATATTTATAATGTCCATACCTCGTTCTGAAAGCAGTTTTATGAACATCTTCTTCTTTCACCCTTATTTGATGGTAACCCGATCTCAAATCAATCTTGCTAAACATGCGAGCACCAACCAATCGGTCCATCAAATCATCAATTCTAGGAAGTGGATACCTATTCTTGATAGTCACTTTATTCAACTGACGATAATCAATACAAAGTCTCATGCTATCGTCTTTATTCTTCACCAATAACACAGGAGCTCCCCACGGCGACACACTAGGTCTAACAAACTTCTTCTCGAGCAAATCTTCTAATTGGCTCTTCAATTCTGCTAACTTAGATGCAGACATCCTGTATGGTGCCATAGAGATAGGTCTGGTACCAGGGACAAGATCCACAAAAAATTCAACTTCTCTTTCTGGAGGTGCACTAGGTATCTCATCAGGGAATACTTCGGGAAAATTGCACACCACCGGAAAGTTTGCTATCACATCTTGACTCTCCATAGAAAGAGTCTCCATCAACAATAAAACCAACGCCTCGTCCTTCATGAACTCATTCAACTGCTTCATCGACACCAACATAGATTGTTCTTCTTCTACTAAGGAACAAAACCTCACAGTGTTGTCATAGCAATTGATATGGACATAATTAGCTTTTAACCAGTCCATACCTAAAACCACGTCCAACCCGACAAGCGGTAAACAAACAAGATCCACCACAAAGTCTCTATCAAAGATTGATAAAGGGAAACTTGCACACACAAAAGAAGTAGTAACTGTTCCCTTATCCGGAACTTCTACCACCATATCTCTATCCAGAGACGACAAAGTGAGACCCAATCTCTTTACACAATCAACAGCAATAAAACAGTGAGTAGCACTAGTATCAATAATAGTAATAAGAGGAAAGCTATTAATGAAACTAGTACCTCGAACAAGACCATCCTCGTTTACCGTCGGAGCACCCGACAAAGCAAACACCTTTCCTGCTCCTTGAGTCCTCTTAGGCTTCTTACATTGATCACTAATGTGACCTCCCTCGCCATAATTAAAATAGACCACATCCTTATGTCTATAATTGCGAGTCATATGGCCCACTTCTCCACATCGGAAGCATCTCACCTCATTCTCCTTAGCTCTAACATCGCTTCGAAAAACATTACTTTTGTGGCCAGGTTTCCCACACTTGTAACAAACAATACTAGCAGGAGCATCTCCCCCACTAGTTCTTCGCCCTTGAAATGCTTTCTGTTTCCCTTTACCAGCTGGAGCATCATACGGTTTTCCACGGCTTTGCTGACCTTTGTTTCTCTTATCAGACATAATCTTATAATGAGCATTAATGTCCTCCTCAAAGATCCTACAACTATCAATCAAATCCGAAAAGACACGGATTTTTTGATAACCAACAACTTTCTTAATCTCAGGACGCAAACCATTTTAAAACTTGATGCATTTAGAGAACTCGCCATTCGGCCCATCATAATGCGGATAGAACTTGGCCAACATAGTGAACCTTACAGCATAATCAGTGATAGACATGCTTCCTTGCTTCAGCTCAAGGAACTCTATCTCCTTCTTTCCCTGAACATCTTCCGGGTAATACTTCCTCATGAATTCCCTTCGGAAAACTTCCCATGTCACTTCCTCACCAGCAATCTCAAGCCTCTGACGGGTTTCAACCCACCAGTCATCCGCTTCAGCACTTAGTTTATGAGTACCATAACGGATCCTTTGCACTGGAGTGCAATCCATCACACGGAAGATTCTTTCAATCTCCTTCAGCCACGCTAAAGCACCTTCGGAATCATACTTTCCTTGGAAAGTAGGAGGATTCTCACTTTGGAAGGTTGCCAAACTACGAGACCCAGCGTTCTCGTCAGTATTCGGAGGGTTTTGGAAAGCCTGAGCCATTGCCTGCATAGCAGTAGCAAGAGCCTCATCATTCCTACCAGTGTTCCTTCCAGCCATAACAACTTCTGCTCAAAACAAAACAAGGATTAGAATCAACAAATAACAATACTTGATTGTTAGACAACAAAAAAACTCAACAATTTGGCCGGACATACCGACCTTCTCTGATACCACTAATGTAACACCCTAATTCTACCCCTCGTAATTAATAATAAAATCAGAGTTTCAAAATTTCATCCAAACATAAATTGAGGTATCACATATTCGTGTTTTTCATCACTTTGCATTATAATGCACATCACAAAATCAAAAGTCGGATATACCGATTCATAACATAAATCATCATGTAAGCATATGACTAATCACAACACAACGGATGTGTTCACAAAATGTACGTATCATGTTATCATCAATACATAAAGTCATAAGATAGTATACATAAACTATCCTATCAAAATAATAACGTCGCCCAAATCCCGAGTGTTACTACTATCAGAGCAGAGCGACTCAAAATAAACAGACTCGAGCTAATCCTCATCATCCTCGCGGATCACCTGCACGTTACCAATATAAAGGCAACGACGAAACAAGTAAAGGGTGAGATATTCCAAAATATATAATTAAAGGCATGATAAAATATATAAATAGTTTTGGAATCATAAATGATATATGATTAATAAGAATATGTCAACAAATATCAAAATCTCACATACTTTAAAATCATCATTTAGTGTATAAAATCAACACTTTAATTTCAACACATAATTACCATAATCATGTCAAAACACGACATAAACTCCATCGCCATAAACTCATATCGTCGCTTTACCGTCATGTTATATCCATCGCATAATTTTCATGAAATTATCACATCATAATCACTTTATGTTCAACACCAAAATCATCACAAAACAAGGTATCATATAACATCGCAATTCATTATAAGCCATCAAATAAAGCTCAACGCCAAAAGACTCAAAAATAAACATAACCGACTCCATGAGACACGACTATGTTATGCATGTGGTACCCGTCGCTTTATCCATAATTAGGGACATTCAGCATAAAATCCCATCGTCGCTTTGGCATAAAAGCCCTCATCGCTTGGCATAAAAGCCCTCGTCGCCAATGCAATGTATGTGACTCGACAACACGATATCACAAACACAACACAACAAAACTTCATTATCGCACATCAAAATTGGTATAAAACCCACGTCGCCATATTCATCCACATCAAGATAAACATATCATCGCATCACATATCATCAAGTATTCATTATAAATAAATCGACGCAAACATCATGTTTAATCACCCCACATCATTATCAAATAATTCATTAAATTTCAAACACGGAAAAAATAGTCAAACATCAATAATCGTCGCGAAAGTCATTCATAATAATCGAAATCAATCATAAGCATTAACGTCGCAATCGGATTGTCCATACGCGACTTAAACCGACTAAAACGTAACCCAGTTCAACTTAACCATAAACTGACTTATTTCGGGCCGCTCCGTTAAAAACCCATAATCTCGAAAAACTAACCTCGCCACGATGTTCTACACATCAAAATTAGCTAGCACGTCAATTTTTGTTAAATTCGGAGCAACTTGCTCCGTCGCCGAAATTGCCGAAATCGAGAAATTGGAACATAATCGGGTTCCAAATTAAATCGGCTAACTTATGTCATATTTGTATTTAATTAATATAAATATTTAATATATTAAATTAAGAAAATAAAAACAAAATATAAATTAATTAATTAATTTTTCTAAACTTACTTTTCCATTATGCCTACTGCCAGTTAACGTTACTGCTATTCCTTTTCATTTTAGTTTCAAAATTATACTGCATAATTTTCTTTTTGTTTCAAAACTATACTGCAAGATTTTCTTTTTGTTTCAAAACTATACTGCATAATTTTCTTTTTGTTTCAAAACTTCATCTTACACATGTTTTAGTTTATAAGCTTAGAAATCAATTTCTATAGTGCTATCACATACTGTTAGTTCATTTTGTTTCAAAGCTTCAATTCAATTACACAAGGTTATGTTCTAATCTCCATTTAGTAAATATACTGCATATTTAGTAAATGGTAAATGTAAATATCCTGCTATTTCTTTTTTTTTATAAACTAAACTTAATTAATATAATCTTTATTTTCTTTTTAATTCCAATTTAACTAACCTAATACTAATTCAACAACAACAACACCTAATTAACTCTTCTAATTTCTATCACAAATCCTCAACAAAACTCAAAAAAATCTAACATCAATTTTTTTTCCCAAATCTAAAATATATCAAATCAAACCCTAACTATAAGCATTGGAAAATCAAACCCCTTACCTTAAATGCTTGAATTGATTCTTGATGTTCCAACCCTAGCTTTGGCTTTGTTCTTGCTCTTCTCTTCTCCAAGACTCTCTTCTCTCAAACTCTCTCTATCTCTGTGTTTTTAATGTTATGACATAAAACAAGTAGTGTTGTGTTTGGTTTAGGTACAAGACTTAAGCTAGCAAAATACCAAAAAGCCCTTGGTCTTAAAATATCACTACTAAATAATACTAAATAATATTATTACCCCAAATAATTAAAATAACTCTGAATAATTAAATATCGGTCCGAATAATATTTTACCGAACCGAATGGAATAAATACCGGACCGAATAAAATAATTACCGGTCCCTCAAAAATAAATACCGGATCGAATAAAATAATTACCGGTCCCTCAAAATAAATATCGGACCGAATAAAATAATTACCGGTGTCTCAAAATAAATATCGGACCGAATAAAATAATTATCGGTCCCAATAAAACATCGCCGAATATATTAACAGATATAACGGTTAATTTAAATATTCTCGTCGCAAAAATAAACGTCAAACGGTAACTCGAAAATATTAATATAATATAATATTAAATAAAATGGGGCGTTACAATGGCCATGGTTTCCAATGAAGTTTTCAAGGATTACGCGCAGAAGTGGAGAGATCTAGTTGGGAGAGTGCAACCCCCTCTGTCTGAAAGGGAGTTGGTGGATATGTTCTTAGGCACTCTATCGGGCCCTTTCTTCAACCATCTGATTGGAAGTTCATCTGCAGGATTTACTGAGTTAATACTAACCGGAGAGAGGGTGGAAGGTGGCATAAAAGTGGAAAGATTCAGAAGGATTCATCTGCCTCTACAACTGTGAGAAAACCTTTCATTGGGAAGAAGGAGGTATCTGTTGTTTATCCTCAAAGGAACCAAGGGAGAGTCGAGCACCGACCAATGGTAGGGGCTGTCATGATCCCAAAGCTTACATCTGATCAACCAAGAAGTAATCAACCGAGGGTGGAGAGGCCAGTCCGGCAATTCACCATAATCAATATGACTCTAGCCCATGTTTTCTCGCATCTTCTGAAATGCAATTTGGCGACTTTAAAAGAAGCTCCAAAGAACCCCAACACAGCATCCCCTCATTATCACCCAAATTCCCGTTGCGCATATCATTTCGAAAGTCCGGGTCATAACACTAACAACTGTTGGGCCCTGAAAAACAAGATTCAAGACCTTATAGAGGCAAAAGAGATTGAGTTTGATACGCCCGAGAAGCCAAACGTCATTTCTGCTCATATGCCCAGGCATGGTCATAACACCAATGCAATTGAAGAAGATTTGTTTGTTACCACAATTGATGAACTCGTGACTCCACTCCCAATCATTAAGATAAACTTGTTGAAAGCTGGTGTATTCCCGGGTTGTAATAAAGACTGCCATCTTTGCTTATCCTCACCAACTGTTTGCCCTTTGTTGAAAAGAAGCATTCAATACTTGATAGACAACAAAGAGATTATGTTTGAAAGTACTCCTGTTTCACCTGTTCTTTTTGAAGATGTTTCAATCATCACCATCTCCGCCAATTCTTCCAGGGTTCCCAAAAGACCCGTTAGGATTACATCGGTTCCAAAAACTACTCCTCTTATAATCACAATGCCTGGGCCAGTCCCGTATGAATCAGACAAAACTGTGTCATGGAATTACGGTGGGGATATTTACTACCATGGCATCAAACAAGATGGGCTGGCCGCCGAAGAAATAAACTCCGAAGAAGAAGACTCTGACATTAGCAATATTGCCGGAACCAGTAAGATTACCCGAAGCGGTAGAATCTTCTCTCTAGAAATTGCCCCCCCAAAGGCAGTTTTTGGACCCGTGGCTGCTCCAAAGGTTACCTCTGTACCAATAATCATATCTACAAGTACTCCTATTGACGAAGACGACACAACCCCTGTTGTTATCCCTACCAACACTCCTACTGCTGAAACTCGAGGAAAAAGTATTCAAGAAGAGTCTGTCCGGACGAAGGCTCAACCACTGACTATCCCTGAAACCTCCAAGAAGGAAATGGAGGAAATCCTGAGAATAATAAAGAAGAGCGACTACGACGTAGTTGAACAGTTGGGGAAAACTCCCTCCAAAATTTCCATGCTAGCGTTGCTACTGTGTTCCGAGGCGCATGCGAAAGCCCTAGTGAAGTTCCTAAAGACGGCCCATGTGCCTCAAGAGACGTCTGCTGACCAATTTCAAGATTGCGTGGCCAGTTTGACAGCGGATAACGGTCTAGGCTTCTCGGATGCTGATCTGACACCAAGAGGAAGAAAGCACAACGAGGCACTGCATGTCTCTATGGAATGTATAGGCATAACTCTGGCCCATGTCTTGGTGGACACTGGCTCATCTTTGAATGTTTTACCGAAGAAAGCTCTCGACAGACTAGACTACGAAGGACTGACGTTGAAACCCAGTAACATAGTCGTAAGAGCATTTGATGGCTCAAAGAGGATGGTGCACGGGGAGGTGGACATCCCCATAAAGGTTGGGACTCAAACTTTCAACTCAACCTTCTATGTAATGGACATCTGCCCCTCTTACTCATGTCTGCTAGGACGACCGTGGATCCATAATGTCGGTGTTGTCACCTCTACACTGCATCAGATACTGAAATATCCGGTCCAGGGAAAGATTATCACTGTCCACGGAGAGGAAGAGTATATTATTAGCCACCTCAATTCTTTCCGGTATGTAGAATTGGACGGCGAGTTAATTGAAACTCCTTTTCAACATTTCGAAGAGGTCCCCCAAGAGGTAGTAGTAACCAAGACGGTGTCCCAGATTCCAAAGATTACAAGACCTCCACTCTGGATGTCATCTCTGAAAGACGCCAAAGCAGTAGTAGAGGAGGGTGGATGCACTATCTGGGGGCAACTTCCGGATATTCCGTATAAATCTGACAAGTTTGGCTTAGGGTTCACTTCAAGTGCTCAGAAGGCTGTGCACTGTGCCCGTGCTGAAGGGCCACCCTTGAAGATTAGCAATCGAGAGGTCAATACGGTGGAAGATGGTGAAGAGGATTGCAGCTTGGAAGATTGGATCTTTCCTACTATCAACGGAGGACTTCGCAATTGGGAAGCCAGAGACTTTGTCCCAATAACTTTCATCCCTCAGTAATTTATCTTTACATTTCTGTTGGACTTGTAATATTCACAAACAATTCGCACATTTAAAACCTTGTGTCTTGCCTGAGGCACAATAGTCCATTTGTAAGGGTTTTTATTTCATCTTCATATGACATTCAATGAATCATGGACGTTTTTCACATACAAACTTTTTGTGCTCATTGTTTTTCTTTTACATTTTTATTTTTAAGGATGGCTATACCCTTACACACACCCACACTCACAAATGCAGGTACCCCTCCATTCCGGATCCCATGGGTAATGATACTGCTATGGCCTTTTGTGACTCTAAGGATCTAATCTACCAAGCCAAAGACGAAGGTGAGGAAGATTGTGAAGTACCAGGGGAACTGGGCAGACTACTACAACAAGAGGAAAGAGCCATTCAGCCTCACGAGGAACCTGTGGATACAATCAATCTGGGTACCGAGGATGATAAAAAAGAGGTCAAGGTGGGTGCCAATCTGGAGCCCAGTGTCAAGGAGCGTCTGATTCAGCTGTTGCATGATTATGTTGAGATCTTTGCTTGGCCATATGAAGATATGCCAGGACTTGATACGGACATCATGGTATATCGTCTGCCGACAAGAGAAGATTGCTCGCCAGTAAAACAAAAAGTTCACCGCATGAGACCTTATATGTCAGAAAAGATCAAAGCGGAGGTCATGAAGCAATTTAATGTTGGGTTCTTGGCTGTCACTTCCTATCCTCAATGGGTTGCCAACATCGTTCTCGTGCCTAAAAAAGACGAAAAGGTACGAATGTGTGTAGACTATAGAGATTTGAATAGGGCCAGTCCTAAAGATGATTTTCCACTTCCCCACATCGATATCCTGGTTGACAATACGGCCCAACACAAAGTGTTTTCCTTCATGGACGGATTCTCAGGTTACAACCAAATCAAAATGGCACCTGAGGACATAGAGAAAACTACGTTTGTCACACAGTGGGGGACATTCTGCTACAAGGTGATGCCATTCAGACTGAAGAATGTTGGGGCAACCTATCAACGCGCCATGGTAGCTTTATTTCACGACATGATACATCATGAAATAGAGGTATACGTAGATGATATGATATCCTGATCACAAACAGGAGAAGAGCACTTGGATCACTTGCAAAAGTTGTTTGAAAGATTGAAGAAGTATAAGCTAAGATTGAATCCAAACAAGTGCACATTTGGAGTCCGGTCCGGTAAACTCCTAGGCTTTATCGTCAGCAACAAAGGTATTAAGGTCGATCCTGCCAAGGTTAAAGCAATACAAGAAATGTCTGCTCCTCGTACTGAGAAGGAAGTCAGAGGATTCTTGGGGCGCCTGAACTATATTGCCAGATTCATTTCTCACCTAACAGCTACTTGTGAGCCAATATTCAAACTATTGAAGAAAGATCAAGTAGTCAAATGGAACAATGAATGCCAGGTCACTTTTGACAAAATCAAAGAGTACTTACAAGATCCTCCTCTTTTGATGCCACCAGTCGAGGGAAGACCACTGATCATGTATCTGACCGTTTTAGAGAACTCAATGGGGTGTGCATTGGGGCAGCATGACGAGTCTGGCCGAAAAGAGCATGCTATTTATTACCTGAGCAAAAAGTTTACCGACTGTGAAACCAGATATTCACTGCTCGAGAAAACTTGTTGCGCTCTGGCATGGTCTGCTCGCCGGCTAAGACAGTATATGCTTACTCATACTACCTTATTGATATCTAAGATGGATCCGATAAAATACATCTTCGAAAAGCCTGCTCTATCTAGGAGGATAGCTAGATGGCAGATGATCCTAATAGAATACGACATACAGTATACTACCCAGAAAGCTATAAAGGGTAATGTGTTAATTGATCATCTTGCTCATCAAGCTGTAGAAGATTATCAGTCTATGAAGTTTGAATTCTCGGATGAAGACATCATGACATTAGACAACTGTGAAGAAATCAGGCCATATGACGGACCTGAAAAAGGATCCCGATGGACTCTGTTCTTTGATGGGGAATCCAATGCACTTGGTAATGGTATCGGCGTTGTACTCATATCTCCGGAAGGGTGTCATGCTCCCTTTACTGCCAGAATTTGCTTCAACTGTACAAACAACATGGCGGAGTACGAAGCATGTATCTTTGGTCTCAGAGCTGCCATAGACTTGGGAATCAAATCCTTAGACGTGTTTGGATATTCAGCTTTGGTCATCAGTCAGATCAAATGGGAATGGGACACTAAGCACCCAAACCTTATCCCTTACAAAGAACATGTTTTGACATTGCTACCACATTTTGAGAAGATTACCTTCGAGCATTTCCCGCGAGAAGAAAATCAGCTAGCAGACGCTCTAGCTACAATGTCATCTATGTTTAAACTTAATTGGGATAACGAAGCTTCCCAGATCACCATCGAACGAATGGATGAACCAACACACTGTCACAAGATTAATACTGAAGAGGTAGTGGACCAGCCTTGGTTTCATGAAGTCAAGAGGTATCTCGAGGCTCAAGAATATCCAGAAGGAGCTTCAATCAATGATAAGAAGTTCTTAAGGAGATTCTCTGCTAATTTCTTCCTTAGTAATGGCATCCTATACAAACGTAAACATGACTCCATTCTGCTTCGGTGTATGGATAAGATTGAAGCGGAAAAGATCATGGCTGAATTACATGAAGGTACCTTTGGCACCCACTCCAGTGGGCATACGATGGCAAAGAAAATCCTACGGGCAGGCTATTATTGGTCTACTATGGAAGCAGATTGCTATCAACACTCTTGGACCTGTCATAAGTGTCAAATTTATGCTGACAAGGTGCACGTACCTCCGGTTCCTCTAAATGTCTTGACGGCTCCTTGGCCCTTTACTATGTGGGGAATTGATATGATTGGGGAGATCAAGCCAACAGCCTCCAATGGACACCGCTTCATCCTAGTGGCCATTGACTATTTTACAAAGTGGGTAGAAGCAGCTTCCTTCGCTTCCGTTACCAAGAATGTTGTTGCTCGCTTCATCAAACAAAATCTCATTTGCCGGTACGGTATCCCGGAAAGGATCCTTACTGACAATGGTGCAAATCTTAACAACACTATGATCACCGCCTTGTGCGAGCAATTCAAGATTCAGCATCACAATTCTTCCCCCTATCGGCCAAAGATGAATGGTGATGTCGAAGCTGCAAATAAAAACATTAAAAAGATCATACAAAAGATGACAGTCACATACAAAGACTGGCATGAGATGCTACCATCCGCTCTCCACGGGTACCGTACCACGGCTCTCACGTCAACTGGGGCAAAACCCTATTCTTTGGTTTACGGCATGGAGGTTGTTTTGCCTATTGAGGTCCAAATCCCCTCTCTGAGGATTATAAAGGATGCAGGTTTGAATGAAGATGATTGAATCCAGACTCGACTTGATCAACTGAACTTAATTGATGAAAAGAGACTTACTGCTGTTTTCCATGGTCAAATGTATCAAAAGGGGATGATCAAAGCTTTCAACAAGAAAGTCAAACGCCAAGAATATCAAGTTGGGGATCTAGTGATCAAACGTATCATTTTGCCACAAAGTGATCCCAGGGGAAAATGGACTCCTACCTATGAAGGACCATTGTAATCAAGAACATATTCTCTGGTGGGTAATGATCTTGACCACCATGGACGGTGACGACCTGTCACACCCTGTGAACGCGGACATAGTCAAAAGATACTACGCATAAGAGACCCGCTAGGTTGACACACCTAGGAAAAACAAGGGCATCCCGGCGAACCAAAAAGGTTCGGGCAAAAATTAGGGATAAAATAATAAAAAAATCTGTACACCCGGCAAGTTGAAAACCCGAAAGGGTGACTTGGGCAAAAAAGGGTTTCCCGGTGGACTGAAAACCCGAAAGGGCGGTCCAGGCAAAAGTTATGGAATTAAAGCGTATGACTATGTCTCGTCGGATCACTTAACGGAAAACATTTGACTTCCACTGATAAACTCGGAGTTTCTGATCAATTCAATCATCTTCGGACAAGGCAAATAGACAAGATATTCGGAGATATGAAGGCTATAGCATAATGGGAACCACATGGGATTATTACGCATAGCTATCTTTCTTTGTATAAATTTTTCTTGTTTTATGACACCATTCTCTTACTAGAATGTTTGTCCCCTTTGTACAAAAAAAATATATACTTATTCAAAATTAATACAAAGATCCCCCTTTGAAAGTGAAAAAACTATTTGTCTTTTCTTTACGATTGTGTTTTGTTTGCAAAAAAACGTCCAATGATTCATTGATGAACATATGCATTTGAACATAATTACTGTTTACAAATAAACAAAATGAGAAAGACAATTACTGACAGGTGGAAAGAATAGGAAAATGTCTCTAGGCTATTATCCAAGAAATCTCCACAGTACGTCATTTGAGCCCCCAGCGGAACAAAATTTCAAATTATTAATCCCCAGTAGAAATCGTCAAATTTCTCAAGATTCCCCAAACAGATCTTACAAGCAGTACATGGCATTGCCCTCATAATAGAATTTACTTCTCTCAACAAGAGTTCGTTAGTACTTCAACTCCAAGACATGAAAGTTCAACATATCCTCAGCAACTTTCAAGGATTTATTTTCCTCGATCAAACAGCAATACAGCATATCAGCTTACATGCACGTACATTACATCCATGTATCATAAACATTGGTAAAGCAAATATATTGCATCATACATTTCATGCAACATAACTTTGTGTTTCAGCTAACATTTTACCCTTTTCAGGATAACATTAACAGCTACCATTAACAATATGCAATTAGATACAGTTCAGATACGCTTCAGACACGGATGCCATTCTGATACTCATTCAGATTCAACTATCAGATACAGTTCAGATACGCTCCAGACACGGATGCTATTCTGATACTCATTCAGAATTCAAGTTCAGATATAGTACGGATACGCTCCAGACACGGATGCCATTCTGCTACTCATTCAGATTCAACCTTTTGATACAGTTCAGATGCGTGCCAGACACAGATGCCATTCTGGTACTTAGTCAAAATCAACTTTCAGATACAGTTCAGACACGCTCCAGACACTGACTCAGTTCTAATACTCATTCTTTCAGCTTACAAATTACAATTCAACAAACATTTTTGGATGGCATCTGTAAGCCCGTCTTCAACAAGATTTTATCGCTTCTCCAAATGGCATCTCTAAGCCCACTCCCTCAACTACACATCGTCGATTGCAAATTTCTGGGCACTCTAGTGTCCAATCATTCTCTCACCTTCGAGTCACGAATGGCAAAACTCGCCAATCTAACTCTTCAGGTTTAAGAAGATTGAACAAGGGCAGCTGTTGTACCCCAAAATTTTCCCTCTCATTTATCAAGATTATTCTCACAAGATCTCTTAAACTCAAGACGAGATTAGGGTTTGACCAGCTCAAGACCTCTCATCATGCACTGATCACCCAAAATTAGGGTTTGAGTTTGCCCAAGGATTTTTGAACTATCAATGCTTCATATGACCTTCAAACATCATTATGGACCCTTAAGATTACTCATGACAAGTTTCAAGCTTTGAACCATATTTTTGATCAGTCAATTGGACAGTTGACCTAAAAATCAGTTGTATTGGGGAAAAAGTCAACCATGGCCAATTTACAGTCAAACTTCATAATTTTTTATCCACATCAACATTTTAGACTCATATGTATCATTTGATCAAGTTTAGACCATAATTCCTCAAGAAATTTGATCAAATCATCAAAAGGGTAAAATGGTCAAGATTAGGGTTTTGACTGAAAAAAGGGTAATTTCTGATTTTTGACCTAGCAAATGACCAACTGATTTGAAGCATGGTTTCAAGGGTTCAATTGAATCATCTTGACCTAATTACATGGTTCAAAACATTGCAAATCCACTGGATAGACAGGTGAAATTTGCAGTCAACTGATCAAAAGTCAACTGTATACTGAAAAGTCAAACTTTGACTTTTTAGTCAAAATCAAGTGCCAAGGATCATAATTCATCAAAACATGTCAAAATGTGAAACTTGTTCATCAAGGAATCAATGATTGGAGATTTGGTTTTAAAATTTGAAATTTTCTTAACTTAGAAATTTTTCTAAGTATAGAAAATTTCTTATTTTTTCTCAACTTTAAGCCATTTTTTCACTATGATACAAGATGATTAAAAGGAAAATCCCAACATGAAAGTTGTAGATCTCCATGAAATCTACAACTTTTCTTCACACATTTTTCCCTAAAGATGCTTGGATCTCAAGATATAATTTTGTGAATACATGCCCATGAACTAAATTAACTTAGTGAAATTTTGCCCTAATTTAGGCTGGTTTTTTACCTAACTTCATGGCAATTTTTCACCAAGTTACAAGAGGTATCTTGAAATGCATTTCAAATATGAGTTATAGAGAACATTGGAAGATTTCCAAAATGTCCAAGAACTCCTTGAGATCATTTTTGAGTAGGGAGAATCGAAGAGATGAAGTTGGCAATTTTTCACTTTGTTTTCAAGCCATTTCATGAAGAACAAAATTCAAATCTGAACCTATGCTGCCTAATTCTTGCTTTACAGGTCTCAAAATTGTTTCTCACTTCATAATTTTATGCTTACTCAGTTGATAAAGCCTTAATCCAATCCCAAGAGTCTTTGTCCAAGTTGTAATTCCATAAATGGCACAAAGTTGCCATTGCCATTTTGGAAAAGCTTCACTTTTGCAACTTTCCAATTCTTGAGCATTGGACCTCTCTTCTCTGCACACACAAGTCCTACAGACCTAAAGCAATTTGTATAGAGCTTGTACCAACTCCAAGCAGGCCAGTACAAGCATATAGAGACTTGTCCCTTCACTTTGCTTCAAAAGCAAGAAAGAATGCAAAAAGCCTACAACTCAAAGAACTGTTGTGAAACTGACTTAAGACTTTCTACATACTAATACACAAATCCATTATAGTTTAGAACACGATTGCTAAAGGGCTGAAACACTCCAAATCTCCAGATCACCAAAAAACTGTCAAAACTTGCAGTTTGTGTCCAAGCATAGCAATCCATCAATTTGCTCGTGCGTTTCAAGTTTTAATCATTCAAACACTTTACCTACCTCATATTTAAGTGATCCAGACCATCATCCCTGCACTGTAACTCCTCCTTCTTCATCTTCCATTTTTGTTTTTCAAGCTTGCAGGTTGACTTGGATAGCGAGTTTCAGGCACTTCCAAAGCAAGGCAAGGATTGGAACACACTCAGGGAGGTTCAAGCAAGCTAAAGCAACCTTCAGGCCTTCCTAAATCTCACTCAAACTCCATTCACGATCTCAGCTGAAAGAGGTAATAATTCCAACTTCTATCTCTTCATACAGGCATCCATTGGCCATGATTTGTGAAAGAAAAATGTAGATATTATAGTGCTGAAGCTAACCATGTGCATAGATTTCATTTCTGATCATTATGTATAGAGAATTTTAGCATTCAAATTTCTGTAAAAATTAGGGCTTTCAAAATTCGTTTTAATCTTTGATTGTTAGTTTCCATAAGTTACATGGTTGAAATCATGGGGATGAGTACTATCATTTTCATGTTGGAAGTTTTCATTTTCATTGAGAAATGAGAAAGATACAGGAGTTCTGGCCAGCTTGAGGAAGAAGATGAAGTACAGGGCAAGGAAATTTCTTATGTTATGTTTTTATTGTTTCATATAAACCAACAGATGTACAGCCACCCCAGGGGAAAGGTAGCGCGCTGGCAAGGCCCAGGTCATGGGTTTGAACCTTGGCGCTACCTTTTACATTTTTTCAGTTTCAGTTTTGGCTTTTTTGGCCAGATGGGCTTGGTTCTTGGGTTGTCTGTTTTTTTTTTCTAACACACTAATCCCTGTTTGCTTGCAGCACCCCTGGCCCAATCTTTTTATTATTTATTTTATTTTCATATTTGTTTTATTAAAATATTTTCTCTAACCCATAAAAATCATAAAAAATATAAACATGATAAATTTTGCATTTTGTTTATTTTATTTTATTTTCACATAAAAAAATATTTTTATTAAACTATATATTAATTATTTCTTTCTTAAATAAACTTGTAAATATAATAGAATTATGTTAACTATTTTATTTCCTTTTTTTATTCATACTTGTAAAATATTTATTTTTGATATATAAAAACTAAATATTTTCATAAGATATTATTTATTATTTTTAATACAAAAATACACAAAAAAATAATACCTAAAGAACTTTATTTTCCCTTTAATTAGAAATAAGGGTTAACCATTTTTCTCAAGAAATAATTTCCTTTTTTAATATTTTTAGGATTAGGTTAAAACTCCTCTTCACATAAAAAAGAAAACAAAATCTTTTTCTTGCATATACATAACATTACATTTAATTTATAGTGTATCTTATTTATTCAAATATTCGTGCAAATTCGATTTGGTTGTAATAGCTTAATTAGATTTAGATTATTGCAAAACCCCATTCATAATTTGTATTCCCCCCTCCCATAAAAAATGTTGTAATAGCGTAGTAATCTTTAAATTACATAATTTACCGCTTTTATATACAATGCTAGTAATTAGGGTTTGTATGCCAAGACAAAAACAAATCAAATAGAAAACCCTAAATCCAACATAAAATCAAGCATGAAAATAACACACTTGCACACAGGCATCCTTAGGGTTTTTCCACTTGGTTGCCTTATATAAAAAAAATAGCCATATTACGCATGCGAAGTATCTTGGCAAAACAAACAAATATAAGATCATAGTCCCTCGATGACGCTATTCTAAGTTGCCTTACAAAAATGATTTTAGTCCCTCAAAATACTAAGATACTTTGCAATATTGCTAATCATGGTTATACGATGACCCACGCCCATCCCGTTTGCATCCAAAGATAGGGTTACTTACCAAATCAATGGTAAGACAACAATGTCAAAGAAATAGAAAATGAACAAGAAAGACATTTGAGTAGGTAGATTACTTCTAGTTACTTGCTCTATTTTCAAACAACATCCTTGCTATTTTCAAAACAAACACACACATTTCCAAACATCTTACAAACATTGAAAAGTTTTTCAAAAAGACAAACATCTTTGTATACATTCTTACGAACGAGAATCATTACAAAGATTGCCTAAACAAATGGCCTCTTTTGCAAAATACTTTCAAAACCACACCAAACACAATTTCAAAACAAAAAGCAAGTGATCTAGCAAGTAACTAAGAGCTCATGGAAAACCATAGATGAAAAGGGTGCTAATACCTTCCCTTTTCATAATCTACCCCCCGAACTCAAGAAACAATCTCAAAGGTATTTCCTGTGCTTTTTCACCTTTCCTTTTGGATAAAAGAAAAGTCGGTGGCGACTCTTGCTAACCGCAACATTTGCCATCAAACGCAAACCCCTCAAGTCAGTTCTCCCACCGCATCACAGTTTGTTCTAATTCTTCTCCAGATCCCTGCCGGTTCAGCTTAAATCTCTCAAGGATTTACTCTGATTCTTTCCCGCAAACGCTTTCTCTGGTTCAGATAAATCTCTCAATGGTTTGTTCTGATTCTTCTCCAGATCCCTGTCGGTCCAGCTTAAATCTCTCAATGATTTATTTTGATTCTTTTCCGCGGACGCTTTCTCTGGTTCAGATAAATCTCTCAATGGTTTGTTTTGATTCTTCTCCAGATCCCTGCCGGTTCAGCTTAAATCTCTCATCGATTTATTCTGGTTCTTTCTCACAGATGCTTTCTCTGGTTCAGATAAATCTCTCAATGGTTTGTTCTGATTCTTTTCCATATCCCTCCCGGTTCAGCTTTAATCTCTCAATGATTTATTCAGATTTTTTCTCGCAGACGCTTTCTCTAGTTCAGATAAATATCTCAATGGTTTGTTCTGATTCTTCTCCAGATCCCTGCCGGTTCAGCTTAAATCCCTTAACGGTTTATTCTGATTCTTTCTCGTAGACGCTTTCTCTGGTTCAGATAAATCTCTCAATGATTTGTTCTGATTCTTCTCCAGATCCCTGCTGGTTCAACTTAAATCTCTCAACAGTCTATTCTGATTCTTTCCCGCAGACGCTTTCTCTAGTTCAAGTAAATCACTCAAAGATTTACTATGATTCTTCCCAGTTAAAGAATATTCAAGATCTCTTTTGGTTCAGTTTAAACCCCTCAACAGTTGATCCTGATACTTTCCAAAGGAACACTTCTGTTTCAGATAAGTCGCGCCAGAGATTTATTCTAATTCTTTTCCAGTTGAAATCAAGTTTCAGACTTAGTCCATTTTCTGTCAACAGTCACCCTTGGATGACATCCACAAGCCCTTCTCCAGCAAATCTTCATCATTCCTCCAAATGGCATCTATAAGCCCATTCCCATTTCTTCTTCGAGTGCAAATTTCCGGGCACTCTAGTGTCCAATCATCTTCCACCTTCAAGTCACGAATGGTGGATCCGCCAATCTAACTCTTCAGGTTTAAGAAGATTGAATAGGGGCAGCTGTTATACCCCAAAATTTTCCCTCCCATTTATCAAATATTTTCTCACAAGATCTCCTTTGGTTCAAAACTGTACAAGGATTGATCAACTCAAGACACCTTCTTAAGCACCGATGACTGAAATTAGGGTTTGAGATTGCACAAGGGTAATTGAACTTTTAATACCTCAAATGACTTTCATGGATCATTATGGACCCTCAAGATTTCTCATGTCAAGTTTCAAGTCTTGGATCACAGGTTTGCTCAGTCAATTGAGCAGTTGACCTAAAAATTAGTTGTATTGGGGAAAAAGTAAATTGTTGCCAATATACAGTCAAACTTCATAATTTTTATTCATATCAACATTATAAACTCATATTTATCATTTGATCAAGTTTGGACCATAATTCCTCAAGAAATTTGATCAGATCATCAAAAGGGCAAAATGGTCAAAATTAGGGTTTTGACTGAGAAAGGGCAATTTCTGATTTTTGACCTAGCAAAGGGTTAATTGGTTTGAGGCATGATCTCAAGAGTTAAATTGAATCATTTTGACCTAATGGCATGACTCAACATTTCTCAAGGTCATTTGATTGATAGTTGATTTTCAGTCAACTGATCAAAAGTCAATTGTACACTGAAAAGCCAAACTTTGACTTTTTAGTCAAAATCAAGTGTTAAAGATTACAATTCATCAAAACATGTCAAAATATGAAACTTGTTCATCAAGAAATCAAAAATTCAAGATTTCATTTTGAAAAGTCAAAGTTCCAAACTTAGAAATTTTTCGAAGTGTTGAAAACTTCATTTTTTTTCATAACTTTGAGCCATTTTTTCACCATGATACAAGATCGTTCAAAGGAAACTTTCAACATGAAAGTTGTAGATCTCAATGAGATATAAAACATTGATTTACACAACTTCTCCTGGAAATGCATGGATTTCAAGTTATGATTTTGTGAATACATGTTCATGAAACTAAACACTTAGTGAAAATTTTGCCCTAGTTTAGGCAGGATTTTGACCTAACTTCATGGAAATTTTTCACATAGTCCCAAGGGGAATTTTCAAAAGTGATTCAAATATGGGTTGTATAGCACATTAAAAGCTTTCTAAAATGTCCAAGAACTCCTTGAGATCATGTTTGAGCAAGTAGAATCGAAGGCATGAAGTTGGCATTTCATTCTTGAATTATAGGTCATTTTCATGAAGAACAAGAATTCAAATCCATGTTTAGGCTGCACAATCTTTGCTTTGCAGGCATCAAACTTGTTTGGCACTCCATAATTAATGTCTTGCACAGCTGTTAGAGGCTTCAACTCAAGCATTCAATGCATTGCTCATGCTTTATTTCCATTTTAGGAAGAAAGTGCACAATGCCATCTTGAAAAAGTAGCTTTATGCATAAAACCTGTTCTTGAGCTTTGCACTTGCTCTCTTCTGATCATAAACGACCTATAACCCAAAAGAAATTTGTCTCAAGCCTCTAACAAGTCATCTCATGCGTGTACTTCACCTTGAAACCATGTTTTCACTTTTCTTCAAAATCAAGTAACATAGCAATCAATCTATATCTTGTACTTCTGACCCTCTCAAGCACTCAAACCTTCTCCTTACTTATGCACAAGACATTTGTATCAAAATACACCCATGCTTAAGCTCCAAAACACACAAGAACTCAGAACTGCAACACAAAACTCCATTCTTGCATAATCTGGCCAAAAACTTGAAACTCACATTTCCCTCGTGCGTTTTAAAGCCTTTTGGTTCCTAAAGCTTCTAAACACCAAATACAACTCATCCCTGGCCCTGTTTCATAACTGTAACACCTCCATAATCAAGTTCCATTTTCAAAAACAGAGCTCTGCAAGTTGACTTCTCCAGAACTCCTCAGCCACTTTTAATTCAAGCCAAGCATCACATTAGCTTCCTGGGAACTTGAGAAAGCTAACCCAATAACTGGAACTCATCAAAAGTTGCTCAAACTCAAAACACGATACCCTCATGTAAGGTGAGTTTTCAGACTTTTGAACTCTTCATATAGACATCATTAATGTTTAATTTGTGAATGAAAAATGTAGATATCATTTCCCTGAAGCTAGCCATGTCCATAGTTTTCATTTATGTTGCTTGAGCTTAGAGAATTTTAAGATTGAAATTTCTGGAAAAGTTAGGGTTCAGATTAGGGCCAATAAAATTCATGTTTTTCTTTGATCTATAGTTTTAATGCTTTACATTTCTGAAATCGTGAGGAAATTTTCCACAAGATTCATGTTCACACTTTTGCAAATGGATGAGAAATGAACAAGATGCAGGTGGTCTAGCTAGAGGTTGAAGATGAAGTTGTCTTCAGGAAGCAGTTTCTAATATATATTTATGGTTTGATATAAGTAAACGGATGTATAGCTACCCCAGTGGTAAAAGTGTGCGCCTTTCACCTTTAGGACCTGGGTTCGAGCCCCAGCGTCCGTTTTGTCATTTTTTTTTCTTTCATTTTTTGTTTCTTTTTGTTTTGCAGCTAGCGCGTTTGGGCCCTCTCCCTTGGGCTTGATTCATTTTACTCACTAATACCCCCCTGTTTGCTCATATCACGCAGCCCACATAACTTTTTTTATTTTATTTATTCTGATTATACAAAAAATGGCCTTGGGCCTAATTTCTCAAAAGAATTACTTTCTAACCTCTCTTCTAATTTTCAAACCCCTGACTTCTAACTTCTACTTATTTTATTTTATTTTATTTTATTTTCTTATTTTATTTTACTATTACTATTTTTAATCAAAAATACCACAAATATTTTATTTAGACTAAAAATTGTTATATTTACTTTATTTTTCTTTTAAACAAAAGACCAAAAAAAATCATTTTCTTAACAAAATTCTTTTCTTAAATTAAATTAATTTAGACTTAGTTTTGTTTTAATTTTCTTTTCTAATTAAATCAACCTAGAATTTAGGAATTTTAATTAATTAATTTCTTTCTTTTTAGTTTAATTAGGTTAACCTTAAAACTTTTCATATAAAAACTCAAACAAAAATAATCTTCTTTTCTTTTATATTATCTTTATATTCTTGTACATTTTACATTCTATTATTCAATATGGTTGTAATAGATAATTAGATTTAATTTTTTTGCAATTTCCCATTAGTAATTTGTACATCCCCTCCCCTAAATGATGTAATAGCTTAGTATTTTTATTTTCCGCAATTTAATGTTTTATATACAAATGCTAGTAATTAGGGTTTGTATGAAAAGATTAAAACCAACAATTAGCAGACCCTAATCAAGACAAATCAAGCATGTAAATCAATACACTTGCACACATACACCCTTAGGGTAAATCCACTTTGTTGCCTTATAAAATGGCCATATTATGCATGTGATGTATCTTAGCAAAAACAAACAAAATACAAGATCATAGTCCCTCGATGACGCTATCAAAGTTTCCTTTCAAAAATGATCTTAGTCCCTTAAAAAAAATGCTAAGATATCTTACAATGTTGCTAATCATGGCTATACAATGACCCATGACCGTCCCTTTTTACATCCAAAGATAGGATTATTTACCAAATCAATGGTAAGATAACAACGTCAAAGGAAAGAGGAAATAAACATGAAAGACTTTTGAGTAGGTAGATTGTTCCTAGTTGCTTGCTCAATTTCAAATCAAAACATCCTTGCTATTTTTAAAATAAACACCAACACTTTCAAAACATCTTACAAACTTGAAACATTTTCAAAAGACAAACACTTTGTACGCGTTCTTATAGAAACGAGAGCCATTACAAAGAAAACGCTTTTCAAAATCACTTTCAAAAACACACTCCACAAATACCTTTTTTAAACTACTTTCAAAATAACACTTTGTACGCGTTCTTATAGAAACGAGAACCATTACAAAGACATTTTCAAAATACTTTCAAAAACCACACAAAGAATATTTTCAAACAAAAGCAAGTGATCTAGCAAGTAACTAAGAGCCCGTAGATAACTACGGATAAAAAGGTTTCTAATACCTTCCCTTTTCATAATCTACCCCCCGAACTCAAGAAAACATCTCAAAGGTCTTTCCTGTTCTTTTTAGCCTTTCCTTTTGGATAAAAGAAAAGTCAGTGGCGACTCTTGTTATCCGCAATATTTTCAATAAAACGCAAAACAACCAAGTTAGTTCTCCCACTGCGTTACAAGAATCAAAACATTATAGGTAATTTTTAAAGAGAAAACTTGAAATTTTTCTAAGTATAAAAGTCAACATCTTTTTCTCATCTTTGACTCATCACAATTTTTAACTCAAGCATCCATTTGATTCCATTATTTGCATATTGTAAAGTTTATGGTCTCATCTTTTCAATGCATCAAGAATCAAATCCTAAGGTTCTCTAAATCGTGCACACCATTGATTCAAAGATGGTGCTTTGAAACTGAAATTCTCTCCAAAGTCAGAATTTGAAATTCATGATTTGACCTCTAAACACAAAATTTCTGCGTGTTTTTACTTCTAATCATGTTTAGCAATCTTCCAGGAGTGATTAGCACCTTGAAACACAAGTTTTGGTTAAGTTTTGAGCAAAAAAGAAGTCACACTTCTCATGCTTGCAATTTCATACGAATTCCCTCCAAACTTCATCATTCCACACGCTTGAACATCCCATTTTCTTCCCTATAAATAAATGGTTATACCTCACTCATTTTCTCAAGCTTGAATAGCCAGAATCACCATGTCAAACTCTCTCATCAACCCACTTTTTTGCAAACTCGAATTCAGTTTTACAGCCTTCCTCAATCCATTTTCTTTGTCAATTTTTCATCCTTGAACTTCACTAAAGCTAACAAAAGAAGAACAAAGCTCTAAGGCATCTTAAATCGTTCTAGCCAAGTCATGTTTCAGAGCTCTGAATTTGAACTTCAATAGGTAGATTCCTTCATTAATTATCTCAAACTTTGGTACTGTGATGAAGCTCTCATCATCCTGATACTAGTCGCAACAAATTGTTTTCAACTGGAAGTGAGTTTTGGCCATGAATTTTCAAATATCTATTCAAATTTTTCCTTCTGTTTTTTTACAAAACGACTGAGCTACACCTTAAATAAATTTTTCGCGAGGGTACCATTGGAATCGTCTTGAAGAGACGAAGCGAATGGCACCGGTCTCAAGCTCTAATTTTTCCATTTCATGAACCTGCAAAACTCGTGGACAGAGGTTGAAGACGACCTACGTGTCCGTCTTCAACCAATGGGAATTTCCCATGCCTTTTTTTCAAATCTGATTTATTATTAGATCACATGTTTTATTCATTAAAGACCATGATATACACAACGCGTCTGATCCATTGGATTGACTTACTAACGCATTTTGACTCTCATCCAATGGTCTATATTTTTTTACTTTGTTTTTTATTTCTGATTTTTATATTTAATTCTTTTAAACTTCAAAAAATCATAGAAAATTCATTTGACTCAAAAATTATGAAAAAATTCACAAAAATATTTTCCAATAATCTCTTTCTTATTTTTATTTTTCATAATTTTATTTTCAAATTTGTTATTTTTTATAATTTTTTCTTTGTTTTGGCTTGTTTTTAATTGCTTAAAAATACCTTTTGGCATTTTTAAATTCTGAAAAAATTCATCAAAATCATTTCCTTTATTTCCGACCTTCTGAATTTTTTTTAGAATTTTATTTTAACTTCTACTATTTTTGATCTTTTTTTCACTTATTTGAGTAATTTTAATTAGTTTAAAAATACTTTTCTGATTTGAAAAATTACCAAAAGTTTTGTAAAAATATTTGAGGACATTTCTGATTTTTCTATGGTCTCTTTAAATTTTTCTTTGATATTTTGAATATAGTTTTCTATTTTCCCTTTTATTTTCATTTTAAAAACATTTTAAAAATCATTTTCTTTTTTTACTTTATTCATTAAATGTAATTTTATTTTTGTATATATTCTGACCTTTGAATTTTTATCATGGACTCTATTAACATCATTGGATCTTGGATGTTGAGTTTAACTCCACCAAAATGGATGAATGATTTTAGTGATAGTTTGATTAAATTTTTATTCTAAACATATCCCTTCCCTCTTCATCTCATCCTCTTCTTATTGTGTAACATGTTGTTAGAGGATGATATACATATCATCTCTCCAAACATATGGCACATAAAGTTCTATTGACCGACCTCAAAATAGGTACAACTTCTATATAAGTCTATTACGATTGCTTAACATAGCGCTAAATTTTGTCCTGATTCGAGAAATGATCATTTATGGCCCAAACCCTAGTTTGCAAGTCCAGTGATATTTAGTTTGAAACCTTTGATCCAATAACCTTGAGATTCATTATTAGGAGGCTTTGGTCTTATCAATCCTCTAATGAATCTTCATAAACTTTGGTATAAGTGGATCATTTAAATATTATTGATCATATGTTGTTACATTGAGAACTTGAAATGAATGATATACTTAACAAAAAGCAAATGAAACTTGTTGTTGAGAGGCTTTGATCTTATCAATCTTCTAAGGAGTTTTCAAATGCAAGTTTCAAGATGGTCATTCAACTAACCTCTAATTACTAATTCATTAACATTTGAATTATACTTTATGCCCTTTATTTTGTGCTTTAATTTATGCCTTTACTTTATGCACCATTTTATTTTAACATTTAAATTTCATGCTATTTTCATATTTGCTCACTTGAGCATTTACTTTTATGTCATTTTCATTTTTTCTCACTTGAGCTTTTCGTTTCTTTTTTGGAGATACCTAATAATCAACTTGAACCATAAAAAAAAACTTTAATGTTACTTGGACTATTTGGTTACTATCCTTGGCATTATGGAATGATGGGCTTCTTGGACTTAGGATTAGAGACCTTGACCTACCTTGAGACCTTGAGACTTTTATTGCAATATTGTCTGAAGTTCTTCGGGTTTACCCCTAAGATATTGGGTTGTTTGTTTCCTTTGTGTGCAGATTATTCTGATTATATGCTTGTTTGTGATTAGGAATTCATCTGTATATAGCTGTTACTCTGCCCAATTTTTTGTTAAGACTTAATGCACTTAAATTTTGACTCTCAAGAGGTTATATTGTCCTTGCTCATTTGGTTTCAATCCAAAGAATGGTAATTCTACATTGACTCATAATGTCAAGTGTTGGCTTCTTGTTAGTTAGATGGTTCTTTTTCTTAGCTTTTACCTTATGCTCTAGGATAGTCTCTTCATCTCCTCCCACCTTCTTTAATTTCAAAAATCTTCTCCCTCCTTTTGAAAACTATTCTTGTTTTAAACTTGAGTCACTTTCACAATAAACTTGGACTTAGGTCCATGCATTTTCAAAATATTTTCTTGATCAAACTTTAATCAACCTAATAATACTTTGACATTTTTGTGAGAAGACTAAAATTCAATCAATTTCATTCAAACCATTTTTCCACTTTGGCTTTTTACTTTAAAATTTTTCTCAAAAGACCAGACTCTTGACAATCCTTGTAGTGATGTGAGCTACTATACTTCTATGATATGTGGTGAAGTGAGATATTTTCTACTTGGGTGTTGAGTGAAGCTTTGTTGATTTTAAAATCCAAGCTATATCTTCCACTTTGAGATGATGCAAATTCTCCTTTCTCATAATCGTGGGTAGTAAGTATGTTCTTCCACTCGGATAAGATGATGATGTCTTTTCTCAAATTAACCAACACACTTGTGTTTTTAAATTTTTAAAGGTGAACTACGAGTGCCCTGATCCCCTATTGCACGGAAGGTGGTACGTAGGCACTAAAGGTTCGCAACCGCAGCGGGTGCAAAAATTGTAAAAAATACTTATTTTCTTATCCCACAATCTATTTTTGTATACAACACTTATGACCAAAATACACAAATTTTCAAAAGAGGTTCCTGCGGAGTACCGTAGATGTTTAGGATGCTAATACCTTCCCTTTTCATAACCAACCCTCAAACATAGATTCTCTCCCCCTCTTTTTGGGTTATTTGCTCTTTTCCCATTCCTTTGGAAATAATAAAGCATGGTGGCGATTTTTATTTGATCTGCGCGAGTTAAGTCAATCCAATGGCTTAATCTCAACATTTTTACCGCTACACCTAGGAAGATTTGGCTGCAGCTTTCTATAAACAATATCAATACAATTCTGATTTGGCACCAACCCGCGTGCAACTACAGAGTATGCCCATTGGTTTTGAGGAAGGATTTAAAGAGTACGCACATAAATAGAGAGATCTTGCAGGCAGAATTCAACCTCCTTTGGCTGATAGAGAATTATTTGACATGTTCATTAGCACACTAACAGGTCCTTTCCATAATCACCTACTTGGAAGTTCTTCAGTTGGTTTCACTGAACTAATATTAACAGGATAACATGTTGAGAATGGAATCATAAGCGGTAAAATTCAGGTGGCTACATCTTCGAATACTGTGAAGAAGTCTTATAATGGTAAGAAAGAATCCAATGATGTGTACTACCAGAAGGGTCATAGTAAGAGTAACCGCAACCAATCTGTGGGGGAAGTTCAGATCTCTAATCTCGTGCCAGTACCACAACAATAACAACAAAGTAATCAACGTAGGTAGGATGCACCCATGAGACAGCTCACAAGAATCAACATGTTGTTGTCTCAAGAATTGTAACACATGTTGAAGTCAGAACTGATCACATTGAAGGACCCTCCTCAGAATCCTAATACTTTTTCTCCCCGTTACAATCCCAATGCAAGTGTGCATATCACTCCAACAGTCCCGGACATTACACTAACAACTATTGGGATCTGAAGAATAAGATCCAAGACATGATTGACGCTAAGGATATTGAATTTGATCCTTATGAGACTTATAATGTGATCACTGCACCTATGCCTAATCACGACAATGGAATTAATGTTATTGATGATGTTTCTTATATTTTTGCTATGAGTGACTTGACTACTCCTCTGATGATTGTTAAGAAGAAGTTATTGTAAGCCGATTTATTTTCAGGCTATGTTGAAAGGTGCTACTATTGTACGTTCCAATCCAATGGTTGTGCACTACTAAAAGAAGGTGTTCAGTGTTTGATGGATAACTGTGTAATTTTATTTGAGAATACTCCTTCTGTGGATAGTATGTCTCAAGACCTAAAGCTTGAATATGTGTCTGCAATTTCCGGTACTCCTGTAAGGATCACTTCTAACGGTCCTGTGAAGATTACTGTCAAACCTAGGGTTGCTCCTCTAATCATTATCGCGCCTGGGCCAATTCCATATTCCTTTGACAAGGCGATCCCTTGGAATTATGAAGTTGATGTCTACTACCATGGCGTCAAGCAAGAACCGTTGACTGTCAAAGATAAAAATACTGAATTTACTGATCCTAATGTTGGCAATATTGTTGGGACTAGTAAAGTTACCAGAAGTAGAAGGGTTTTCTCTCCAGAGATCTCTTCAAAATTCGTTATTACACTAGTTCGTATCACTACCACTGAATCAACTATTGAAACTCGAGGCAAAGAACATATGACTCAGCCTGCCCAGACTGAGGCACCGAAAGAGGTTACTTTTGAAGATACCTCCAAGAAAGAGATGGAAGAAGTATTGAAAATTATTTGAAAGAGTGACTATAAGATCGTTAAACAGTTGGGAAGACCCCCTCCAACATATTTATGCTATCTCTGTTGTTGTTCTCTGAAGCCCATGCTCAGGCTCTAGTAAAGTTCCTGAAATCAGCTCATGTACCGCAGGAAATCTCTATTTATCAGTTCATAAATTGTGTTGCTATCCTGACAACTGATAATGAGCTAGGATTTTTTGACGTTGGCTTAACTCCCGTAGGAAGAAACCATAATAAGGTCATGCATGTCTCTATTGAGTGTAGAGGCACTGCCTTATCCCATGTATTGGTGGACACAGGTTCCTCATTGAATGTATTTCCAAAAGCTGTTTAGACAAACTTGATTATGAAGGGATTGTGCTAAAACCCAATGACATTGTGGTAAGAACTTTTGATGGTTCAAAGAGAGTGGTGTATGGAGAGGTTAATCTTCCAATCAAAGTTGGTTCCCAAGTCTTCGACTCTACTTTCTATGTGTTGGACATTCGTCCAGTCTATTCTTGTTTTCTTGGACGCCCTTGGATTCATGGGGAAGGAGTTGTTACTTCTACTTTACACCAAAAGTTGAAGTATCGCGTAAAAGGAAAAATTGTTACAGTTTGCGGTGAAGAAGAATACACGGTGAGCCATTTGAATTCCTTTAAGTATGTTGAGATGGATGGTGAATTCTTCGAGACTCATTTCTAGACCTTTAAAGTTATTCCTCAGACAATCCCTGTTGACAAAGCTACTCCTATCGTTCCTAAGGTTACCAGGATTCCACCAAGAAAGACTTCTCTGAAAGACGTTAAGGCTGTGGTAAAAGAAGGTGGTGGCACTGTTTGGGGTCAGCTCCCCAACATCCCTTACAAGTCCAATAAATTTGGGTTGGGTTTCACCTCAGAGGCTCATAGGGTTGTATGTCGTGCTTATGCTAATTGTGGGAGACCGCCATTCCACATCAACAACAATGGAGTTCACAAAAATCAAGTCAACATTATGGAAGACGTTGATAACGACTGTGACATAGACAATTGAATTTTCCCTACTATCGGTAATGGGCTTAACAATTGTAAGGATGAAGACTTTATACCAATCTCCTTTAGTCAAGAGTAAATGTATTTTCTGTTTTCTTGCTTTCAAGTTTTTCGTTATGTAATTTAAACAATAACTTTAAACCTTGTGCTTTACCCGGAGCACAATGGTCCATTTGTAAGGGTTGTCATTTTTCATTCGTATATTTTAATTTAATAAAGCATTGGACGTTTGCATTCAAATTTTGCTCTCTTTGTCTTTCTTTTATTTTATTGCTTTCAAAATAGCTATGTGTTCTCACACACACCCACACAATAAATTGTAGATCCATATCCACCCTGGATCCCATTAATAACAATTTTGTTATTGCCAATTATGACTTTGAAAATTCGATCTACCAAGTCAAGGACAAAGGTGAGGAAGATTGTGAAGTACTTTGAGAGCTTGCTAGGATGTTAATGCAGGAAGAAAGAGCCATACAACCGCATGAAGAGCCAGTCGAAGTTGTGAACTTGGGTACTGAAGAGGACAAGAAATAAGTTAAGATAGGTGCCAACCTAGAAAACAATGTCAAAAAGAGATTAATTCAGATATTGTGTGACTATGTTGAGATCTTTGCTTGGTCGTGCGCAGACATGCCAAGGCTTTATACTGACATTGTGGTTCACCGTCTACCGATGAAGGAAGGTTGTCCTCCTATAAAATAGAAGGTTCGTCGTATGCGTCCCGAGATGTCTGAAAAGATCAAAGTTGAGGTTATGAAGCAGTTCAATACAGGTTTCTTAGCTGTTACATCCTATCCTCAGTGGGTTGTAAATATGGTTCCAGTACCTAAGAAGGATGGCAAGGTGCGTATGTGTATAGACTACATGGATTTGAACAAGGCAAACCCCAAAGATGATTTTCCACTTCCACGTATGATGTTCTGGTTGACAACACCGCTCAACATAAAGCATTTTCCTTCATGGATGGTTTCACTGGTTATAATCAAAACAAGATTGCACCTGAAAACATGGAGAAGATTACCTTTGTCACACATTTGGGCACTTTCTGTTACAAAGTTATGCCTTTTGGTTTGAAGAATACTGGTGCAACATATCAGTGTGATATGGTAGCTTTGTTCCATGATATGATCCATCATGATATAGAGGTTTACATTGATGACATGATAGCTAGGTCTCAGACTGAAGAAGAACATCTCGACCACCTGCACAAGCTGTTTGAGAGGTTGAAGAAATACAAGTTAAGGTTGAATCCAAACAAGTGCACCTTTGGGGTAAGATCTGTTAAACTCCTAGGTTTTGTCATTAGTGGTAAAGGTATTGAAGTTGATCCTGGCAAGGTTAAACCATTAAAGAAATTCTAGCTTCCCATACTGATAAGGAAGTCAGAGGTTTCCAGGGAAGATTGAACTACATTGCCAGATTTATTTCCCATTTGACTGTAGATAACTATCAGTCTATGAATTTTGAGTTCCCATATGAGAATATTATGCTAGTTACTGATTATGAAGAACCTGGACCGTATGAAGGACTTGAATCGGGATCTCGATGGACTATGGTTTTTGATGGAGCTTCTAACGCGCTTGGTAATGGAATCGATGTTGTGATCATCTATCCTAGGGGTTTCCATACGCCCTTCACTGCCAGATTGTGTTTTGACTGTACCAACAACATGGCCGAGTACGAAGCATGATTCATGGGTATCAAAGTTGCCTTCAATATGAGAATTAAATTCTTGAATGTATATGGGGACTCAGACCTAGTGATCAGTCAAATTAAGGGAGAATGGGATATAAAGCATCGAAATCTCATTCCTCATCGAGAGCATGTGTTGACATTAATTTCGTACTTCGAGGAAATCCCTTTTGAACATATTACACGAGAAGAGAATCAATTGGAAGATGCATTAGCTACCATGTCATCTATGTTCAAAGTCATATGGGATAATGAAGCTCCTCGAATTACTATTGAGAGACTAGACGAATAGGCGCATTGCTACAAAGTTGATACTTATAGAGTAGAGGAAAAGCCTTGGTACTACGAAGTAAAAAGATACCTCTAAACTTGAGAATATCTGGAAGGAGCATCTATCAATGATAAGAAATTTCTAAGGAGGTTCTCTGTCAAGTTCTTTCTGAGTAACAGAATCCTATACAAGCGCAACCACGATTCGACTTTACTTTGTTGTGTAGACAAGAAGGAAGCTGAGAAAATTATGGAAGATATGCACGAATGAGTCTTTGGTACTCACTCCAGTGGGCATAAAATGGCTAAGAAGATTCTGAGAGCGGGTTTTTATTGGTCTACTATGGAAACTGATTGCCATGATCATTCCAGAACTTGCCACAAATGCCATATTTATGCTGACAAAGTACATGTGCCTCCGGTTCCTTTGAATGTCTTGACTGCTCCTTGTCCGTTTGCAATATGGGGCATTGAGATGATTAGAGAGATTAAGCCTACCGCTTCCAATGGGCATCGTTTCATCCTGGTATCTATTGATTACTTCACGAAGTGGGTTGAAGCAGCCTTATTTGCTTCCCTTACCAAGAATGTTGTGGCTCGATTCATTAAATACAACCTTATCTGTCGGTATGGCATCTCTGAAAGGATCATCACGGAAAATGGTACCAGTCTTAATAATAATATGATCACAGAGCTCTGCATGCAGTTCAAGATTAAGCATCACAATTCTTCTCCGTACCAACCAAAGATGAATGGCGCAGTGGAAGCCGCCATCAAGAATATCAAGAAGATCTTGCAGGAGATGACAGTGACATACAAAGATTGGTATGAGATGTTGCCATTTTCTCTTCATGGTTATCGCGCTTCAGTACGTACATCAACTGGAGCAACCCCGTTCTCTCTAGTCTACGGTATGGAGGTTGTGTTACCTGTTGAAGTCCATATTCCTTCCCTAAGGATTATGAAAGACGCAGGTTTAGATGAAGACGAATGGACTCAGACTCGACTGGGCCAAATAAATTTGATCGATAAAAAAAGTCTTGTGGATGTTTGTCATGGTCAGAACTATCAGAAACGCACGATCAAAGCGGAAAGTCAAACATCGGGTATATCATGTTGGTGATTTGGTAATAAAGCACATTATCCTACCACAAGGTGATCCCTAGGGAAAATGGACTTCCACGTACAAAAGGCTATTTGTGATCAAAAAGATATTTTCTGGTGGTGCTTGTTGTAAATGGTTTTTAAATCAGAATCTCCACCCTTAACTTTTATCCTAAGGAAGGGAACATAAAGGTTAACCCTAAAAAGTTAGAGATTTTAGGTCTAGACTCGGCTCTAGACGAAGAGAAGTTGTTAGGCACCCCTCATCTACCTTGTTCACAAGGATACTGGGGTTAGAAGCGCGATCTTTAGAAAATAGGGTTTTAGTGTTTTATTAGGGGAATTCGCCACGATTTTAATCGTATGCCTACGTATCCTCTTAGGAGGAATCAGAGTCCCAATTCGTAGTTCGCAGTGTTGGTTGGTGTTTTTTATAGGATTGCGTAGAATTGATTTCGAATTATCCTTGAACCTTGTACGGGTTGTAAGTTGAGTGATCGTAGACGCAGTTCGCAGTTAATTTTGAAAGTAATTCTATTTAATCCTTTTTTGAAAATATCTTCGGTTTTTGTTATGTTAGTAAAAATATGATTTGATGTTGTTGGTTAGCTATTTTGAATTTCAATTTGATTAAAATATGTGGTATGACACAGAGCGGAGCAAGTCTGATATAGTCTCCTCATCACGTGATCAAATATCTACCACGTGTCGCTCGCAGATGGTGAATTTAGTGAATTTCATGGATTTTAATTGTTTGATTTTAAATAATAAACCGGTAGACGATGTGTCGGCCGATTTAATTATTCGAAGATGGACATCATATTATTTATAGAATGTTTGAATTAATTAATTTTATTATAAAAATTAAAGAAATACTTTTAATGTTTTTTATAGTTTTGTATTTGTTTGTATTAATTAATTAATCAACTAAAAATTAACTAAATTAATTTAGATAAAAAAACAAAATGAAGACTTAGGAGTGTTAAGTCAAGAATGAGGGTTAGACATAGTAATAGATAAAACCTAGGCCCAAACCCAATTAAAATAAAAAACCTAAAAAAATCTAATACAATTTATAGTTAATTAATAAATAGATAGAACAAAATTTAGAGAACAAAAAACAAAAGTAGCAGCATGGAGCGCTACTTCCAACTGCACCTGTAAAGTTTCATATGTTCTATCCTAATAACATCTAACCAATCCTAAGTAGACAAGTGGCATGCTAATTATAATACAACACAAAAGACTAATTGATAGGTTAAATGAGAGAATAGAGAGAGAAACAAATTAAACAACAAACACAGTATATACCATTCTTTCTTCTCTAAATCCATGTTCATTTTTTCTCTCCATTAACACAAACAAGACTTTTTTCTAATTCCAAACAATCTTCAAACAACAATCAAAATCAAACATGAAAGATGCATGATAAAAGATGGCGTGAAAGTTACCTGTGGTGGTGGAAACATTCGAAGGCGGCGGTACATCGGCGATGTGCAGTGGCTGGTAGCGTGGTCAAATTCACCGGAGGTGAGGATCGGTTCCGATTTGTTCTTGCCCTGTTTTGTCTTGATTCTTTGATGCCATTCTTTTCTTTGTGAATTTATTCTGAACGACGGGAGCAGTATCACAGTTTCGCGACGGCGCTAAGGTGGAGTCGGAGTTGTCGGTTTTGGAAGCGATGAGATCGGCATAGCTGCGGCACGACTGATTTGGTACGGTTACAGCATTTGGGTGAGAGCTCACAACTCTGGCACGGTTAAGAGCTTTGAATTGAGGCTTCGTCGGGATTCGGACACGATTGTGTGGTCGACATCACGGAGGCGGGAGTCATTGAAATTGTTGTTTGAGTCATTGACAAAGAAAACTTCATATGGTTACTTGAGTCTGGTATCCACTTTAGTGTTTGGAAATTGAAAAGAAATTTAGTGAATTTTTTTTTTGGTTTGTGTATATAAACTGATGTATGAATTTACCAGTTTTGAAAAAAAATCGGGTAACCATTAGCATGTGTTAGTAAAAAAAATTATAAGAAATATGTATCAGACATGTGTTGATGTTTGAATGTTTTGTGCAACGGGTAGCATGAAGTTGACCCGAAATATAAATAAGTAAACTGTTCTCTTTTACAAAAAATTTAAAACTTGTTTTTTTTTTTTTATAAAAAAGATGAACCATTAGGTAAATTTCATCATCTGGTTAGAATATAAAATAAATTAAAATTAAAAGATGAAAAGATAAAATTTAAAATTCAATGGTGGCCTCATATTTAATTATTGACCAAAACATAGAAATCACTAATATTTTTGAAATTTTTTTGAAAAAAGAGATTCCAAAAGAGTAGTAAAAAATAGTGAGAAGGTGAATGTGTGATTTGTGAAATTCTTGATTTATGGATATTATGGATTGTTGATGTCAGAAACTATGAAAATAGGGTCATATTTATAGACCGTCAAAATCAGGTTAAAGGGCGAAAAGAGTTTCTTGGTCAACAAGTTGACCAATCAGAAGCTGAGTATGACACAAATTGACGCAGATTAACCAATAAGAAACAATTATCTCGAAAAAGAAATATTTTCTGTATTTATTATGATTTCCGCACTCAATTTTGATAAAAAGTGAATAAAATCAAATAAATATTTATTTTTTAAAAATGCCATAATTAAAAGTGAGATTCAAACTTGTGACATTATGCTTTCAAGCTATGTTTCCTTACCAATTATGCTATGTTATTTATTTGCAAATAAACTCAATTGAAAGTATATGAAAGGTTAAGAAAGTATTTATTTATTCAAAAATACAAATGATCTGAAATAAATCATTATATTTTTAAATAGGTTTGGAAACGAATATTTTAAAAATCAAGGAATATTTACAAAACTAATGTTTAAGAATATTTTTAACCGTAGAAATAAAGGACGGACAAATTTAGGGTTTGACAACTGCCCCTATTTAATTACTCTGCGATTGAATGGGGCGAGAATGTGCAGGTCTCGCATATTTGAATTAGAGGGTTATTAAATAATGGAAGACCCCAAAATTTGGACCAAAGATTTATTAACAAAGATACACTGATATAACATACCCTAGAGCACCGAGAAATAAGCAAAGATGATGATGTGTCATCTTACCAGAGTTTGAATAGAGAGATATGATTGAAGAGTAAGATTGATCTAGATATGACGACGTGGATAACTCATCAATACCTAGAAAAGAGATCGTCGTAGATTTTTTTATATATTTACCATAACCTAGGAGGTAAATGATACAGGTTTTGAAAATTTAACTTACTAATGCTTGGAGAATAATATATTAAGTTTTGATTTTTTCTATTCATCACAACCTAAGGGATGAATAAAACAAAGTCTGATAACACAATGCTGCATGGAGACTGATGCAATGGATTACACAGATTTATTCGCATATCTATAGCAACCTAGGGGGTAGATATTTGAAAAGGAGCCTGATGACAACATCGCTGCATGAAGAATGACGCAAAGGGTTATATCACAGAAAAAAACTTGATAACAACATTGTTGCGTGGAGACTGATGCAATGAGTTAAATTGCAGAAAAAACTTGATAAAAACATTATTGCATGAAGGCTGATGCAACGGGTTACGCAGATTTATTCGCATATCTATCATAACCTAGGGGATAAATATTTGAAAAGTAGCTTGATGACAACATTGTTGCATGGAGACTGACGCAAAGGGTTATATCACAGAAAAAACTTGATAACAACATTGCTTCAACGAGCTAGATCGCAGAGGAGTGAGCACATTGTTGCACGAAGCCTGACGCAATGAGTTATATTGCAGTGGAGAGAAAACATTATTGCATGAAGCCTGACGCAATGAGTTAGATTGTAGATTTCGCACATTGTTGCATGAAGCCTTAGGCAATAAGATAGATCCTAAAGAAGGAAACACATTGTTGCCTGGAGCCTGTCGCAATGAGTTAAATTGCAGATTTCACACATTGCTGCATGGAGTCTTAGGCAATGAGTTATATCGCAAAGAAGGAAAGACATTGTTGCATAGAGCCTTAGGCAATGAGTTAAATTGCAGATTTCGCACATTGTTGCATGGAGCCTTAGGCAATGAGCTATATCGCAAAAAAGGAAACACATTGTTGCATAGAACCTTAGGCAATGGGTTAGATTGCAGATTTCGCACACTGCTGCATGGAGCCTTAGGCAATGAACTATGTCGCAAAGAAGGAAACACATTACTGCATGGAGCCTTAGGCAATGAGTTAAATTGCGGATTTCACACATTGCTGTATGGAGCCTTAGGAAATGAACTATATCGCAAAGAAGTAAACTCATTGTTGCATGAAGCCTGACGCAATGAGTTAAATTTGTAGAGGAAGTTGTTTTGATGATCAAATCTTTGATAATTAAGCCAAATATGTAGATCGTAGATATACGAGTTATGTCTATTCTCAACTAAGGTATTTGTTGAATAAGACTGAAGTTATACCAGTTGTGTCTCTTCTCAACTAAGGTATTTGTTGAATATGCTTTTAAGGTTTGAAGATTGAAATCAAAGTTTCACCGTTGATGCCGGTTGTATATGTTCTCAACCAAGTCTCGATAACCAAATGAAGAATTGAACCCCAAAGTTTGGCTGATGATGTCGGTTGTGTTTGTTCTCAATCAAGACTCGATCAACATGAAGAATTGAACCCTAAAATTTTCTAATGAAGGCGGGTGTGTTTGTTCTTAAGCGAGGCTTGATCGACATGATAACCAAATGAAAGTGAATTTTTTGAAAGGTTTGAACTTGAACAATTTGAATTTGATAATTGCAAGTGTAATTCCCAGAGGCTGGTGATGACTAGGTCTTAGATATGAATCGTAGGTAAGTTTCCTAGTGAAATTGTGATGGTGGTACCTTTGACGGTTGTGTATGTTCTCAACCGAGGTAGCTATAGTGATAGCAAGATCATTGGAAAGTGCTAAACTTGGATTTGAATTTGAGTTTGTCTTAGCTGGTAGTCATGCCTTGAGATTTTTCGCAGTTTTCATGGGCATATATGATTGAATGTAATGTATGTATGTATGTATGTATGTTTGATATGTTTATGCTTGGTGCATGCATAATGCATGGTATGTATGCTTAACATGATAATATTATGAATTGAAATGATGCGATGATTGATAAATGCAATGCCTATTTTATTTGAACTGCGGAATCAGTGCCTTAGGCAGGCTACCAGTTGAGAACTGGTGATGAGGTTTTAGCTTCCGAACGAAAATTGGAACACTTCTAGACGATAACCCAATTTTGGAAATGATTCACCAGACAGGAACTGGGCTTTAAACCAACGTTAGTGGGGCTACCAGAATACTATCAATTTGGGAAGGTGAGACGGACAACAAGGTCACTATTATCAGTAGGTTTACCAGAAGACGTCGATCAGGTGTTAGAGAGTGTGGGGATGCTCACGACTTTTACATAAGGTTGCTTACATATGGACAAAGAAATGAGGTTGTGTGAGGCTGCTCACGCCTTAGTTTGATGAAGAGCGATTGTATCGTAGACTCACTGAGAGGTATAGTCGTAGAGATGTTAAAGATTGTAATAATGACTCCCCTAGAAATTGACTCTAGATTTTTTCGGGGTCCCAAGTCTCGGTCTATGATATGTCATGTATGCATGCAGATGCAAGGGTTAATGCGTAGAACGACCGGCCAATTCATGTAATGGATGACTTGGATATGCGTCAATGGATGTTGAAGTTTTGAGGTGCCAATGAGAATTGGGCTCTTTGTTAGATCCATGCTGTCGGAAGTCACCAGTCGGATGAGATGATAAGCATAGCTTGATTCTGGATCGAAGTAACCTAATGAATGCATGAAAATGATTTATGCAGACTCATCGCTTTTGATTGATGCCCCTGTGATGGGTGATGGATGATTAAAGCATAGAGGTTTTCCCATGTGACAAGGTTTCTTGTCACATGATGGTTGAATATTATGCCATCATGATTTCCTGATACTTAATTTGAACTCGAAGATTGCTGATGTAGGAGAAAGATCCATTGCAGATTATGAAAGTACGCAGAGAGCTTATCTCTATGTGGAATATGTTAGTTCTTGGAGGAGATTCTCATGGATATGAGCTTGGAAATAGTTTTATCATAATGTGAATGACCCTAGTATTTTGTATTATGCCCCTGATTAAAAGACTTTTGAAAATGTTTGGCTTTGGATGACCCATTTTGAATCAACTCTTTTTGACCGAGCCTCGCAGTGGTTTACCCCAGCATTCAAAATTTGAAAGATGTGCCATTCAATCTCCTGGATCTGGAGGTAGTCCCCTCAGAAAGAACTTGGACCTCACCACGAACTTGACCTAGATTTACCCAAGTATTCGATACTTGAAAGGTCTGTGCTTGAAGTTGCTTGAAGGGGAATTTGGACCATACATTTCTTAAGATGAACTTGATATGCATTGCCCCAACATTTAAATATTGGAAGGTTGCCCCTGATTATAAAGCCTTGAGAAGTTTTTTAAAACGAGGAAACTGAGTCATACCCTATTGTGTTATGACCTGATTAAGGGATGTTCCTTCGAAAGGTATGCCCCTGATTGAACAGTGTTGTGAAATTTGATATGAGTTGATTGAGTCTTAGAATGATCACCCCTTGTAAATATGTGATATATTCCTACGATCATTAGTCTTGCCTATAATTATAGGGTTCTTAGATGCTCTACCTCTAGTTAGGAGCTTCTTGGAAATGCTGCCTTTAATCACCTTTTCTTTTGAAATCTCCTCGATGCTAAGTATTGATTTGTAAATAAAATTGTACGTTTTGAAAAGTAATTCTGTTTGATGTACATGTAAGTTTTGAAATCAAAGTTTGAATAGAAATGGATGTTTATAGATGGAGATTCGAAGAAGTGTTTAGCAATAATTTTAACAAACATAGGATTCAGTTTAACACAAATTTTGCTGAGTATGCTTTCATAGTTAACCTCGCTTAAATTAGGACTTTTGAATGTTGTAATGTAGCCATGGTTAGTGGTTTAAAAAATATATATATAAGGCTCAAAATTTGTTTAGCCCACCCCATTCTCCTTGATGTTCTCCAGTCCTGATTTCAATTAATGCAACAGACGCGTTTAATCCCAAAGAGAAATTTCGTAGTCGCGCAGATGATGAGATGCATAGATAAAGATCTAAGCGTAAATGAAAAGCATTGATAAGATCCAAGCATTGATAAGATCCTGGAATTGATAAGATCTAAGTGTTGATCAGAAGCCTTGATGATTCTTGAGGTGACAGTCACAAGATTGTTCTCCAATTTATTCGTTTTTAATCCCTTATTTTGCATGGACCAATTCCTTTTGAATTTGAGGTCCATCGGGATGCCCTACCTTTTGCCTAAGTCAAGTGT
This sequence comes from Vicia faba, assembly GCA_948472305.1. Taxonomy (NCBI): domain Eukaryota; kingdom Viridiplantae; phylum Streptophyta; class Magnoliopsida; order Fabales; family Fabaceae; genus Vicia; species Vicia faba. The sequence goes on along the minus strand of OX451735.1, from coordinate 626,902,349 downwards.
TAATTTCCTTTGACTTAGCAGGCTTTCTCCTTTTTTTAATTTCTTTTTTTTTTTGCTTTTGATTTTAAAAATTTTGTGACTGCCACGCTGATTATTGTAAGCTTCGTCTTCATTATTTTCCTCGATTTTGAATGATGTATTGAGGAGGAAGATATTGAGAGCTTCATGGATTCCTCATTCTTGATGAATGCGAGGAAAGGGATGTGTTTGAACCCTTGCTTAGCCTGTTTCCTCAATTTGTGATGATGTATCGAGGAAGAAGATATGCTTGAACCTTCACTTATATGGGCTTGATTTTCTCGAGATTTGAATGCATCATTGAATTAATTGAGATCTACCCAGCCCTTGGTTAAGATTAAGGGTTTTTAGAAAATATAACAAAACTCCAACTCCTGGCTCATGGCGGTTGACTACGGATTAACTCCCTTATTTCTCCATTGTTTAGGAATTGAAATAATGCCTTACATCGTCAGCTCGATCTCACCATTGAAAGCATACGTTAGCAAATTCTCGTTATTTTAATTTTCATCATTCTCCTTCGAAGTTTGTTAAAGAAAATTTGAAAACGGAGAAGAAAAGTGAAAATGAAAAGTTGTTGATTATTTATGGAAAGTGATGAAAGATGAAGAGTGAAATGAATGAATCGATTCCAAAACATGCATGCTCATTTAATTAGAATTACTAATCAAAAGATACAAAGTTACACCAAATACAACTTAGCAACTTGGAAATTACAAATTGAAACTGATAAAGCCTACTGATCCTATGTAAGAGCTTTTAGTTGATCCACTGAATTTAGGAGATGCTTCGTAGTTCTTGGACTTGTCAGAGCATGAGGATGACCCTTGACTTTTCTTGGGCATACTTATTTAGTTGATAGGGTAGTTTCTCTTGATGTAGAGAAATTACCAATGGTAGTGGCATTTGAGGCGCTGTGTAGGCATGTAGTTGTCATGGTGAAGGGCTGCCTTTTCCTCTCCAATAAGACTTGTAGAACCAAGCTCCGTTGAGTCTCTAGTAGATAATCTCCTTCTTTCACAGTTTTAGACTTTCTTTCGTTGACGAGTATCAAGAAATCAACTAGCATATGGATGATAGTTGGATAAGGGCGAAGGTGGAAATGCATGAAATGAAAATTTATGAATGTACGAAAATGCATGGGTATGCAAAAATATTTTTAGCTTTTGGTATGCCAAAAAGTTTCATGGATATGTAGTGCGACAAGGATGTAGTATGAAGGTAAACATAAGGGTACCCTATACGAGTTTAATGATAGACACGATGATATCCTACACTGACTCATAGATTGAGACATGCAGGGACTCCTTACGGACGAAGATGATAATAAACATAGATTTGATGACATCTTAAATTGTCTCAGCTATTGAGACAGGCAGGAATTCCTTAAGGATGAAGATAATAATAGACATGGAAATAAGGATACCCTACACTGACTCAGAGATTGAGACATATAGAAATTCCTTAAGAATTAAGGACCATAAAAGACGAAGAGGAATCCCTACAAGCTAGGGATTTTAACTAAGGGAAGGGAATTACTACAGGCTAGAAATTATGATAGACCAATGGGCGGTTGAGGAATCCCTACAGGCTAGGGGTTATGACTTACAAAAGATAAACCCTACAGGTTAGGGATTGTAGTATATCGAAAGTAATCCTTGCGGGTTTAGGGATAGTGGAAATGGGATTATATGAATGGTATCCTTAGAAGGTAGGGTCCTAGTTTTGGCCTATGGATATTCAACCCTCCCCATAAGGTGGATTCCTTAAGGGTATCAAGAATAACACAAGAGGGAAAGGTACAAGGGCCTCTCTTAAGTGGAGCCTCTTTATAGACCAAAACTTTTGTCTCTAGGTCATGAAAGGTCTCATCATGAGTTTTTGGTTTAAAGGCCGTACAAAGAGTCATATGTGTCATTCCAAAGTCCTACTTCCCAAGAGGACGTCTCTTGAGAGGTATTCTTTTTGTGGAATTTCACCGGCTCTAGGTGAAGTCGTCACATAAACTCATAAGGATGATGTATCCCTTTGGCTAATAGACGAGCCTTCTTTCTAAGGGTTTTTGAAAATATTTTTGCGAAATTAAAATCCCACCACAGGTGAATAAATATAATGAATAATAATATAAATAAACAAGAAATAAATAAAAAAATGAATGAGAAAGAATAAAAACCTGAAAAACCCTAAAACTTAAAGGAAAGGCTTATAAGCCTAGGGTTGAGTCCCCAACAGAGTCGCCAGCTATTGCAATGGTTTTTAAATCAGAGTAGCCACCCTTGATTTTTATCTTAAGGAAGGGAACGTAAAGATTAACCCTAAAAAAGTTAGAGATTCTAGGCCTGAACTCAGTTTTAGACGAAGGGAAGGTGTTAGGCACCCCTCACCTACCTTGTTCACAAGGATACTAGGGTTAGAAGCGCGATCTTTAGGAAATAGGGTTTTAGTGTTTTATTAGGGGAACTCTCCACAATTTTAATTGTATGCCTACGTATTCTCTTAGGAGGAATCAGAGTCCTAATTCGTAGTTCACAGTGTTGGTTGGTGTTTTTTTATAGGATTGCATAGAATTGATTTCGAATTATCCTTGAACCTTGTTTGGATTGTAAGTTGAGTGATCGTAGACGCAATTCACATTATATTTTGAAAGTAATTCTATTTAATCCTTTTTCGAAAATATCTTGGGTTTTTGTTATGTTAGTAAAAACATGATTTGATGTTGTTCGTTAAATATCCGCCACGTGTCGCTCGCGGATGGTGAATTTGGTGAGTTTCATAGATTTTAATTGTTTGATTTTAAATAATAAACTGGTAGACGATGTATCGACTGATTTAATTATTTGAAGATGAACATCCTATTATTTATAGAATGTTTGAATTAATTAATTTTATTATAAAAAATAAAGATATACTTTTAATGTTATTTTTATAGTTTTGTATTTGTTTGTATTAATTAATTAATCAACTAAAAATTAACTAAATTAATTTAGATAAAAAACAAAATGAAGACTTAGGGGTGTTAAGTCAAGAATGAGGGTTAGACATAAAAATAGATAAAAACCTAGGCCCAAGCCCAATCAAAATAAAAAACCTAAAAAAATCTAATACAATTTATAGTTAATTAATAAATAGATAGAACAAAATTTAGAGAAACAAAAAACAAAAGTAGCAGCACGGAGCGCTACTTCCAGCTGCACCCGAAAAGTTTCATAATATGACCTTATTTTTTGTTCTATCCTACTAACATCTAACCAATCCTGAGTAGACAAGTGGAATGCTAATTATAATAAAAAAAACAAAAACAAAACAAAATATTAATTGATAGGTTAAATGAGAGAATAGAGAGAGAAACAAATTAAACAATAAACACAGTATATACCAATCTTCCTTCTCTAAATCCATGTTCATTTTTTCTCTCCATTAACAAAAACAAGACTTTTTTCTAACTTCAAACAATCTTCAAACAACAATCAAAATAAAAAATGAAAGATGTAAGAGAAAAGATGGCGTGAAAGTTATCTATGGTGGTGGAAACTGATCGGTAAAACAACAAGTGTACTATTTTGTCTTTCGTAATAAGAGTAAAGTTTCTCGAATGTCGATCTCAAAACTGCACAAAATTACCGAGTTTAGAGCGAGGTTCAATTAAACAAAACTCAATGTGAGATTTTGTTTGGTTATTATTCTTAACAGTAATTAAAAATATGTGAAGGTAAATTATGACTTTATTACTAGTGTGAATACTATGCTAGGATAAGTGTGTGGTTTGCCCTATAATGACCTTCACTATTGATCTCTTCTACAAGTTCATTACCTTCAACTACCGGCCCTTTAGATTATTTTCCCCTAACTCTTTAGTGAGAAAACCTTTAACCATCCATCCTCAATCCTAAGTCCTTAGAAATATCTGACTATAAATCCAGTGACTATAGGGTATCCCTAGTCCTAGGTAATATATGCTATAGCCTAATCATACAAAAGCCTTAACAACCGCGGCCCAGCTGGTTGTTAACCGTAACTCAATCCTAATTGGTCAGATCAGGAAAGCATTAGAAACCTTGAACAATTAAATTGAAAGGAAACTAATGTATTAAAATCAATAATTCATAGTCAATACATTCGCAAATCAGAGACACCCCTAGCACTGGGTTTAGCCGCACATAATATTCAAAGAGATTTCAATAATAATAATGATAGACATTACACAAATTAATGGTGAACTCTGATCTTCAATTGCTTTCGCTCATGAAAGGTCTTCGTTCTCCCAAAACTTGCATAGAATTCAATTTTTTATTGTCAAATTCTTCGGCCGTCAAAAAAGTCCTTATTTTCTTCTCCAAATCAGGTATTTATAGTGTCAGGTCATCCCTCTGTTATGTCAAATGTCCACAATATCCTTAATGATCTAAGAATACAGGGAAACCTCAAAATTAGACTCTCACACGCCTAAGCTGACACGGGCCGTGTCACCGGACACGGGCACCCGTGCAGAATGTGCTTTGTGTTTTGCCTGAATTTCGCCCAGTTGAATTGACACGGGCCGTGTCAATGGACACGAGCACCCGTGTCAGCTCCTGCGATTCTTCCTCCAACGTTCACACTTCATATGTGAGACATCCGTTCAAATTGATCAAAAAGTAGTTTGTTCGATGTTCACATGACGTGAAGAGTTTGCTTAAGAATCTTTAACTTGAGAGTTTCTTCTTCAGATACCTCTCTAATTATACTTTGTACTTAAGTCTCTTTCCGGTTTTCCTCCTTTTTCATTCGGACAGTCAAATTAAGGGAATAATAGTTATTGATGATCATCACACGCACAAGACGGATTAAGAGAGATTTTTGGTTCAGTCACCAAATAAGAGCTTTTGCTCCTTTATAAATTCAGATGAAATTTTCAAAACTTTTCAGTTTATATATTGTCCTTTATGGACGACGTTTGGGGATCAACCCCCTTTGGGATGAATAACCTGGTTAAGGCTACCCAACTTAGCGAGTCAGTTGCCTTTTACCGCTTTTTCATCATTTGGTTCCAAATTTATTTCTTTCTCCTTCAATCGTACATGCATGTGAATCAATGTTATGTTAGACTGTAAGGATAAACTACTTTCAGAGTACTTATCAAGATTTAAGCATTATGGTACAAATCTACACGTTAGACTCGTATCCTGTCACATTATTTCGAACTTCCTACCCTCAAATAACTACCCCTTTGTCTCTATATACTATTCTCGAACTCTATGAGACTCAAGTTCTTGATCAAAACAAAAATTTTCGGCCAACTTGACGGACTTCAACTCGTGGATTTACACAGTAATTCACATAGCACTAACAAATAAATCGAAAAGAAGAAAGGCAATAAAACCCCCCAAACTTGAACTGAACATTGACCCCAATGTTTTGGAACAAGCTCGAGAAGGTAACTCACAGAGGGTAATGAAACACATGTTGCAGCCTCCTAGCTCTCACCAGTAAGACTCCCTTTTAATTACCTGCAAATAAAACAAAAAGAAAAATTAAGTTAGTAAAAGTGTGGGTTGCCTCCCATGAAGCGATGCGTTTAACGTCGCATGGCTCGACGAGTCATCCCCTTATGAGGGGTACTACTTCATCTTCCACACCTTGTCGCATGTTTCTTCCGCAATCATGAACTCATTCAGATCACAAGTCTCAACCCATTTATGCTTCCATCCACTTCCAACTTCTATCTTTTAAGCTTGACGTTCCATTTTCTTTCTCTTCTTTCTTTGGTGACTGTATTTATGAATTTTTATTGACTCTACGTGAGAAATTTTTCCTGCTACTTCTAGTTTTGATTTTGAGCTGTTGCCTTCTCGTTCTACTTTGATCATTCCGACCGAAGATTTTTACCTTTCCACCTACAACTTGCTTCCTTATTTCAAACACCTTCAAAGTTATCTCCTCATCAAATGATTTCAGTGTCAGTTTACCAGTTTCGATATCAAAATTGCATCGACTAGTCAGCATAAACGGTCGACCTAGAATGATATGAGTCTCTTCATCTTCAGGTAAGTCCATGATCTGAAAATCAACTGGGAAAACAAAATTGCCAATTTCCACTAGGACATCTTCAACTATCCCATATGACTGCTTGATAATGTGGTCAGCAAATTTCAATTTTGTTCCATTCCCGCTTATTTTCTCAATACCGAGCTTCTTGAAAATCGATAATGGAATTAAGATCACACTCGAGCCAGAATCAACCAGAACTCTCTTGAAAGCTCTAACTTTTATTATGCACTGTATTGCAACTGACCCAGGATCCTTCTGCTAGACAAGTATTTTTCTCTCTACAATTTCTCATCAATGGGTACCTGTCCATATTCTGTTGTTCTCTTTTTGGAAAGTACCTCCTTCATGAATTTCTGGTACAAAGGAATTTTGTCGAGTGCTTCAAAGAACGGTATGTGAATTTCTAAATTTTTGAAAATTTTGACAAATTTCTCAAAATCTTTTTCTTTTGTGTCCTTCTTTGCCACTCGAGATGGATACGACAACTTAATTTCTAGTTTAGTCTTCTCTTTAGCTAGCTTTGCAGATGATGCCACTTCTTCCTTTTTTTCTTGTTCTCTCTCACTTCCAACCTTACTTCTATGATATTGTCATCAAACTTCACCTCATATGGTTTTTATCTATCCACTTTCTCACTCCTTGTTTTGACAACATTCACATTCTCATGACTTTTCTGTCTTTCTTGTGCTTGCAGAGCTACCTGTTGTGCAATCTGTCCCATTTGAACTTCCAAATTTTTTATTGCAACTGTGGTATTTCTATGATTTCTCCTTGTCTCTTCTTGAAACTGAGATGTCTGGGCAGCCATCTTTTCAATAGCCACCTCCCACTCTGCCTTTTGAGGATCTTGTTGCTGCTGATCTTTCCAGGAGAAATTAGGATGATTCTTCCACCCCGGATTATAGGTGTTAGAATATGGGTTATTTTTCCTCAAGAGTTTTATCCCCTCAAATTGTTGTGGCGTTGCAAGACATTGCACAGTACTGTGCGATCCACTACAAATTTCACAAGCTATCTTCTGTACCTGTTGAACTTGAGCTACCTGTTGAGTACCCATGTTCATTGCTTTCAGATTTTTCTCTACTTCTGCAAAAACGGCTTCTTCAATTTTTAGTTGCTGATTGGTTTCCAATTTCAGATTAATCACTCCCTCTGGTTTGCTTACAGCTCTGTCATATAGCTCCAGATGCTCATTTGTAGAAATTGCTTCAATAATTTTCTTCACACCAGTGGCTATTGCAAAGTTGGCTGAGCCACCGTTGATGTATTAATAAGCTGCTTTGTCTTCATTCAGAGGTCATTTACAAACATCTGTATTTTCTCAGTTTGACTCATGTTGTGCGTTGGACAAGCTACTAGTAACCTCTTGAATCTCGTGTAGGCATCACCTAGTGACTCCCCTTATTTCTGCTTAAAATTCACAATTTCATATCTTTTACGAATGTAAACGAAAGCAGGAAAGTACTCATCAAGAAAAGTCTGCTCCATCTGTTCCCAAGTGGTGATACTTCCAGAAAGCAATGAGTAGAACCACTCTCTAGCATCTTCAGACAGCGTGAACGGGAACATCCTTAATTTCTTGGCTTCTTCAGAGTGCCCCTCAATCTTCAAAGTAGTGCTCATGGTGAGAAATATCTGCAAATGCTTATTGGAATCTTCATTGATCTTTTCAGTGAAAGATTTGTTCTTGAGCTGGCAGATGATTGACAAATGCAGTTGAAATTTCACAATATTGATCGGTTGATTCACAATAGTCAACCGGCCTGCTGGAGCATTCTCTCCTCCATAGTCCCCGAGAAGTCTCCTTGGTGGTGGATTTTCAGCCATTGGTTTTACCTCTTCAGACTCTGAATCTGAAGAACCTGCTGACTCCTATCTATCTAACCGAGCTAGTCAGCACCTCGCATGAAAAATTCTTTCTATTTCTGCGTCAAACAAAAATTGAGCTGAGGACTTTTCTCACATGCAAAGGTTAGGAAAAATCAGTGAAGCAAAAATATGGAAATTACAGAAAAGAAATTTTAGTTGCAGAGCAAAAAAATTATAATTGAATTCCAATTAAACTCAATGATTAGGCAATCCCGACAACGGCACCCAAAACTTGATAGATAAAATAGAAAGTGTATTATTTTGCCTCTTGTAATAAGAGTGAAAATTCCATGAATGTCGATCTCAAGGACTGCACAAAATTACCGAGTTTAGTGTGAGGTTCAATTAAACAAAACTCAATGTGGGGTTTGGTTTGGTTATTGTTCTTAACAGTAATTAGAAATATGCGAAGGTAAATTATGACTTTATTACTAGTGTGAATACTATGTTAGGGGTAAGTGTGTGGTTTGCCTTGTAATGACCTTCACTATTGATCTCTTCTACAAGTTCATTACCTTCAACTACCAGCCATTTAGATTATTTCCCCTAAGTCCTTAGTGAGAAAATCTTTAACCAATCCACCCTCAATCCTAAGTCCTTAGAAATATCTGATGGAGTCAAGCCTTTATCTTATCAAGGTTTAAATCCGGTGACTATAGGGTATCCATAGGCCTAGGTAATATCTATTATAGCCTAATCATATAAAAGCCTTAACAATCGCGGTCCAACTGGTTGTTAACCGTAACTCAATCCTAATTGGTCCGATCAGAAAAGCATTAGAAACCTTGAACGATTAAACTGAAAGGAAATTACTGTATTAAAATCAATAATTCATACTCAATACATTCCCAAATCAGGGACCCCCTAGCATTGGGGGGTTAGCAGCACATAATATTCAAATAGATTTCAATAATAATAACAATAGAAATTACACAAATTAATGGTGAACTCTGATCTTCAATTGTTTTCGCTCATGAAAGGTCTTCGTTCTCCCAAAACTTGCATAGACTTCAATCTTTTATCGTCAAATTCTCCAGTTGTCAAAAAGTCCTTATTTTCTTCTCCAAATCAGGTATTTATAGTGTCAGGTCATCCCTCTGTTATGCCAAATGCCCACAATACCCTTAATGATCCAAGAATACAGGAAAACTTCAAAATTGGACTCTCACACGCCTAAGCTGACATGGGTTGTGTCACTGGACACGGGCACCCGTGTCAGAATCTGCTTTGCATTGTGCCTGAATTTGGCCCAGCTGAATTGACACGGGCCGTGTCATTGGACATAGGCACTAATGTCAGCTCCTGTGATTCTTCTTCTAACATTTATACTTCAGCTGAATTGACACATTTTTATCATGATTCGTCTTATTTTATTTGGTTGAACCTGAAACCACTAAAATATAAAACCAAAGCATAACGGCGGCGGTACATCGACGATGTGCAATGGCTGCTGGCGTGATCAGATTCTCTGGAGGTGAGGGTCAGTTCTGATTTATTCTTACCCTGTTTTGTCTTGATTCTTTGATGCCATTCTTTTCTTTGTGAATTTATTCTGAATGATGGGAGCAGTATCAGAGTTTCGGGGCGACGCTGAGGTGGAGTCGGAGTTGTCAGTTTTGGAAGCGATGAGATTGGCATAGCTGCGGCACAATTGATTTGGTACAGTTACAACATTTGGGTGAGAGCTCACAACTCTGGCACGGTTAAGAGCTTTGAATTAAGGCTTCGTCGGGATTCCAACACGATTGTGTGGTCTCGTAATGGGTGTGGTCGGCATCGTGGCAGCGAGAGTGTGCGGGAATAAATTGGCCAGTGTTTGGCCGGTAACGAGTGAAACCGCGGTTGTGTTGATCATAATTGGAGATGGAAAGAACATGGAGCTTCATAGTCAGCCATTGCTTGTTCTTCTTGTTCCATTTACCTGCAAAGAAAACTCAAATAATATATTGATTCTTTGTTATTGTTACGTACGTGTTTTCTTATTGTGTTGAAATCTCTGTTACATGTTGAAGAAATTTTTGTTTGTGTTTGATTTGGTAGTGATAATTCTTCTTTTTTACGTTCAATCTGCAAAATCAAAACTTAAACTTATATTGAAATTGTTGTATTCAGGTGATTGTGACTTTTGGGATTTGGAAGAGATTTGAAATTGTTGTTTGAGTCATTAGCATAGAAAACTTCATATGATTACTTGAGTCTGGTACCCACTTTAGTGTTTGGAAATTGAAAAGAAATTTAGTGAATTTTTTTTTGGTTTGTATATATAAAGTGATGTATGAATTTACAAGTTTTGTTTTGTAAAAAGATTAAAATAAGAAAAATTGGGTAACAATTAGCATGTGTTAGTAAAAAAAAATATAAGAAATATGTATCAGACATGTGTTTATGTTAGAATGTTTTGTGCAACAGGTAGCATGAAGTTGACCGGAAATATGAATAAGTGAACAACCTCTTTTACAAAAAATACAAAACTTGTTTTTTATTTATTTATAAAAGAGATTAACCATCAAGTAAATTTCATCATCTAGTTATTTCATCATCTAGTTAGAATGTAAAATAAATTAAAATTAAAGGATGAAAAGATAAAATTTAAAATTTAATGGTGACCTCATATTTAATCATTGGTCAAAACATGTAAATCACCAATGTTTTTGAAAAAAGAGATTGCAAAAGAGTATTAAAAAATAGTGAGAAGGTGAATTTGTGATTTGTGAAATTCTTGATTTATGGATATTGTGGATTGTTGATGTCAGAAACTATGAAAATAAGGCGTTATTTGTAGACTGTCAAAATCAGGTTAAAGGGCGAAAAGAGAATAAAATAAATCAAATCTTTCTTGGTCAACAAGTTGACCAATCAGAAGCTGAGTATGGCACAAATTGACGCAGATTAACCAATAAGAAACAGTTATCTCGAAAAAGAAATATTTTTGGTATTTATTATGATTTTTACACTCAATTTTGATAAAAAGTGCATAAAATCAAATAAATAATAATTTTTTTTAAAATTGCCATAATTAAAAATACGAAAATAATATTTAAATAATAAAAAATGGTTTTTTTTATGATTTTTATAAATGGAAATAAAATTAGTATAAAAAATACACCAAGTAAGATTCAAACTCGTGACCTTTTGCTTCCAAGCTATGCTTTATTACCAATTATGCTATGTTATTTATTTGCAAATAAACCCAATTTAAAGTATATGAAATGTTAAGAAAATATTTATTTATTCAAAAATAAAAATGACCTGAAATAAATCATTATATTTTAAAATAGGTTTAGAAACGAATATTTTAAAAATCAAGGAATATTTACAAAACCAATGTTTAAGAATATTTTTAACTGTAGAAATAAAGGCCAGAAAAATTTGGGGTATGACATTGTTATGATACTTACTACCATGGACGATGAAGATTTTACCTACCCTGTGAATACGAACATAGTCAAAAAATACTACGCATAAAAGAGACCTGCTAGGTTGACAGGCCTAGGAAAAACTAAGGGCATCCCGGCGAACCAAAAAGTTTCGGGCAAAAATTAGGGATATATATAAAAAAAATTGTACATCCGAAAAGTCAAAAACCTGAAAAGGAGGCTTGGGCAAAAAAAGGATATCCCGATGGACTGAAACCTGAAAGGGCAGTCCAAACAAAAGTTAGGGATTAAAGCGTACGACTATGTCCCGTTGGATCATCATCTACTTATAACCAGCTTCATTACTAGCGTCAAGTTCAAACGGTGCAGAACAATTCAATCATCTTCTTCCAACAGCAAGTGATGAGATGCTTGAAGACATATGGGCAATAACAGAGTTTAAACTTGATGGGATCGTTTCTATATAGCAGTTTTTCCTTGTTTTTTTTTGGTACCATTTCTTCATTCTTACGATGATTTCATCTTACTAGGACTTCTGTCTCTTTGTATAAAACTGTCTGCTTATAGGTAAACTTTCAGAATCAATGCAATTAGATTTCAAAATTCAAAATTGTTTTACTTTCTCTGTTTTGTTTGTAAAAACGTCCAATGATTACATTAAATGAACATATGCATTTGAACATGATTACTGTTAACAATATATATGCATAAAAACATGATTAATATTTACGAAAGACTCTATGAGTTAGGATGATGTTCAAGTCATCCACAAATCTCCCAGAGCAATCTCTACATAACTATCTCTACAGAGCTATGTTCACAAGCTCATCCCCAATAGAGACATATTCCCCAGAAAATCTAATATGTTGTCAGACAGAAATTTGGCCATCTTCCAGTGGTTCACCTCTGTATCCCTGATGGATAGCTTGACATGATCATCTTCCCTAATCAGAACCTTAGCGGATAAGGAAGCTTAATCATTTCCCCAGCATACGGTGGAAACTTCCTCAGCACAGCCTATGAAATCTCGATCCCTATTAGAGGTTATTTCCTCAACGCAGTTTACATGGTTCATTTCCCCAACAGAGTTTATTTCTCCAATATTGCAATTCCCCGACAAGATTCTCTTCCCCGGCCATATGTCATTCAACTTTATCCTCCCTAGAAGATTTGACATTCATATCTGAAACTTGGTGAGACAACACATCAGAGGATTATACATCTCTTTTGTGTCCAGTCAGGGTACATAAGAATCAAATTCTTTAAAAGAATGATGAACGACCAATTTTCCTTAAATTCTTCTATCCCCAAGCAGAAGTTGAACATCCCCGGTGGAGTGTCCTCAAACAGAAAGTGGGAATACCTAGCAAAGACGTTCTAAAAAAATTGAGAAACTACTGTCTTCATCCCCATCAAAAGTCAGAGATTTATTTTCCCCAGCCAAAGATGTTATACGAAGCTACCGATACGTTCCAGCGACATATTGCACCCATACATCATTTACATAATATCTTAGCATACGCATACTAAATTCATATAGTATTCTCATTTATTTTGAGAGCATCATTACGCATGTATTTTATGCATCATGACATTGCATAAAATTAACTTTGTCTTTTCAGGTTAAATTCCCGAACAGACGAATATTATCAGTCATCTATAGACAAGTTGTACAGCAGATGATTTCCTTCAGAGATTCATTCTGAAAAGCATTCCCCTCAAAGACTAAATCTGACGAGCATTTCCTTCAGAGACTAGTTCTGACGAGCATTTCCTTCAGAGAGTCATTCTGACGAGCATTTCCTTCAGAGATTCATTTTGAAAAGCACTTCTTTCATAGATTTATTCTGAAAATCACCTTCCTTCAGAGATTTATTCTGAAAAGCACCTCCCTCAGAGATTCATTCTGACAAGCATTTACTTCAGAGATTTATTTTGAAAAGCACCTGACGAGCATTTCCCTAAGAGATTAACTCTGACAAGCAGTTCCTTCAGAGCATCATTCTGAAAAGAATTTCTTTTAGAGACTCATTCTGAAAAGTATTTCCCTCGGATAGGATCAGATAGATTCATTCTGAAAAGCATTCTTCAGATAAAGTTAAGCGTAGTCTCATTCTGATACTCCTATCAATAGTTACTTTTGATGGCATCTATAAGCCCATCTCTGACGATACTCTATCACCTCTCTGAATGGAATCTTTAAGCCCATTTGAGAAATACAATCAACCAACAGTTTTACTTCATGCACATGTGAGTGCCAATTTCTGGGCACTTAAGTGTTCAATCCTATTTCACCTTCAGATCACGAATGGCGAGCATCCCAATCTAACTCTTCAAGTTTAAGAAGATTGAACGGGGAAGCTGTTGTACCCCAAAATTTCACCTCCCATTATTCAAGACAAATTATTTCAATAGGTCTCCTCCTACTCCTAGGATTCTCAATTGCTCAAGGCTACTCAAGGATTGATCAGACAAACCCTCCTCCTAAGTAGTTAACCTACAACTAGGGTTTTGATTCTCTCAAGGAAAATTGGACTTATAATGCCTCAAGTGGATTTCATGGTTTCTCATATTTCTAAAAGAATCCTCATGCCAAATTCCAAGCCTTTCATCACAAGTTTTCTCAGTCAATTAGTCAGATGATTGAAAATCAAATGTATTGGGCAAAAAGTCAACTTTGACCAATTTACAGTCAAACTTCAAGATTTTTGGTCAACATCAACATTTTGAAGTCACATTCATCATTTGATCAAATTTTGATCATGATTCATCAAGAAAACTCAAGATTCATCAAAAGTCAAAAGTTACTAAATTAGGGTGTTCTTAAGGAGAACAAACCTGAACTTTGACGAAGCGTAACTTTCACATACTTCATCAGAAATTTCTCAACAAAAGCTCATTTTGAAGGAAATTCAATTCTTTACAAATTTTTCTATCTAAGATCAAGGCCAAAAATGATTCATTTGAGAATATGGGAAAAAACATTACAAGTCATTTTAAAAGTCAACAAAAAGACACTTTTTGTCAAAGCAATTTATATCAAGATAAAGGATTCAGATGAAAAAATGACCAACATGAAGATTCTAGGGGATATCTCGAGCTTTCCAAAGAGTCCAAGATCACTTTCATATGATAAAAATTGAGTGAGATACGATTTGTGCAAGTTGGGAAATTTTGAGAAAATGCATGAAATCCAAATTAAGAAAATTTGAATTTTTTAGCTAATGGGCCTATCTTTTAAGGTCCAAAAGTGTTCCTGACCTCATAATAGACTCCTAAGTCCATTCATTTATTTTTGCGGTTTTTATTTCTTTTATTTTTTATTTTATTCAATTAAAATCAAAATAAATCAAATAAAATACCAAGTGAATGAATCAAGGAATGAAGATATAATTTTGAATCAAATCATAAGTCTAAAAAGCTGGTGACAACTTGCAAAAAATGTGTAATGATTGATTGGTACATGATTGGCCTAAAAAAGAAATATTTCATGCAAAACTTCAATCAAAGATTTTATCATGAAATACAAAAGATTGATTCCACTTTTGTTGACCTAAATCTTCCATTATAAATAGAGAACGCATTCAGACCAAGGGACACACGAAAATTTCCTCAGGAACACCCTCTCAAAAAATCTAAAGTTTTTTCAAAACTAGGGCAAAGTCAAAACCAAAGATCCAACCAATTTCAGTCTAAGCCATCCATTGCAAATCATTCCTGAGGTATCTAAGGTTAAGAATGGGTCGAAAGTCATGGTCATTGATGCTTGAAATAAGCATACTCATCTTCTCCGATTTGCTTTTTTTTCAAACATTCATATAATTAATTTCATGCATTGCTAATGTTTATTAACTGCCCAAATAAGTTCTTGTTGTTACTTAGAACAAGTTTGAATCATAAAACAGAAGCTCTAATGTGAGAATCATGTTTTTCCATGGCTAGGTCAGTTGGAGATGTCTTCTTTGAAACTCATAATACAAGTGTTTTCAGGCCAAAAAAACACCACCTTTGGATTCACAAGGGTCGAATTAGGGGGATAGGGTCCTTTTTATGGTCTAACACATGTTATTTTGCAAGTTTGAAAATCCTCTCACCGGAGAAGACGACCAGAGCTAGAGCTCCTACGCTTCCCAGGTTCACTTGCTTTATTATATATTTGTTTGCTTATATTTTAATAACAGAAATGAAGCACAACACAGTTGGTTGAGACAGAGGCATGTAACGTGAAGGGCGTGGGTTTGATCCATACGTCTTACAGTTATTTTTATTTTATTTTTCAAACTAATGCACAGGTTTTATATATATTAATTAATGCCTATTTATCAAACACCAACAGGCGCTTGGCCTAGTGGCAAGCAGTGTAGTTTGTGAAGCCAAGGGGCATGGGTTCAACACCCACCCTATGCAGTTTTTTTAACCCTATTTTTCTAACCTAATTTTTCTATTTTCTTTCTTAATTATTCCTTAATTATTTTTTAATTAACAATTAACTAACCTAATATTTTTTCTTAATAACTAATTGTAATACGGTGGAAGAACCAACTGTTATACTGGTTTTGCGTTTGTATTCACAAATATTGCAGTAAACAAGAGTCGCCACCGACTTTTCTTTTATTCAACAAAGGAAAGGGTGAAAAGAACATAAAAAGACCTTTCGAGATTTGTTTGAGTAAGGGTGGTAGATTATGGAAAGGGTAGGTGTTAGCACCATTTCCATCCGTAGTTATGTACGGGCTCTTAGATGCTAGCTCATTTGAAAAAAATACTTTGTGCTTTGTGTGTTTGAAAAGTATTTTTGAAAGAAAGCGCCTTAGTACGATGAACTTTGTAATGTTTCTCGGATTGGTAGAGAACGTATACAAAGTGTTTTGAAAAATGTTTTTGGAAAGAGTTTTGTGTACGTGTAAAAGTTGTTTTGTTTTGAGCAAGCATCTATGAACTATCTACTTTACTTGAAAGGTTGTTCTGTTTCTCTTTTCCTTTAGACAATGCTATCCTACTATTACTGAGTAGGTAGCCCTAGTCGTTGGATTTTTGAGGGACAATCGAAGGGACATCGTATAGTCACAAAAGCAACTGAGCAAGAAACCTTAGTAACTACCCTAGGGTTTTAAGATCATACCGAGGCAACATAGAGAGGGTCATTTTTTTCCTTTAAACTAGAGGGTAGCCACTAAAGTCTCTCACGTTTCGAGAGTTGTGACTGTTTTTCGAAGGCAACCAAAGTAGGGATACCATAGAGGTGTATATCTGAGAATGTGTTATATTCAGTAATTTTTTATTTGCATTAGGTTTGCTAGCATTTGTTTATTATTATTGCTATACAATTCTATTAGTCATGCATCTAGACAGTTAATAGTTTGCAATAATTAAAAATGCGGAATTTCAAATCTAGCTATTACATGGCTTCGGGGAGGGGGATTAATTACATGTCCAAAACTTAGGGGAAACAAAGTAGTAAATATCCTAGTCTAAATCTATTACATCTCATAAGCAAGTACAATAATATGAAAAATAGTAACGAAGCAATAAACGCGCGCGAATTAAAAATAACGTCTAAAACCCTAAGGTACTTTTAAGTCAAAAGAAAAATCTTTTTTTTTCATTTTTGTTTATTTGGAAAATGTTAAATTAAATCAATTCTAACCTAAATTAATTTAAAAAAAGGAAAAGAAAATTATTAATTAAAAATTGATTCTAAAATAAATCTACTATTTTTGTATTTTTTATTTATGAAAAGAAATGAAATTAATTAGATCTTAAGTCTATTAATTTTAAATTAAATAAAAAATTTAAAGTAATGAACTAATTAATTAAAAAAATTAAATTTAATTGGAAAAGACTAAACCTAATTTTTTTTGTGATTTTATGAATATTTTGCTGATTAAATAAAAAAAACAAATTAAAAGAAAAAGTAATAAAAAAATAGAAAACAAAAAAATGTAAATGGGCCTGGATGTTAACTAGCAAGTAGGGGGTGTGAATTGGAATTTTGTTAGGCCCAACAAGCAAACCCAAATCCTGCGTGTTTCAATGCTTTTGACTCTTTGGAGGTCCATCACGTGGAAACACTCCAGGAGCACTGGATCTGGATTCATTAAGATCTATTGGCTGAGATCTGAAAGTGTATGATAGGCGTTTGAAGTGTAGCACACTGGATCTGCAACAGGTTGTTAGAAAAAATAAAAATGTAAGACCTGGGTATCGAACCCAGGTCCTTTCCAAGTTCACACGATTGCCTTACCACTTAGCCAACCTGTCAATTGTTGATACAAATAACATAATGGCAATATAGGCGAAACCAATCCAGAAACATATTTGAATTAAAAAATATGCGCGTTAACTGAATGAGTTAATAAGGGTGTGATGCCTGGGCACCGGAGTCAGCCCACCGGAGTCAACTCTCCGGTTGTCTTCTTCGATAGGCTCGAATTGGATCCTACAAAAATAACACAACTCAATGATCAAGACCTACCCTACCCCTTAATTCGAACCCCCTGAGTTCAAATTTGTAATCCGTTTGGTCTAAAACATCATGGATTTTGAGATTCGAAGAAGAATACAGATCGTGCCCTAACAATGGCACGATCTTAGTCTGGTTCTTAAACCTGCTTGTATTACGTTATATCTGCACTAATGGTATCCCTAAACACAAATCAAATAGTTAGAGGTATCAATATGGCATGCATATGCAGTTTCAAATTCACAAAGATCTTACCAACCGGTGATGTATGAACATGGTGATGCAGGACGCTGCAAGCCTTGGGAATGGGTGCAATAGATTCCTGGGAAGCCCAAGATCACGACTAGGCAATTGGTTTAGATGGAGGAGGCTTGCAAACGCTGTTTCGAATTTGACCACTTTGTGAAAATTTTGCAATTTTTGGTGTGCTTTTCTGAGGTTGTGTGTGCGTGTCTTAGGCTTGCATATGTGATGCTTATTTATAGGAGAGAATAATGGCTTGATAAATATGGCAAGGGTCAACCATTAAACATGGTTTTGAAAACAAGATCAAAGAATTGAAAAACATGCCATTTTGGGTGATTCTCTTGCCATTCTTATCTTTACATGAACCTGAACTTTTCTAATGTATCTTGCACGGAAATTGGGTCCTCTAAAACAAATCCAAACATCAGCCCATATTGAATAGTTGGATAGTAATGAAGAAATTTTGTGATAAATGTAAAGACAGTGTAAAAAGAAAGAAAAATTGCATTTTGAACTATTATGTGTCGACACAATGCTGCTATGAATCGACATATAACTCTTCTTGCTACCATATAACAAAATCAACTCAGTATGAGTGGATGTATAATGGGATGTGTCAACTCATGCACCTATTTGTGTCGACACATACGCGTTTTGTGTCGACTCATGCACATTTCAGCCTTCTGTTTTAGGGCTACATAACAGTATGTATCGACACATAAGGCTTTGTGTCGAATCGTACCCTGTTCTGTCACTAAAATGAGTTGACTCATATGGGTATGTGTCGACTCATGCTGCAGTTTTTTGCCTTAAACATTGCTCTTGAGACTGCAATTTGTTTTGAACCTCTTTCAAGATGCTCTGGTAGCCTCAGTGAACCTCCAGGATACTGCTCCAATCCTCCATCTGTATTGGAATTTGTTGGACCACTCTCCAACTCAGTCAAGTTATACAATACGGTCTTTTGTTTGTGTTTGAAAGGTGATGATAATGGCACTATAGAAATTGTTCTTGTGTTTGAATAATCTCTCTGTGGTATGAAGTGTTTTTTGTTGACCTTTTGAAAACGACTTGTAATGTATGAGCTTGTATCTCCCAAATGATGCATTTCTTGAACTTTGAGGATAAAAGAGAAGTTGTAGGGAACTGGATTCTCTTCAAAATGAGATTTGGTTGGGGCAAAATGGATGAAGTATGTGAAAGTTATGCCTGGTCAAAGTTCAGTTGACTTTTTCTATAGAAACCCTAATTTAGCAATTCTCGACTCTTGATAAATTAAGAACATTCCTTGAGGAATAATGATAAACCCTTGATTAAATGATGATTATCACTTCAAAATGTTGATGCTGACAAAAAATATTGAAGTTTGACTGTATATTGGCCACAATTGACTTTTGACCTAGTATAGTTGATTTTCAAACACTTGAGCAGTTGACTGAGCAAACTTGTAGTGTAAGGCATGAAATTTGGCATGGACATTCTTGAAGACATATTAGGGACCATGGAAATAACTTAGAGACTTTGCAACCCAAACATCTTGTTGAAAAGTGAAACCCTAGTTGGAGGTTCATTGCTTAAGAGGAGAATTTATCTGATCAATTCTTGGGTCAACCTTGAGCAATTGAGGACCTTAATGACCATGTCTTGAGTAAAAATGGGAGGGCAAATTTTGGGGTACAACAACTGTCCCTGTTCAATCTTCTTAAACCTGAGGATTTAGATTGGCTTGTCTGCCTTTCGTAATTTGAAGGTGGAAGATGATTGAACACTAGAGTGCCCAGAAATTTGCACTCACATATACATGAAGTATCACTACTAGTTAATGATATCGGGAATGGGCTTACAGATTCCATTTGGAGAATATGACTGAGAGTTGTCGGAGATGGGCTTAAAGATACCATCCAAAGTAGATGCTAACTTCATAAGAGGTCCCTTTGTGGGGATTCCTGTTCATGTTGTTTGAGGAGGACTCCACTGGGGAATGTTGGCTTCTGTTTGGGGAATAGAGTTTAGGAGCTTTAGTTGTCCACTACTATACTGGGGAGTTATCTCTTGACTGGAGAGATGAAAATTAGTTGTTATCTGGTCAAAATCCAGGCTTCACAGTAACTTGTTGAGGATAATAAAGTTGACTATTATCTGGTCATATTCCAGGCTTCACAGCGACTTACTAGGGAATATGAAATTAACAGTTATATGGTCGGTTTCCAGGCTTCGTAATAAAAATGAAATTGAACTGTTATCTGGTCGTACTCCAGGCTTCACAGTAACTCAAATTATTATCTGGTCGGAATTCAGGCTTCAGTGACTTGAACTATTATCTATTCGTGTCCAGGCTTCAGTGATTTGAAGAAATTAAGCTGTTATTTGGTCGGATCCAGGCTTCAACTTGAATTTGAGATATACTATTATATGGTCGGGTCCAGGCTTCAGAGTGTTGTATATTATACTGTCATCTGGTCGGGTCCAGGCTTCAGAGTAATTGACATAATAAACTGCTATCTACTCGGACTCCAAGCTTCACAGTAATTTGGTAGGGTAAACTGCTATCTGGTCGGATTCCAGGCTTTGCAGAAATTTATACTATTATCTGGTTGGATTCTAGGCTTCATAGTGTCTTGAATTGTAGGTTGACTGTTATCCGATTGGATTCCGGGCTTCAACAATGATGTTAGCTGCTATCTGGTCGAGTTCAGGCTTCACAGTGTCTTGAATTGTAGATTTACTATTATCTGGTCAGATTTCGGGCTTCAGCAATGATGTTGACTGCTATCTGATTGGGTCCAGGCTTCACAGTGTCTTGAATTGTAGATTGACTATTATCCGGTCGGAATTCCGGGCTTCAACAATGATGTTGACTGCTATCTGGTCGGGTCCAGGCTTCATGGTGTTGTAGAAGTTTAACTATTATCCGATCGAATTCTGGGCTTCAACAATGATGTTAAATGCTATCTGGTCGGGTCCAGGCTTCATAGTGTTGTAAACTGCCATCTGGTCGAATTCCAGGCTTCATAGTAAATTATATTTAATGTTAACTGCTATCTGGTCGAACTCCAGGCTTCACAGTGATTGATGAGCTGTTACTTCAGATAGTTGCCCTGTCTTGTTTCAGGAATTAATCTGAACTTACTTTTGTTGGTTATTGAGATAGTTGCCCTGTCTGGTTTCAGGAATTAATCTCTAACCTGGTCTTGTAGACAGTCACCCTGTCTTGTTTCGAGAATTAATCTATAATTAGTTGTTCACAAATAGTTGCCATGTCTGGTTTCAAGAATTAATCAAGAACTGTTGAAAATCATTGATGATATTCGTCTGTTGATCTTTCCTGAAAAGGTAAAGAATTAGCTGTATGTAATGCAATGATGCATGATACATATTGTGTAATGATGTTCTAAAAATAAATGAGACCGTGCTATATGTATTTTGTATGCATACACTATGACGTTTGTAGAATGATGTACGAATGTAATGTGTGAACGTATCAGTTGTTCTTTGTAGCATCATTGAATTGAGGGAAAGTAAATCCCTGACTGCTGCTGGGGATGAAGAATGTGATTCTTCATTATTTGTTGAAGTTGAATTTTTGGGAGATGGATTTCCATGGCTAGAGAAATAAACTCCATTAGGGAAAGAAAACTCCATAAATTGCTTGGGGATTTTTATGAAGCCCTACTGGGGAACCCGAGAAGTTTATGAACCATGTTGAGGAATTCTTCCAAATGCTGGGGAGATGATTGGAGACTCTTGCTCTGCAGGGGATATCAGAACCTATGACATCATTAGGTTGTATGCTGAAGATATGGTAGTGACCTCGCAGGAGGACTGTGATACGATGGCCAGAACCGGGACATGTTTTGAAATGTTGGTTTGCGTTTTGCGTCTGTGTTCGTAAAATGTCGCGGTAAGCAAGAGTCGCCACCGACTTTTATTTTATCCAACAAGGAAAGGAAAAAAAGCACAGAACAATTCCTTTTTCTAGATTTTCTGAGTACGGGGGATAGATTATAGAAAGGGAAGGTATTAGCACCCTTTCTATCCGTAGTTATCTACGGGCTCTTAGGTACTTGCTCATCATTTTAAAAATTGCTTCTTTGTGTTTGTGTGATTTGAAAAGTTTTTATTTTGACTTCGATTTAACTCTTGCTTCTGTCTTCAAGAGTGTAATGAAGTGTTTTTTGAAAACTTTGTTTGTAAAGGAGTGTAAGTGTGAAAAAGTTTATTTTGAGCAAGTATCTACTAGCATCTACCTACTCGAAAAAAGAATGTTTCTGTTCTTGCATCCTTTAGACAATGCTATCCCACTATTAATGAGTAGGCAGCACTGTCGTTGGAGTTTTAGGGTCAATTTGAAAGGGACGTACGGTCACTAAAGTAATGTTAGGACGTCTTAGTAGTTACCCTAATCTCTTAGATCATTTATCCGAGGCAACAATATCCGAGGCAACCTTTCCGAGGCAACTTTGATCTTTGGACAAAAGGGCGACCACTAAAGCATCCTATACTCAATGACCGTTTTAAAAAGGCAACCAAGTGGGAGTGTACTCTAGGAGTGCGCATGTGCGAGTGATTCAATTTCAGATTTATTTATCTTTGCACATTTAGGGTTATCTAACCGTTTTAAAGTTAAACATACATTCTTGTCATGCAAGCCCTAATTATTCACATATCTAACAGTTAAATATTTGCAGAAATTAAAGTGCGGAATTTAAACTAAGCTATTACAAGGCTTCGGGTATTTACATAGCCAAAAACAAACCCTTTGAAATTAAAAGCGGTAAAATTAAATAAATGTCCTAATTAAATTATTACAAACTGTGAGCAGATACAATAATTGGGAAAAATAATAATAAAGCGTGCAATGACAAATTGGATCGAATGCGAACTAGGGTTTTGACCCTTCTATCCTAATTAAAAAGAAAATGTTTTTTGTTGTTTTTAATATTTTTTTAAGAAAAGAAATTAGGTTTTTAAATTAAATGCAAAATTGATTGGTTATTAAATTAATTAATGAAAATAATTAAATGACATATTTTTGGATTTTTGGTTATTTTAGGAAAAAAAATAAAATACAATTAAGTTAGTAATAAAAACCTATTTATTCTAATTAATTTTAATTATTTGCAAAAAGAATTAAAATTGTTTAGATTAATAAACCTAATGAAATTAATTGATTTATTGCTAAAAATAATACCTAAATCTAATTGGTGAAAAATAATATTTTTGGTGATTTTTGATAAAAGAAAATAATTTAATTTTGTTAGTAAAAATAATTAAATGAAATAATTAAATAAAATGTAAAAAGGAAAAGAGTAAGAAAATGGGCCTGAATAGCATTTTTGGGAGGTGTGGATAGCAGAAACTGGGCCCATTAGTGATGATCCATGCTGAATTTCTTGGATCCAGTATGATGCGCTGACCCTGGCTCATGATGCACCTTCAGTGGTGGCCATCAGATTTGGCCATCTGGCCATCTAGCATGATTGATGATGAGGGTGTGTGGTAGTCGTTTGCTTTCTGTACGCACATGATCCTGAAACAGAAATTGATATGAAGAAATTGGTGGACCTGGGATTCGAACCCAGGTCCCGAGGCATATTCTATGCACTCCGTTGCCACTACGCCACCTGTTTCTGTTTGTTCATAAAATACACAATAATAATAATATATGAAAACAGGCATTAGTGGAGATCTAGCGCGAAAATTCAAACAAGCCAATAGAGGGGTGCCACATGGGTTGTCTTCTTTCTGGCACCGTGGCTAAAAGCTTGAGAACCTATACCCACGGACAATGTCCGTTGCTACAGGCCTGTGCGTTCTCAAAATCTCCCATGGGCTATGTAAATAACATCTAACGCCATGGTTGGACCCGTTTAATCCTCCTGATCACAATGGTACCACTTACGAAGGCTGATTTTTCCTGTAAATGAAATCCCTAATTGGGAGCTTCGAGACCTAGCTATGGTGAAATAGTGTATAGGCCATAAAAACACAATTAAACCATACAGAAACTTTGCAAATGTTATTGTGATCAAGAATGTGTGACTAATTCATGTTAACAATGCCTATATCATGAGATTCAAAATCAAGAACAGAGCTATGTCGTGAAGGACTTACAATGCGTTTTGGGATTGAAATGGACCTGTTCTTGATTGCTTTAGCTTGCAGAGACTCCTAGGAGTCGATTGGGATCGTTCAAAGGTCCTGAAATTGCCTCTAAATGGGATTTCGATCTACCACTTTTCTTGATTTTTTTCCAGTTTTGGTTCTCCCTCTTGCGCCTGTTTCTAACCTCTTTTTAGGTCTACCTCGCCTCCTTATGTACCAAGGACTGAGTTAGGGTTGATAACTGCATCCAAATCTTCCTCCTTCAATGATTTTTGATTTGATTTGATTCACCTTTAAAACCTTTCCAAATTTGGCTTATTTCCAATCTCTTTGTGCACACATGCCTTGATACGAGTTTGATTGATGCTAGCTGTGTAATAAGACCTGAAATAATCACAAAATCTTTGGTTTTCAATATTTTTGATTTTATATGATTTGTTTTGATTTAAATTGAATTAATTCAAATAAAAACCAAAATAAATAATAAAAATAAGATACAGACAAGTGGCAAAGGCTAGATCACATGGGCTATGTTGCCAACTCAAAACAAGTGAAAAAGATTGAGCCCATTTGGCAAAAATTGAAGTTTTAGGGATAGTTGACTTTTGGCAATTTTGCAAAAAAGGTCAACTTCACCAATGCATAACTTCCTCTAAATTTTGAATCTTTGCAAGTGTTCTCTGACGTTTTAGAAAGCTTGAGATGTCCTCTAAGCAACCCTTTTGGTCTCATCTCATTTTGATATTCCATGCTCATGTATGAAGCTTTGACAAAAAAGGTGTTTTTGTTGACTTTTCAAAATGACCTATAATGTCCAAATTCATAACTTCTTATGAGTGAATATTTTGAACTTTGGAGATGAAGATGGATTGTAGGGAATTGCATCCTCTTCAAAATGAGCTTTGGATGGGTCATTTCTCATAAAGTATGAGAAAGTTATGCTTGGTCAAAGTTGAGTTGACTTTTCCTACAAAACCCTAATTTAGCAACTTTTGAGTTTTAATGAATTGTGAGCATTCCTTGATGAATCATGATCAACCCTTGATCAAATGATGAATAATACTTCAAAATGAGAATGTTGACAAAAATCTTGAAGTTTGACTGTATATGGGCCACAATTGACTTTTTCCCTAACACAATCGATTTTTAGACCTTTGAGCAATTGACTGAGCAAACTTGCTATGCAAGGCTTGAAACTTGATATGGATGATCTTGAGAATATATTAGGACACCGGTGAGAATTTGGGATCACTTGAACTCAAGTATCTTAATGCAACATGAAACCCTAATTTGAGGTAGACTGCCTTAAGAGGGAGCTTGTCTGGCCAACCCTTGGACTACTTTGAGCAACTTGGAGATCTTTCTTGCAATGTTTTGAGAAATATGGGAGGGTAAATTTTGTGGTACAACAGCTGCCCCTATTCAATTTTCTTAAACCTGAGGATGTAGATTGGCTTGCGTGCCTTTCGTGATCTGAAGGTGGAAGATGATTGAACACTAGAGTGCCCAGAAATTTGCACTCACATGAAGTGGTAATTGTCTTGCGATGTCGGGAATGGGCTTACAGATGCCATTTGAAAATTGCTGACAGGAGATGGGCTTAAATATGCCATCCAAAAGAGTGTCGATCGCATAAGAGATTCCTTAGCGAGAGCTTGTGTTCCTGTTGTTGATGAAGATTCTGCTGGGGGAAGGCTGATCTTTGTTGAGAGGAGGTAGAATTTTAGGAGCTTCGGTCGTCCGTATTCTGCTGGTGAGTCGTCTCTATTTGAATTTTAGGAACTTCGGTCGTCCGTATTCAAATGAGGAACCATCTCTGTTGATATTTAGGAACTTTGGTCGTCCGTATTCTGCTGGTGAGTCGTCTCTATTTAAATTTTAGGAACTTCGGTCGTGCGTATTCAAATGAGGAACCATCTCTGTTGATATTTAGGAACTTTGGTCGTCCGTACTCAACTGAGGAGTCATCTCTGTTGATATTTAGGAACTTTGGTCGTCCGTACTCAACTGAGGAGCCATCTCTGTTGATATTTAGGAACTTTGGTCGTCCGTACTCAACTGAGGAGTCGTCTCTGCTGATATTTAGGAACTTTGGTCATCCGTACTCAACTGAGGAGTCATCTCTGTTGATATTTAGGAACTGCACTCGTCCGTACTCAACTGAGGAATCATCTCTGTTGATATTTAGGAACTTCAGCCGTCCGTACTCAACTGAGGAGTCATCTCTGTTGATATTTAGGAACTTTAGTCGTCCGTACTCAACTGAGGAATTGTCCTTGTTGATATTTAGGAACTTTGGTCGTCCGTACTCAACTGAGGAAACATCTCTGCTGATATTTAGGAACTTTGGTCGTCCGTACTCAACTGAGGAGTCATCTCTGCTGATATGTAGGAACTTTGGTCGTCCGTACTCAACTGAGGAGTCATCTCTGTGGATATTTAGGAACTTTAGTCGTCCATACTCAACTGAGGAATCATCTCTGTTGATATTTAGGAACTTCAGCCGTCCGTACTCAACTGAGGAGTCATCTCTGTTGATATTTAGGAACTTCAATCGTCCGTACTCAACTGAGGAATCGTCTCTGTTGATATTTAGGAACTTTGGTCATCCGTGCTCAACTGAGGAAACATATCTATTGATATTTAGGAACTTTGGTCGTTCGTACTCAACTGAGGAGTCATCTCTGCTGATATTTAGGAACTTTGGTCATCCGTACTCAATTGAGGAGTCATCTCTGTTGATATTTAGGAACTTCAGTCGTCCGTACTCAACTTAGGAATCATCTCTGTTGATATTTAGGAACTTCAGCCGTCCGTACTCAACTGAGGAGTCATCTCTATTGATATTTAGGAACTTCAATCGTTCGTACTCAACTGAGGAATCGTCTCTGTTGATATTTAGGAACTTTGGTCATCCGTACTCAACTTAGGAAAAATCTCTATTGATATTTAGGAACTTCAGTCATCCGTTATTCAACTGAGGAATCATCTCTACTGACATTTAGGAACTTCAGTCGTCCGTTATTCAACTGAGGAATCATCTCTATTGAAGATGAAAGTTGAATTTGAACGACTATCTGGTCGTGGTCCAGGCTTCATAGCTTGAAATTTGATTGTATCTTTCCTGAAAGGTAAAGGTTATTTGTATGTAATGCATGACATGTATCAAGAAATGATGTTCTCAACATAAATGAGATTGCGTTGTATGATGTTTATGCGTATGTCCTGATGTATGGATATGTGATGTTTTTTATAATGCTCTTTAACTGGGGAAAATAAATCCCGGGTTGTTGCTGGAGAGTGCAAGAAATTGAATTCTTCGTTTCCGCTGGGGATAGTGAATAAAGATGTTTGTGAGAATGATCCTGTAGGAGAGAATAACTCCGCTGGGGAATAAACTGATGAGGAAATGACTCTGGGGAGAAGAGATACTCTGCTAGAAGGTCTGCTGATTTCAGAGAAATAAACTCAGCTGGGGATGAACCATCATTGCTGGCGATGATAAACTCTTTTGGGGATTGAGTTTCTATTTGTGAAAGGAATGAACTCCGCTGGGGATGATTTTCCAGTTGTGACTTCACTGGGGATAACCTTTTAGGCTCTACTGGGGACAATCCTTCAACCTCTACTGGGGATAATTCTCCAAACTCCACTGGGGATAATTTTCCAGTGCTGATGATAGATAAACTCTGCTTGGGGAGAATATCACTTACTCATTCTTGGTTGCGAGCCTCAGCTGGGGAGAGTGGTGTCCTGTTTTGGACATCTAATATCACTGTCTTTTTCTTACTCTGTGGGGAGTGAATGTTACTGGGACGCGTGCTGAGGACATGACGATGGCTTTGCATTGAGACTTTTCTGCCCCTGTTTCTGCGGGAGAAGGTGCCTGTGGAGGCCTTGTGGATCGAGTATTATCCCAACCTATGAGGTGCTTGGTAATTGCCGATTGAAAGGACAAATCTTCTTTTGGTAGGCAAGTGACGAGATGACGGGACATAGTCGTACGCTTTAATCCCTAACTTTTGCCTGGACTGTCTTTTCAGATTTTCAATCCACCGGGATACCCTTTTTTTCCCAAGCTACCTTTTCAGGTTTTCGACTTGCCGGGTGTACAAATCCTTTTTTGTTTTTATCCCTGATTTTTGCTCGAACCTTTTTGGTTCGTCGGGATGCCCTTATTTTTTCCTAGGCCAGTCGACCTAGCGGGTCTTTGATTATGCATAGTACTTTTTTGACTATGT
This sequence comes from Vicia faba, assembly GCA_948472305.1. Classification (NCBI taxonomy): domain Eukaryota; kingdom Viridiplantae; phylum Streptophyta; class Magnoliopsida; order Fabales; family Fabaceae; genus Vicia; species Vicia faba. Next base: position 626,874,003 of record OX451735.1, on the reverse strand, counting down.
CCACGCTCTCAGGGTGTAGGGAGGTGTCACTGTCGGTAGTGTTGTGTTGCCATACTACCAGAAGATGTTCGTTTGATCATGCAAGATTCGTTGCTAGAATTCATGTCCAATGCCCCAATTGATTCAGATGGAGATTTGCCCCTGACTATTTTGGCATCTTTGAGAGATTGCTTGAATCTTGACTTGACTGCCCCAGATGATAGACAATGATCATGCCGTGCCCCTTGGTTGGAAGTGTTTTTCCACCTGAGGTGATCCTTTTTATTGAGAACGTTTTTTTGTTCACTAGATATTCGTCGTGCGAATTTCTCTACTGTTTGGACAAATAGTCATATGCAAATAATGTTATTTTAAGAATGCAAAGCTTATGTCTGTCTTGAAATTTTTTTTGAAAATGCATTTTCTGGTAAAACAGGCAAATTTTGTAAAATGTGATGTCAACTCAGGATGTACAGCAAGTCCTACAGGAGTCAGGATACCTTTCGTAACAGTATTCTTTCGAACTAACCCACGCTTCAGCTAGGACTTTTAAGGGTTATAACGTGGCCTGGTTCACGGTTCAAGAAACAAAGGATAAAAGCTCAAAATGTATTTGTACCCACCCGTTCTTCATGATGTTCTTCGATCCTAAACTCAACTAATCGTGCATTAGATCCCGTTTTAGTTTTTGCTCTGATATTGTAGTGATGGTTCGGATACTGACAATTTATTTTGAACAGGCAGTCATTTTTGTTGAGAGTTTGCAGGACCTCTTTCTTTTTGATTTTATTATCCATGTCTTTTGCCTGAACTGTTTGGTTTTTGTGACTACAGCCAGCGGGATGCCCCAGTTTTTCTTAAGTCTCCTTCATAGGTTTTGACTTAATGGTCTTTTATTTTTTAGAGATAATGACTGCCTGTCCTTACGATTATACGAAACCATCACCGTCTTTTGTTTCGGAAGGACTTCTTTGATGCCATTCATTGTGCACCTGGATTAACTGAGAAAACTAACCTGCCCTAGGTTATAATTAAGGGTTTTAATTTGTGAAAATAAAAACTCCAACTTCTTTGGCTCAAAGGGGTTGACTAGGGATTATCTTCCTTATAACTCCACTATTTAGGATTTGAAACAACGCCTATACCTCGTCAGTGGGGTCTGTTCAAAAGCATACTGTAGAGATTTTGATATCATTTTCGTCATCCTCCTTCTAAAGGCTTAGAATTTTTTAATTGAGAGTTGAACATCACAAAAAATTAAAGCAATTTGAATATAGTGAATACGAATGGATTGATTCAAAACAGACATATGAAATGCATTGATGAAGTAACAAAATTTGACATGAATAAATGTTTGAACAATCAAAAGAAAATTACAAATTGAAAATTCTAATGAACAAAAAGTCTTCTCGTCTGGTCTTGTCACTTCAGAGGACGTGCCTTAGAGGGATGGTAGAAGAACTTAGCCTGACCATCTTGTGTAAACTCCAGCACTCCTTTATCAATCAAGTCCTGAATTTTATTTTTCAATGCCCAGCAGTCATCAGTATCATCTGTTGGAATGGTATGCACACCTAGCATCAGGATTGTACCTTGGGGAGGCTATGTGGGGATTTTGAGGAGGGTCCCTTAGTGTCAACAGATTCAATCTCAACAGATGCTGTAAATCTTGAGACAACGGCATGTTGAGCTCGGTGAACTTCCTTTTGGGCGTATCTGGCTTACTCTGATCAACCCGTTGTTTTTGGCGAGGTTGTTGTTGGACCCGTGATGTAGTAGCAATTTGGAAAGCTCCATTTTTCACCAAACCAACCTTTTGTCTTCTTGGAGGTTGATCAATGACTTGGTCCCCAGCCTCGACTGTTTGCTTCATACTGTTGTATCTGTCTTGATGAAGCTGGTTGATAATGGTTCTCAGCTCTTCTTGTTCCCGAGCTAAGCCTTGGATAAGAGCCATCTTCCCCAGCATCTGGGATTTCATGGTACCTAACTCAGCTTGCAGTTGTTCCAGCCGTTCGTCCTTATTGTCTTCAGGACTTTTCTTGACCAAGTTCCCAATGAGGAGTGTTTTCAACTCTTCCTGCCCCTTAGATAAGTTTAGGAGTACGTCCCTGAACTGAGCTTCTTGAGTTTGAAGATCTTGGTTGTCTTGTTGGAGAGCCATCACTGAAATAAACAGCGAGAACATGAGAGACCTGCGCTGGGAGACCTGTTATGCAATGATATGTATGATATATGTATGCAATGTTTTCAAGGATCTCGTGGGATAAACAAGAAACTGTTAGAATTTGAATTTTGCAGCTTTGATTGAAGAAACTTCGTGTCATCAAGAGTCCTTCTTCAAGAGTCAAGCTCACCATATCGAGTGGGTCATAGCCACCGACTCAAGTCATCATGTTTTGATCTCTAGACGACATTAGCTAGAGGAAAATAAATCCCCTTTGCCCCTTGCTAGACATTTGATTTACCATAACCTGCATCACAAACCCTTGAGATCCTTGAAATGGTTAAGGAAATGTTAAGGCATGATGTTATGATGTGTATGCTATGCGTTTAAGCAAAAGTGTGAGGTGCTGTAAGTAAACCCTGCAATAAATCCAAATTATTGGATAAGGACTATAAACAAAACATGTAAGGAACTCATGTTGTCAGATAACAAAAATGTGCAAGTAGTTCAAGTTTGAAAGCACACAAGTCACACAATAGCCCTTAAATTTTAGGCTGGCATGGAGCTTAGGTACTACCCTCTTGCAGTTTAGTTGGTTCAACTTGTCCTAGTAATAGTAACCGGGTTCTAGAGGTTCTCAATATCACTGACCATCCTCGATCGGTCATAATTCCAGTTTAGCAACCTTTTCTTACGGCCAGAATCATCGCGAGAGTATGGTCTCAATGAGTGTAGCACACTGCTACTTTTCTATGTCCAAGTTGGTCAATTATAGGTTCTAAGGTCAGTTGATGCTTAATGACCCATTAGCAACCCCATACTCTCCTTGTTGCTCCACAAGGGATATCAGTACCAACTAATGTGCCACATCAACATAGCTACTGCTTCAACCGTATCGGTCTATGCAGTACAGTTCCCTCATAGTCTATTGCTACTTACCTAAAAGGTATCCCCATATCCGGGTTAGGATCTATAGTAACTCTGATGCAAAACCCACAAAGATAAAGCAAACAGATCAAACAATTGAAGACAATATAATGAACTATTCCTAAGGTACACCCCACTTATTAACTCCCTAACAGAGTCGCCAATTCTGTGATACGGTGGCCAGAACCGGGACGTGTTTTGAAATGCTGGTTTGCATTTTGCGTTTGTGTTTGCAAAATGTCGCGGTAAGCAAGAGTCGCCACCGACTTTTATTTTATCCAACAAGGAAAGGAAAAAGAGCACAGAAAAATTCCTTTTTCGAGATTTTTTGAGTACGGGGGATAGATTATAGAAAGGGAAGGTATTAGCACCCTTTCTATCCGTAGTTATCTACGGGCTCTTAGGTACTTGCTCATCATTTTCAAAATTGCTTCTTTGTGTTTGTGTGATTTGAAAAGTTTTTATTTTGACTTCGATTTAACTCTTGCTTCTGTCTTCAAGAGTGTAATGAAGTGTTTTTTGAAAACTTTGTTTGTAAAGGAGTGTAAGTGTGAAAAAGTTTATTTTGAGCAAGTACCTACTAGCATCTACCTACTCGAAAAAAGAATGTTTCTGTTCTTGCTTCCTTTAGACAATGCTATCCCACTATTAATGAGTAGGTAGCACCGATGTTGGAGTTTTAGGGTCAATTCGAAAGGGACGTACGGTCACTAAAGCAATGTTATGACGTCTTAGTAGTAACCCTAATGTCTTAGATCATTTATCCGAGGCAACAATATTCGAGGCAACCTTTCCGAGGCAACTTTGATCTTTGGACAAAAGGGCGACCACTAAAGCATCCTATACATAATGACTGTTTTAACGAAGGCAACCAAGTGGGAGTGTACTCTAGGAGTGCGCATGTGCGAGTGATTCAATTTCAGATTTATTTATCTTTGCACATTTAGGGTTATCTAACCGTTTTAAAGTTAAACATACATTCTTGTCATACAAGCCCTAATTATTCACATATCTAACAGTTAAATATTTGCAGAAATTAAAGTGCGGAATTTAAACTAAGCTATTACAAGGCTTCGGGTATTTACATAGCCAAAAACAAATCCTTTGAAATTAAAAGCGGTAAAAGTAAATAAATGTCCTAATTAAATTATTACAAACTGTGAGCAGATACAATAATTGGGCAAAATAATAATAAAGCGCGCGGTGACAAATTGGATCGAATGTGAACTAGGGTTTTGACCCTTCTATCCTAATTAAAAATAAAATGTTTTTTGTTGTTTTTAATATTTTTTTAAGAAAAGAAATTAGGTTTTTAAATTAAATGCAAAATTGATTGGTTATTAAATTAATTAATGAAAATAATTAAATGACATATTTTTGGGTTTTTGGTTATTTTAGGAAAAAAATAAAATACAATTAAGTTAGTAATAAAAACCTATTTATTCTAATTAATTTTAATTATTTGCAAAAAGAATTAAAATTGTGTAGATTAATAAACCTAATGAAATTAATTGATTTATTGCTAAAAATAATACCTAAATCTAATTGGTGAAAAATAATACTTTTGGTGATTTTTGATAAAAGAAAATAATTTAATTTTGTTAGTAAAAATAATTAAGTGAAATAATTAAATAAAATGTAAAAAGGAAAAGAGTAAGAAAATGGGCCTGAATAACATTTTTGGGAGGTGTGGATAGCAGAAACTGGGCCCATTAGTGATGATCCTTGCTGACTTTCTTGAATCCAGTATGATACGCTGACCCTGGCTCATGATGCACCTTCAGTGGTGGCCATCAGATTTGGCCATCTGGCCATCTGGCATGATTGATGATGAGGGTGTATGGTAGTCGTTTGCTTTCTGTATGCACATGATCCTGAAACAGAAAATGATATGAAGAAATTGATGGACCTGGGATTCGAACCCAAGTCCTGAGGCATATTCCATGCACTCCGTTGCCACTACGCCACTTGTTTCTGTTTGTTCATAAAATACACAATAATACTAATATATGAAAACATGCATTAGTGGAGATCTAGCGCGAAAATTCAAACAAGCCAATAGAGGGGTGCCACATGGGTTGTCTTCTTCCGGGCACTGTGGCTAAAAGCTTGAGAACCTATACCCACGGACAACGTCCGTTGCTACAGGCCTGTGCATTCTCAAAATCTCCCATGGGCCATGTATATAACATCTAACACTATGGTTGGACCCGTTTCGTCCTCCTGATCACAATGGTACCACTTATGAAGGCTGATTTTTCCTGTAAATGAAATCCCTAATTCGGAGCTTCGAGACCTAGCTATGGTGAAATCGTGTATAGGCCATAAAAACGCAATTAAACCATACAAAAACTTTGCAAATGTTATTGTGATCAAGAATGTGTGACTAATTCATGTTAACAATGCCTATATCATGAGATTCAAAATCAAGAATAGAGCTATGTCGTGAAGGACTTACATTGCGTTTTGGGACTGGAATGGACCTGTTCTTGATTGCTTTAGCTTGCAGAGACTCCCAGGAGTCGATTGGGATCGTTCAAAGGTCCTGAAACTGCCTCTAAATGGGATTTCGATCTACCACTTTTCTTGATTTTTTCCAGTTTGGTTCTCCCTCTTGCGCCTGTCTCTAACCTCTTTTTAGGTCTGGCTCGCCTCCTTATGTACCAAGGACTGAGTCAGGGTTGATAACTGCATCCAAATCTTCCTCCTTCAATGATTTTTGATTTGATTTGATTCACCTTTAAAACCTTTCCAAATTTTGCTTATTTCCAATCTTTTTGTGCACACATGCCTTGATACGAGTTTGATTGATGCTAGCTGTGTAATAAGACCTGAAATAATCACAAAATCTTTGGTTTTCAATATTTTTGATTTTATATGATTTGTTTTGATTTAAATTGAATTAATTCAAATAAAAACCAAAATAAATAATAAAAATTAGATATGGACAAGTGGCAAAGGCTAGAGCACGTGGGCTATGTTTCCAACTCAAAACAAGTGAAAAAGATTGAGCCCATTTGGCAAAAATTGAAGTTTTAGGGATAGTTGACTTTTGGCAATTTTGCAAAAAAGGTCAACTTCACCAATGCATAACTTCCTAAATTTTGAATCTTTGGAGGTGTTCCTGGACTTTTTAGAAAGATTGAGATGTACCCTAAGCAACCCTTTTGGTATCATCTTATTTTGATATTCCATGCTCATGTATGAAGCTTTGACAATAAAGGTGTTTTTGTTGACTTTTCAAAATGACCTATAATGTCCAAATTCATAAATTCTTGTGAGTGCATATTTTGAACTTGGGAGATGAAGATGGATTGTAGTGAATTGCATCCTCTTCAAAATGATCTTTGGATAGGTCATTTCTCATAAAGTATGAGAAAGTTATGCTTGGTCAAAGTTGAGTTGACTTTTCCTACAAAACCCTAATTTAGCAACTTTTGAGTTTTGATGAATTATGAGAATTCCTTGATGAATAATGATCAACCCTTGATCAAATGATGAATAATACTTCAAAATGAGAATGTTGACAAAAATCTTGATGTTTGACTGTATATGGGCCACAATTGACTTTTGCCCTAGCACAGTCGATTTTTAGACCTTTGAGCAATTGACTGAGCAAACTTCCTTTACAAGGCTTGAAACTTGACATGGATGATCTTGAGAACATATTAGTAAATTGGTGAGAATTTGGGATCACTTGCACTCAAGTATCTTGATGCAACATGAAACCCTAATTTGAGGTAGACTGCCTTAGGAGGGAGCTTGTCTGGCCAACCCTTGGACTACTTTGAGCAACTTGGAGATCTTTCTTGCAATGTTTTGAGAAATATGGGAGGGAAAATTTTGTGGTACAACAAGGACATTTCCGCCTCTGTATCTATTGTGGGATGTATCTGCAGAGATTTACAGATGACTTTTTAGACGTTGTCCTGTTTCTTAAAATCATTAGTAATTGTCTTTCTGTTTTTATGAGTGTATTTGTAAACGGTAATCACATTCGAATGCACATGTTCAAAAATAATCAATGGAAGTTTTTGCAAACAAAACAGAAAAATAAAAAAAAAGTAGTTTATGCACTTTCAAAGAGATATCTTTTATATTAATCTGAAGAAGTCTGCCTATAACATGCATATTTTGTACAAGGAGACATACATCCTAATAAGAGAATGTCATCGTCAAAATGAAAACTATATAAAGTAGTATACAAATAAAAACAACTATGTGAAATGATCCCATTGGGTTCCCATTCTGCTATTGCCTTTATATCTTTGAGCGTCTCATCTCTTTGCTGCTTGGCTGAAGCTGACTGAATTGATTAGTACTGCTTGAACTTGACACTTGCTACCGAAGTCTGTCTGTGAGGTGATCCATTGGGACATAGTTGTACGCTTTTAATCCCTAATTTTTTCCTGGACCGCCCTTTCGGGTTTTCAGTCCACCGGGATACCCTTTTTTTGCCCAAGCCGCCTTTTCAGGTTTTCGACTTGCCGAGTGTACAGTTTTTTCATATATTTCCCTAACCTTTCCCGAACCCTTTTGGTTCTCCGGGATGCCCTTAATTTTACCTAGGCCAGTCAACCTAGAGGGTCTCTGTTCATGCGTAGTATCTTTTAACTATGTATGTGTTTACAGGATGCAGAAGGTCATCACCGTCCTTAGTGGTTAAGATCATGGCTCCACCGGAAAATATGTTCTTGATCACAAATGGTCCTTCGTATGTGGGAGTCCATTTTCCCCCGGGATCACCTTGTGGCAGGATAATGCATTTGATTACTAGGTCTCCAACCAGATGGACCTGACGTCTGACCTTCTTGTTAAAAGCTTTAATCATACATTTCTGGTACATCTGACCATGACAAATAGTAGCCAATCTTTTCTCGTCAATCAGGTTCAATTGGTCAAGTTGAGTCTGAACCCATTCGTCTTCATTCAAACCTACATCCTTCATGATTCTCAAGGAAGTGATCTGGACTTTGATGGGTAGGATAACTTCCATACCGTATACCAGAGAGAAGGGAGTTGCCCCTGTTGACGTGCGTACTGAGGTATGGTAACCTTGAAGAGAAAATGGTAACATCTTGTGTCAGTATTTGTTTGTCACTGTCATCTTCTGTATGATTTTCTTGATGTTCTTATTAGCAGCCTCTACAACGCCATTCATCTTCGGACGGTAAGAAGAAGAGTTATGATGTTGAATCTTGAATTAAGTACAGAGATCGGTGATCATAGTATTATTGAGATTGGTACCATTATCTGTAATGATTCTTTCTGGAATACCATACCGATATATAAGGTTATGCCTGATGAACCGGGCCACGAAGTTCTTGGTAAAAGAAGCAAGCGAGGCTGCCTCGACCCACTATGTGAAGTAATCAATGACAACAAGGATGAAATGGTGCCCATTAGAAGCGGTAGGTCTAATCTCTTTGATCATATCAATGCCCCACATTGCGAAAGGCCAGGAAGTAGTCAAGACGTTCAAGGGAGCTGGAGTCACATGTACTTTATCAGCATAAATCTGGCACTTGTGACAAGTTCGGGAATGCTGATAACAATCTGCTTCCATAGTGGACCAGTAGTACCCTACCCTCAGAATCTTCTTAGACATTGTATGCTCACTAGAATGGGTACCAAAGGTACCTTCATGCATATTTGCCATAATCTTCTCTGCTTCACTTTTGTCTACACACCAAAGCAAAGTAGAATCGTGGTTGTGCTTGTAGAGGATTTCGTTACTGAGGAAAAACTTGGCAGTGAACCTTATTAGGAACTTTTTATCATTAATGGAAGCTCCCTCAGGATACTCTTGGGCTTCGAGGTATCTTTTCACTTCGTGGAACCAATGTTTGTCCACTACTCCTTCAGTATCAACCTCATAACAGTATACTGGTTCGTCCAATATCTCAATAGTGATATGAGGAGCTTCATTATCCCATCTGACTTTAAACATGGATGACATAGTAGCTAGTGCATCCGCTAATGGATTTTCCTCTCGTAGAAAATGCTCAAAGGTAGCTTCTTCAAAGTGTGGAATCAGTGTCAATACATGCTCTCAATAAGGGATGAGATTAGGATGCTTCGTGTCCCATTCTCCTTTGACTTGACTGATTACCAGGGTCGAGTCTCCAAATACACTCAAGAATCTGATTCTCAAGTCGATAGTAGCTTTGAGACCCATAATGCATGCTTCATATTCAGCCATATTATTGGTACAATTGAAATATAGCCTGGTAGTGAAGGGTGTATGACAGCCTTCGAGAGATATGATCACAACACTGATGCCACTGCCAAGTGCGTTGGAAGCTCCATCAAAGACCATAGTCCATCGAGATCCTTTTTCCGGTCCTTCATCTGGTCCAGGTTCTTCACAATCAGTTACTAACATGATGTTCTCATCTGGGAACTCAAAATTCATGGATTGGTAGTCGTCCACAACCTGATGATCCAAATGATCAGCTAGTACACTTCCTTTTATTTCCTTTTGAGTAGTGTACTAGATGTCATATTCGGTTAGGACCATTTGCCATCTTGCTATTCTTCTGGAGAGAACAGGCTTCTGAAATATGTATTTGATAGGATCCATTTTAGATATCAATAAAGTGGTGTGAGTCAACATATACTGTCTCAGTCGGTGAGCATCTCACGCCAAAGCGCAACAAGTTTTCTCGAGCAGTGAGTATCTGGTTTCACAATCAGTAAACTTTTTGCTAAGCTAGTATATTGCACGCTCTTTTCGACCAGACTCGTCATGCTGCCCCAGCACACACCCCATTGAATTATTTAATACTGTTAAGTACATTATCAGATGTCTTCCTTCAACCGGCGACATCAAAATTGGAGGTTCTTGAATATATTCCTTTATTCTTCCAAAAGATGTCTGGCAATCGTCATTCCACTTCACAACCTAATATTTCTTCAGTAGTTTGAAGATTGGCTCACAAGTAGCAGTAATATGGGAAATAAACCTGACAATGTAGTTTAAATGTCCCAAGAATCCTCTAACCTCCTTATTAGTACGAGGAGTTGGCATTTCTTGTATAGCTTTAACCTTTGCAGGGTATACTTCAATACCTTTGCTTCTGTCTATGAAACCTAAGAGCTTCCTAGATCTTACCCCAAAGGTGCACTTGTTCGGGTTCAGTCTTAACTTGTACTTCTTCAGTCTTTCAAACAACTTTTGTAGGTGATCAAGGTGCTCTTCTTCAGTCTGAGACTTGGATATCATATCGTTGATGTAGACCTCTATCTTGTGATGTATCATATCATGAAACAAAGCTACCATAGCACGCTGATAGGTTGCCCCAACATTCTTCAACCCAAATGGCATAATTTGTAATAGAAGGTTCCCCACAGTGTGACAAAGGTTGTTTTCTCCATATCTTCAGGTGCCATTTTAATCTGATTATCACCAGAGAAACCATCCATGAAGGAGAATATCTTATGTTGTGCGGTGTTGTCAACCAGAACAACAATATGGGGAAGCGAAAAGTCATCCTTCGGGCTCTCCCTATTCAAGTCTCTATAATCCACACACATACGTACTTTACCGTCCTTTTTAGGTACCGGTACCATGTTAGCAACCCATTATGGATAAGAAGTAACAACTAAGAATCCGACATTGAATTGTTTCATGACTTCAGCTTTGATCTTTTCATACATCACAGGACGCATACGATGAATCTTTTGCTTCACTGGAGGGTAGTCTTCTTTCGTTGGTAAACAATGAACCATAATATCAGTGTCTAGCCCTGGCATGTCCTCGTACAACTAGGCGAAGATCTCAACATAGTCACGTAGCTTCTGGATTAACCTCTCTTTGACACTATGCTCCAAGTTGGAACCTATCTTGACTTCCTTTTTATGCTCTTCAGTACCCAAGTTTACTGGCTCGACTGGCTCTTCATGAGGCTATATTTCTCTTTCCTCCTGTTGTAACAGTCTGGCAAGTTCTCATGGTACTTCACAATCTTCCTCTCCTTCGTCCCCGGCTTGGTAGATCGGATTTTCAAATTCATAACTAGCAATAACATAATCGTTATCAATGGGTTCCAAGGTGGATGTGGATCTGCAATTTGATATGTGGGTGTGTGTAAGAGAGTATAACTATTTTGACAAAGTAGAGTAAAAAGAAAAACAGAGAGCGTAAGATTTGTATGCAAAACGTCCAATTATTTATTAATGACATATGAATATGAAGTGATAACCCTCACAAATAGACCGCTGTGCCTCGGGTAGGACACAAAGCTTTAGAGTTTAAATTGTTCAAATATTACATATCCCAAAAAACAAAAATATAATTACTCCTGGATGAAAGTAATAGGAACAAAGTCTCTAGCCATCCAATTATTTAGTCCACTGCTGGTAGTTGGGAAGATCTAATTGTTCATGTCGCAGTCACTGTAACTGTCCTCCAAAGCATTGATTCCATGGTTGATGATGCGTAGTGGTGGTCCTCTGACGCGAGCGTGACGAACAACTTTTTGAGCTCCTAAAGTAAAACCCAAACCAAACTTGTCAGATTTGTAGGGGATGTCAGGGAGCTGGCCCCAGATAGTAACCTCACCTTCTTCAATTACAACTTTGGCATCCTTCAGAGAAGCCATCTTCAACAGAGGTCTGGTAGTCTTTGGAACACTAGTAATAGTCTTGGTAGCAGCAATTGTCTGAGGAACCTCTTCAAAGTTCTGGCAGGGGGTTTCAATGAACTCACCGTCCATCTCAACATACTTGAAAAAGTTCAAATGGCTCGCCATATACTCTTCTTCACCATGGACTGTAACAATCTTTCCATTAACCGGATACTTCAACATTTGATGCAGAGTAGAAGTAATAGCACCGGCCCCATGGATCCAAGGGCGTCCCAACAAACAATAGTAAGACGGGTGAATGTCCATCACATAGAAAATGGAGCCTAAATTTTGGAAACCAACTTTAATAGGAATGTCCACCTCCCCTTGTACCATTCTCTTGGAACCATCAAAACCCCTCACCACAATATTACTGGGCTTCAAAGTCAGTCCTTCACAGTCTAATTTGTCTAAAGCCCCCTTGGGTAGAACATTCAATGACGAACCCGTATCAACTAGAACATGAGTCAGGGTAGTGCCCCTGCACTCGATAGAGATATGGAGGGCATCATTGTATTTCTTTCCCTTGGGAGTTAGATCAGCGTCGGAAAAACCTAGTCCATTATCAGCAGTCAGACTAGAAACACAATTCTCAAACTGGTCGGCAGAAGTCTCTTGCGGCACATGCATGGATTTCAGGAACTTCACCAAAGCCTTAACATGGGCTTTAGAGAATAATAACAAGGCCAACACTGAAATTTTTGAGGGGGTCTGCCCCAATTGTTCCACAACATTATAGTCACTCTTCCATATGATTTTTAAAATTTCTTCTATTTCTCGTTTGGAGGCTTCAGGAATGGCTTCTTTGGGTGCCTCCGTCCGGGTAGGCTCAACCAATACTTATTTTCTCCGAGTCTCAGTTGACCCAGTAGAAGGAACAATAACAAGAGTGACAATAGGAGTAGAAACAAGAGTAATAATATGAGTATTAGCAGGAATAACCAAAGGAGCGGTAACAGTCTCCGGAGAGATTTCAGGAGAGAAAATCCTTCTGCTTCTAGTGATTTTACCGGTCCCAACAATGTTGTCGATCTTAGGATCAATATCTTCACCAACTTCATTCTTGATAACTAATAGGTCTTGTTTGACGCCATGGTAGTAGACGTCAGCTCCATAATTCCAAGGAACAACCTTGTCGGAGGAATATGGTATTGGCCCTGGAAAGGTGATAATTAAAGGAGCAACCTTAGGAGTGGATGTAATCCTGACAGGTCTTTTGGAGGAGACCCTGGGAGGATTGTCGGGAATGTTAATAATTGACACATCTTCACATCTTGCATCTTCACACAAAGTTTTCATTGAGGGAATCTTCTCAAACATAATTTCCTTGTTGTTCATCAGGCGTTGGACACCTATCTTCAACAACAAACAACCATTGGGCAAAGACGCACATAGGTGGCAACCTTCACCACAGCCCGAAAATAAACTGGCTCGCAAGAGATTCTTATTAACAACTGGAAGAGGAGTAGCTAGTTCATCAACAGAAGAAACAAACAGGTCGTCATTAATAGCATTAATACTTTGGTCATGCTTGGGCATGGGTGCATTTATCACATTAGGGTTCTCAAGAGGGTCAAATTCAATCTCCTTTGCATCCATAATATCTTGCACTTTATTCTTCAGAGCCCAACAATCATTTGTATCATGCCCTGGACTGTTGGAGTTATAGGCACACCGAGCATTTGGATTATAACGGGGAGATGTAATGTTTGGATTTTGAGGAGGCTCCCTCAGGGTTACCAAGCTAGCCTTCAATAGATGCTTCAATACTTGTGATAAGGGCATGTTAAGTCTGGTAAATTGTCTTCTAGGCGCATCCTGCCCGCGCTGATTATTTTGTCGTTGAGTCGATGCAGGGTTGGAAATCATCACAGCTCCTACCGTTGGACGATGTTCAGTTTTACCCTGGTTTCTCTGGTCATAGGCAGCACTGACTTCCTTCTTCCCAATGAAAGGCTTATTCAATGTACTTGAAGATGCATCCCTTTGAATCTTACCGCTCTTGATACCAGCCTCTACTATTTCACTTTTCAATATCAGCTCTGTGAACCCAACTGAAGAGCTTTCAATCAAGTGGTTGAAAAATGGACCAGACAAAGTGCCCAAGAACATATCTACCAGCTCTCTATCAGACAGAGGAGGCTGGACTCTTCCTGCAAGATATCTCCACTTTTGGGAATAATCTTTGAAGCCCTCATTGGAACTCATAGACATGCTTTGAAGTTATGTACAGGTTGGAGCAAGGTCAACATTGTATTGGTACTTCCTGTAGAAAGCAACATCCAGATCCTCCCAGTTGCAGATGTTGGTTCGCTCCAGCTGATAGAACCATTCCAATTGAGTCCCCGATAAACTTTCCTGGAAGAGATGCATCCACAAATTCCTATCAGCGGTGTGAGGTTGGATCTTTCTGACATAAGACCTCAGATGCAGCTTAGGACATGAAACCCCGTCATATTTACAAATGTGGGAACCTTGAACTTATGTGGAATGACCACTCCAGAAACCAGCCCTAATTCTTCAAAATCCAGACCGGTTACCCTTTGAATTTCCATGGCATTGAGACGATCCTCCAGCTGCTTGTATTTGTCATCATCAGGAGGATACTGCTCTTCAGCATAACCAACCTCTTCTTTATCCGACTATGGACTGTGGTCTCCTTCTTTTGGCTTCTCTTCCTAATTGTCCCCTTCATTTGACGAAGTTGTGAATTCTAGAGCTTGCTTTGCCGGTCCTTTGAATCTCCTTCCCATATTCAGGACACCAACTGGTTTCTTGGACTTTTTCTTCTTGTCTTTAAGAAGAAGAGCCTCCAGGTCTTCTTGTCCTTTAGCCAGAGCCAGAAACATCTGTTGGAATTGAGCATTTTGGGGTGCCTAGAGGTGCGTGTGTGAAAAGTGTGTTTGATTGCATGCATTTTTGTCTTTGAGATTAGGGTTTTCTAACGGTTGATTTTATCTTTCCTTACACACCCTAATTACTAACAATTATATTAAAGCGATAAATTGCGGAAATTAAAATCCTACGCCATTACATCACTTGGGGGATGGGGTTATAATTTACAAACAGGGATGAATTACCCGCCTAATTAAATTATTACAACCATATTGAATAGCAATAAAAAATATAAAAAAGGAAAAATAGTGTACAAAGAAAGAAAGACAAACTTTATGTATTGACACATTTCTTCATGCATTGATACATGCCACTGCTTGTTTCTAAAAAAACAAAATCAACTCAGTATGAGTCGATACATAATGGTATGTGTCGACTCATTTCTTGTTTGTGTCGACACATTCGTGTTTTGTGTTGACTCATACACCTTTTGTTTCTCTGTATTGTGCCTGGATAACAGTATGCATCGATGTATAAGGCCATGTATCGACTCGTGCCCTGTTCTGCAACTAATATGAGTCGACTCATGCGTGTTTTATGTCGACCCATAACCTGTTCTGTAACTAAAATGAGTCGACTCATGTGAGTATGCGTCGACTCATGCTGCAGTTTTTTGCCTTTAACATTGTTCTATTGTATGTACAGGTCAGTTCTCAATATATGATTGACAACAATGAAAAGCAAGCAAATGGTTAGCTTCAAGGGCAATGATTACTATATTTTATCTTCTCAAATGAATCAATAATGATGCATGTATGAAAAAAATTCGAAGTCAAGAAGACTTACCTTGAGACTGCAATTTGTGTTTTGAGTTTGAATACCTTTCAAGATGCTGTGATATCAGAATTGCTTCAATGAACTTCAAGGAAGTTGCTCCAACTCTTACTTTGTATTGAAAGCTGCTGAACCAACTCTAACCCAGTCAAGTTGTACAATACTGTTTTCTTTTTGAGTTTGGAAGATGGTTATATTGGTATTACAGAAACTGTTCTGGTGTTTTAACAATTTCTATATGGTGTGAAGTGTTTGGATAGTTGGTTTATGGGAAAGCTTGCAAGGTGGAACAATGGGTTAAGGCTTTGTTTTTATGAATGAAGATAGAGCTGAAAATGAGCAGAGGTTACAAAAAGTTTTGTTAGATTTTTCAGATTTCTTTTTCTTTCTCTTTCAACAAAAACCTCTCTTTTCCTAAAAAAAACTCTCTCCAAAAATCCTTTTTTGTGTGTGTTGTGAAACAACTTATTTATAGATGAAATGGACTGAAATTTGGGTGGGAAATAAATATGTTTTTTGACCTTTTTAGGTATACTGTTTCATTGGTTTTTAGACGCAACTCTTATGTGCTAATTTTGTGCAAATTTGGGACTGATATAGTGCAGGCTTGGGCAAGGTTAAAGGCAGCATATCAGGACTATTTTGTAGCAGTTTTGGAGTGGAGTGGCAGATTGGTGCATGGATGGCTTTGTATAGGACAACATACTTTTGTTGACATGGTTTTGGGCTAGTAGCAGCAGGCTTGGACTTGGCAGCATATATGTTTTTAGGGCTTTCCTAGACAACAATATTTGTAGCATGATACAAGTCTAGTTTTGTGGACAGATTTATGCAACTTGTAACAAAGGCAAGGCATATTTGTGGATAACATAGTGGCAAAGTTTGAATATTGAGTCAAATGGAAAATTTCAAACAAGACAAAGTTTAGTATTTGTAACTTGCAATTTTTAACTTAAAAATGCAACCTTGTTGTTTACTTGAAAGTAATGAAATTAACATGCATTGAAAACACTTAGAACAATTTCCAAGTTTTGTAAAGTTTGATTTTTGATTTTCTTGATGATCCAATTTCATATTTTAAATGTCTTGATGAAATGTGATATTTGAAACTCAAACTTGATCAAAAAGTCAAAGTTTGACTTTTTAGTGTATAGTTGACTTTTTCATCGGTTGACCAAGTTTCGTCTATCAATCCACTGATCTCGGGAGATGAGTTGAAATATGAGATTAGGTCAAAATGATGTACTTTTATCCTTGAGATCATGTTTCAAACGAATAAGTCATGTACTAGGTCAAAGATTAGTCATTCTCAGTCAAAACCCTAATTTTGACCATTTTGCCCTTTTGACGATTTGAACAATTTTCTTGGAGAATTATGATTCAATCTTGATCAAATGATACATATGACCTCAAAATGTTGATATTGGTCCAAAATCTTGTAGTTTGACTGTAGGTTGACCATAATTGACTTTTTAACCAATATAGTTGATTTTAGACCACTTGACCAATTGATTGAGCAATTTTATGATCCAAGACTTGGGACTTGATAGGGGTAGTCTTGAGGGTCCATAATGATCCATGAAAGTCATTTGGAACATTAGAAGTCCAACTATCCTTGTGAAAACTCAAACCCTAATTTGAGGCATCAGTGTTGAGGAGATGGCTTGACCTAGTCAATACTTGTGCAAGCTTGAATTGTTGAAGATCTTTGTGAGAAATATCTTGAGAAAATAGAGAGAAAATTTTTGGGTACAACAATTTTCCCTGTTCAATCTTCTTAAACCTGAAGAGTTAGATTGGCGGGTCCGTCATTCGTGACTTGAAGGTGGAAGATTATTGAACACTAGAGTGCCTAGAAATTTGAACTTGATGATGTGTTGGTTGATCCTGTTGGGAATGGGCTTAAATGTTCCATTTGGAGAGGTGATAAAGAATTCGTTATAGATGGGCTTACAGATGCCATCCAGAGTGAAAAAAGAGGTCTATTGTTTGGCGACTTCACTAGGGAAATAATCTTAACCAGAAGAGGTCTGTTGATTGCCTGTCATTAACTGGAAGAAGTAAATCTACCCAGAAGAGGATTGTAGATTTCCTGTCATTAACTAGTAGAAGTGAACTCTAACCAGAAGAGGTCTATTGTTCACCTGTCTTTAACTAGAAGAAGTAAATCTAACCAGAAGAGGTATTTGTTTGATTGGTTGACTTTTCCTGCAAGGAAGAGGGTTAGTTGCATGCAGATGTATGCATGGAACAATGATCTTCTCAAAATAAATGAGATTTTGTTCTATGCATTTGTCATGTATGTAATGTGATATATGAATGTGAAATATTGTTAAATTGTATCTTTGTCTTGGAAAATAAATCCTTGACAAATGCTGGGGAGCTTTGGGAAGTTAAATCCCTGACTGCTGTTGGGGATGAAGAGTACGAAGAGTATGCATATCTTAAAACCTTGTTTAGAATGCTTTTGCTGGGAATTCCTGTTTTGCTGTTTAATGGGAAATCTGTTGGGGAACATTGATTTTGGCTCCTTGCTTGAGGAAACTCTATGAGGGGTGTTGATTTCTGCTTGGGGAATAAAGTTCAGGAGTTGTCCATTACTCTACTAGGGAATTATATTTGACCGGGGGGAGTGAAAGTTAGCTGTTATCTGGTCGAAATCCAAGCTTCGTAGCAACTTTTGACTTGCTGGGAATAATAAAGTTAACTATTATATGGTCGTATTCCAGGCTTCGCAACAACTTACAGGGGAAGATGAAATTAACTGTTATCTGGTCGGGTTCTAGGCTTTCCAGAAAATTACTTAGAAGAATGAAGTTTAACTGTTATTTGGTCGGATTCCAGGCTTCACAACAACTTGCTCAGGAGTATGAAATTAACTGTTATCTGGTTGGATTCCAGGCTTTCCAGAAAATTACTTGGAAGAATGAAGTTAAACTATTATCTGGTCGGATTCAAGGCTTCACAACAATTGATGAAGTTAAGCTGTTATCTGGTCGGTTTCCAGGCTACGCAGTAACTTACTAAATTTAACTGTTATCTGGTCGGATTCCAGGCTTCGTAGTAATTGATGAAGTTAAATTATTATCTGGTCGGTTTCAAGGCTTCGCAGTAACTTACTAAATTTAACTGTTATCTGGTCGGATTCCAGGCTTCGCAGTAATTGATGAAGTTAAACTGTTATTTGGTCGGTTTCCAGGCTTCACAGTAACTTACTGAATTTAACTGTTATCTGGTCAGATTCTAGGATTCGCAATATTTGATGAAGTTAAACTGTTATCTGGTCGGTTTCTAGGCTTCGCAGTAACTTACTGAATTTTACTATTATCTGGTCAGATTCCAGGCTTCACAGTAATTGATGAAGTTAAACTATTATCTGGTCATTTCCAGGCTTCGCAGTAACTTACTGAACTTAACTGTTATCTGGTCGGATTCCAGGATTCACAGTAACTGATGAAGTTAAACTGCTATCTGGTCGGTTTCTAGGCTTCGCAGCAACTTACTGAATTTAACTATTATCTGGTCAGATTCCAGGCTTCGCAGTAATTGATGAAGTTAAATTATTATCTGGTCGGTTTCCAGGATTCACAGTAACTTATTGAATTTAACTATTATCTAGTCGGATTTTAGGCTTCGCAGTAATTGATGAAGTTAAACTGTTATCTGGTCAGTTTCCAGGCTTCGTAGTAACTTAGATGAAATTAACTGTTATCTGGTCGGGTTCCAGGCTTTACAATAACTTGCTTGAAAGGATGAAATTAACTGTTATCTGGTCGAATTCCAGGCTTTACAGTAATTTTCTTGAATAGTAACGATTCCGTTGGGGATTGCAATGACTCTACCGAGGATTAAGGTTTTTTTCCATTGATTTGCGATAGTCTGAGGGGCCAACTCAAGCTGGAGAATTTGTAGTTTATTGGGGAAATAAACTCGTTTAAAGAGAATATTTTGACGACCTTCTGGGGAAGTGACTTCTTTAGGTAGGACTCCACAAGGCTTCTTTCTAAGACTAACTCAGCTGGGGAGAGGGTTTTCGAGAGATTGGAACTTTTGTTGGGGATTGCATGGATCCGTCTCTGTGGGGACAGTCTTATTGAAGTATCTCTGTGGGGATATCCCAAATCCTTAAGGAGATGCTTGTTACTGTTTTTATGTATCTATTTGTTAACAGTTTAATCATGTTCATATGCATATGTTCATTCAATTTTAGTCATTGGACACTTTTGCACTCAAAACATAAAAACAAAAGGTTTTCACTTCAAAGTATATTTTTATTGATATTTACCTATAAACAGGCGTTTTTGTACAAGGATACAGAGATCCTAGTAAGAGGAAATCGTCGAAAGAATGAAAGGAATACAAAGTGAAAACACAAATAAATAGCCGTGTGGAAGTGATCTCATTGGGTTCCAACTCCGCTATTGCCCCTATATCTTTGAACATTACCCCTTGCTGTTGAAAGAAGTTGATTGAATTGATCTTGGACATTTTGAACTTTTGACCTTGGTAATAAAGCTGGCCGCAGAGATCCAACGGGACATAGTCGTATGCTTTAATCCCTAACTTTTACCTGGACCGCCCTTTCGGGTTTTCAGTCCACCAGGATATCCATTTTTGCCCAAGTCGCCCTTTCGGGTTTTCGACTTACCAGGTATACAATATTTTGTATATATCCCTAACTTTTTCCCGAACCCTTTTGGTTTGTCGTGATGCCCATATTTTTGCCTAGGTATGTCAACCTAGCGGACCATTTTTTATGCGTAGTATTTTTTTGACTATGTCCGTGTTCACAGGATGCGGGAAATCTTCGTCGTCCATAGTAGTAAGCATCATGGCACCACCAGAGAAAAATTTCTTGACAACAAATGGCCCTTCGTAAGTAGGAGTCCATTTGCCCCTGGGATCGCCTTGTGGAAGAATGATGCGCTTTATTACGAAGTCGTCAATCTAATACACTTGAGGCTTGATTTTTTTGTTGAAATCCTTGATCATACGTTTTTGATACATTTGACCATGACAAACAACAACCGTTCTTTTCGTCGATCAAGTTCAATTGATCCAATCTAGTATGAATCCATTCGTTTCGCCTAAGTCTGCTTCTTTCATAATCCTTAGAGAAGGAATCTGAACTTCAACAGGCAGGACAACTTCCATGCCATAGACCAAGGAGAAAGGGGTTTCCCCAGTTGATGTTCGTGCCAAAGTACGGTAGCCGTAGAGAGAAAATGGTAGCATCTCATGCCAATCGTTGTAGGTCACCACCATCTTTTCACAATCTTCTTTATGTTTTTATTGGCAGCTTCCAATGCGCCATTCATCTTAGGTCTATATGGGGAAGAATTGTGATGCTTGATCTTGAACTGTGTACAGCGTTCAGTAATCATAACATTATTGAGATTGGTTCCATTTTCGGTGATGATCCTTTCGGGGATACCATAATCGAAGATGAGGTTATACTTGATAAACCGGGCTATAACGCTCTCAGTGACTAAGGCAAACGAAGCAATTTCCACCCATTTGGTGAAGTAATCAACGACAACAAGGATGAAACAATGTATATTGGAGGCAGTGGTCTTGATCTCTCCAATCATGTCAATGCCTCACATTGCAAACAGCCACGGAGCAGTCATGACGTTCAAGGGAATTGGAGGCATATGAACTTTGTCGGCATAGATCTGACACTTATGGCAAGTCCTCGAGTGATGGTGACAATCAGTTTCCATTGTTGACCAATAGTAACCAGCCCTTAGAATCTTCTTGAACATAGTGTGTCCACTAGAGTGAGTCCCAAAAATTCCCTCGTGCATGTCTTCCATGATCTTCTCTGCTTCTTCCTTGTCCATGCTGTGGAGCAGAGTAGAATCATGATTGCGCCTGTACAGGATCCCATTGCTTAGGAAGAATTTGGCTGAGAACCTTCGCAGGAATTTATTGTCGTTGATGGAAGCTCCTTCAGGATACTCTTGTGCTTCAATATATCTCCTTACTTCATCGTACCAAAGCTTCTCTTTGTCAGTTTCAAGCTCGCAATAGTGCGCAAGTTTGTCAAATCTTTCAATGGTAATTCAGGGGGCTTTATTGTCCTAATTGACCTTGAACATGGAAGAAATTGTTGCTAGGGCATCTGCCAACTGATTTTCTTCTCTTGGGAAGTGTTCAAAAGTAACCTCCTTAAGTGTGGGATCAGGGTTAACACAAGCTCTTTTTAAGAAATTAGGTTGGGATGCTTGGTATCCCATTCTCCTTTAACTTGATTGATTACTAGGGCAGAATCTCCATATACGTCCAAGATCTTGATTCTTAGGTCGATATCGGCCTTTAGACCTAAAATTCATGCCTCATACTCAGCCATGTTGTTTGTACAATTGAAGCATAATGTAACACGGTGGGAGAACTGACTTGGGGTTTTGCGTTTGATCGCAATTGTTGTGGATATCAAGAGTCGCCATCGACTTTTCTTTTATCTAATAAGGAAAGGGTGAAAAGAACAGGAAAGACCTTTGAGATTATTTTCTTGAGTTTGGGGGGTAGGTTATGAAAAGGGAAGGTGTTAGCACCCTTTTCATCCATAGTTATCTAAGGGCTCCTAGTTGCTTGCTAGATCACTCGCTTTTGTTTGAAAATGTGCTTGTGGTGTGGGTTTTGAAAGTATTTTGAAAAGTGTCTTTGTAATGGTTCTCGTCTCTATAAGAACATGTACAAAGAGCTTTATCTTTTGAAAATGTTCCAAATGAAAGTGTTGGTGTATAAAATGTGTTTATTGTGAGCAAGCGAGCAACTAGGAGCATCATACCTACTTAAAAGGTCTAGTATTCTTTTCCTTCTCCTTTAGATGTTGCTATCTTACCATTGGTTTGGTAAGAAGCCCCATCATTGGATGTGAAGGGACGGGCGCGGGACATTTGTATAGTCATAGAAGTCAACCTATGAGACATTTTAGCAATGTCGTTTAGGGACTAGATTGTTTTACTGAAGGCATCATTAAGGGTCATCGAGGGACTACGATCTTTTATCGAGGGTCTTTGCTAAAACGCCCATATTCGAGGGACATGACTATTTTTCCGAGGCAACAAGTGAGATTACCCTAGGGGTGTATGTGTGTGAATAATGTGTTTGATTGCATGCATTTTGTATTTTGATTTTTATGTTATCTACTTGTTGTTTTTATCTTGCCATACATACTAATTACTAACATTTATACAAAAGCAATAAAAATGCAAAAATAAATCCTAACTATTACAACCATATTGAAATAGCAAGAAAATATAAAGACAAAATAAAAATAAAAAGAAGAAAAATGAGTTCTTTCGATTCAAGTAGAAGCATCCTTCAATTCTGTAATTTTTGACCTCTTTCGGTTTGGGCCTGGAGTCAGCAAGGTTCTGTCCTTCGATTGGGAGTTGGAAGTCAGCAAGGTTCTGTCCTTCGATTGGGAGTTAGAAGTCAGCATGGACACTTTTCTGGTTACTTCCTTCGTTTGAGGTATGGAGTCAGTGTGAGATGCATTCTACTGGTTACTTCCTTCATTTGAGGTCTGGAGTTAGTGTGAGATGCATTCTACTGGTTACTTTCTTCGTTTGAGGCTTGGAATCAGTGTGAGGTTCATTCTTTGCTTCAGGCTTCTTGCTGACTCCTTCGACTATAAGCATGTTACGCCCTCAGGTTGAGATTCGAAAGGCTTGAGCATTTATCCAATCGAAGGGTACAATGAACTTGTCTTAAATTCTTAAAATACAACATTCAAGTGTAACTACAGGCCATGGGTTAGCACAAAATTATTGGGTCTCAAAGTCCAAAGCCAAACTAGTCAGAGTTGAGATTTTCAGCATATGGCAGTCAGAATCGAAGGTTAAAACATGGCCAAGCTCTCTATATGAAATATCTACATTTCTCTTTATTGGCATGTGCACATGATATTTAAGTAAAATATATTCAAGTTTAATGGGAACTTACCTCTTGAAGTTCTTAAGTTGAAGGAAATCGCAAGTGTCTTCCTTGGTGGTGAATGGAAGTTCGTTGGGGCCTCCCTGAGATTAATCCAGTTACTACTTTGTGCAAGCAGTCACTGAGTTGAAGGAGGGTGTGTGAATGGATCGAAGGTTCTTTTTATAATAAGTAACATAATTAATTAAAGGGTTATTGTATTGTAGTTGGGAAAGTGGGTCAAAGGCTAGTTAGATGGTCGCTTGGGGGGTGAATCGAAGGATTCACTTAGTGCACAAAGAGAGTTAAGTTTTTTATGAGTACTGGGAATTTTTAGAGAAAAGCATAGAATAGATGTTTGAGAGTTTGGGGAATTTTCACAAGAGTTCTCTTGCAACTCTTCAGGATCCCCTAACATGTATGGTGGAGGCTCATATTTATAGATGGCCTGGGCTGATGTTTTAGGAGGGAAAACAAAAGATTTAAACAAAAAAGGCATGCTGTGTTTGTAGCTTTCAAGGGGCAGTGTTTGTATGCCATTTTGGTGCAAGGAATAAGGCAGTGTTGCAGGACTGCTATGCACCAGTTTCAGAGTTTTATGGACAGTGTATATGGCCTGAACCTGGAAGCACATGCTACTTGGTCAACAAGTACCTTTGGGAATCTCAACCTTTTGTCTTGACCTCCTAGCCCTATCCTTCGACCAGACTCTCCAGCAATCATTTCTTTTTTTCAAATCCAAGTGTCCTTCGAATGGCTCATGTGGGTATCCTTTGAAGGGGCCTAAATAAGTGTATTTCGGCCAGGCCCTTCATGGGTTCCTTCTAATGGTCCAAATACATGCTCATGGGGTGGGTCAACGAAACATGTCATTTGATTGGGACATTTAGACATGTCTAGAAAGTCCTTCGAATGTGCCACCATGGTACTTCTTTGAAGCAAGCCATTTCCTAGATTGATACTGCCCACTTAAACTTGCCTGCAAAAGGGCCATATGGCCAAACGAAAGGGTATATGTGGGAGGATGAAAGGCACAATTGAAGCTTGCAACACAGGGAAGGCCATATGCCCCAAACGCAGGAGGCCTGCAGGAGGCAAGATGTGTAACCGAAAGAGAGCAGAAGAGAGGCTTTTGCTTCCTGAATCAAAGGGCATCATCAGGAGGATTTTTTCCTTGTGAATTTAAGCTAGTTGAAGATAAGTGTTGCCCTGTCGAAGCTTATAACAAGTTGCTTCAAAGGGTGACTCTGGCTCTGTGCATGCTAGCATGGTAAGGAATTCTGCCTTGTAAATCTTGGCTAACACGCAGAAAAGATGATATATGGCCAAACGAAAGATTTGCACAAAGAGAATAAAACGTCCAAACGAAGTTTAGTACCCAAACAAAGCAGGAAATGAACTTGCCCAAATGAAGTTCAGCGCCCAAACGAAGGATGCAACCAAATCCTACATCGAAGGAGCCAAAGTGCCCAATCAAAGGATGTGAAATTAATGAGAACTTGTTTTTTCCTTCAATTTTGTCAAAATGAATATTTTCATCTATTTTGCCCTTTTTTATCAATTTCCTCTTTAATCTTGATGCTGAAAAATCCAAATATATTTGTGTAAACTTGAATTTTTTTGGGAGCCCCTTGTAAGAAATGCCTTGAGAAATGAGAGGGAAAATTTTGGGGTACAACAGCTGCCCCTATTCAATCTTCTTAAATCTGAAGAGTTAGATTGGAGAATCTGCCATTCGTGACTTGAAGGTGGAAGATGATTGAACACTAGAGTGCCCAGAAATTTGCACTTGATGATGTGGTGGTTGATTGTGTAGGAAATGGGATTAAAGATGTCATTTGGTGAGATGATGGAGAGTTGTCGGAGATGGGCTTACAGATGCCATCCAAAGGTGATTGTTAACAAAAATTAGACTAAGTCTAAACTTGACTTCAACTGGAAAAGAATAAGAATAAATCTTTGGAGTGATTTGTCTGAACCAGAAAAAGAGTCTACCAGAAAGGAATCAGGATAAACTATTAATCGATTTAAACTGAACCAGTAGAGGTCTTGAATAATCTTTATCTTGAAGGAATCAGGATAAATATTTGGAGTAATTTATTTGAACCAGAGAAAGTGTCTACCGGAAAGGAATTAGGATAAACCATTGGTCGATTTAAACTTAACCAGTAGAGATGTTGAATTATCTTTAACTGGAAAGAATCGGGATAAATCTTTGGAATGATTTATCTGAACCAGAGAAAGTGTGTACCAGAAAGGAATCAGAATAAACCATTGGTAGATTAAAATTGAACCAGCAGAGGTCTTGAATAATCTTTAACTGGAAGGAATCAGGATAAATCTTTGGAGCAATTTATCTGAACCAGAGAAAGTGTCTACCGGAAAGGAACCAGGATAAACCATTGGTCAATTTAAACTGAACTAGTAGAGGTCTTGAATTATCTTTAACTGGAAAGAATCAGGATAAATCTTTGGATCAATTTATCTGAACCAGAGAAAGTATCTAACAGAAAGGAATTAGGATAAACCATTAATCAATTTAAACTGAGCCAACAGAAGTCTGGAAAAGAATTAGAATAAATCTTTGGAGCGATTTATCTGAACTAGAGAAAGTGTCTACCGGGAAGGAATCAGGATAAACCATTGATCGATTTAAACTGAACCAATAGAGGTCTGAAGGAAGTATTTGTCATGTAGATAGTTACCCAGTCCTATTTCAAGAATTTATCTACAAATGATTTGTTCACAGATAGTTGTCCTATCTTGTCAAAAATTTGTTGATGATAATTTTTTGTTGATTAATCTTTCCTGAAAAGGTAAAGAGTTAGTTGTATGCAATGCCATGATGTATAGAATGTATGGCGTAATGATGTTTCTCAAAATAATTGAGATTGTGATATATGTATTTGTGTTATCGATGTTATGATGTATGAATGCAATGTATGCACATATTAGTTGTCTTGCTGAAGTGTTATTTAGATTGGGGAAAATAAATCCCTGACTGCCGTTGGGAATGTGGAGTGTAAGCCTTAATATTTTGTTGAAAATGAAGTGTTGATAGATGGGTCTCCATTATTAGAGAAGTAAACTCTGTTGGGGAAGGGAAACTCTATGCATTGCTTGTGGACTTGGTGAAATCCTACTGGGGCATCCTGAGCAGCTGGGCGACTTTCACTGGGGAATCCTTGTCGTGGAAATTAGAAACTTTGCTCTGTCGGGGATATGATAACACCAAATACCATTAGGCTGCATACCAGAGATATGCCAGTGATCCTGTAGCAGGATGTCTTTGCTTCTGCTCCTGCTGGAGAAAGTACCTGCAGGGATTTTATGGAATGGCCTATAGATATTATCCAGTTTCTTAAAACCATTAGTAATTGTCTTTCTGTTTTTCTGTTCCCTTTTTTATGCGCTAATTTGTAAATAGTAATTACATTCAGATGCATATGTTCAAAAATAATCACTGGACGTTTTTGCAAACAAAATAGGAAAGTGTGATCGGTGGGAATAGAACTGACTATTTTTGAATGCTGGTTCGCGTTTGCGTTTGTTTTCGCAAAATGTCGCGGTAAGCAAGAGTCGCCACCGTCTTTTATTTTATCCAACAAGGAAAGGACAAAAGCACAGAAAAATTCCTTTTCGAGATGTTTCTCGGGTTCGGGAGGTAGATTATAGAAAGGGAAGGTGTTAGCACCCTTTCTATCCGTGGTTATCCACGGGCTCTTAGGTACTTGCTCACTATGTTTTTAAAAGTTTGCTTTTCGTTGTGTTTGTGGGTTTTGAAAAGAGTTTTGTTTTTGAAGAGAGTGTAAGTGCGAAAAGTTTGTTTTTGTTTTAAAAGGAGCAAGTACTTAAGAACCTCTACCTACTCAAAAAGGAATTAAACTGTGCAAATGTACTTTAGACAGTGCTATCCCACTATTGAGGAGTAGGTAGCACCGTCGTTGGAGTTTTCGGGTCAATTCGATTTTAGGGATGTGTGGTCACTAAAGCAATGTTAGGACGCCTTAGCGGTAACCCTAATGTCTTAGATCAATTTATCCGAGGCAACCGTTTCGAGGCAACTTATGATCTTTGGACAAGAGGGCAACCTCTAAAACTTCCTATACTCAATGAGCACGTTCGAGGCAACCAAGTGAGGCGTACCCTAAGAGTGGCATGTGCAAGTGTGTCAATTTTCAGTTTACATTATCTTTACATGTCATGGTGAGCTACTGTTGATTTTAAGTTAAAGGTTAATCTTGTCATGCATAGCCTAGTTAACATACATCTAACAGTTAATAGTTTGTAGAAAATAAATCTACGGTATTACAAGGCGTCGGGTATTTACATCGCCAAAAAACAAACCCTTGAAAAGTAAATTGCGGAAAATAAATAAAAGCAATAAAAAGTCCTAATTAAAGCTATTACATCCTCGGAGCAATTACATAATAATGGATCAAAAAATTAATAAAACAAACATACGCGCGAGAGAAAATTGAATCGGTGAAGTTCTTAGGGTTTTGACCCTTTTTTGAGAAAGAATGAGTTTTTTGTTGTTTTGCATTTAATTAAATTAAACTTAAAAGTAATTAATTAATAAAAAGAAATATTTTTGGTTTTTTAATGTTTTAAGGAAGTAAACAAAAGATGATTAAAATTGTCAAAAAAACCTAATTCTACATTAGTTTTAATTTATTGTGAAAAAAAAGCTAAAATTAACCTAATTAAAAAACTAAATTAATTACATTAGTATTTATTTACAAAAAAATAATAAATTAAGGGTGAAATTAATTTTAATAAATAATAATAAAAAATATTATATTTTAGTTTTCTGATTTTATTATGAAAATAATTAATTATTTTTGTTAGTGAAAATAATAATAATTAATAATAGTAAAAACAATTAAATATAAAATATAAAAGAAGAAAAAAAGGAAATAAAACCCAGAGGGTGTTAGGCCGAGGAGGAGGTGATTCTGGAAATTCTCAGGCCCAATTATGTTCTTCAGCCACGTTGACTTTGATGATCATCTGCTTGCCTGTGGACTGGGAGCATGGTAGTCATTCCATCCATGTCCATTGGAGTTGAGTTTGAAGACACATGGCACGTTGAGAGGTGAGGTATATGATGGATAACCTTTTGCAAGCGTACACAAGAGCGCCTGAAGAAAAATAACAAATAAATGTTTGGGGGGACCTGGGATTCGAACCCAGGTCCCAATAGCCTTTCCATCCACCTGCTTGCCACTCCTACTAGCGCGTTTATTCATTATGATAATAACAAGTAAACATAATATGTAAAAATCAATGAATATGCTGAAATTATGAAAAACGCGCTAAGATTTAAAAGTGACCAATCAGGTGACAACACGCCCTCGTCTTCTTCGTTTGCCCCTGTAAAAAGAATATCAAATAGCGGGGGTTTTTAACCCCCACAAACTAGCTGCACGAATAATAGCGATTAGAGATACAGTACATATAAATATTTCGCGAGGGGTCCTTTGTGTTTGTCTTGATTCAACGATTCCAACCATGTGTATCACTGGTCCTAATTTTTCTTGGTTCATAAAGCCCTAATTCAAATCATGGAAACCCTAGAAAATCGTTCATGGCGTTTCAGTTCAATTAAACCACATCATTAGCTTCGTATGGTTCCTAGCAACACAAATCAAATACAAAAGCATGTTAAATATGCATGAATTAGGATATGCGATTTTGAATAAAAAAGCCAAACCGTGATTCTGTATGTGATGATTCTGTGAGCTTTAGTGCGTGAATTCAATTGTAAATCACTCCTGACACTTCCTGCAATGTGTTTGAATCAATAGAATGCCTTGAATTGGCTTGGAATGCAAGAATCGGTTTTGACTTTTCTTTAAAATTCTTGAATATGCTATGGTCTGTTTCTGCAGCTTTTTCACGTCCATGAGATTAGGATTTGCTTGCATATATATAGAGGAAACGAATTAGGTCAAAAACTTGAACAAAAATCCATTGCATTGATGCTTGAATCCTTGATTGGAAATCAAATCTTTTTGATTTTTTATGATTGGAAAAGGTTGCCAAATTTGGAGATTTTGTATCTTTGACTTGGTGCTCGAAATTTCCAGCATATATTGACCATATTTGCTTCACAAAAAGATTAAAAAATCAAATCTTGCATTTTCCTACAATTTAAATTAATTAAATGAATTAATATTAATTAAAAATCCAATTAATCAATAAAAATAAGAAAATAAATTCAATTAATCTTGATGGGTCGTGTATAGGCCATGGATGAAGTTTCAAGAAGAGATTTGAGGCCCATTAGCAAAAATAAGGTGTTTTGAGCAAAGTTGACTTTTGCAAATTCATGAAAATTTCCCAACTTCTCCAATGCATATCTTGCTCAATTTGGATCATATGAACATGTTCTTGGACATTTTGGAAAGCTCTTGAAGTCCTCTAACCAATGCCTTTGGTCCCATGTCATTTGGATTTACCAATATCAAGTTATTCCCTTTGACTTAAAGTGCATTTTTGTTGACTTTTGAAATTGACCTATAATGTAAAAATTGGTAACTTCTTGTGAGAGCATTTCTTGGACTTGGAATGTGAAGATGGATTGTAGGAAATTGCATCCCCTTCAAAATGAGAATTGGATGGGATTTGTCTGACAAACCATGAAAAAGTTATGCCCTGGTCAAGATACATTTGACTTTTTTGCTGTCCAAAAATAGTAACTTTTTGCATCTTGATGATTTTTGAGCTACCCTTGTGGAATAATGATCAAGACTTGATCAAATGATGATTATGGACTCAAAATAAGATGTTGACCAAAAATTCTGACTTTTGACTGCAAAATGACCATTTTGCCCTTGCAGTTGACTGTGGTTCAAATGGCTTTTTTGACTGTGCAAATTGGCATTGTGAGTCTTGAGACTTGGCATGTAGGTGCTTGAGAATGTATATAGGCCTATGAGACTTGATTGAACCATTGGAAATCCCAAATTCCTTGAAAGAACCAAAACCCTAATTTCAGCTGTCTTAGGAGATGGTTTAACTGTCTACCTCTTGAGCCATCTTGAGTAATTTGAAGATTATTCTTGACAAATCTTGAGGAATATGGGAGGGCAAAATTTGGGGTACAACAGTTTCCCCCTGTTCAATCTTCTTAAACCTGAGGATGTAGATTGGCTTGCGTGCCTTTCGTGATCCGAAGGTGGAAGATGATTGAACACTAAAGTGCCCAGAAATTTGCACTCGCATGGTGTAGTATCAGCATGTGATGTTGGGAATGGGCTTACAGATGCCATTTGGAGATATGATAGAATCTTGTCGGGGATGGGCTTATAGATGCCATCTGGAGATGTTTGTTGAATTGTAACTTGGTAGGTTGAAAGAAGGAACCTGTGTAAGGTTGCCTGATGATGAGTCCGTGTAAAACTACATCTGAAAGAGAAGGAACCGGTGTGGGGTTGCCTGATGATGGTCAAGTAGATAGTTGTCCTGTCTGGTTTCACGTATTAATCTACAATCCGTCGTCCACAGATATTTCTTGGCTAGTTATAGGTGTTGATCTGGAATTTGAAAAAAGCTGGCCGATGAGATAGTTTTCCTGTCTGGTTTCAGGTATTAATCTCTGACCTGAGAAAGAAAGATAGTCTTCCTGGCTTGTTACAGGTATTGATCTTCAATCTCTTCATATAGGTGGATTTCCTGTCTGGTTTCAGGTATTAACCTATAATCAGTCGTCCACAAATATTTCCTGGCTAGTTACAAGTGTTGATCTGGAACTTACGAAAGCTGGCCGGTGAGATAGTTTTCCTGTCTGGTTTCAGGTATTAATCTCTGACCTGAGAAAGAAAGATAGTCTTCCTGGCTGGTTACAGGTATTGATCTTCAATCTCTTCATGTAGATAACTTTCCTGGCTAGTTACAGGTATAGATCTACAATCAGTCGTCCGCAGATATTTCCTGGCTAGTTACAGGTGTTGATCCGGAACTTAAGAAGGGTTGGTCGAGGAGATAGTTGTACTGGCTGGTTTCAGGTATTAATCTCTCACCTGAGAAAGAAAGATAGTCTTCCTGGCTTGTTACAGGTATTGATCTTCAATCTCTTCATGTAGATAACTTTCTTGGCTAGTTACAGGTATAGATCTACAATCATTCGTCCATAAATATTTCCTGGCTAGTTACAGGTGTTGATCTGGAACTTAAGAACGGTTGATGGTAATCATCTTTTGATTGACCTTTTCCTGAAAAGGCAAAACATTAGTTGTATGCAATGTCATGATGTATGCAATGCATGATGTCATGATGTTCTCAAGAATAAATGAGGTCGTGTCGTATGCACTTCATCATGTATGTAAATAGGAGGTATGAAATGTGAAATGTTTATGAATGTATTTTCGTCTTGGAAAATGAATCGTTGACGAATGCCGGGGAGTTTGTTAAATCATGGGCTGATGTTGAAGAGTATAGTTCTTCGTTTCCGCTAGGGATGATGAACGAAGATGATTGCAGGAATAAACCGGTAGGAGAAGATGACTCCGTTGGGGGATAAAGCTGGTGAAGAGATTACTCCGCGGGGAATTACTCTGTGGGAAGAGATGCTTCGCTGAGATTTTAACGATAACTCCGCTGGGGATTCCGTTGATAAGCTCTGTTGGGGATAGAAAGAACTTTGCTGAGGATGATCTTTCCGTTGCAACCTGCTGAGGATAAACCAGTTAGACTCTGGTGGGGACAACCTTATGAATATGGCTGGGGAGAGATGCATTTATACTCTACAGGGGACAAGCTTCCAGAATCTACTGGGGAAAGATGATTCAACTCTGGCGGGGAAGCTTTTCGGACTGCGCTGGGAAATGGCTCCACTGGGGGTATCTTGTATTCCGCCGGGGAACAATCTTATATTTCTGTCGAGGAATATTAAGGCTGCCGGGGACGCTTGCTGGGGAATATCTTTATACTCCGCTGGGGAATATTAAGATCTACTGGGGATACCAAACCTTTTTTTTAGGGCTGACAATAGACTAACTCTGCTTGGGGAGAGTATTGCTGATTTGTTCATTGTGGCAAGGCTCAGTGGAGAGAGCTACCATTATTGTATTTCTCTCGGGGAGTGAAGGTATCTTGGTCATATTCTGCAGCTGAACCTACCTTGGTACCTCGGTGGACAGAGAAACCAGATCGCTTAGACAATTCTTATTGCCTCTACTTCCGATGTCACCCGTAATTAGTCCTTTGTTTCGCATGCAAATATTTGTGATCAACAATTAATGTCAAATGCATATATCAAAAATGAACATTGGGCGTTCTTTGCAAAACAAAACAGATGAAGGAAAAATAATTTGCAATTTGTCTGAAAAATGAACTTGTATTGATTTTGAAGTTTGCCTGTAAATAGGAGTTTTTGTACAAGAGGCTGACGTCCTAGTAAGAGAATGCCGCCGAACAAAATAGAGTTTATACAATTTGTGAAAAGGAAAACAAAACAGCTATGTGAAAAATCCCACTGGGTTCCAACTCTGCTATCGCCTTTATGTCTTCAAGCATCTCATCCCTTTGCTGCTTAGTTGAAGTGGAATCTGATTGATTGGTGCCGTCCGAGCCTGATGGTCGATACCGAAGCCTGGATGCAGGGTGATCCAATGAGACATAGTATTACGCTTTAATCCCTAACTGTTGCCTGGACCGCCCTTTCGGGTTTTCAGTCCAACGGGATACCCATTTTTGCCCATACCGCCTTTTCAGGTTTTCGACTTGCCGGGTGTACAAATTCTTTATTTTCATCCCTTATCTTTGCCCGAACCCTTTTAGTTCGCCGGGAAGCCCTTATTTTTGCCTAGGCCAGTCGACCTAGCGGGTCTTTAATCATGCGTAGTATCTTTTTACTATGTCTGCATTGACGGGGTGAGAAAGGTCGTCACCATCCATGGTGGTTAGAATCATCGCACCTCCTGAGAATATGTTCTTAACCACAAATGGCCCTTCGTACGTAGGGGTCCATTTTCCCCTGGGATCACCTTGAGGTAGAATGATGCACTTGATTACCAGGTCCCCGACTTGATACTCTTGTCGTCTGACTTTCTTGTTAAATGCCTTGATCATCCGTTTTTGGTACGTCTGACCATGACAAATAGCAGTGAGTCTCTTTTCATCGATTAGGTTTAGTTGATCAAGCCGAGTCTGGATCCAGTCATCTTCGCTCAAACCTGTATCCTTCATGATCCAGAGAGAGGGTATCTGAACTTCAATGGGCAGGACTGCCTCCATGCCATAGACCAAGGAAAAGGGTGTTGCCCCCGTTGACGTTCTTGCTGAGGTACGGTACCCATGAAGAGCAAATGGTAACATCTCGTGTCAATCTTTATAGGTCACTGTCATCTTCTGCACAATCTTATTGATGTTCTTATTAGCTGCTTCTACAGCCCCATTCATCTTCGGCCGGTAGGGAGAAGAGTTGTGGTGCTGTATCTTGAATTGCTCACAGAGCTCAGTGATCATCTTGTTGTTAAGATTGGTACCATTGTCCGTAATGATCCTCTCAGGTACACCGTATCGACAGATCAGGTTATGCCAAATGAACCGTGCCACGACATTCTTGGTTATGGTGGCAAAGGAAGCTGCTTCAACCCACTTCGCAAAGTAATAAATTGCTACCAGGATGAAACGATGCCCGTTGGATGCCGTAGGTCTGATCTCGCCGATCATATCAATGCCCCACATTGCAAAAGGCCAAGGTGCCGTCAATACGTTCAAAGGAACTGGAGGAATATGCACCTTATCAGCATAGATTTGGCACTTGTGACATGTCCGAGAATGTTGATAACAGTCGGCTTCCATTGTGGACCAGTAATATCCTGCCCGAAGGATTTTCTTTGCGATGGTATGTCCACTGGAATGAGTTCCGAAGGTACCTTCATGCAGCTCTGCCATGATCCTTTCTGCTTCAATCTTATCCACATAACGCAGTAAGGTTGAATCATGGTTTCATTTGTAAAGAATGGTGTTGCTGAGGAAGAACTTTGCCGCGAACCTTCTCAGAAACTTCTTGTCATTAACGGATGCGCCCTCGGGGTATTCTTGAGCTTCCAAGTACCTGTTTACTTCATGATACCAAGGCTTTTCTATTACTTCTTTGGTCTCAAGATCACAGCAATGTGCAGGTTCATCCAATTTCCAAATAATGATCCGGGGAGCCTCGTTGTCCCATTTGACTTTGAACATAGAAGACATCGTAGCTAGCGCGCCCGCCAACTGATTCTCCTCTCTTGGGAAGTGTTCAAAGGTTATCTCCTCGAAATGGGGAATCAACGTCAACACATAATCCTTGTAAGGAATAAGATTTGGGTGTTTCGTATCCCACTCGCCTTTGATCTAACTGATCACGAGAGCGGAATCTCCGAAGACACTCAGAAACTTGATCCTTAGGTCAATTGCAGCTCGAAGACCCATGATGCATGCTTCATACTCCGCCATGCTGTTGGTGCAGTTGAAACATAGTCGGGCGGTGAGTGGAGTATGAGTGCCTTTAGGAGATATGATCACGGCGCCAATGCCATTACCCAAAGCGTTTGAGGCTCCATCAAAGTGCATAGACCATCGGGATCCTTCCTCAGGTCCTTCATCCGGTCCAGGTATTTCACAATCAGTCACTACCATGATATTCTCGTCAGGAAATTCAAAGTTCATAGACTGGTAATCGTCCACTGCCTGATGTGCCAAATGGTCTGCCAACACACTACCTTTGATTGCTTTTTGAGTCGTGTACTGGATGTCATATTCCGTCAAGATCATCTGCCATCTTTCTATTCTTCCGGACAAGGCAGGCTTTTCGAAGATATACTTGATTGGATCCATTTTTGAAATCAACAAAGTAGTGTGAGTCAACATATACTGTCTCAGCCGGCGAGCAGCCCATACCAAAGCGCAACAAGTTTTCTCGAGCAGTGAGTATCGGGTCTCACAGTCGGTAAACTTTTTGCTAAGGTAATAAATAGCATGCTCTTTTCGGCCAAACTCGTCATGCTGACCCAGCACACATCCCATTGAGTTGTCCAGTACTGTCAAGTATAAGATTAGAGGTCTCCCTTCAACCGGTGGCATAAGAATGGGTGGCTCTTGGAGATACTCTTTGATTCTTTCGAAAGTGGTCTGACATTCATCGTTCCAACGTACTACTTGATCTTTCTTCAGTAGCTTGAAGATTGGCTCACAAGTAGCAGTTAGGTGCGAGATGAATCGGGCAATGTAGTTCAGCCGTCCTAGAAAGCCTCTGACTTCTTTCTCTGTCTTGGGAACTGGAATCTGTTGTATGGCTTTCACTTTGGCAGGGTCCAATTGAATACCTTTGTCGCTCACGACGAAACCTAGTAGTTTTCCAGATCTCACTCCGAAGGTGCACTTGTTCGGGTTTAATCTCAGTTTGTACAACTTCAACCGGTCAAACAGCTTTTGTAGATGGTCCAGGTGTTCCTCCTCAGTTTGGGACCTTGCAATCACATCGTCGACGTATACTTCAATATCATGATGGATCATATCATGAAACAGAGCAACCATGGCACGCTGATACGTTGCCCCATCATTTTTCAACCCGAAAGGCATGACCTTGTAGCAAAAGGTGCCCCACTGAGTAAAGAAAGTGGTCTTCTCCATGTCTTCGGGAGCCATCTTTATCTGATTATAACCGGAGAACCCGTCCATGAAGGAGAATACCTTATGCTGAGCAGTGTTGTCAACCAGAACGTCGATGTGAGGCAGAGGGAAGTCATCCTTAGGGCTCGCCCTGTTCAAATCCCTGTAATCAACACACATTCGGACCTTACCATCTTTCTTCGGCACTGGAACCACGTTGGCAACCCACTGAGGGTAAGAAGTTACTGCTATAAAACCGGCGTCGAATTGTTTCATAACCTCAGCTTTGATTTTCTCGGACATCTCTGGACGCATACGGCGGACCTTCTGTTTTACCGGAGGACATTCTTCCTTGGTAGGCAAATGATGAACCACAATGTCGGTATCCAACCCAGGCATATCTTCGTAAGACCAGGCAAATATTTCCACATAGTCATGCAGCATCTGAATCAACCGTTGTTTCACACTAGACTCCAGATTGGCACCAATCTTGACTTCCTTTCTATCTGTCTTAGTACCCAGATTCACTGTTTCCACTGGCTCCTCATGTGGCTGAATGGTCCTCTCTTCCTGGAGTAGCAGTCTTACAAGCTCACCAGGCACTTCGCAATCATCTTCACCTTCGTCTTCGGCTAAGTTGATCGGATTTTCGAATTCATAACTGGCAGTAGCAGAGTTGTTACCAGTGAGATCCAGAGTGGATTGGGACCTGTATATGTGAGTGTGTGTAAATAGCTGTTTTGCAATGTATAATAAAGAAAGACAAGGAGCGCAAGATTTGAAATGCAAAAAACGTCCAATGCTTTTATTAATGATATATAAAAATGACACCCAAAAGCCCTCACAAATGAAGCCACGGTGCCCCGGGTAAGACACCGGGCCATAAAGTTTCACAATATTGTTTGTTACAAATTCAAAACAAAGGAGTTCATTACTGAGGAATAAAAGTAATAGGGACGAAGTCCTTTGCCGTCCAGTTGTTTGGTCCACCGTCGGTCGTAGGGTAGATCCAGCTGTCGAATTCAGATTCCTCCATGTCATCTTCAATGGCATTTACTCCCGAGTTGCTGATGAACACAGGAGGTCTTCCAATCCTTGCCCTACGAACAGCCCTCTGAGCTTCTGCAGTGAAACCCAAACCAAACTTGTCAGTCTTCTGAGTGAAATCAGGAAGTCGGCCCCAGTTTTCATACTCACCCTTCTCAACAACAGCCCGAGCATCCTTTAAGGAAGCCATCTTCAACGGAGAATCTTCAATCACAGTCTCAGCTGATGCCAGCGTCTAAGGAACCTCTTCAAAGTGCTGGAATGGAGTCTCAATGAATTCCCCATCCATTTCTATGTACCGGAACGAGTTGAGATGACTGACCATATACTTTTCCTCCCCCTGAACTGTCACAATCTTCCCTCTGCCCGGGTATTTCAGCTTCTGATGTAGTGTGGAGGTCACAGCTCCAGCCTTGTGGATCTAGGGACGACCCAACAAAGAAGAATAGGATGGTCGAATGTCTATCACGTAGAATGTAGAATCGAATACCTGAGAACCAACTCTGATTGGAATGTCAACCTCACCATGCACCATCCTTTTAGACCCGTCAAAGGCCCGGACAACAATGTTACTTGGCTTTAGCTCCAGCCCTTCGTAATCCAACCTGTCTAGAGCTTTCTTGGGCAAGACGTTCAGCGAGGACCCCGTGTCAACCAACACATGTGCAAGAGTAGTGCCCTTGCATTCAATGGAGACATGCAGGGCATCGTTATGGTTCTTCCCTTTAGCGGTCAGATCAACGTCGGAGAAACCCAAACCATTATCAATAGTTAAGTTGGCCATACAATCGGTAAATTGATCAGCTGATGTCTCTTGTGGCACGTGGGCCGTCTTCAGGAAGGTAATCAAAGCCTTGGCATGGGCCTCTGAACACAACAACAATGATAGCATAGAAATTTTAGATGGGGTGTGCCCCAGTTGCTCAACTACGTTAAAATCACCCTTCTTAATGATCTTAAGAATCTCTTCCATCTCCTGTTTGGAAGCTTCAACATTGATGGTCTTTGGTGCCTCCGTCCGGGCAGGCATATCAGTAGCGATCCCTTTGCCCCGAGCGTCAGATGACTCGGCAGCAGGGGTAGAAATAGGAACTTGATCAGGAAGGGAAGCAAGCACACTTGCAGGTGTGATGACAATAGGTCTCTGGATAGCTGGTGGCGCAATATCTGGTGAGAAAAGTCTACCGCTGCGGGTGACTTTGGCAGGCCCGGTGATGTTGCTGACGCCGGTACTAGTATCAAACTCTTGCTTAACTCCCAGAACATAAACATCTGCCCCATAGTGCCAAGGGACAGCTTTGTCGGATGTATAGGGGATGGGCCCCGGAACAGTGATGATTATAGGTGCAATCTTCTGAACAGGCATAATTCTGACAGGCTTCCTCGGGGGAGCCTTGGGAGAATTGGTGAAAATGGTGACAATGGAAACTTCTTCAGTAGGGGTAGCAGGAACAACAATCTTCTCAAACAGGATTTCTTTATTATCCATCAGGTTTTAGATACCTGACTTCAAAGATGGGAAACCAGTAGGTGAAACGGAACACAGATGGCAACCTTCACTACATCCCGGAAATAAATCGGCTAGCAACAGGTTCCTCTTGACAGTCAACAGCAGAGTAACAATGTCATCCACAGAGGCTACAAACAGGTCTTCCTCTACAGCATTCACTCCATGCTTGGGCATGGGAGCATTCACAACATTGGGCCTCTCGGGCGCCTCGAACTCTATCTCTTTAGCATCAATTAGGTCCTGAACCTTATTCTTCAGAGCCCAACAATCATCCGTAGTATGCCCCAGGCTGTCAGAGTGATAAGCGCAGCGGGCGTTAGGATTGTACTTTGGGGATGTTGTGTTTACAACCTTCAGAGCTTCTTTTATAGTCACCAGATTGGTTGTCAGTAACTGCGGCAATATCTGGGACAAGGTCATGCTGAGCCGAGTGAACTGCCTTCTAGGTCTCTCACCCCTTTGTTGGTTATGATGCTGAGGAGCAGCAGTAGGTTTTGAAATAACCACCGCGTTGACAGCTTGGCGGCGTTCCGGTCTATTCTGTCTCTTTGAACCATAGACAACACTAGATTCTTTCTTGAATGGTTTCTTTTCAGTGCTCGAGGAGGCACCTTTCTGTATCTTCCCAGACTTGATACCAGCTTCTATTCTCTCACCAGTCAAGATAAGGTTTGTAAACCCGGCTGAAGAATTCCCAATCAAATGGTTGAACAATGGACCAGACAGGGTCCCCAAGAACATATCCACAAGTTCACGGTCAGTTAAAGGTGGCTGCACCCTTCCAGCAAGGTCTCTCCACTTTTGAGCATACTCCTTAAATCCTTCACCCGTCCCTAGTGACATACCCTGGAGTTGGGTACGCGTAGGAGCGAGGTCGGAATTATATTGATACTGCTTATAGAACGCAGTAGCCAGATCCTCCCAGTTACGAATACTGGCTCCATCCAGCTGATAGAACCACTCGAGTTGAGTCCCTGAAAGACTATCCTAGAAGAAATGGATCCACAAATTCTTGTCAGCAGTGTAAGGTTGGATCTTCCTTACATACAACCGGAGGTGCAGCTTTGGGCAGGAAGCTCCATCATATTTGGCAAAAGCAGGTGCCTTGAACTTATGGGGAATCACCACCCCAGAGGATAAGCCTAGGTCTCCAAAGTCCAACCCGGGCACATTCTGTATCTCCATAGCACTTAAGCGGTCCTCCAACTGTTTATACCTATCCTCAGCAGGAGGATACTGTTCCTCATTATAATCCGTCTCGTTGTCGGAGACCACGGGACTAGGAACCCTTCTCTCTTGTGGGCTGTCTTTCCCTACAGATGAAGTAGTCATATTAACCTCATTCTGCAGTCCATTCCCAAATCTGCATCCAGTGTTGAACAAGACGGTCCTCTTCTTCTTCTTCTTCTTCTTCTTCAGAATCAGGGTCTTCAACTCCTGTTGACCCTTGGCTAAGCTCATAACCAACTCTTGGAACTGGGCGTTCTGGGCCTGGAGGGCCTTGATAGCTTGTTCAGTGGATGGTTCCGTAGACATGATGATTGCTGAAATAAACAGCGAAGAAGATAAGTGACCTGTAAAAAAAGGGGTACCTGTTATGCATATGATGAATGGTATGCTATTTATGCAATGCATTCAAGGGTTCGAAAATTCAAATTCGTTGCAGACAAAAATGAACACACATCATATTAAGAAGTAATTTGTTTAGTACATCAGTGCCTCATGGGCGAAATATTACAAAATACTTAATGTAAAAAGACATTGCGCATCCTTTTTGGAGCGATGTAAGTGTTAAGGGTCTTTTCCTCGTGAAGTAGGCGGGTGAGCTCCAAGACCTTCTTCTCACTAGCATGTAAGCTGGCTTCAAAAGCATTCCGTTCTTCCTTGAGTTGGATCCAGCTCTTTTGCATTTCTTCCCATGATGTTGGCATGTCAGGATGTAGAATGGTGTATGGAACCTCTCCTTCCATAACAGGCTCTTTGATCACGGGGAGAATGTGAGGATATGGCATCATAAGCTTCTGGGAGCGGGTTCGTACCCACTTGAGGTAAGGCTCAAGGGGGATGGAATTCTTGTGCCCCAGTGTCTTACTATCTACCTTGTTAGGCATCCTCCAAGCTCTGATGAACCTTTGTCGAAGTCCTTGCGCATAGTTGTCGAAGTAAAAAACTATGTCAGGAATCAGCATGTCATGAGGGCCATCCCTCCGAGCATATCCAAATTGTCTCAAGGCTAGACAGGGGTTGTAGGTAATGCCTCCTCTAATTCCAAGTAAAGGAACATTAGGAAATTCTCCGCAATGATCAATGATAGTGACATTTTCTCTGGACCGAGAACACCAATGTATATTAGAATGTGTGAGGGTCATCAATCGTTGTGACCACCTTAAACCCTGCTCGTTCTTCAAAACTGATTGTGGAAGGTGCGAAATAAACCACCTTG
This sequence comes from Vicia faba, assembly GCA_948472305.1. Classification (NCBI taxonomy): domain Eukaryota; kingdom Viridiplantae; phylum Streptophyta; class Magnoliopsida; order Fabales; family Fabaceae; genus Vicia; species Vicia faba. Next base: position 626,833,108 of record OX451735.1, on the reverse strand, counting down.
CCAGGAGAGGAGTGCAGCACATGAGAACACCTCTTTTTCTCATTGTTCGTGTGTAAAATGAGTGGAGGATGTCCCCAAGCAATGTAGGTATGGGATTCCTGGACATGAAAATGTTGACAGCATTTATATCTATAAGTTGATCAGGATTTGGGAACAACACCAACCCATAGACAAGGAGTGCCACAATCTCTTCAAAGGCTTGTAGGTCGAGAGAATTCCAACATTCTTGTGCCTTCTCAAACAGGAACTTTGCCAAGAATCCCTTGAAACCACTTCTGATTTCCCAATGTCCCTTGATGTCAGATGGTTGCAGGCATAATGCTTGAGCAACCTCTTCAAGTTTTGGTTCCTTTTCCGTACCGTTGTAGGGTAGTTAACTAAGAATAGGAATTCTCAGAAGTTGAGAAAATTCCTCCAAAGTAGGCACCAATTGATAATCAGGGAATGTAAAACAGTGATGTAGGGGGTCAAAGAACTGGAAGAGAACTTTTATCATATCTTCTTCAATGTTGGTGTTGACCAAGCTGAGGAGTCTACCGTGTCTTTCACTGAAGAGAGAGTTCTCGGGAATCCTGGATGTAAGCTCTTTGAGTTGAGGAGGGATCCTTACAAGGCTGACCTGAATTGTTTTCCTGCGGAGAGACTCCATGTCCTACAAAACAAGAACAAAGATGAAGATCCGAACCCTTGAAATGGTTAGCAGATGCATATGATGCTTTATGATGTTATGATGTACATGGATGCAAAAGTAAGCAAGGGTATATACAGACAGTCATATTCACACAACACAAATAAGTCCTTAGGTTTAGGCTTGCATGGGGTTCGTAGGTAAGTACCCTTTTGAAGTTAGTTGGCTCAAAACCTGTCCTATCAATAGTAACCAGATTCTAAGGAGCTCAATATCATTGGATTGTTTTCTATGTTCATTGTTTTGGTTTAGCCACTTAACTGGCGACCAAAATATTCCAAGAAAACAACCCTCAATGAGTGTAGTATCGAGTATCTACCAACTTTGGACTGCACCAAAGTCGGTCATCTCACTACCCCTAAAGAGGCCAGGATGGACAAGTAAGGTTCTAAGGTCAGTTGATGCTTCGCGACACCACGCGGCGGCCCCGTACTCTCCTTGACTTGACTCAAGGGTTACCGGTACTCACCAAAGTGCCACATCAACGTAGCAACTGCTTCAACCATGTCGGTATACCCCGCATAGTTCCCTCACAGTTTGTTGCTACTTCTAAAGGGTATCCCCAGATCCGGGTTAGGATATATAGAACTCCGATACAAACCCACAATATTAAAGCATTCAAGGCATACAATTGCAAACATAGTGATCTAATCCTAAGGTACACCTCACTTATAAACTCCCCAGCAAAGTCGCCAATTCTGTGATCGGTGGGAATAGAACTGACTATTTTTGAATGCTGGTTCGCGTTTGCGTTTGTTTTCGCAAAATGTCACGGTAAGCAAGAGTCGCCACCGTCTTTTATTTTATCCAACAAGGAAAGGACAAAAGCACAGAAAAATTCCTTTTCGAGATGTTTCTCGGGTTCGGGAGGTAGATTATAGAAAGGGAAGGTGTTAGCACCCTTTCTATCCGTGGTTATCCACGGGCTCTTAGGTACTTGCTCACTATGTTTTCAAAAGTTTGCTTTTCGTTGTGTTTGTGGGTTTTGAAAAGAGTTTTGTTTTTGAAGAGAGTGTAAGTGCGAAAAGTTTGTTTTTGTTTTAAAAGGAGCAAGTACTTAAGAACCTCTACCTACTTAAAAAGGAATTAAACTGTGCAAATGTACTTTAGACAGTGCTATCCCACTATTGAGGAGTAGGTAGCACCGTCGTTGGAGTTTTCGGGTCAATTCGATTTTAGGGATGTGTGGTCACTAAAGCAATGTTAGGACGCCTTAGCGGTAATCCTAATGTCTTAGATCATTTTATCCGAGGCAACCGTTTCGAGGCAACTTATGATCTTTGGACAAGAGGGCGACCTCTAAAACTTCCTATACTCAATGGCCACGTTCGAGGCAACCAAGTGAGGCGTACCCTAAGAGTGACATGTGCAAGTGTGTAAATTTTCAGTTTACATTATCTTTACATGTCATGGTGAGCTACTATTGATTTTAAGTTAAAGGTTAATCTTGTCATGCATAGCCTAGTTAACATACATCTAACAGTTAATAGTTTGCGGAAAATAAATCTACGCTATTACAAGGCGTCGGGTATTTACATCGCCAAAAAACAAACCCTTGAAAAGTAAATTGCGGAAAATAAATAAAAGCAATAAAAATTCCTAATTAAAGCTATTACATCCTCAGAGCAATTACATAATAATGGATCAAAAAATTAATAAAACAAACATACGCGCGAGAGAAAATTGAATCGGTGAAGTTCTTAGGGTTTTGACCCTTTTTTGAGAAAGAATGAGTTTTTGTTGTTTTGCATTTAATTAAATTAAACCTAAAACTAATTAATTAATAAAAAGAAATATTTTTGGTTTTTTAATGTTTTAAGGAAGTAAACAAAAGATGATTAAAATTGTCAAAAAAACCTAATTCTACATTAGTTTTAATTTATTGTGAAAAAAAAGCTAAAATTAACCTAATTAAAAAACTAAATTAATTACATTAGTATTTATTTACAAAAAAATAATAAATTAAGGGTGAAATTAATTTTAATAAATAATAATAAAAAATATTATATTTTAGTTTTCTGATTTTATTATGAAAATAATTAATTATTTTTGTTAGTGAAAATAATAATAATTAATAATAGTAAAAACAATTAAATATAAAATATAAAAGAAGAAAAAAAGGAAATAAAACCCAGGGGGTGTTGGGCCCAGGAGGAGGTGATTCTGGAAATTCTCAGGCCCAATTATGTTCTTCAGCCACGTTGACTTTGATGATCATCTGCTTGCCTGTGGACTGGGAGCATGGTAGTCATTCCATCCATGTCCATTGGAGTTGAGTTTGAAGACACATGGCACGTTGAGAGGTGAGGTATATGATGGACAACCTTTTGCAAGCGTACACAAGAGCGCCTAAAGAAAAATAACAAATAAATGTTTGGGGGGACCTGGGATTTGAACCCAGGTCCCAATAGCCTTTCCATCCACCTGCTTGCCACTCCTACTAGCGCGTTTATTCATTATGATAATAACAAGTAAACATAATATGTAAAAATCAATGAATATGCTGAAATTATGAAAAACGCGCTAAGATTTAAAAGTGACCAATCAGGTGACAACACGCCCTCGTCTTCTTCGTTTGCCCCTGTAAAAAGAATATCAGATAGCGGGGGTTTTTAACCCCCACAAACTAGCTGCACGAATAATAGCGATTAGAGATACAGTACACATAAATATTTCGCGAGGGGTCCTTTGTGTTCGTCTTGATTCAACGATTCCAACCATGTGTATCACTGGTCCTAATTTTTCCTGGTTCATAAAGCCCTAATTCAAAGCTTGGAAACCCTAGAAAATCGTTCATGGCATTCTTCGATTCATGGCGTTTCAGTTCAATTAAACCATATCATTAGCTTCGTATGGTTCCTAGCAACACAAATCAAATACAAAAGCATGTTAAATATGCATGAATTAGGATATGCGATTTTGAATAAAAAAGCCAAATCGTGATTCTGTGTGTGATGATTCTGTGAGCTTTAGTGCGTGAATTAAATTGTAAATCACTCCTGACACTTCCTGCAATGTGTTTGAATCAATAGAATGCCTTGAATTGGCTTGGAATGCAAGAATCAGTTTTGACTTTTCTTAGAAATTCTTGAATATGCTATGGTTTGTTTCTGCAGCTTTTTCACGTCTATGAGATTAGGATTTGCTTGCATATATATAGAGGAAACGAATTAGGTCAAAAACTTGAAAAAAAATCCATTGCATTGATGCTTGAATCCTTGATTGGAAATCAAATCTTTTTGATTTTTCATGATTGGAAAAGGTTGCCAAATTTGGAGATTTTGTATCTTTGACTTGGTGCTCGAAATTGCCAGCATATATGACCATATTTGCTTCACAAAAAGATTGAAAAATCAAATCTTGCATTTTCCTACAATTTAAATTAATTAAATGAATTAATATTAATTAAAAATCCAATTAATCAATAAAAATAAGAAAATAAATTCAATTAATCTTGATGGGTCGTGTATAGGCCATGGATGAAGTTTCAAGAAGAGATTTGAGGCCCATTAGCAAAAATAAGGTGTTTTGAGCAAAGTTGACTTTTGCAAATTCATGAAAATTTCCCAACTTCTCCAATGCATATCTTGCTCAATTTTGATCATATGAACATGTTCTTGGACATTTTGGAAAGCTCTTGAAGTCCTCTAACCAATGCCTTTGGTCCCATGTCATTTGGATTTACCAATCTCAAGTTATGCCCTTTGACTTAAAGTGCATTTTTGTTGACTTTTGAAATTGACCTATAATGTAAAAATTGGTAACTTCTTGTGAGAGCCATCTTGAGTAATTTGAAGATTATTCTTGACAAATCTTGAGGAATATGGGAGGGCAAAATTTGGGGTACAACAGAAAGTAAAAGAAAAACAGATAGTTTTGCACTTTTAAAGGAATAACTTTGCATTAACTTGAATGATTATTTTGTACAAAGAGACGAACATCCTAGTAAGAGAATGTCTTCATAAGAATGAAAACTAATACAAATAAAGATAGCTATGTGAAATAATACCATGGGGTTCCTATTGTGCTATAGCCTTTATGTCTTTGAGCGTCTCATCCACTTGCTGCTTTGTCCGAAGCTGATTGGTTTGATTAGTACCGTTTGAGTTTGGCGATTGATACTGAAGATTGGTTGTAAGGTGATTCAACAGGACATATTCATACGCTTTAAATCCATAACTTTTGCCTGGACCGCCCTTTCGGGTTTTCAGTCCACCGAGGTACCCTTTTTTCCCCAAACCGCCTTTTCAGGTTTTCAACTTGCTGGGTGTATAATTTTTTTTGTATTTATCCCTAATTTTGCCTAGGCCAGCCAACCTAGTGGGTCTTTTTCATGCGTAGTATCTTTTAACTATGTTCGTGTTTACAGGGTGCAGAAGATCGTCGCCGTCCATAGTGGTTAAGATCATTGCCCCACCAGAAAATATGTTTTTAATCACAAATGGTCCTTCGTATGTAGGAGTCCATTTTCCCCTGGGATCACCTTGTGGCAGTAAGATACACTTGATTACCAAGTAACCAACCTGATATACCTGACACCTGACCTTCTTGTTAAAAGCTTTAATCATACGTCTTTGGTACATCTGGCCATGACTGACAACCATAAGCCTCTTCTCATCAATCAAGTTCAACTTGTCAAGTCGAGTTTGAATCCATTCATCTTTATTAAACCCTACATCCCTCATGATTCTCAAAGAAGGTATTTGGACTTCAATTGGGAGGAAAACTTCCATGCTGTATACCAAAGACAAAGGAGTTTCCCCAGTTGACGTGCGCGCCGTGATACGTTAACCGTGGAGAGAAAATGGTAACATCTCATGCCAGTCCTTATAGGTCACTGTCATTTTTTGTATGATCTTCTTGATGTTTTTATTAGCGGCTTCTACAACGCCATTTATCTTTGGCCGGTAAGTTGAAGAGTTATGATGTTGGATCTTGAATTGCACGCATAGTGCAATGATCATATTATTGTTGAGATTGGTACCATTATCTGTAATGATTCTCTCCCGGAATACCATACTGACATATAAGATTATGTCTGATGAATCGGGCCATAACGTTCTTGGTAACAGAAGCGAATGAAGCTTCCTCAACCCACTTTGTGAAGTAATAAAGGGCAACCAAGATGAAGTGGTGTCCATTATAAGCTGTAGGTTTGATCTCTCCAATCATGTCAATGCCCCACATTGCAAATGGCCAAGGAGCAATCATTATGTTTAGAGGAACCAGAGGCACATGTACTTTGTTAGCATAGATCTGGCACTTCTGACAAGTTCGTGAATGCTGATAGCAATTCGCTTCCATGGTGGACCAGTAGTATCCTGCCCGTAGGATCTTTTTAGCCATCACGTGGCCACTAGAATGGGTGTAAAAGGTACCTTCGTGTAAAACAACCATGATCTTATCTACCTCACTCTTGTCTATGCACCGAAGAAAAACAGAGTCGTGGTTGCGCTTATAGAGGACTCTGTTACCGAGGAAGAACTTAGCTGAGAACCTTCTCAGGAATTTCTTAACATTGACTGAAGCTCCCTCCGGAATTCTTGGGCCTCGAGATATCTCTTAATTTCATGGAACCAGGGCTTCTCTACTACTTCTTCAGTATCAATCTCATGATAGTAAGATGGTTCTTCCATCCTCTCAATGGTTATCTGAGGACCCTCATTATCCCACCTGATTTTGAACATGGATGACATAGTGGCTAGTGCGTCCGCTAGTTGATTTTCCTCTCGTGGAAAATGCTCAAAGGTAATTTTCTCAAAATGTGGGATTAATGTCAACACATGTTCTTTGTAAAGGATGAGATTAGGAAGCTTCATGTCCTATTCTCCTTTGATCTGATTGATGACTAAGGCTGAGTCTCTAAATACACTTAAGGACTTGATTCCCAAATCTATGGCAACCTTGAGACCCATAATACACGCTTCATATTCATCCATATTATTGGTATAGTTGAAACACAGACTAGCAGTGAAGGGAGTATGACAACCTTTAGGGGATATGATTACATCGTAGATGCCGTTGCCGAGTGTGTTGGAAGCTCCGTCAAAAACCATGGTCCATCGGAATCCTTGTTCAGGTCCGTCATACAGTCTGAGTTCTTCACAATTATTTACCAACAAGATGTCTTCGTCCGGGAATTCGAAACTCATAGATTGATAGTCATCCATAGCCTGATGAGCTAGGTGATCAGCTAGTACACTTCCCTTTATTGATTTTTGGGTAGTGTATTGAATATCGTATTCATTCAGGACCATCTGCCATCTTGCTATTCTTCCAGAGAGGGTGGGCTTCTCGAATATGTATTTAATTGGATCCATCTTGGATATCAATAAGGTAGTGTGAGTCAGCATATACTGTCTTAGTCGGCGAGCTTCCCATGCCAGAGTGCAACAACTTTTCTCAAGTAGTGAATATCTGGTTTCACAGTCGATAAACTTTTTGCTCAGGTAGTATATCGCATGCTCTTTTCGGCTAGACTCGTCATGCTGCCCCAGCACGCACCCCATTGAATTTTCCAAAACTGTTAGGTACATGATCAGAGGTCTTCCCTCAACTGGAGACATCAAAATGGGAGGCTCTTGAAGGTACTCTTTGATCTTATCAAAGGCAGCCTGACAGTTGTCGTTCCATTCTACCACTTGATCTTTCTTCAGTAATTTAAAGATTGGTTCATAAGTAGCGGTTAGATGGGAAATAAACCTGGCGATGTAGTTTAGCCGTCCTAAGAATCCCCTAACTTCCTTTCCAGTGTGAGGAGCAAGAATTTCTTGTATTGCTTTTACCTTTTCAGGGTCCACTTCGGTACCTTTGCTGTTGACAACGAAGCCTAAAAGCTTATCGGACCTTACTCCAAAAGTGCATTTATTCGGGTTCAACCTTAGTTTGTATTTCCTCAGTCTTTCAAACAACTTTTGTAAGTGGTCAAGGTGTTCCTCTCCAGTTTGATATCTGGCTATCATATCGTGTACATAGACCTCTATCTCGTGATGGATCATATCGTGAAACAAAGCTACCATGGCACGCTGATAGGTTACCCCGGTGTTCTTAAGCTCAAATGGCATAACTTTGTAACAGAACATGCCCCACTGTGTGAAGAAGGTCATTTTCTCCATGTCCTCAGGTGCTATTTTGATCTGGTTGTATCCGAAGAAACCGTCCATGAAGGAGAATACTTTATGATGTGCGGTGTTGTCAACCAGAATATCGATATGGGGAAGCGAGAAGTCATCCTTGGGGCTTGCCCTATTCAGGTCTCTATAATCCACACACATACGTACCTTATCGTCCTTCTTAGGCACTTGAACAAATTGGTAACCCATTATGGATAGGAGGTGACAGCTAAGAATCCGGTGTTGAACTTCTTCATGAGTTCAGTTTTGATTTTCTATGACATATCTGGCCGCATGCGACGGACCTTCTGTTTCACCGGAGGGCAGTCTTCTTTTGTCGGCAGATGATGGACCATGATATCAGTGTCAAGTCCTAGAATGTCTTTGTATGACCAGGAAAAGACCTCAACATAGTCATGTAGTAATTGAGTTAAGAGCTTCTTGACACTGTGCTCCAGGTTGGCACCTAACTTGACTTCTTTCAAGTCCTCCTCAGTACCTAAATTAACTGTTTCAACCGGCTATTTGTGGGGTTGTATGGTCCTTCCTTCCTGTTGTAATAATCTGGTAAGTTCCCCTGGTACCTCACAATATTCCCCACCTTCATCCTCGGCTTGGTAGATAGGATTTTCAAAGTCATGATAAGCCATAGCAGAATCGTTACCCATGGGATCCCGAGTGGTTGTGGATCTGCATTTCGATATGTGAGTGTGTGTAAGAGCATAACTATCTTTGATAAAATAAAAGGTAGAAAATTAAAAACAAAGAGCATAAAATTTGCATGCAAAAATGTCCCATGATTTATTAGTGACATATGAAGATGAAGTAACAACCCTCACAGATGGACCATTGTGCCTCGGGTAAGACACAAGGTTTTAAAAGTCTAAATTGTTTAAATATTACAAGTCCAAAAAATTTAAAAGATAATTACTCTTGAATAAAAGTAATAGGAATAAAATCTTTGGCCTCCCAATTATTGAGTCCTCCACTGATGGTTAGAAAAATACACTCGTCCATGTCACACCTGCTATCACTATCTTCCAATGCATTGACTCCCTGATTGTTGATATGTAAAGGTGGTCCCCAGCGCGAGTACGTCGAACAACTATTTAGGCCTCCGAAGTAAAACCCAAACCAAATTTGTTGGATTTGTAGGGAATATCCGGTAGTTGAACCCAGATGGTACATCCACCTTCCTCAACTACTGCTCTAGCATCCTTTAGAGAGGCCATTTTTAATGGAGGTCTGGTAACCTTCAGAGTCTTGGTAGTAGTCTTGGCCGGATCAACCGTCTGTGGGACCTCTTCAAAATTATGACATGGGGTCTCAATGAACTCACCGTCCATTTCAACATACCTGAAAGAGTTTAGGTGGCTAACCATGTATTCCTCCTCTGCATGGACTGTGATGATCTTTCCCTTGACAGTGTACTTCAACATCTGATGTAGGGTAGAAATGACGGCACCAGCGCCATGGATCCAAGGTCGACCCAATAGACAGGAATAAAAAGGGAGGATATCCATCACATAGAAGGTTGAATGAAAAGTATGAGTCCCAACTTTGATAGGGATGTCTACTTCTTTGTGCACTGTTCTCTTAAAACCATCGAAGGCCATCACCACAATGTTGTTGGGCTTTAATGTGAGTCCTTCGCAATCTAACAAGTCAAGAGAATTTTTGGGTAAGACATTCAGTGACGAACCTGTATCCACCATAACATGGGCTAAGGTAGTTCCCCTGCACTCAATAGAGACATGCAAGGCATCATTGTGTTTCCTTCCATTGGGAGTTAAATCAGCGTCAGAAAAACCCAGTCCATTATTAACAGTTAGATTGGCCACACAATTCTCAAATTTATCAATGGAGGTCTCTTGGGGCACGTGGGCGGTCTTCAGAAATTTTACTAAGGCCATGGCATGGGCCTCAGAGCATAAAAGTATGGCCATTATTGATATTTTTGAGGGGGTTTGCACCAACTGTTCCATGATGTTGTAGTCACTTTTCTTGATTATCTTTAATATCCCTTCCATCTCCTTGCTAAACGCTTCAAGAATGACCTCTGGATGCGCCTTCGTCTGGACAGGCTCAAACAATACCTCTTTGTCCCTTGTCTCGGTAGCAGGGATAACTGTAGGACTAAAAACGGGAGTATCACTGGGAATGCTGGTAGGAACGGTAGCGGGAGAAAACCCTTCCACTTCTTGTTATCTTACTGGTCCCAACGATATTATCAACGTTAGGATCAATACTTTTAGAAAATTTTTCTTTAATAACCAATAGATCTTTCTTGGCGCCATGGTAATAGACGTCAGCCCCGTAGTTCTAGGGAACAACTTTATCCGAAGAGTATGGTATTTGCCCCGGTATAGTGATGATTAGGGGAGAAGACTTTGGAACAGATGTAATCCTGACGGGTCTTTTGTTGGAGACCCTAGGAGGATTGTCAGAAATGGTGATTATTGAAACATCTTCACATGAACTTCTGGCAAGAGGAACTTTCTCGAACAAGATTTCTTTGTTAACCATCAGGCGCTGGACAACCATCTTTAGTAACAAACAACCATCTGGTAGAGACATACATAAGCGATAACTTTCATCACAGCCCAGAAACAGGCCGACTTGCAATAGATTCTATTTAATAGTTAAAAGGGGATTAGTTAACTCATCCACAGAGGAAACAAAATAGTAACCATCAACACCATTGACACCTTGACCATGTTTGGGCATTGGCGCCGTTATTACATTAGGTGATTCTGGGGGATCAAACTCAATCTCTTTCGCCTTGATAAGGCCTTGTACCTTATTTTTCAAGGCCCAACAATCGTTTGTATCATGTCCCGGACTTTCAGAATGATAGGCACATCGAGCATTCAGGTTGTAGAGGGGAGAAGCAATATTGGGGTTCTTGGGAGCTTCCTTTAGAGTCACCATATTGGACTTCAATAGATGTGGCAAAACTTGGGACAAGGTCATGTTGATCCGGGTGAATCGTCTTATGGGCGCCTCTGGTATGCATTGATAGTTTCACTGTTGATTTGATACAGGATTGGAGATCATTACAGCCCCTACCATCGGGCGACGTTCAGTTTTGCTTTGATTCCTGTGGTCATATGCAACACTGACCTCCTTCTTTCGGTAAATGGTTTCTTCATTGTGCTCGAGGATACATCTCTTTGAATTTTTCCGCTCTTAATACCGACTTCTACCCGCTCACCAGTCATGATTAGTTCAATAAATCCAGCCGAAGAGCTTCTGATCTGATGGTTGAATAATGGACTAGACAACGTACCTAAGAAAATATCCACCAATTCTCTGTCAGATAAAGGGTGCTGGACTCTTCCCGCGAGATCCCTCCATTTTTGGGCATAAATTTTGAAACCTTGACCAACACCCATAGACATGCCTTGCAATTGTGTTCGAGTTTGAGCTAGGTCAGCATTATACTGGTATTGCTTATAAAAAGCAGCAGCTAAATCTTCCCATTTGCGAATATTGGTTCCTTCCAACTGATAGAACCAATCTAAATGCGTCCCTGACAAACTTTCTTGGAATAAATGTACCCATAGGTTCCTATCAGCAGTATGGGGTTGAATCTTCCTGACGTATGATCTTAAATGCAACTTTGGACAAGAGACACCATCATATTTAAAGAACGTGAAAACCATGAATTTCTGCGGGATGACCACCCTTGAGTCAAGTCCTAGCTCTTCAAAATCCAACCCGGGTACCCTCTGGATCTCCATAGAATTGAGGTGATCCTCCAGCTGTTTGTATTTATCATCAGCAGGAGGATACTGTTCTTCCGAATAGTCAACCTCTTCTTCTTCTTCTTCAGACTCAGGGTGGTCATTTCCTTCCTTGTTTTTTCCTTCTTGATTATCTCCTTCACCCGACGAGGTTGCGAAATCTAGAGTTCGCCTGGATGGTACTTTGAACCTTATTCCCAGATTTAAAATGTCGACTAGTTTCTTCGCCTTCTTCTTCTTATCTTTGATCATAAGAGCCTTCAGGTCCTCTTGTCCTTTAGCTAGAGACAAGAACATCTGCTGGAATTGAGTGTTCTGCGCTTGGAGATCCTTTACTGTCTGTTCAATATCCATCTCACTGAAATAAACAATAGAAAGATAAGGATACCTGTTGTAAGAAACCTGTTTGTGTTATGATGAATGAAAGTGCACATGCAATTGATTTCAAGGAAACTAGGAGATTTAAATTTGCTTTAGAAAAAAAGAAACTCACATTGTATTAATGAATCAAAGGTAATACATCATGTCTCTCTGGGCTTACAATGGGAGAAATATAATATAGAAATAAAACTCCTAAGACATAAAGGTCGAACACATCCTCTTCGGCCCAATTTAGGCGTTCAAACTTTGATCTTCATGAAGTTGCTTCGTGAGATCCAGAACCTTCTTCTCACTGGCGTATAATTGATTCTCAAAGATGTCTCGTTCCTCCATGAGTTGGATCCAAGAATTTTGCAACTCTTTGAAGCTTGTTGGCATATCAGGATGAAAAATGATGTGAGGTTCGTCTTCTTGATCAATAGACTCTAAGATCACTGGTAGGATAGCAGTGTATGGCATCATAAGACTTTGAGCACGAGCTTGCACCCATCTGAGGTAAGGCTCCAAAGGGATGGAGTTTTTGCATCCCAAAGCACTGCTATCAGTCTTATTTACCATTCCCCAAGCGCGAATGAACCTCTGGCGATAACCTTGCAGATCATTTGAATAGTCAAACATATACCCTCGATGAGCATATCGTGGGGACCATCCTTCTGAGCGTAACCGAATTGACGTAGGGCCAAAGAAGGGTTGTAAGTGATGCCTCTTCTAATGCCAAGGAGTGGCACATTAGGGAACTCTCCGTAGCGATCGATAAAAGAGATGCCTTCTTGAGATGGAGGGAACCAATAGATATCAGAGTGAGAAAGGGACATTATCCTTTGATTCCACCTTAAGCCTAATTCATTATTCATTATTGACTGAGGTAGGTGCGCAATAAACCACCGATAGAGCAAAGGTGTACAACACATAAGAGTCCCTCGTTTCTTCATGGTACGAGTGTGGAGTGAATGCAACACGTCTACGAGCAATGTAGGCACTGGATTGCGAGCAAGGAAGAGGTTGATGGCACTGACATCTATAAACTGGTCTAAATTGGGGAACCGAGCCAATCCATAGATTAAGAGAGCTGGAACATCTTCAAAGGCATGGTAACTCATAACATCTAAGAATATCTGAGCCTTCTGCATTAGAAAACTTGCAAGGAGGCCCTTAACACCACTTCTTCTTTCCCAATTGGATTTATTGTTAGATGTTTTCAAATGCAAAGTTATGGCAACACTTTTAGCAACTGGATCTTGTTTGAAACCGGTGAAAGGTACTTGCTCTAATATAGGTGACCTAAGTTTTTTGGATAATTCTTCCAACGTAGGCACCAAATGATAATCTGGAAAAGTGAAGCAATGGTGTTTAGGGTCGAAGAACTGGAACAAAACACTCATCAGACCTTCGTAAAACCCGTTAGTAACCAAACTGAGCAAGTGACCATATCTCTTGTTGAACGATGAACTCTCGGAAACTCTCAAGACCAAATCTTTGAGCTTGGGAGGGACCTCTACAAAATTGATTCGGATGGTCTTTCTGCGAGTTGAATCCATACCCTAAAAAACAAAAAGAAAAGAAAAATCTCCAGCCCTTTGAAATGGTTAGCGTGTATGCCATGATGTTTATGATGTTATGGTTATGCTTTGAAATCATAGACACATCAAGCAAGTCACACAAAAGGCCCTAGGTTTAATGGCTTGCGTGATTTTTTAAAGGTAAGTACCCTCTTGAAGTTTAGTTGGCTCAACCTGTCGTATTAAAAGTAACGGGGTTCTAAGGAGTCTCACATCACCGACCTTTCTTTTAGGCATTGTTCTAGCTCAAGCACCAAAGTATTCCGGCCAGAATATCCCAAAAGTCCAATCTCAATGAGTGTAGCATTGAGTATCAACCAAACTCCGGTCGGAACTAAAGCCGACCTTCTCACTACTTTCTAATGGCTTAGGATGAGTAAAGTAAAGTTTCTAAAGGTCAGTTAGCGCTTGGTGACACTATAAGTAAGCCTAATGTTATCCTTGACTGACTCAAGGAACATTAGTACAATCCAGAATATCACGCTAACATAGCTATCACTTTGTTCATATCGGTCTACGCCGTACAACTTCCATGATTTATTGCTACTTACTTAAAAAGGTGCCCCGGATCCGGGTATAGGATCTTTAACAATAACCCAAACAAGGACCCAAAAAATGTAAAGCAATCAAGTAAAACAAGGAAAGCAAGTATAGGTGATCTAGCCATAAGGTAACTCCACTTTTAATTATTTGTCCCCAGCAGAGTCGCCAGTTGTGTAACACGGTAGGAGAACTGACTTGGGTTTTTGTGTTTGATCGCAATTGTTGCGGATAGCAAGAGTCGCCACCGACTTTTCTTTTATTCAATAAGGAAAGGGTGAAAATAACAGGAAAGACCTTTGAGATTATTTTCTTGGGTTCGGGTAGGTTATGAAAAGGGAAGGTGTTAGCACCCTTTTCATCCATAGTTATCTACGGGGTCTTAGTTTCTTGCTAGATCACTTGCTTTTGTTTGAAAATGTGTTTATGGTGTGGGTTTTGAAAGTATTTTGAAAAGTGTCTTTGTAATGGTTCTCGTCTCTATAAGAACGCGTACAAAGAGCTTTATCTTTTGAAAATGTTTCAAACGAAAATGTTGGTGTATAAAATGTTTTTGTTGTGAGCAAGTGAGCAACTAGGAGCATCCTACCTACTTAAAAAGTCTAGTATTCTTTTCCTCCTCCTTTAGATGTTGCTATCTTAACATTGATTTGGTAAGAAGCCCCATCATTGGATGTGAAGGGACGGACGTGGGACGTTTGTATAGTCATAGAAGTAAACCTATGGGATGTTTTAGCAATGTCGTTCAGGGACTAGATCATTTTACCGAAGGTATCATTAAGGGTCATCGAGGGACTACGATCTTTTATCGAGGGTCTTTGCTAAAACGCCCATGTTCGAGGGACATGACTATTTTTATGAGGCAACAAGTGAGATTATCCTAGGGGTGCATGTGTGTGAATAGTGTGTTTGATTGCATGCATTTAGTCTTTTGAATTTTAAGTTATCTACTTGTTATTTTTATCTTGCCATACACCCTAATTACTAACATTTATACAAAAGCAATAAAAATGCAAAAATAAATCCTAACTGTTACAACCATATTGAAATAGCAAGAAAATATAAAAATAAAAAGAAGAAAGATGAGCTCTTTCGATTCAAGAAGAAGCATCATTCAATTATATACTTTTTGACCTCTTTCAATTTGGGCCTGGAGTCAGCAAGATTATGTCCTTCGATTGGGAGCTAGAAGTCAGTAAGGTTCTGTTCTTCGATTGGGAGTTGGAAGTCAGCAAGGTTCTGTCCTTCGATTGGGAGTTGGAAGTTAGCAAGGGAACTTTTCTGGTTACTTCCTTCGTTTGAGGTCTGAAGTCAGTGTGAGATGCATTCTACTGGCTACTTCCTTCGTTTGAGGCTTGGAATCAGTGGGAGGTGCATTCTTTGCTTCAGGCTCCTTGCTGACTCCTTCGACTATAAGCATGCTAGGCCCTCAGATTGAGACTCAAAAGGCTTGAGCATTTAGCCAATCAAAAGGTACAATGAACCTGTCTTAAATTCTTAAAATGCAACATTCAAGTGTAACTACAGGCCAGGGGTTAGCACAAAGTTATTGGGTCTCAAAGTCCAAAGCCTAATTAGTCAGAGTTGAGATTTTCAGCATATGGCAGTCAGAATCGAAGGTTAAAACATGGCTAAGCTCTCTATATGAAATATCTACATTTCTCTTTATTAGCATGTGCACATGATATTTAGATAAAATAGATTCAAGTTTAAAGGGAACTTACCTCTTGAAGTTCTTAAATCGAAGGAAACTGCAAGTGTCTTCCTTGGTGGTGAATGGAAGTTCGTTGGAGCTTCCCTGAGATTAATCCAGTTACTACTTTGTGCAAGCATTCACTGAGTCGAAGGAGGGTGTGTGAGTGGATCGAAGGTTCTTTTTATAACAAGTAACAAAATGAATCAAAGGGTTACTGTATTGTAGTTGGGGAAGTTGGTCGAAGGCTAGTTAGATGGTCGCTTGGGGGGTGAATTGAAGGATTCACTTAGTGTACAAAGAGAGTTGAGTTTTTTTATGAGTATTGGGAATTTTTAGAGAAAAGCGTAGGATGGATGTTTGAGAGTTTGGGGAATTTTCACAAGAGTTCTCTTGCAACTCTTTAGGAGCCCCTAACATGTGTGGTGGAGGCTTATATTTATAGATGGTTTGGGCTGATGTTTTAGGAGGGAAAACAAAAGATTTAAACAAAAAAGGCATTCTATGTTTGTAGCTTTCGAGGGACAGTGTTTGTATGCCATTTTGGTGCAAGGAATAAGGCAGTGTTGCAGGACTGCTGTGCAGAAGGTTTGGAGTTTTATGGCCAGTGTATCAGGCCTGAACCTGGCAGCGCATAGAACTTGGTCAACAAGTACCTTTGGGCATCTCAACCTTTTGTCTTGACCCCCTAGCCCCATCCTTCGACCAGACTCTCCAACAATCATTTCTTTTTTTCAAATTGAAGTGTCCTTCTAATGGCTCATGTGGGTATCCTTCGAAGGGGCCCAAATAAGTGTCTTTCGACTAGGCGCTTCATGGGTTCCTTCTAATGGTCAAAATACATGCTCCTGAGTTGGGTCAGCAAAACATGTCATTCGATTGGGATAGTCAGACATGTCTGGAAAGTTCTTCGAATGTGCCACCATGGTACTTCTTTGAATCAAGCCATTTCCAAGGGAGATACTGCCCACTCAAACTTGCCGGAAAAGGGGCCATATGTCCAAACAAAAGGGTGTATGTGGGAGGATGAAGGGACCAATCGAAGCTTGTAATACAAGGAAGGCATATGCCCCAAATGAATGAGGCTTGCAGGAGGCAAGATGTGTAATCGAAAGAGAGCAGATGAGAGGCTTTTGCCTCCTGAATCAAAGGGCATCATCAGAAGGCTTTTTGCCTTGTGAATTGTAGCTAGTTGAAGATAAGTGTTGCCCTGTCGAAGCTTATAACAAGTTGCTTCAAAGGATGACTTTGGCCTTGTGCATGCTAGCATGGTAAGGAATTTTTTCTGGTAAATCTTGGCTAACACGCAGGAAAGATGCTATTTGGCCAAACGAAAGATTTGCACAAAGAGAAATAAAATGTCCAAACGAAGTCTAGTACCCAAACGAAGTAGGAATTGAACTTTCCCAAATAAAGTCCAGCGCCCAAATGAAGGATGCAACCAAAGCCTACATCGAAGGAGCCAAAGTGCCCAATTGAAGGATGTGAAATCAAAGAGAACATGTTTTTCCTTCAATTTTACCAAAATGAATATTTTCATCTGTTTTGCCCTTTTTATTTATCAATTTCCTCTTTAATCTTGATGCTGAAAAATCTAAATATATTTGTGTAAACTTGAATTTTTTTGGGAGCCCCTTGTAAGAAATGCCTTGAGAAATGAGAGGGAAAATTTTGGGGTACAACACATAGTCTAGCAGTGAAAGGTGTATGGAAACCTTCAGGAGAAATGATCATAACACCAATTCCATTACCCAAGGCATTAAAAGCCCCACCAAAAACCATAGTCAATCGGGATCCTTGTTCAGGTCCGTCATACGGTCCAGGCTTTTCACAATCACTTACTAGAATGATATTCTCGTATGGGAATTTAAAGTTCATGGATTGGTAGTCGTCAACAGCTTGATGTGCCAAATGATCTGCCATTGCACTTTCTTTGATTGCTTTTTATGTAGTGTATTGGATATCATATTCGGTCAGGATCATTTGCCATCTAGCTATTCGTCTGGAGAGAGCTGGCTTGTCAAAGATATACTTGATAGGATCCATCTTTGAAATCAACAAAGTGGTGTCAGTCAACATATACTGTCTTAGCCGGCGAGCAGCACATGCCAAAGCACAACAAGTTTTCTCGAGCAGTGAATATCTGGTTTCACAGTCGGTAAACTTTTTGCTAAGGTAGTATATTGCATGCTCTTTTCTGCCAGACTCGTCATGTTGGTCCAGTACACACCCCATTGAATTCTCTAATACAGTTAAGTACATAATCAGTGGTCTTTCTTCAACTGGAGAAGTTAGGATCAGAGGTACTTGTAAGTACTCCTTAATATTGTCAAAAGCTACTTGGCCGTTGTCATTCCATCTGATTACTTGATCCTTCTGAATGACTCTTGTATCAGTCCTTAAGAGTGTTTGAAAAATTGTTTTGAAAGCTTTTTGAAAGTGTCGGCGTGAAAAGATTTTGATTTGTTTTTTAGAGAGCAAGTATCTATGAGTCATCTACCTACCCTAAGGAATTAGGCTGTGTAGAAGTCCTTAAGGTAGTGTCATCCCACCATTGAGAGGTAGGTAGCACCACCATTGGAGGTGTTCGGGTCAATTCGATTGAGGGAGAGTGTGGTCACCGAAGCAATAGTAGGACACCTTAGAAGCAACCCTAATGTCCTAGATCCTTTTTAATCCGAGGCGACCGTTTCGAGGCAACTGGATCTTAGACAGGAGGGCGACCTCTAAAACACCCTATACTTGACGACCACGTTCGAGGCAACCAGCGAGGCGTACCCTAGGAGTGGCATGTGCATGTGTGTTCAATTTCAGTTTATGTTTATCTTTGAACATGTATTTGTGAGCTACAGATTGATTTTAAGTTCATACATTAAATCTTGTCATGCATTCCCTATTATCAAACATCTAACATTGTATAGTTGCGGAAATTAAATTGGCGGAAATTAAATCTAAACTATTACAAGGCGTCGGGTATTTACATCGCCAAAAACAAACCCTTTAATTTAAATTGCGGAAAATAAAATAAAGCAATAAATAAATCAATTCCTAATTAAAGTTATTACATTACGGGAAACAGATACAATAATATGATAAAATGGATCGCGTGCGGGAAATTAAATCGGATGCGAGTTTTTTTTGGGTTTTGACCCTTTTTTATTAAAGAAAGGATTTTTGTTTATTTTTGAATTAAATGGAACTAAATTAAATGAACAATTAAATTAAATTAAATAACGAAAATATTTTTGGATTTTTGAGTTTTTAAAGAAATAAAATAAAATAAATTTAATTAATGCTAATAAAAACCTAATATTCTAAATTGATTTTAAATATTGCAAAAAAATATTAAAAGTTAAATCTAATTAAAGCTAAATTGATTAAATTAATTTATTTACCAAAATAAAAGTGATGAAGTTAATTTTAATAAATAAAATATTTTTTTGTGTTTTTGATTTTATTAGGAAAAAATGTTAATTGGTTAGTGATTAATAAAAATAATAACGATTAATTAATTAAAGGAACATAATAAAAATAGAGAGAGAGTTTATGAGTATACGAGCCTGATTGGAGGGGTGAAACAGCTATTGGCGTCATGTGTAAACTGTTTTGTTTTGGCCATTTGTGTTTTGACTTTTGGCCATTTATGTTCTGGCTTTTGGCCATTTGTGTTCTGGCCTCAACGTTCCTTAACCTTCTCAGGATGTCTGTCTCGTCATGTATTGGTGTCATGTGTAAGCTGTTCTGTTTTGGCCATTTGGCTTTTGGCTTTTGGCCATTTGTGTTTTAGCCTCAACGTTCCTTAATGAACCTGCATGGGATCCTGTCTAAATCTGCAGTGTTGAATCTCATGAACACATTAAATAAATTACTATATATCATAAAATACAAATAAAGCCAATATATGAAGAAATTTAATGTTTAGACCAATATGACATGTATGAATGATTATACCCTTTTGATCATGGAGATCAAATCAACCTTACCCTTACTGGAAAAGTAGTGACATGAATGCTTTTATGCCCTTTTAATCATGGAGATCAAGCCAGCCTTACCCTTACTGAAGAAGTAGTGAGATGTTGGTTTGTAACTGAGATGACTTGTTTGTAGTGAGATGATGGTTTGTACTAGGATGACTTGTTTGTAGTGAGAGAGGGATTTGTAATAAGGATTTCAAGGTTTTAGGATTCTTGAAAGAATTTGATATTCTGATAGCGTTGTGGCAAGGTTTTTTTTCTCTCCTGGTTTGTGTGTAAAGAATGTGATTATATAATGAAAATTAGGGTAAAGAAAATGGGCTTTGAATGTGCAATTGGGCCTCCAATGTTCACTTGAGTTCGTCACTTTCCAGGCTAAATCGGAGGGACTTAAGTGCAATTTTTGAAGTTGAAATGTGAAAACACAATGTAGCCGCCATCGAGAACTAACTCCTGTCCGAAAATAGGCTCAATCGGATAAACGGTGAATTAGTTATGAATTTTTGAAGTTTCAGCTCAAACAAACTTATTTTAGGCTCCAGTGTCGACTCTGACACGTTCTTCAGTAAAAAACTGGTATTTATCGGAGCATAATCAGGTCTCGACTTTTGAAGAAAAGTTGTAGATCTATGAGTCAGTCACCTTGTGTAAAAATATGAGCCCAATCCGATAAAAATTGACCGAGTTATGAATTTTCGAAGTTTTGGCCCAGATGAAATAATATTCAGCATTCAGGATTTTCAGCGTGTCACGCACTCTGAGCAAAAAACGAAGGCCTTTTGAATACTGTTTGAACTCAATACCTTCTGTGAAAATGTAGCCAACTCAATTTGTGAAATTTTGGCGCCGGAACTAGCTCAATACGATGAAAATCGACCAAGTTATGATTTTCTGAACATGACGCAAATAAACTTCTGTCACAAATTTTCTGTATGAAAATACTTGATAAATCCACATTTTTGAAGACCTTCTGATCGAAATTGGCTTCCATCCGTGAGAGATGAAAACGTAGATAATGTCAAGGCGGAATTTTGGCCACCGGAACGGGTTCAAAACGAGTCACGATATTCAAGTTATGAATTTTTTAGCGCGTAAAAACTGCACTTTCAGCACACTTTTTCACCATATTTCTTCAAGAAAACTCACACATTCGGATACCTTCTTTAAAGAATTGACTCTTGAGCCGAACCTGAATTTTAGAATACGTTATCAGAGATATCTTGGTGAAAGAACACCTGAATATGACGCGCCGAGTTGGACTTGTGAATTTTTCTTGAAATGTTTTGAGAAATATTGGAGGGCAAATTTTGGGGTACAACAGTTGCCCCTGTTCAATTTTCTTAAACCTGAGGATATAGATTGGCTTTCGAGCCTTTCGTGATCCGAAGGTGGGAGATAATTGAACACTAGAGTGCCCAAAAATTTGCACTCACATGGTGTTGTATCAGCATTGTGATGTCGGGAATGGGCTTACAGATGCCATTTGGAGATTGTTGGTAGGAGGATGGGCTTATAGATGCCATTTGCAGGAGTGTCGATCGCATAAGAGATTCCTTAGCGAGAACTTACATACCTGTTGTTGTAGAAGATTCCGCTGGGGAAGTCTAACTTTGGAGGTGAACTGCATATCTGGACTGAGAAGGGACCTGGGTAAGGTTACTTCATGATGAGTCCATGTAAAACTTCATCTGGAAAGGAGGAACCTGTGTAGGGTTACTTGATGATGAGTCCGTGTAAAACTTTATCTGGAAAGGAGGAACCTGTGTAGGGTCGCCTGATGAGGAGTCCGTGTAAAACTTCATCTTTGGAAAGAGAGAACCCGTGTAGGGTTTCTTGATGACGAGTCCGTGTAAAACTGCATCTTGGAAAGAGAGGGAACCGGTGTAGGGTCGCCTGATGAGGAGTCCGTGTAAAACTTCATCTTTGGAAAGAGGTAACCTGTGTAGGGTTGCCTGATGACGAGTCAGTGTAAAACTGCATCTTGAAGAGAGGGAACCGGTGTAGGGTTGCCTGATGAGGAGTCCGTGTAAAACTTCATCTTTGGAAAGAGAGAACCTGTGTTGGGTTTCTTGATGACGAGTCCGTGTAAAACTACGTCTGGAGGGAGAGAACCTGTGTAGGGTTTCTTCGGGGTAAGTTCGTGTAAAACTTCTGGATGAACCAGGGTAAGGTTATCTCGAGATAAGTCCGTATAAGACTTCTGGAGGAACCGGGGTAAGGTTACTGCAGGATAAGTTCGTGTAAAACTTCTTGATGAACCGGGGTAAGGTTATCTTGAGACAAGTCCGTGTAAGACTTCTGGAGGAACCGGGGTAAGGTTACCTGCAGGGTAAGTTCGTGTAAAACTTCTTTATGAACCGGGGTAAGGTTATCTTGAGATAAGTCCGTATAAGACTTCTGGAGGAACCGGGGTAAGGTTACCTGCATGGTAAGTTCGTGTAAAACTTCTTGATGAACCGGGGTAAGGTTATCTTGGGATAGGTCCGTGTAAGACTTCTGGAGGAACCGGGGTAAGGTTACCTGCAGACTAGAAACAAGCATGAATTCTGCTAATCCTAATTCCGAACCCTAATTTCCTCAAGAAGTTCTGATCTGAATTTCTCTCTACTTAGGCCATATACATGAAATCCATAAATATGTATAGAGTCAGAGTCATGACATTTACATTGTATCTTTGAAAATGTGAGCCTTACAATGCCTAAGTAATGAGCTAAAAGTCAGAAGAAGCTTACCTTGCAGCTGTAAATTATTCTATGAATTAGAGCCTGGTTCAGATTGCTTTGATGTGAAGAAGAGAAAAACACAATAATGGAGGGTTGAATTGAAAACTTAAAATCAAATGCGCAATGACACATTATTTTTATCCTGGTTCGTTTGATCTCAAACTACTCCAGTCCACCCGTCAAGGTGATTTCGCCTCTCTCCAACGAGGACATAATCCACTAATTAAAAACAGATTACAATCACTACTTTGGCAACTGTCAAAGTCCTCTTGAGTACAACCACAATCCGGTTAATCTCAAGGAAAAACTGTCTTAATCAAGACACAAGAATTCTGTGTATGATTGTTTTTCGTTACAAAAACAGTTACCACAACTGTGATAATTTACACAAATTTGAGCATAGGAATAAGTGTGTAAGCTTGCAGCGTTTTGAATTGTATTGCAGTAGCGTCGGAAAATCTTAAACGATTTGATCTCTTAGCTTGTTTATATAGGCAATGGAATCCTGTCCAACATTAAGCATGATAAAAGACATTTAAGCAGTTTCCATATTGAGAAGATCTTATCTGAATGAAGCCGTTACAAGTGATGTTGTCTTGATTGAATAGTAACACTTCAGTATCATACAATCTTGTATGCTGCAAATGCTTCAGAACATTGATGACTTAGAGTTTTGAAAATCTGATTGTATCTGAACCTTCTATTCAAAATCAGAGTATGCTTCACTTTAACGCATGTTCTGATCATCATTCTTCAGCGCAAATTCTGATTACCTCAGCGTGAAAGATTCTATAGCTTAACTTCTGATGCTGCCTTGATCAGAACTTCTGCATATACAGTACCACAATTTTTAGAGTTCATATTTGTTCTTTGTGTTTGTTATCATCAAAACTCTAATAAAGGGTTGTAGAATCAAACTATGTTCTAACAATATCCCCCTTTTTGATAATGACAAAAACTAGAATTTTCAATGAAAAATATAGAACAAAAAAACTTAAGAGAGACTTCCCTGAGTTGATTACTTCCCTGAAGTTCCTTCTCGTTAGAGCTTTTGATGCATTTCCTTCTGTTCTTATCAAAATGTGTTCCTGTTCAAGCTTTTTAGAAAGTAAAGGTTAAAATATTCAGAATGTTTGAGACTTTGTCCCGGTATACTGTTATTGAAAATATCTTACTTTCTCCCCATTTTTGGCAAGTATAAAAAAACAATATAATCAGAGTCAAAAAGAAGAATTATATTAAAAACAGAAGGCAATGACAAGTTTCAAAATCAAGGAGGTAAAGAAGAAATTACAGATAAACAATTTTATAGAAAATCTAAGAAGGAGGGGGAAGACGTGTGAACAACGCTTCCAACAAGCTCTTGATCTGAGTGCTTGACTCTTCCTGCTTTCCCAGAATGTCTTTGATTTCTTTTGTAGTATCTTCTTTTTTATCCAGAATACCCTTGATTTCTTTGTTTGTATCCTCTTGCTTATCCAGTCTGGCATGGATTGATGCATTCTCTTTCTTCAACTCTTCCAGAGTTTGCATGACTAGAGACGAAGCAGGTGTTTCTTCAGGGGTTGCATGTTGTTCAGAACATTCTGCAGCCTCTTCTGATTGAACCACTTCTTCTGCTACAATTATGTCTTCTAGAGCAGTAGTCAGAGAGAGACTATCAGAATCTGGTTCAGTAACTTCTGAATGATGGTGCTCTTTTCAGGGAGCATTATCCAGCGGAAGAATTTATTTCGCACCATTGGCTTAGAACTTGATCTTAGAAGGCTTTCAGCTGATCACTGATGTTCTGCTGAGCCCTTTCATAACCAAATTCCTTCAGCTTCAGAGTTTCAGAGTTGAGCCATTTTCTGAATCTTTACCACCGAGAATTAGAAGCAGCAGGATTAGAAATATCTAGGCTTGCTTGCTTCAAAGAATTGATCCATTCCTGCATTTCTGTTTCAAAAATCAACAGACTCTTACCAACATCTGATTTGGTTGCGGTTGGTTTAGGTTTGGGAATGGCAATTTTGTGTGAGGTGGAAGCTAGTCTGTCCAGCACTAGTGGATCAATGACAATTCTGAGGTTGTCAGCTGGATTGTTGATGGGTTAAGGAGTGGGAGAGTCAGGAATTGTAATTGGTGTGTTAGGGGTGTTTGGTGTGTGGATTCATATGGTGAAGGGATTTCTGGAATGTCATGAATAGTGAGAGTTAAGAGAACCGAAAGGGGTTCTGTTATTCCAGGGACTGGGATAGTGGTATCAAAATCTAAAGGAGAGTCTTCATATTGGTTTGCGGAGGCGTGTTGAGTTTCTGGTTCAGGAATTTCAGAAGATGGGTTTTCAGTAGGTGGAGAGAGAGAGAGAGTTTCTATTTTCTGGTTGTGGTGAGTTGGGGTTCAGATGTTCTGGTTGAGGAGAGTGTGGTTGTGGATTTTATGGTTGTTGTTGAGAGTTTGGATTTTCTGGGAGTAGAGATTGAGTGTTTGTATTTTCTGGTATTGGTGAGGAAAAATCTTGATCAAACAGTTCAATGTCTGATAAAACTTTAGCAAGTTGTGGTTGATGATGTTCTAGGTTTGGATTTTGATTGGGGGAGTGAGGTTCATTCAAAAAAATTTCCTAGAGTTACAGATGGATCAAACTCTATATCAAAATCTTCAAAAGTTTGGGGTGAAGGATTTTCTATTGGTTGAGGGGGAATGGTTTCAGATGTTGTAACAACTATTGATTCTATAACAGAAATAGAAGATGGATTACCTTTTGTTTTCACAACTTTAGGTGCCTTCTGAGAGGATCATTCTCCTACTGCTTTCCTCTTTTTGGATTTCTTTAGCACAACCTCTGGAGCTGGCTTGTGCAGATATTAAATGTTGATTTCTGGAGCAGTCTCATCAGCCTTGCAAGCTTCAAGGTATCTAACTATGATTTCTGGGTTGCCGTCTATCTCAGAAAATAGTGGAAAATCCTTCAGAGGGATTCTCCTAGAAGTGATGGTCTCATGAGAAGAAATAGTTGGTTCCTTCTTAATATTCTCAATGATCTTCATTTTCTTCAGATTCTTGGCGTTCAAAGGCTTTCCAACAGTTGCTTCTAGAGTGCTTATTTCTTGAGCCTCTGTCAGATGTTCTATCAGCCTGTTCTCTGTTAGAATATCTGATATCAGTCTTCCTAAGGGAATCCAATCCCTCTTAGTTATTTCTTCTTCTCTTGTCTCTTTCACACTTGTTCTAAGATGGTTGAAGAGCAAGTGTGGAATATTTATCTTGGTCTTCTTTGCAATGAAGTAGATCAGAAATTGCTGATCAATATTGATGTAATCAGGGGAGCTTGTAGGTTTCCTGTGATTTATACATCCCAGAATGATTCTGGCCCAGATTCTGTGATGATCCTTCAAGTCTCTGATCTTGCTGGATGGCTGTCCAGAAGTGAAAATTTCCTTGGCAATGGATTTTAGGTCAGAACATCTATCTTCCATATCAATGCATCTGACTCCACCACCATTGTAACCAATGAGTTTCCAAATAAGATCTTCTATTATCACTATTTTCTTTCCCATAACATAAGAAGTAACCTGGTGGTTGGATGATGTAGCGTGAATCTAAAATTCTTTGACGAGAATGGGAAACGTTGGACCCAACAGACGGTCAAAATACATGTTCCATCCTTGAGCAGTTACATTTTCATAGAGATTAAACACGTTTTCTTGTAAACTCTCAAAATCAATGATTAACTCAGAGAGAACTTCCAGGTTATCAACAGGAGTGAGAAGCTTTCTAATGGGTTCTTCATATTGTTCCGTTGATGAAGATTCAGGAGCACTGAGATTTTTGAGGTTTGATGATGAAGCCATTGTTCACACGGGTTCGTTGAAGAAGATGGAAAGGGTTTTTGAAAACGAAACTTGAAACAAGAGAGAATATATAAGAGAGTAAAAGTGAATGAATCAAATAATAAATTGAGTTTAAATAGGTTTTTGAAAACGTAAGTAGTAAGTAAGAAAATAAGTAATGATTATATGCATTAATGAAACCTGAGATTAGGGGATTTAGAAAGATATTTGAATGGTTACCACTGACAAGTGTCTCAATGCATCCAATCAGAGCCTTGGACCCTTCATAATTTGAACGCGTGTTTAGCCTCAGAAGGTGGCTTGTGAGAGGAGGACAGATGTTTGATAATGTGAACTGCACGCCTCTATCCTTGAAATGAAACGTTCAGATCTTCGTAGATAGACTCTGAGGCAACTGTACTTCTAACTTCTGAAGGCAAGTTGATCAGATGTTCACAGAAAATAATAGAGTTCTGAGGGTTAAGATATGCAAATAAAACATTTTATTCTGTGCATAACTTCATGCTGAGATGTTTCTGAATGAAATTGAATCTATCTTCAGAAAGAGGTTTTGTAAATACATCATCCCATTGATGGTCTGTGTCAATAAATTTTAAGGTAAGAATTCCTTTCTGAATATAGTCCCTAATAAAGTGATGTTTTATTTCTATATGCTTAACCCTATAATGCAAAATAGGATTCTTACTGAGACATATAGCTGAAGTGTTATCACAGAAGATAGGAATGTTACTCTCAAATATGTTGAAGTCTTCAAGTTGACTTTTCATCCAGAGCATTTGAGTGCTACATCCAGCAGCTGCTATGTATTCAGCTTCTGCTGTTGACAATGCTATTGTGGACTGTCTCTTGCTGATCCATGAGATCAGATTGTCTACCAGAAACAGGCAGCTTCCAGAAGTGCTTTTACGCTCTACTCTGTCTCCAGCAAAATCAGCGTCACAGTATCCTACTAAGCTGTATTCATTGGATTTTATATAAAACAAATCCAAATTAGTAGTACCTTTCAGATACTTGAAAAACCGCTTAACTGCTGTTAAGTGAGATTCTCTAGGATCTGATTGGAATCTAGCACATAAGCAAACACTGAATAAAATATCAAGCCTTGAAGCCGTCATATAAAGGAGAGATCCAATCATACCTCTGTAGACTTTCTGTTCTACCTTTTTACTTACCTCTTCCTTTTCCAAAATGCACGTGGCGTGCATTGGAGTCTTTGAGGGCTTACATTCTGAGAGATCAAATTTCTTCAGAAGTTCTCTGACATATTCGCTCTGATGAATGTAAGTTCCTTCTGGAGTTTAGTTTATTTGAATGCCCAGAAAGAATTTGAGTTCCCCCATTAAGCTCATCTCAAACTCTGTCTGCATGCACTTAGCAAACTCTCTTCCTAGAGAAGGTTTAGTGGATCCAAAGATGATGTCATCTACATGAATCTGACACACTAAAATGTCATTCTTAAATGACTTACAGAACAAGGTTGTGTCCACTTTCCCTCTGGTGAATTCCTTTTCTAACAGGAAGTTACTTAGTCTTTCATACCAAGCTCTGGGAGCTTGTTTCAGACCATATAATGACTTCTATAGTTTGAAAACATATTCTAGGTGTTTGGGATTCTCAAACCCAGGGGCTTGGTGCATATATACCTCTTCATCCATGTAGCCATTTAGAAAAGCACTTTTGACATCCATCTGATACATAGTGATGCCATTGTTTACAGTAAATCAGATTAAGAGTCTGATAGATTCTAACCTGGAGACTGGAGAAAAGGTTTCTGTATAGTCTATCCCCTCTTGCTAACTATAACCTTGTGCCACCAGTCGTGATTTGTTTCTGATGACTTCTCCTTGCTCGTTCAGTTTGTTTCTGAACACCCACTTTGTTCCAATGACGTTGAATCCTATTGGTTTGGGAACCAGATCCCATTCATCATTTCTGGTGAACTGATTTAATTCCTCCTGCATTGCCAGAATCCAGTCATTGCCCATAAGAGCTTCATCAATGGTTGTTGGTTCAATCAGAGAGACCAGTCCCATGAAGGATTCTTCAGAGTTTCTGAATGTTGATCTTGTTCTAATTGGATCATCCTTCTTTCCCAGGATTTTATCTTCTCGGTGAGCTATGCTGCTTCTGGAAAACGTTTTCTGGAGTTGATCAACAGAAGGTGTTGGATTGCTTATAACATTTCTTTCTGAAGTTGTTGGAGCGTCTCTGTTGAGAACTTCTGATGATTTGTCTTTAGTACCTATGAATTCAACTTCTATATCTGCAAAGAATTCATTCTGCTTTGACTTTTGAGGGTCAAGCTTATCTCAAATATAACACTGATTGACTCTTAAACAATCTGTGTTTCTATATTGTATACTCTGTACCCTCTTGAGCGTTAAGAGTATCCTAACATAATACACTTTTGTGCTTTAGAGTCAAACTTGTTCAAATAATTTTTAGTATTCAGAATGAAACAAGTGCATCCAAACAGATGGAAATAAGAAATGTTGGGCTTTCTGTTCTTCCACAGTTCATATGGAGTCTTTTCCAGAATAGGTCTTATAGAGATTCTATTCTGAATGTAACACATTGTGTTAATTGCTTCTGCCCAGAAGATCTTAGCAATGTTAGTCTCATTGATCATGGTTCTGGCCATTTCTTGCAATGTTCTATTCTTTCGTTCTACAACTCCATTTTTATTGGGGAGTTCTAGGACAAGAGAAGTCATGCACGATTCCTTTTCATTAAAAAATGATTCAAAATATTTATTTCCAAATTCTCCACCATGATCACTTCTGACTTTGACAATTCTAAGATCCTTTTCATTTTGAACTTGGTTACAGAATGCAACAAACACAAAGTGTGACTCGTCCTTGTTTCTTAAGAACTTTACCCATGTCCATCTGCTATATTCATCTACGATCACTAACCCATACTTCTTACCACTGACAGACGCAGTTTTTACTGGTCCAAATAAGTCTATGTCCAGAAGTTCTAATGGCTTAGAGGTGGAAACAACATTTTTAGATTTAAAAGCGGGTTTTGCAAATTTGCCTTTCTGACATGCTTCACACAGAGCATCTGAGCTGAACTTCAAATTAGGAAGTCCTCTGACCAGATTGAGTTTGTTAATCTGAGATATTCTTCTTATACTAACATGTCCCAATCTTCTGTGCCAGACCCATTGCTCGTTGTTAGCAGAGAGAAGACATTTCACATTCTGACTCTTTAGTTCATAAATTTTTATCTTATAAATGTTGTTTTTCCTCTTTCCATTAAAAAGGATAGTTCCATCTTTCTAACTAACGAATTTGCATGAATTTTGATTAAAGATTATATCATAACCGTTATCGCTTAATTGGCTTATGGATAACAATTTATGCATTAATCCATCAACTAATATCACATTATTTATAGAGGGAAGATTTCCATTAACTACTATTCCAGAGCTAATGATCTTTCCTCTTTGGTTTCCTCCAAAGCCCATGTAGCCTCCATGTTTAAGTTCCAGGCTTTGGAACATATTCTTTCTTCCCGTCATGTGTCGGGAGCATCCAAAGTCCAGGTACCATGACTGGTGTTTTAGCCTTGCTGCTAAAGATATCTGCTACATATATAATTTTGTCCTTAGGTACCCATATCTTCTTGGATCCTGGTTTGTTAGTTTTACCAAAATTCTAGTTGAATTTTGGTTTGACAGAGTAATCATTACTTGTGTATTTTAGGTCGTGTGTTTGCCCATATATGTAGTGTGATTTAAGTGATGTGCATTTTATGACTAATTCCATTGTTTTCATAGGTGTAGATACCTTACCTTGATATCCTATCCCTTTTCTGCCATTTCTGCTAACTCCATAGATTATTGAAGCCATCCTGCTTCTATCTATGTTTTTAGCCAGAAACTTCTGAAAGCTGTGATCATACTCTTTGATGATCTCATCAGCATTACTGGGAGTCTCTGATATTATTTCCTTCTGAGAGTTTTGCAAATCGTTTTCTAATCTTGAAACTTTTTTTAACTCAGAATTTTCTAATCTGATACTCTCAGTCTTTTCAGAGTCAGAGACAAGATCCCTTTTTAGGTTCTTGAATTTGACTCTGATTTGCTGATACCTTTCCAGAATTTCATTTAGACTTTCTGCAAGTTCAACCTTTGTGAAATTAATAGTGAAGTCAGGGAATACCTCTTCAATGTCTGATTCTAAGTCTGAACCAGAAGCTTCATTGTCTTCTGACACGTTTGCCATGAGAGCTATGTTTTCTCTTTCATCATCTGATTCCGAGTTAGCATCAGAAGTGTCCGAATTGTCCCATGTTGCCATGAGGCTTTTCTTCTTCTCCTTGAAGAACTTCTTTTTGGGCTTCTTCTTCTGAAGCTTTGGACAATCACTTTTGTAGTTCCCTTGCTCATTGCATTCATAGCAGATAATGTCCTTGTTATTTGACTTTCTGTGTCCTGAAGAGCCTTCAGATATTCTATGTCCATAGGAAGACTCCGACTTTCTGTATCTGGAGAAGGATTCATTTTGATTCTCTGATCTTCTAGGATTTCTGAATTTTCTTTGTCTCTGCTTCCATAGTTGATTCAACCTTTTGGAGAGGAGAGATAATTCATCTTCTTCTGATGAGGATCCATCAGAGGTTTCTTCCATAGCCTACAAAACCTTAGAATCAGATTTTCTGTTAGATTTTAATGGTAGTATATTACCTTGCTTTTGAGGCTCATCTTCTTCTAGCTCTATCTCGTGACTTCTGAGGGAGCTGACAAGTTCCTCCAGAGATATCTTGTTGAGATCTTTGGCTAGCTTAAGTGTTGTGACCATTGGCCTCCATTGCTTGGGTAGACTTCTGATGATCTTCTTTACGTGATCAGCAGTAGAATATCCTTTGTCAAGAACCTTTAGCCCAACAACAAGGATATGGAATCTTGAGAACATTGCTTCTATAGATTCACTATCTTTCATCTTGAATGCTTCATACTTCTGAATGAGCGCAAGGGCCTTGGTTTCTTTGACTTGAATGTTGCCTTCATGCGTCATTCTCAGAGAGTCAAACATATTTTTGGCTGTCTCTCTGTTTGAGATTTTCTCATATTCTGAGTATGAGATAGCACTGAGAAGTATTGTTCTGGACTTATGATGATTTCTGAAATCACATTTTTACTAGTCAAACATCATTTTTCTGTCTATCTTCTGACCACTTCCATCCACTGGATGTGTGTATCCATCAGTTACCATGTCCCACAGATCAGCATCATGGGCCAGAAGGAAGCTCTCAATTCTATCTTTCCAGTAGTCAAAATTTTCTCCATCAAAGACTGGAGGTTTGCCACTGATTCTATCTTTGTCTTCATGATAGTCATTGTTGATGTTTTGGCTTGGTCCCACCATAGTGTTTTTCTGAAGCTTGGATCTTGTACTGACACGGTTAAGTGTATGAACTCAGAACCAGTCGCTCTGATGCCAATTGAAGAAGTGAAAAACACAAGAAGGGGGGGGGGGGGGGGGGTTGAATTGAAAACTTAAAATCAAATGCGCAATGATAAATTATTTTTATCCTGGTTCGTTTGATCTCAAACTACTCCAGTCCACCCGTCAAGGTGATTTTGCCTCTCTCCAACGAGGACTTAATCCACTAATCAAAAACTGATTACAATCACTACTTTGACAACTGTCAAAGTCCTCTTGAGTACAACCACAATCCGGTTAATCTCAAGGAAAAACCGTCTTAATCAAGATACAAGAATTATTTGCATGATTGTTTTTCGTTACAAAAACAGTTACCACAACTGTGATAATTTACACAAATTTAAGCGTAGGAATAAGTGTGTAAGCTTGTAGCATTTTGAATTGTATTGCAATAGCGTTGGAAAATCTTAAACGATTTGATCTCTTAGCTTGTTTATATAGGCAATGGAATCCTGTCCAACATTAAGAGTGATAAAGTACATTTAAGCAGTTTCCATATTGAGAAGATCTTGTCTGAATAAAGCTGTTACAAGTGATGTTGTCTTGATTGAATAGTAACACTTCAGAATCTTACAATCTTGTATGCTGCAAATGCTTCAGAACATTGATGACTTAGAGTTGTGAGAATCTAATTGTATCTGAACCTTCTGTTCAGAATCAGAGTATGCTTGACTTCAGCGCATGTTCTGATCATCATTCTTCAGCACAGATTCTGATTACCTCAGCGTGAAAGCTTCTATAACTTAACTTCTGATGCTGCTTTGATCAGAACTTCTGCATACACAATACCATAATTTTTATAGTGCATATTTGTTCTTTGTGTTTGTTATCATCAAAACTCTAATAAAGGATTGTAGAATCAAACTATGTTCTAACATGATGTTCTGGTCAACTTCCACAAGTTCTCAGGAAGCTAAGGCAACTCTTAACTTGAGCTCTGAATGGTGGGAAAGTTCTGGAACAGTCAAGGTGAAAAGTTCTATTTTTTTTAAATAGAGAGTGGTGAAGACTGTTTTACAGTTTGAAAACAGAGGTTGGGAAAGCCTCTATGTGTATTCTAGAAACTGTATGGATGATTTGGTTAAGAAACACTCAAGGAAAATTAGTGTTTGGATGCAAAAATCAGAAACTAGCAGGTTTTGTGTTTGTGTTGCAGTTTCAGGTTCTTGGGAATTTTCAACAAAGTTTCAAGGTTTTTTTCCAATCTTTTCGAATCCTACATCAGTTTGCAAATGAATTTTAATTTATAGGCAAAGGATTTAGAAGCTTCGAGAAATCAGGAGTAAAATCACCATGTGTTATGGCTCATTGACTTGTTTTTGAAGCAAGTTTAGACAAGCATGTTTCAAGGCAAGGTAGGGGGTTAGCAGCTTCAATCACGCCTAAACTGAGTTTGTAGGCATGATTTGTGGGGAATTACACTCAGAAGCAAAGTAAAGTATGGGCTCAAAATAAACTTTGTACAAAAGTTTGCTTTTTAAAGGACAACAATGGTACTTCTATGCCACACGTGGGAAGGTCTTTTGGGTAAAGGCTTAAACATTGGGATAAAGACTAAAAAGTTGGTGCGAGCATTAAATGATGATGAGATTTAACAAGCAATAATATCTGCAACCATGAGATTATGCAGCCTAGCTTGAAACAGGATCAGATGTTCAGCACAAACGTAACTTAAATTAAGAACAAATATCCAACTTCTAATCTTTGAATCTCCTTGCTCCAGCATGATCTGAAGGAGTTCTCAGACTTTTCTGAAATCTTGTAACATGCTTTGTAATACCTCTTTGAGTCATCCTTGCAAACTATGATTTTACCCACATGAAAACTAGCCCAGAAGTTCAAACCAAATTCTGACTTGGAAATGCTCAGAATTTACTAAGTGCTTTAGTTTTATGGTCGTGTCTTCAAGGATTTAAAACTTGAAATCCCAGCATTTCTAGGAGAAGTTTTATTCAGCAATGTTTTAGATATCATTGGGATCTACAACTCTTGTGTCATAAGTTCCTCCTAAATCATCTTGCATCATGATGAAAATCTGGCCAGAAGTTCTGAACTTATCATTTCTTAAAATTTAGAAAAATTTCTAAGTGTTTAGAACTTTGACTTTTCAAAAGTAATTTTGATTTTTGATCTTCTTGATGAACCAACTTCATATTCTAACATGTCTTGATGAAATGGGATTCTTGAAACTTGATTTTGATTCAAAAGTCAAAGTTTGACTTTTCAGTGTGCATTTGACCATTTTGTCCCTGTGCCAATTTCAAACTTAAATTGACGTCTCAGTGCGGCAAACTTGAGTCATGGAAGATCTTGTGAGAGGAATCTTGAGAAATTAGAGGTAAAATTTTGGGGTACAACAATGGTCAGTTATGTGGGAACTATGTCAAGCATCCATAAGATCATGATCATCTATTTGTGAAGTATGTCATAGACACATAGATTGTTAGTGAATGATGTGTGAACCATATTTCAGACATCCATAGGATAATGGTCAACTCTGCTTCAACTATGACACAGATGGACGAAGTATGGTCAACTCTGGTTCAGATATGGAACAAATGGATGGAGTATGGTCAACTTTGGCAGACATCTAGCAGATGATGGTCAACTCGGGTTCAGATATGTGACACATCCAACATATAATAGTGAACTATGTGTGAACGATGCCAGACATCCAACACATTATGGTCAACTATGTGAGAACAATGTCAGACATCCATAGGAATATGGTCAACTATGTCAGAACAATGGCAGATATCCTAGGAATATGGTAACCTATGTGTGAAGTATGTCAGAGATGCATTGGATGATGATGGATTATGTGTGATCCATGTGAGACATCCATAGGGTGATGGTCAACCATGTGTGAATTATATGTGACATCCATAAGATAATGTTCAACTAAGCGTGAAGTATGTGAGACATATACAAGATGATAGTCAACTATGTGTGAAATGTGTGAGACATCCATAAGATGATGGTTAACTATGTGTTAAGTATGTGAAAGATCCATAGGATGATGGTCAACTATGTGGGAACTTTGTCATACATCTATAGAATGATGGTCAACTATGTGTGAAGCCTGTCAGAGATGCATAGGATATGGTGAATGATGTGTGAACCATGTGCCATACATCTATAGGATGATGGTCAACTCTTCTTAAACTATGGCATAGATGGATGAAGTATGGTCAACTTTGGTTCAGATATGGCACACATAGACGAATTATGGTCAACTCTGGTTCTGATATGGCAGACATCCAACAGATAATGGTCAACTATCTTTGAACAATGTCATACATCCAACAAATGATGGTTAACTATGTGGGAACAATGTCAGACATCCATAGAAATATGGCCAACTATGTGGGATCAATATTAAAACATCCATAGGAAGATGGTCAACTATGTGTGAAGTATGTCAGAGATGTATAAGATGATGATGAATGATATGTGAACCATGTGAGACATCTATAGGATGATGGTTAACTATGTGTGAAGTATGTGAAACATCCATAAGATGATGGTGAACTATGTGTAAAGTATGTGAGACATTTATAGGATGATGGTCAACTATGTGTGAAGTATGTGAGTGATGCATAGAATGATGGTCAACTACGTGTGATGTATGTCAGAGATGCATAGGATGATTGTGAACTATGTGGGAACTATGTCAGACATCCATTTGATGATGGTCAACTATGTGGGAACTATGTCAGACATCCATAGGATGATGGTCAACTATGTGTGAAGTATGTTAGAGATGCATATGATGATGGTGAATGATGTGTGAACCATGTCCCAAACATCCATAGGATGACGATAACCTCTCCTTTAATTATTGCATAGTTGGATGGAGTATGGTCAACTCTGGTTTAGATATGGCACAAATCTACAAAGTATGGTCAAATCTTGTAGACATCCAACTAATTATGGTCAACTCTAGTTCATATATGTCTGACATCTAAATGATGATGGTCAACTATGTGTGAGCAAAGTCAGACATCCAACAGACGATGGTTTACTTTTTGGGAACAATGTTAAACATACATAAGAAGATGGTCAACTATGTGGAACAATGTCATACTTTCATTGAAATATAGCAACCTATGTGTGAAGTATGTCAAAGATGCATAGGATGATGATTAATGATGTGTAAACCATGTGAGATATTTATAGGATGATGGTCAACTTTGTGTGAAATATGTGAGAAATCCATAGGATGATGGTTAACTTTGAGTGAAGTATGTGAAATATCGATAGGATTATGGTCAACTATATTTGAAATATTTATGAGATCCATAAGATGATGGTAAACTATATGGGAACTATGTCAGATATCCATAGGATGATGGTCAACTATGTGGGAACTATGTCAGGCATCCATAGGATAATGGTCAACTATGTGTGAAGTATGTCATAGATGCATAGAATGTTAGTGAATCATGTGTGAACCATATCTCAAACATCCGTAGGTTGATGGTAAACTCTTCTTCAACTATGGTATAAATGTAAGAATATGGTCAACTCTGGTTCACTTACGGCACAAATGGACAGAGTATGGTCAACTCTGGCAAACATCCAGCAGATGATGGTCAACTCGAGTTCAGATATGTGACACATCCAACATACAACAGTCAACTATGTGTGAACGATGTCTGACATCCAACAGATTATGGTCAACTATGTGGGAACAATGTCAGGCATCCATAGAAAGATGGTCAACTATGTCGGAACAATGTCAAATATCCTAGGAATATGGTAACCTATGTGTGAAGTATACCAGAGATGCATAGGATGATGATGAATTATGTGTGATCCATGTGATACATCCATAGGATGATGGTCAATTATGTGTGAAGTATGTGAGACATCCATAAGATGATGGTCAACTAAGTGTGAAGTATGTGAGACATCCATAAGATGATGGTTAACTATGTGTTAAGTATGTGAGATATCCATAGGATGATGGTCAACTATGTGGGAGCTTTGTCATACATCCATAGAATGATGGTCAACTATGTGTGAACTATGTCAGAGATGTATAGGATGATGATGAATGATGTGTGAACCATTTGCCATACATCTATAAGTTGATGGTCAACTATGTGTGAAGTATGTGAGACATCCAAAAGATGATGGTCAACTAGTGTAAAGTATGTGAGACATCCATATGATGATGGTCAACTATATGGGAACTATGTCAGACATCCATAGGATGATGGTTAACTATATGAGAATTATGTCATGCATCCATAGGATGATGGTTAACTATGTGTGAAGTATGTGAGAGATGTATATGATGATGGTTAAGTATGTGTGAAGTATGTCAGAGATGCATAGTATTATTGTGAACTATGTGGGAACTATGTGATACATATATTGGATGATGGTCAACTATGTGGGAACTATATCAGACATCCATAGGATGACGGTTAACTATGTGTGAAGCATGTTAGAGATGCATAAGATGATGGTGAATGATGTGTGAACCGTGTTCCAGACATCCATAGGATGATGGTTAACTATGCTTTAATTATTGCACATATGGATGGAGTATGGTCAACTCTGGCAGACATCTAGCAGATGATGGTCAACTCGGGTTCAGATATGTGACACATCTAACATATAACAGTCAACTATGTGTGAACGATGTCTGACATCCAATAGATTATGGTCAACTATGTGGGAACAATGTCAGGCATCCATAGGAAGATGGTCAACTATGTTGGAACAATGTTAGATATCCTAGGAATATGGTAACCTATGTGTGAAGTATGTCAGAATTGCATAGAATGATGATGAATTATGTGTGATCCATGTGAGACATCCATTAGTTGATGGTCAACTATGTGTTAGGCATGTGAGACATCCATAAGATGATGGTTAACTAAGTGTGAAGTATGTGAGACATTTACACGATGATGGTCAACTATGTGTGAAGTATGTGAGACATCTATAAGATGATGGTTAACTATGTGTTAAGTATGTGAGGGATCCATAGGATGATGGTCGACTATGTTGGAACTTTGTCATACATCCATAGAATGATGGTCAACTATGTGCGTATTTCTCTGCTGTCAAACAATTAGTCATATTCAAACAATGTAATTTAAAGAATGCAAAACTCATGTCTGTCTTGAAATTTTTTTGAAAATGTGTTTTGTGTAGTAAAACGAAATTTGCAAGAATGTGATATCAACTCAGGATTCGTAACAAAGCCTACAGGAGTCAGGATACCTTTGTAACAGTATGCTCTCAAACTAACCCATGTTTCAGCTAGGACTTTTAAGGGTTATAATGTGGCCTAGTTCACGGTTCAAGAAACAAAGGATAAAGGCTCAAATTTTATTTGTACCCAACCCGTTATTCATGATGTTTTTCAGTCCTATGCTCAGTTAATAGCGTGTTTAGATCTTGATTGAGTCTGGAATCTATTCGCTGATACTTGGTGATGATTCAGAAATTGAACATTTATTTTGAAAAGGCAGTCATTTTTGTAATCTTCTTTTTGTCGAGGATTTGTAGTAACCTCTTTTTTTGGTTTTCTTTATCCCTTCTTTTGTCTGAACTGTTTCTTTTGTGATTACTGTCAGCGGGATGCCCCAATTTTTATCTTAAGTATCCTTCATAGGTTTTTACTTAATGGGCTTTTATTTCGAGAGATAATGAATGCCTGTCTTGACGATTATACAGAACCTTCACCATCTTTTGTTTTGGAAGGACGTCTTCGATGCCATTCATTGTGTATGAAACGACAGATTGTGACTGAATGCGCCTCTGAATTAACTGAGAAAACTACCCTGCCCTAGGCTATGATTAAGGGTTTTAATTTGTGTGAAAAGAAAAACTCCTACTTCTTTGGCTCGAAGGGGTTGACTAGGGATTATCTTTTTTATAACTCAACTGTTTAGGATTTGAAACAATGCCTGTACATCGTCAGCGGGGTCTATTCAAAAGCATACTGTAGAGATTGTGGTATCATTTTTGTCATCCTCCCTCTAAGGCTTAGAGTTTTTAATCGAGAGTTAAATATCACAAAAGGAAATAAGAACGCATTTTTCAAATAGTGAATACGAATGAATTAATTCAAGACAAACATGTGCAATGCATTGATGAAACAACGAGGTTTGATATGAGTAAATGTTCAAACAAATCAAAAGAAAATTACACATTGAAAATTCTAATGAACGAAAAGTATTCTTGTGAGAACTTGTCACTTCAGATGGTATACCTTGGAGGGATGGTAGAAGAACTCAACCTGTCCGTCTTGTGCGAATTCTAGCGCTCCTTCATCAATCAGGTCTTGAATTTTATTTCTCAATGCCCAACAGCTGTTGGTGTCATGTCCAGGTGTTGGCTCCTAAATTCGACACCCTTGTTTTTATTAATATCAGCTATTAAAGTTGAGGGATGTTTTCGACCAGCTGGGTCTGTCGAAATGCCCATCGAAAGATGGCAATGTACTTAGAAGATTTCTTCCAAGGGGAAGTTGGTTGCCTTCGACGTCGAAGTTGTTTCTCGTCGAAGATGCTTCTCAATGAAGGTGTTCGATGGTTCAGAGTGGAACGGTTTGAAATTCAAACGTTTGGAGGGAAAACGGTTTCCAGCGGTTACCAAGTGCAACATGCAAAGATCTGGAGCGTCGAACGCTGAGAACGTGCCAAGTGGAGTCATCTCGAAGCAGTGTAACTGCCCGACGGTTACTTGGGATGTTTTAGTATAAATAGTAGTAGGTCACGCAGTTTTTCACGTGTGTTCACAATTATATACAAAGTCACTCATATAGATTCGAGTACCCAGCGTGTGAGAAAGAATTGTTGAGAATGTATGTGTGAAACACCACTTTTATTAATCAAAGTCATTTACTTTCCAGAAACTTTACTTGCTTTCTTCTTTACTTTTCCTGTCGAAGCTCTTTATTTCAAGCCTTCATTTATTTTATCAAGCCCATTTCTT
Organism: Vicia faba; assembly: GCA_948472305.1. Taxonomy (NCBI): domain Eukaryota; kingdom Viridiplantae; phylum Streptophyta; class Magnoliopsida; order Fabales; family Fabaceae; genus Vicia; species Vicia faba. The sequence continues at coordinate 626,793,444 of OX451735.1, read as the reverse complement.
CATGCAATTTACTTAAAGCCTCTTTATTTTCTCGTCATTTAACCTTTATCCAACTTAATCAAAACCTCAAAATCAACCATGTCTTAGGATCAATCTGATCGATCCTGCGAGTAACCAAATAAGTAACCATTTGGAGGATCAGCGGTTGTTTACCAATAACCACGGTAAACAAATTGGCACACCTGGTGGGACAGTGTGTTGATTGTTGAAGTTTAACCTTTTTAAACATAATCTCATCTTTTTCGAGGGGTGTTGCATGTTATTGAGAAGTGGTAGAATATACACTAACGATACCAATACTGCCAGAAGAAGGGAAGAGATGGCGAATCCGCCAAACAATAACGAAATCCCACAAACGAATGTGGGAGCAACGGTTATCCCGACCGTAAGTGAAGCGATAACCGCTGGTTCAACACCAGCAGTAACGGTCACAACAACGGGGCCATTACCTCCGTTCACAGGCCCCAGAGTGCCTTTGGGAACTCCCCCACCAAGGGGAAATTTAGGCACAAGGCCTTATGTTCCCCCAGGATTTATGACAGGCGGTCATAATCGAGAACCACTCTATGGCATGCCAACTTCTGACTTGGCTAGCCTGACGAACGCTGCGTCCACTTTTTCAGACCCTTTAGTGAGTGCCTCTTCGCCACTCCAAGGTTCTGGAGTAGGTATGGCGAATAGAAATAGGACCCAACTCTTAGGAGGAACGTCCCGAGTAGCACATGGCCTAACAAATGCCTCGACAACAGTCTTGAGGCAACAAATGGACGAAAGCAACCATGATATGGTTCAAATGTTGGCACAAACTTTAAGTACAGTGCTGAACCCTCTAATACAAAACACTACTCAATCGAATCAGCAGATGACAGCGCAAATGACGCGTTTGGCTGATTTCTTTGGAGTACCCCAACCTATTCGACAGCCCCAAAGGGCGCAAATAAGGGGAAACCAGGGTGTATTCTTAGAGGAAGAAACCACTATCAACCAAGTCCAACAGCCTGTCGAAGAAAACCTTAGGGCACGATTGGAGCAACCTGTCGAGGAACCTAGGGTAATAACCCCAGAGGTAAGGTTAGTTAACAGAAACCAAAATGCTGACGAAGTAGTTCAGCATATCCAATACCAAAACACGGGTTTGGAAAATAATCTAGCAACCATGATCGAAAGGATCATGACTCAAAATGGGATGAACATGGGCTTTCGAAGGCCCAACTTTACATCCCCGCTGTCAGAATACGTGTTACAAACAGACTTACCTCCTAGATGTAAAGTCCCTAAATTCACTAAGTTCTCTGGGGACACGACAGAATCTACTGTCGAACATGTGGCGAGATACTTGATCGAAGCAGGAGATATTTCGAAGAACGAAAACCTGAGGATTAAGTACTTCCCAAGTTCTTTAACAAAGAACGCTTTTACTTGGTTTACAACTCTCCCCCCCAATTCGATCCATCATTGGACCCAGTTGGAAAGATTGTTCCACGAGCAATTCTACATGGGGCAAACCAAGATAAGCCTGAAAGAATTGGCCAGTGTAAAGAGACGTTTCACTGAACCTATAGACGAATATCTAAATAGGTTTAGGTTGCTCAAAGCAAGATGTTTTACACAAGTGCCGGAACATGAGTTAGTCGAAATAGCCGCAAGCGGTTTAGATTATTCCATTAGGAAGAAGTTAGACACTCAATACCTGAGAGACATGGCCCAACTGGCCGATAGAGTTCGACAGGTAGAACGCCTCAAAGCTGAAAAAGCAAAGGCAACGAAAACTCATAAGAGAGAGAGGATAGCATATGTTGAGATGGATGACGAAGATCCAGAATCCTTCGACGATACTATAACTGTCGAAGAAGGAGAAGTCGATTTAGCGGAACTAAAACAAGGGCCACCATACTCTTGCAAACTGTTAGTCCCCTCAAGTGGGAAAAATCCCATTGGTCCAGAAAGGACCAACGATAGGTTCCCCAAAAAGACTTATAGTTTTGATATTACAAAATGTGATGAGATCTTTGACTTGCTTGTAAAAGATGGCCAAATGATAATACCCCCAGGGGTAAAAGTGCCTCCTCTTGATCAAAGAAAGAAGATAGGTTTTTGTAAATATCATAATTTTCTGGGCCATAAAACGTCTCAATGTTTTCTTTTCAGGAATCTTGTGCAAGACGCTATCGAAGAAGGGAGGTTGAAGTTTGCTGACAAGACCCCCATGGCTGTGGACGCTAATCCGTTGCAGGCTGAAGCCCACTATGCTGAACCTTCAGAGGTGAACGTGATCGAGGCATCCAGAAGCCAGTCGAAGAGGCCAGGAATCACAATGGTCGAAGTCTCAAAGGACCATGTCAACATGCCAATCTTTGGCAGTTTTTCTGGGAATTTATCCAGAAAGACAATTGAAGCGGTTCAGAAAGCAGTCGAAAGCCCAAAGCTGGAGACAGTTGGAACCCAAAAATCTGGACCAAAACCCAGTTCTCACTTGGCCCCAGTTCAAGGCCAGACAGAGGATTTGGAGATTCAAATGAAGCAGTTGGCTCTTGCCAACAAAGATACCATGAATGTCAACATGGTCGAAGTCTCTGAACCAAAAGCATCAGAGGAGGCCATGAGGCAAGAACAAGCTAACAAGACTGCTTTCCCTCGGGAGAATGAAAATCTGGTAGATTTCCTGCAAAGATGCCAGAAGAAGAAGTCAGAAGTGATGCTGTGTCCAAGATGCAGTTCGATCTTTGACTAAAAAGCTGCTGAACATATTCAAGGCGTAAGAGCAGCAAATAAGAGAAGGGAAAATGTTGATCTTCGACATGACCCCAGAAGAGCCTCCCAAAGAGGTTCAAACCAAGAAAGGAGGCCATTGACTTTCAGGCCTCCAACTAATGTGCCAGTAGATACATGGTACAAAACATCTGGTCGAAAGAGGCCAAGCGAGGAGAGATGGCACTCTTTCGATGTGCCAAGGGGTTCATCTTTAACACAAAAGAAAGAGCCTCAAGTTGCTGCCCCTAAAGTTACACAGGTGTCAAGCAACTACAAAGGGAAAAATCCCATGTCTCGATCTCAATGGAGGAGATACCAGAGGCGACGAAAAGCTGAGAGGGAGGCTGCTAATGAACCAAAGGCAGAAACCAGTTCAAATGTTCCTCTAAGGAAGCAAAGGAAACCTCTGGAAAGAGAGCCAGTAACCAACAGGCTAGTTTGGCCTAACCAAGGTGAAATTGAGGACGCAGATGGTTCTGAGTCTGATGATACTTTGGACATCATGGTGAATATAGTCTCAGTGCTGCCCAGAGAGTTCTACCGACAGGTGGAGGTCGAAACAAGTGATTGGGAAGTGGAGCAAGAAATGGCCAAACATAGGCCAGTGTGCTATTTCGTCATGGACAATGGCACTACTGAGGAACAAAATGGGTTCTTCGAACCACCTACAGAGGCGATGAAAAATCACCTCAAGCCTTTATTTATAAGGGCTAAACTCGAAGAAACTACAGTGAATAAAATCTTGGTGGATTGTGGGGCAACCATCAACATTATTCCTCACTCCGTGCTAAGGAAAATAGGCAAAAGGGACGAGGACATCAAGCCTCACAACATGGTCCTGTCGAACTATGAGGGCGGCATAGGGACCACTATGGGAGTGATCCAACTGGATATCAAGGTAGGATCTATCTTTCGACCAACAATGTTTATGGTCATATCGGCCAAACCTAACTATAATCTTTTGTTGGGCCGTGAATGGATTCATGGTGTTGGAGCTGTGCCATCATCAATGCACCAGAGGTTGCTGCTATGGCGTCCAGATGGGATGGTCGAAAACATAGAGGCAGATCAAAGCTATTACCTGGGCAAAGTGAATCACCTAGGGCTGGCAGATTTCGACAAGAACTTGGCTCACATAGGGCCATGTCCAACACCTGACTTCGACTTGGCGCCAGCGCCAAATACTTTTTGATCCCTATACCTGCACCCTGAGCATGGTTTCCAATGGGACAGAGAAGACTTGTCCCACATAGACTTCAGTGGATTAACTGATATCCAACCAACTGGTTGGGGAAGTGAATTCAGTGATAATGACTGAGTCACAATCATTGAAGCTAATTTCGGCTTATGTAGCCGAAACAAAGATGATAACGGCTCTCGAAGCCGAAGTAAAGTACATGGCCACACAGGCCAATGATCAACAGTTATCTGCTGCAGGTCCGGGAAAGGATTTCGATCCAGAACCTCCTGATATCATGCCAGAAGGAATGCAGGAACAGAGGCTCGACGCCATCTATGACGATGAGCCTTTGGGCTTCGAAAAGGACCCCTTGGCGAACAACATTAAAATGTTAGCGCAAGATCCTTTAGAAGAAATCAACTTAGGCGAAGGGTCAGAGAAAAGGCCAACTTACATCAGCGTCAAAATTGACCCAGAACTTAGGTTGGAAGTAATCCAATTATTGAAAGAGTTCAAGGACTGTTTTGCATGGGATTACGACGAAATGCCTGGTCTCGACAGAGGATTGGTAGAACTTCAGTTGCCAATCAAACCTGGGAAGAAGCCAATCAAGCAAAGTCCAAGACGCTTCGCTCCAGAAATACTGTCGAAGATCAAAACGGAAGTCGAAAGACTGCTGAGGTGCAAATTCATACGCGTTACGAGGTATGTCGAATGGATTGCAAACATTGTGCCAGTAATTAAGAAAAATGGTACATTGAGGGTGTGCATAGATTTCAGAGATTTGAATGCTGCTACGCCCAAAGATGAATATCCTATGCCTGTGGCGGAAATGCTAGTCGATTCTGCCGCTGGCTATGAATACCTGAGTATGCTCGATGGTTATTCAGGATATAATCAAATATTCATTGCTGAAGAGGATGTGTCGAAAACAGCTTTTCGATGCCCTGGGGCTCTAGGCACTTACGAATGGGTAGTGATGCCTTTTGGCTTAAAAAACGCTGGGGAAACATACCAGCGAGCAATGAATTCTATCTTCCATGATTTTATTAACACTTTTATGCAAGTGTATATTGATGACATTGTTATAAAATCTGTTTCCAGGAAGAATCATATTGACCACCTTCGACAATCATTCGAAAGAATGAGAGAACATGGTCTGAAGATGAACCCTTTGAAGTGTGCATTCTGTGTGAAAGCTGGAGATTTCTTGGGCTTCGTAGTCCACAAGAAAGGAATCGAAATCAACCAGAACAAGACGAAGGCTATTCTGGAAGCGAAAGCGCCATCGAATAAGAAGGAACTGCAATCTCTGTTAGGCAAGATAAATTTCTTAAGGAGATTTATATCTAACCTAAGTGGGAAAGCTCAAGCCTTTTCACCCTTACTTCGACTGAATAAAGAGGGATTCGAATGGGGGCAAGAGCAACAAGAAGCCTTCGACAAAATCAAAGGGTACCTCACCAAGCCACCTATTTTGGTGCCTCCTTGTAGCAATAGGAGTATGAGATTGTACATAGCTGCATCCGACAAAACTTTGGAAAGCATGTTAGCCCAAGAAGATGAGAATGGAGTCGAAAGACCCATTTACTATCTTAGTAGAGTTTTGAACGATGCAGAAACTAGATATAGCGAAGTTGAAAAATTATGTCTATGTCTGTATTTCTCTTGTACAAAACTCAAGCAATATATAAAACCAGTTGATGTGTATGTTTCGTCTCATTTTGATGTTTTCAAGTACATGTTGTCGAAACCCATCTTGCACAGTCGAATTGGCAAGTGGGCACTAGCATTAACTGAATACTCCTTAACCTTTATGCCTCTTAAGGCAGTAAAAGGACAAGTGGTTGCAGACTTTATAGTCGACCACTCAATTCAAGTTGAGGATGTTAATTATGTGGAGATAGAACCTTGGAAATTCTACTTCGATGGTTCCAGCCATAAAGATGGAACAGGAGTAGGAGTCTTGATCATTTCTCCAGAAAAAATTCCAACAACATTCAAGTACAAGATATCAGGTTCTTGTTCGAACAATGAGGCTGAGTATGAAGCTCTAATTACTGGCCTTGAGATATTGTTGGAATTGGGGGCAACTCGAGTCGAAATAATGGGAGACTCAGAGTTAGTCATTAAGCAAGTCACAAAAGAATATAAATGCATAAGAGAAAATCTCATTATGTACTTCGTGATAGCAAATCGTTTATTGAAAAAATTTGAAATGGTCAATATTTGACACATACCCAGATTGGAAAATCAAATAGCCAACGACTTGGCACAAATTGCATCTGGATACAAGATTTCAAAAACGAGATTACAAAGAGCAATCGAAGTTCGAGAAAAGATAAAAGCAACTTGTCTATCACCAACAGACTTGGAATCAACAAGACTAGGATATGCTGATCAAAGTAACTTCGAAATTTCGTTCATAGATAATTTGTCAGAGCAAGATTGGAGGAAGCCCATTGTGGATTATCTTCAAAATCCAGTAGCTTCGACAGAACGAAAAACAAAGTACAGGGCGTTGAGTTATGTACTCATGGGTAATGAGTTATTTAAAAAGACGCCTGAAGGGGTATTGCTAAAATGTTTAAGTGAAACTGAGGCATACATAGCCCTTTCGACTACGCACGCTGGAGCATGTGGGGATCACCAAGTAGGCCATAAGATGAAATGGTTGTTGTTTCGACAAGGACTATACTGGCCCACCATGTTGAAAGATTGTGTCGAGTTCGCTAAAGGTTGCCAAGAATGTCAAGTCCATACAGGCATCCAACATGTACCAGCAAGCGAACTTCACTCGATAGTGAAACCTTGGCCCTTTAGAGGATGGGCGTTGAACCTCATTGGAGAGATTCGACCAGCATCATCAAAGAGTCAGAAGTATATATTGGTAGGCATTGATTATTTTACTAAGTGGATCGAAGCTATCCCTTTAGTCAATGTGGACCAAGAAAATGTCATTGAATTTATTCAAAAGAACATTATCTTTAGATATGGAATCCCTGAGACTATAACAACTGATCAAGGATCAGTTTTCACCGGTCGAAAGATGCAGGAATTCGCTCAGGAAACGGGCTTTAAACTCCTCACATCAACGCCTTATTATGCACAGGCAAATGGTCAAGTCGAAGCAGCGAACAAAGTAGTGATTGGCTTGATTAAAAAGCATGTTGGGAAGAAGCCAAAAAACTGGCATAAGACGTTAGACCAGATTTTGTGGGCCTGTCGAACGTCCCCAAAAGAAGCCATAGGTACAACACCATATAGGCTAACTTTTGGCCATGACGCAGTGTTGCCAGCAGAAATTTGTCTTCAATCTGCAAGGGTTCAGAGACATTATGATATTCCCTCTGAAATTTATTGGGATATGATGTTAGACGAACTAGTGGAGTTAGACGAAGAAAGATTGCGCGCTCTTGACCTACTCAGGCTTCAGAAGAAAAGAGTAGAAGACTCTTATAATAAAAAGGTGAAACCTAAGGCATTTTCGCCTGGAGAACTAGTCTGGAAGGTGATTCTTCCCATGGATCGAAGGGATCGAAGCATGGGAAAATGGTCACCCAAATGGGAAGGACCATTCAGAGTTATCCAGACTTTTTCTGGTGGAGCTTATGAAGTCGAAGAGTTAGGTGAAGACAAAAGGCTCTTGAGAGTAAATGGTAAATATTTGAAAAAGTATAAACCCATACTCCAAGAGATAAAAATAAATAACAAGTAACGACTAAATTAACCATGATTAAGCCAAAATGGAAATTTTTTTATAAATTAGCCAAAATGGCAATATTGTCGAATACATATTACAATATGTGGTTAAAAGGCTGAATCAATCAGAAGGGGATGGAATCCTTGAGTCGAAGGTATTTAGCGTGCTGCAACTCCAATCTTTTGTTGCACAAGGCATTCGCCTGGGCAAGCTTGGCAATTTGATCGTCGAAGGCTTGAGCTTTCTCAACAAAGTCTAGGCCTTGTGTGATTTCAGCTTGACTTTCGGTGTCTGGAACAGTCGAGAGAAGTTCCTCCTTGCGCTTAGTATTGGCATTCATCTTAGCCTCTAGTTCTTCGATTTGCGCCTTGATGGAAGCATTCTCTCGATCGATGGCATCAACTTCTTCTTGTTTAGATGCTTTTTGCTTCGACAACTCCGCAATTAGAGAAGTTGTCTCTGCTACAGCAGTCCATGCAGAAGAGCTTTTGCCATATAACACTTCAAGCTGGCTATTAAAGCCCCTTTGTCACCGATAATCTGCTGAGACTTGATCAATTATGGAGTGTAACTCCATGGTAAAGCCTGAAACTTCCGGAGGCACAGCTAGCAAGTCTACGGCATTCAAAACAGCCCCCAAATATGATGGAGCAGTAGGGTCCCCCTCCAAAGCTTTCATCAAATCCTTCTTGAATAACTGAGCCTTAACCTTCGTCAAAGCCTCATCGAGAGGAGAAGTTTCAGTGGACTTCCCCGACAGAGTAGGAGCCTCCTGACTAACATCAGATGGACTTCCCTTGCTCTCGATGATGTCGTTCAGATAGCCAACAGGATCAGTTTGCTTCAGGAGTTCTAAGTCTTCTTTCGACCTATGCTTTGTTGAGGTGACAACCTTTGCAGCGGCGTTGTCTTGGGGTTGAGGCTGTTGAGTAGCATTTGCCTCGACTTGACTCTCTTCGACTTGGACTGCGGCAGTACCAGCGTCATCATGATCCCCTTCGCCAGCGTCACCGTGGTCCCCTTCGTCACGATGTTCTTCCGACAGATCAACCACCTGAATCTCTTTTGGTTGTTGCTCTTCTGTTTGTGGATCTTCTGTTGGTTGTTCTGCTGTCTCAGCGTTGGCTTCATTTGTTTCAGTGTTGGCTTCATCGTTCGCCAAATCTTTCTCTTGTGGCCTACTGAGTTCAGCAGAGTCCAATGTTTCAGAAGTCCTTGGCGCAGAGCTTTCAGTGGTGTCCTGAAAAAAGGAGAAGAAGAATCTTCTAGGTTAGAAGGAGACCTAATCGAACGTGGGAATCGACACCTGAGTTAAAAAGGGATCAAGGAGATTACCTGCAAGGGAGCTTCAGCCCCAGGGCTGGAATTGTCACTTTCGACAGGTTTATTGAGAAGAGCATGTAGTTCCTCCTCCATTGGCTCTTCAATGATTACTGGGGGTGGCTTGGGCTTTCTCCCAGCAACCTTTATTCTAATTGTTCGAGCCTCAGGAAGAGGAACATCCTTCTTCAGCTTTCGTCTTTTAAGAGGAGCAGGGGGAGAATCATCTTCTTCGTCACTCCCAGATTCGACCATCAGTGCTGGTCGTTTCTTGGGTGAAGGTGCCTAAAAAACCAATTGGAGTTCGACTTAGAAGCTGCATCGAAAGTCAGAATGTTAAAGCCAGAAGAAAATGATAAAAGTCTGGTTACCGATGCAGAAGGCTTTTTCGAAGGGCCTTCCCCCTGTTGGTTTGTTGTGATCTTCGCCGGCGCTATAGTTTTCGCCGGTGGTGGAGGTTTTGTTAAGGGGCCTCCTCCCTGATGGCCTTCTGCAGCCTTCTTGGCTGCAGGCTTTCGAACAACTGAAAGTAGACAAAATAATTAACAGGCTACCAGTCGAAAGGGAAAGACAAAGTAATTTGGAATGATGAACTTACATTTCTTTATTTTGTCCAAGACAAGAACAAAAGACTTCTGAAGTTCGCCCACGAAGTCCTTCTCGTCGAAAAACTCCTCAGTGTAGTAGCTTTTCCACCACTCCTCGAAGGATGGTGAGCAAAGAAAGTTAAGCTGATAGTCAAAAAACGAAAGGACTGTTCGACCAGTATACCTGCCGATATGCTTAGTGGCAGCGTCTTCAGTGTAGTCATTGCAAAAGTATAACATAGACTTCTCCCTGGGAAAAATTGGAGAAGGAAGTGTTTGAATAATACCAAACTGGAGAGACACCAAGTTTGGTTGATACGCGATTAGACTCAAGTGAGTCTTGGAGCTCTTGAATCGCAGGGGCATTATTCTTGGTGTGAGAAATGCCTCCCACACTGTTGTATGCTCTTCGACCTGAGGACCACTTGACGCCTTAGGATGTGGCCTCGTGAACCACTCCGGGCCAACCTTTCGTCGAGCAAACGGAGCCATGATTGAAGCAAACTCTTTCCTTTTTGCAAACATCAAGACGAAGTTTGTAAAAGTTTGTTGAAGCTCCAGCCCATCTTCCGTTGGGGTCAGCAGAGCCAATCTGGTGCCTTCGATGCACCTATTTGCTATTTCTGGAGCCTGCTCATTTATTTGAGTCTTCTGAGGCAAGAAAGACTCGAAGGTGGCATTGAGCCACAGCTGAAGCAGCCAAAAAGGTCCAGCAAGCAGCAGACTAGCTCTGTTCTCGATGATCTTCAGAAGAGTCGCTCCGTTGCTAATCGACTCGTACAGATTCGCCAAAATCAATTCTGCCAAACAGATATTTTGGCCATGGTGGAGTTGAGTGGCGAGAGTGACCATCTTCTTGGTCACCTGTAAAGACTTGGTGCAAAACACAAAGCGTGACAGCCATAGGGCTAGAAACGCGATATGCTCTACATCCGACACAGCGTCCGTCGACTTATCATGGTAGTGATTGATGAAGGTGGTGTAGGTTGGTTTTGTGGCAGAGAATCCAATCTGATCCTCCGACATTTCCTCTGGGTCGAAGTAGTCCCCAGTAGGTCGAAGGCCAGTGATGGCGGCCACGTCGAAGAGCGTGGGAGTCAGCATTCCACAGGGAAGATGGAAGGTGAAATAGGTGTAATCCCAGAAGAGTAAGGAAGCTATCAACATTTCTGGGGAATAGTTAAGACCCGTCTTCGACAACATAACCAGGTCGAATATCCCCATGTCTTTCCAGATCAAAGCCTGGCATCTCTCCACTTTTTCCAGCCAAGCACTATAATCAGGAGTGAGGCTAGGGCTAGACCTGAAAGCCCTAACACCTCTATTGAAGAAACGGAGGTCGATTTTCTCCTTAGCAGGATCTTCATTATCTTTTGCATCTTTCTTGGAGCATCCAACCGTTTTGAGTTTTTCAAGTACCGGAAAGTAGCTTTTGATCTTCATGGCTTCAGTAATACTTGGGTATAATGGGCCAGACATGGCAAAGATTTGGTTGGAATATCCAACCGGAATCATGAGGTGGCGTGAATAAGCATCACGTACAGCAATGTCCAAAGGCTCAGGGACCCTTCGTTGGCCCGTGGGAGTCACTACGGGAGCAGTGGAGAAAATCCTGGGTTTGACATTTCCAGAGGGAGTGTTGGCGCTAGGAGCGTTGGAAGAACCAGATGCCATTGTTGATACTAAGGTTGAAGATGAAGTGAAGAACAAGTGGTTTACAAAGGTAGCAAGAGCTTGTATGCAATGAGGAATATCTGAGGGCAAGGTAGCGTGAAAAAGTCCCACAATGGGTACTTGGCGCTATTTATAGTAGTTGGGGAAATCCCCAAATTCGAGGACATTTAATGCCATTTAATGTTGCAGAAGGTAGTGGGACACGTGGCGTCTCCCTGTTGTTGTAGCCGTTCTGCAGAAATGAAAGGGTGTAGCGTGCCCCCCCGTTTTTGGGAATTGTCATGATGACAATTTGTGAAAAGACGTTTGGCACGCTGCACGCCGTACTGGAGTGACGTCTTAGGTACGGATGAAATGATGGCTTTTCCTTGGGATTGTCAGTGGTTGGTAGAATACAAAAAGTGCACAATTTAATTTAATTTGTGACTAGGAATGAAAAGACAGGTGTCGAATGGCATTTCAAAGAATGCCTTTTTCTTTCAGAGCCGAAATAAGGCATTCTTGGGGGGCAATTTGTTGGCTCCTAAATTCGACACCCTTGTTTTTATTAATATCAGCTATTAAAGTTGAGGGATGTTTTCGACCAGCTGGGTCTGTCGAAATTCCCATCGAAAGATGGCAATGTACTTAGAAGATTTCTTCGAAGGGGAAGTTGGTTGCCTTCGACGTCGAAGTTGTTTCTCGTCGAAGATGCTTCTCGACGAAGGTGTTCGATGGTTCAGAGTGGAACGGTTTGAAATTCAAACGTTTGGAGGGAAAACGGTTTCCAGCGGTTATCAAGTGCAACGTGCAAAGATCTGGAGCGTCAAACACTGAGAACGTGCCAAGTGGAGTCATCTCGAAGCAGTGTAACTGCCCGACGGTTACTTGGGATGTTTTAGTATAAATAGTAGTAGGTCACGCAGTTTTTCGCGTGTGTTCACAGTTATATACAAATTCACTCATATAGATTCGAGTACCCAGCGTGTGAGAAAGAATTGTTGAGAATGTATGTGTGAAACACCACTTTTATTAATCAAAGTCATTTACTTTCCAGAAACTTTACTTGCTTTCTTCTTTACTTTTCCTGTCGAAGCTCTTTATTTCAAGCCTTCATTTATTTTATCAAGCCCATTTCTTCATGCAATTTACTTAAAGCCTCTTTATTTTCTCGTCATTTAACCTTTATCCAACTTAATCAAAACCTCAAAATCAACCATGTCTTAGGATCAATCTGATCGATCCTGTGAGTAACCAAATAAGTAACCATTTGGAGGATCAGCGGTTGTTTACCAATAACCACGGTAAACACCAGGACTGTTGGAGTGGTACGCACATCTTGCATTTGGATTGTACCTTGGGGAGGATATGTTGGGATTATGCGGGGGGTCCCTTAACATAAACAACTTGGCCTTCAATAGGAGTTGCAATGCTTGAGCCAATGACATGTTGATTTCGGTGAAGCGTCTTTCAGATGTATTCTTATTATGCCGATTGCCGCGTTGTCGTTGGCGAGGTTATGGTTTAGCTTGTGATGTAGTAGCAATCTGGAAAGCTCTGCTCCTGACCAAACCAACCTCTTCTCTCACTGGGGGCTGATTAATGCCTTGATCCGCAATTTTAACTATTTGTTTCATGGATCTGCATCCATCTTGGTGAATCTTGTTGAGGAAGAATCTTAGCCCTTCTTGTCCTCGAGCTAAGTTTTGGATAATAGCCATCTTCCCCAGCATCTGGATTCTCATTGCTTCTACCTCAGCTTGCAGTTGCTCCAATTGTTCATCCTTGTTGTTGTCAAGACGTTCCTTGGTCAGATTCCCGGTGAAGAGTGTTTTTAGGTCTTCTTGCCCCTTGGATAGATTCAGGAGAAATTCCTTGAACTAGGCATCTTGAGCTTGGAGATCTCTGTTGTCTTGTTAGAGAGCCATTGCTGAAATAAACAACGAGAACATGAGAGACCTGCTTTGATACCTGCTTATGCAATGATATGTATTATATATGTATGCAATGTTTTCAAGGATCTCGCGGGGTAAACAAGAAAATGTCAGAAGTTAAATTTTGCAGCTTTGATTGAAGAACTTTGTATCATTGAAAGTCCTTCTACGAGAGTCAAGCTCACCATATCTAGTGGGTCATAGCCCCTGACTCAAGTTATTGAGTTTTGATCTTCTAATGACATTGTCTAGAGGAAAATAAATCCCCTTGCCCCTTGCTAGACATCTGATTTATCATAACCTGCATCACAGGCCCTATGCTTTTAAGTAAAGGTACAAAATGATGTAAGCAAGTAAGCCCTGCAAGAAATCCAAGTTATTGGATAATAACTGTAAACAAAACCTTAGGTTTAGGCTTGCATGGGTTTTAAGGTTGTACGCTCTTGAAGTTGGATTGGTTCAACCTGTCCTATAAATATGTAACTGGGTTCTAAGGGATCTCAATATCACTGATCATCCTTTATCGGGCATTATTTCAACTCAAGAAATCTTTTCTTACGGCCAAAATATCCCGAAAGTCTGATCTCAATGAATGTAGCATCGAGTATCAACCAGTCCTCAGTTTTATACTGAGGCCGGCTATCTCACTACTTTCTAATGGCCAAGTTTGTTCAACTAAGGTTCTAAGGTCCGTTAGTGCTTCACGAAACCATGCGGAGGCCCCGTATTCACCTCTTTTCCCCATGAAGGATACCGGTACCAACCAAAGTGTCACACCAACACATCCATTGCTTAAACCATCTCGGTCTATGTCGTACAGTACCACAATCTATTGTTGTTTACCTAAAAAGTGTCCCCAGATCTGGGTGTAGAATCTTTAATAATACCCAAACAAAACCCTTAAATTTAAATCAGGCAAGGCAAAACAAGAAAGCAATTTTAAAATGACCTAGATCCTAAGGTAAACCCCACTTTATATTCCCCAGCAGAGTCGCCAGTTCTGTGATACTGTGGAAGAACTGACTGTTAATACTGGTTTGCATTTTTTGTTCACAAAATGTCACGGTAAGCAAGAGTCACCACCGACTTTTATTTTATCCAATCAGGAAAAGGAAAAAGAACAGAAAAAACCTTTTTCAAGATGTTTCTGAGTACGGGGGGTAGATTATAGAAAGGGAAGGTGTTAGCACCCTTTCTATCCATGGTTTTCCACGGGCTCTTAGGTACTTGCTCATTTTGAAATTGCTTGTGTATGCTTGTTTTAAAAAGTTTTGTTTTACTTCGTTTTAACCCTTGTTTCTGTCCTCAAGAGTGTTACGAAGTTTTTTTTGAAAACTTTGTTTGGAAAGTGTTGGTGTGAAAAAGTTTTTGTTTGTTTGAGCAAGTACTTAAGTTTTTCTACCTACTCAAAAAAGGCTGTTCGTTTTCTCATTTCCTTTAGACAACGCTATCCTACTATTAAGGAGTAGGTAGCTCCATCGTTGGAGTTTAAGGGACAATCGAAAGGGACGTAATGGTCATTGAAGGCAACATGTAAAGATACCTTAGCAGTTCGAAGGGACTGTCATCATATATTCGTAGGCAACATCGAGGGACAAGATCATTTCTCGTAGGCAACTCGAGGGATATTGAGGAACTATAAACTTTATGATAACTTTAAACTGAGGGTCTTTACTAAGATATCCCTATGTTCGAGGGACATGACCATTGTTTTCCGAGGCAACCAAGTGGAGAGTACCCTAGGGTGCAAGTGTGCAACAATGATTCAATTCGGTTATTTATCTTGAAATTAGGATTTTCTATCGTTCACTTTTATCTTTCCATACAATCCTATTAATCTAAGCATTACATGAAATATAATAGCAGAAGGTAAAGGCGGAAATGTAAACCTAGGCTATTACAGAGCTTTTGGGCAGTTACATAATAATGAAGAGTGCGGAAAAGAAATCCTAAAACTATTACACCCCGGAAGCAATTACATAATTAGAAAAAAATGCGAGAAAAGATAAAACTACGCAATTACATTGATAATGCGATCTATACAATTTTTCTAGAAATTAAAACGTAAAAGAATAAATAAAAAGAAATTTAGGAAAAATTAAAACCTAATTCTAACTAATTTTAATAAAAAAAAAGTTAATTAACTTAATTTATTAATAAATGAAAAAAATCCAAAAATTCAGTTACTAACTAAAACAAAAACCTAATCCTAATTTGTTAAAAAAATGGTTAATTAAAGAGTTAATTACAAAGAAAACCTAAAATCTAATTGTTTTCCTAATTTGCAGAAAAAAAGTTAATTAATTAAATTAAAGAGTTAATAAAAAAAGAGTTAATAATAATAAAAAAAACTTAAAACCTAAATTAATTAGGGTTTGTAAAAAAAAGTTAAGTTTGCCAATTAATAGGATTTTTGATTTAAATAAAATTAGAGCTTATATGAATTTAGGGTTTTTAAGGAAGATCTTAAGGAGAAAGAAATGAGGCAAAAAGGGTTAAAAATAAGCAAAATTATACATATTGCCAAGGGTTGGTGTTGAACCAGGAATTAATTTAAAATCTAAAGTTAGATTAAAAAAACCTTAAAATTAATTATTCGAGTTTATTATGAAAAATCAAAGGTTTGTGAAAAATGTTAAGTTTTATGAAAAAGGTTTTAAACAGAAAGAATGAAAATAGGTAAAAGGATAAATAGAAAGGAAGAAAACCAAAACCAATAACGGTGAGTGTTGAACCCACGCCCTTAACCTCCTTAACCTCCTCAGGATGCCTGCCTTGCCATGAGTCATGTATTAGTGGTTGTTCTGTCTTATTATTTTGGCCTCAACGTTCTGTAATGAATCCTTACTGGGGAAGTAGTAAGATGTGGACTTGTAACAAGGATGACTTATTTGTTAGGGTTCTTGAAAGAATTTGATATTTTGACAAGGTTGTGGCAAATGTTTTTTTCGTATGTCGTGTCCTGTTTGTGTGAAAAAAGTGAGATTATATAATGGAAATTAGAGAAAAGATATGTGCTTTGAATGTGCAATTGGGCCTCCAATAACCACAAGCAATAATGCATATTTTTATTCACTTGAGTCCATCACTTTCCAGGCTAAATCACAGAGACTTAAGTGCAATTTTTGAAGTTGAAATATGAAAATAAAATATAGCCGACATCGAGAACTAACTCCTGTCTGAAAATGGGCTCAATCGGATAAACGGTGAATTAGTTATGAATTTTTGAAGTTTTGGCTCAGACAAACTTATTTTGGGCTTCAGTGTCAATGCTGACACGTTCTTCAATAAAATACTGGTATTGATCGGAGCATAAAACAGTCTCGACTTTGGAAGAAAAGTTGTAGATCTCTGAGTCAATGACCTTGTGTAAAAAGATGGGCCCAATCCGATAAAAATTGACTGAGTTATGAATTTTCGAAGTTTCAACCCAGATGAAATAATTTTCAGCATTCAAGATTTTCAGCGTGTTACGCACACTCTGAGCAAAAAACAAAAGCCTTTTGGATACCGTTCGAACTCAATACCTCCTGTGAAAACTTATCCAACTCAATTTGTGAAACTTTGGCGCCGGAACCAGCTCGATGCGATGAAAATCGACTAAGTTATGATTTTCTGAACATGACGCAAATAAACTTCTATCACAAATTTTTTGTACGAAAATACTTGATAAATTCGCATTTTTGAAGACCTTCTTATCGAAATTGGCTTCCAGCCATGAGAGATGAAAATGTAGATGACATCAAGACGGAATTTTGGCCACCGAAACAGGTTCAAAATAAACCACGATCTTCAAGTTATGAATTTTTTAGTGCGTAAAAACTGCACTTTTAACACACTTTTTTTACCACGTTTCTTTGGGAAAACTCACACATTCAGAGACCTTCTTTAAATAATTGACTCTTAATCCGAACCTAAATTTGAGAACACGTTATCAGAGATATCTTGGCGAAAGAACACCGGAATATGATGCGCCGGGTTGGACTTGTGAATCTTTGAACCCCGAATCATTGCAAAACGGCGAACCGATCTTCAGCATGAAAAATACTCTAAGAACATCCATTGGAGAAATAAACGTCACTTGTAACCTGAAGAAGATTGATAAATATACCTTTATTCCATAACCATAAAACCAATAATATGCGTGTATGAAAAGAGGGTAAAATTTGGGGTACAACAGATGCCCCTGTTCAATCTTCTTAAACCTGAGGATGTAGATTGGCTGCCTGCCTTTCGTAATTTGAAGGTGGAAGATGATTGAACACTAGAGTGCTCAGAAATTTTCACTCGCCTGAGATGGTGCTGGACTATGTAGGTAGTATCGGGAATGGGCTTACAGATGCCATTTGGAGGAGATGGCGGAAGGTCACCGAAGATGGGCTTAAAGATGCCATCTGGAAGATATGATGGAGAATCATCGGAGATGGGCTTAAAGATGCCATCTAGAGGATGTTGATTTCCTGAGATAGTCCTTTGATGAGAATTCCTGTTCCTGTCGTTGAGGAGGAATCTGCTGAGGAATGTTGGTCTCTGTCTTGGGAGAAATGGAATTTTAGGAACTTCAGTTGCCCGTTACTCTACTGGGGAATCATCTCTTAGTCGAGGAGATGAAAATGAACTGCTATTTGGTCGTGCTCCAGGCTTTACAGTGATTTGCTGAGGATAATAAGACTGACTGCTATCTGGTCGTGCTCCAGGTTTTACAGTGACTTACTGGGGAGATGAGATTACACTTGCTATCTGGTCGTGCTCTAGGATTTGAAATCTCAAAAACTATTATCTGGTCGTGTTCCAGGCTTCGGTAATTTGGAGATATTAAGATATTATCCGGTCGATTTCTGGGCTTCATAGCTTGAATTTAAGATGTACCGCTATCTGGTCGATTCCAGGCTTTATAGTATTTTGGAGAAATTAAGATATTATCCGGTCGATTTTCGGGCTTCATAGCTTGAATTTGAGATATACCACTATCTGGTCGATTCTAGGCTTCATAGTATTTTGGAGAAATCAAGATATTATCCGGTCGATTTCCGGGCTTCATAGCTTGAACTGGAATAGAAATCTTAGTGTCGATTTGACTGAACCAGGGAAAAGTTGTGAGAACTTCAATTTGGAGAGAAATCTTAGTATCAATTTGACTGATCCCAAGAGAGGTCTCGGATTAACTTTGATTGACATAGAAATCAGGGGAATCATAACAGCGCTTCGGCTAACCCAGACGAAAGTCTTAGAACATCTTCAACTGGAATAGAAACCTTGGTGTCGATTTGACTGAACCAGAGAGAATTTGTGAGAACTTGATAGCATCTTTCCCTGAAAGGTAAAGAGTTAGTCGTATGTAATGTCATGATGTATGAAATGTATGTAGTAATGATGTTCTCAAAATAAATGAGATTGTGCTGTATAATATGTATGCGCATGCCATGATGTATGGATATGTAATGCTATTGTGATATTCTATAGTTGGGGAAAATAAACCCTGACTACTGCTGGAGAGTATAAGGAGTTGAGCTCTTCATTTCCGCTGGGGATAGTGACCGAAGATGATTAGCGGGGGATTTACATCCATTCTGCTTGAGAAAATTCTGCCAGAGAGACTCTGTCTGAGAATAATCATGCGGGGGAATGACTTTGCGTGGGAAGAGAGATACTCTGTTGGAAAATCTGCAGATTTGGAGAAATAAACTCAGCTGGGGATGAACTTCCATTGATGGAGAGGAGAACTTTGTTGGGGATTGAGCCTCCGCAGTAAGAGAAATAAACTCTGCTCGGGAGAAAACTTTATAAACTACTCATGGTTATAAAACTCGGTTGGGGAATGCAGATATCAGCTTTCTGAAAGAGCCTGTTAGGGAAGTGATTCCTGCTTGGGGCCCTGGAGACCAGACTTTTGTTGTCCTTACTCCGTGGGGAATATTAATATCACGGCGTCTATGTGGTAGTGACTTTGCTTCCAACTGTCTCTGCCCCTTGTACCATGCTGGGAAAAGTACATGCGGAGATTTTGTGGATGGATCTATGTCATGATTGTACTTGAACATGTGTTTAATGAGTGTCAGGATGACACTCGTCTCTGGATCGTATCTGGACTGTACTTGAAACACGTGTTGAATGAGTGTAAGATTGACATCCGTCTCTGGATTGTATCTGAACTTTATCTGAAACATGTGTCGAATGAGTGTCAGAATGACATCTGTCTCTGAATCGTATCTGAACCGTATTTGAAACATGTGTTGAATGAGTGTCAGAATGGCATCCATATCTGGAGCGTATCTGAACTGTATATGAAACATGTGTTGAATGAGTGTCAGAATGGCATCCGTATCATGAGCATATCCGAACTGTATCTGAAAGCTGAATCTGAATGAGTATCAAAATGGCATCCATATCTGGAGCGTATCTGAACTGTATCTGAAAGTTGAATCTGAAGGAGTATCAGAATGGAATCCGTATCTGGAGCTTATCTGAACTGTATCTGAAAGATGAATTTGAATGAGTATCATAATTGCATTTGTATCTGGAGCGTATCTGAAAGCTGAGTCTGAATAAGTATCATAATGGCATTCGTATTTGGAGGGTATCTGAACTGTATCTGAAAGCCGAGTCTGAATGAGCATCAGAATGGCATCCGTATCTGGAGCATATCTGAACTGTATCTGAAAGCTGAGTCTGAATGAGCATCAAAATGGCATCCGTATCTGGAGCGTATATGAACTGTATCTGAAAGCTGAATCTGAATGAGTATCAGAATGGCATCCGTATCTGGAGTGTATCTGAACTGTATCTGAATTTTAGGTCTGAATGAGTATCAGAATGGCATCAGTATCTGGAGCGTATCTGAACTGTATCTGAAAGATGAATTTGAATGAGTATCATAATTGCATTCGTATCTGGAGCGTATCTGAATTGTATCTGAAAGCTGAGTCTGAATGAGTATCATAATGGCATTCGTATCTGGAGGGTATCTGAACTGTATCTGAATTCTGGTGCTCTTGATGAATGTTGATCAAGGTATAAGTCTTCCACTGATAGACAGGTGACGGGACATAGTCGTACATTTTAAATCCCTAACTTTTTCCTGGAACGCCCTTTCAGGTTTCCAGTCCACCGGGATACCCTTTTTTGCCCAAGCCGCCTTTTCAGGTTTTCGATTTGCCGGGTGTACAAATGTTTTCATTTTTATCTCTAATTTTTTCCCGAACCCTTTTGGTTCGCCGGGATGCCCTTATTTTGGCCTATGTATGTCAACCTAGCGGGTCTTTATTATGCGTAGTATTTTCTGACTATGTCCACGCTTTCAGGATGTAGAGAGTTGTCATTGTCCATAGTGTTGTGTTGTAATACTATCAAAAATGTTTTCTTGGTGGCACATGATTCCTTGCTGGAATGCGTGCATAATGCCCCAAGCGATTCAGATGGAGATCTGCCCCTGGTTATTTGGCACTTTTGGAGAGACTGCCCCAGGTGTGTTTAAACATCATGTCATGCCCTTTGCTTATGGAAGAGCTGTTTTTGGAAGTTTCTTTCCCGCTGAGGTGATTTTTCCATTGAGAGGATGTCTGTTCATTGAATATCCATTGTGCGGATTTCTATGCTGTCAAACAATTAGTCATATTCAAACAATTTCATTTAAAGAATGCAAAACTCATGTCTGTCTTGAAATTTTTTTGAAAATGTGTTTTGTGTAGTAAAACGAAATTTGCAAGAATGTGATATCAACTCAGGATTCGTAACAAAGCCTACAGGAGTCAGGATACCTTTGTAACATTATGCTCTCAAACTAACCCATGTTTCAGCTAGGACTTTTAAGGGTTATAACGTAGCCTGGTTTACAGTTCAAGAAACAAAGAATAAAGGCTCAAATTTTATTTGTACCCAACCCGCTCTTCATGATGTTCTTCAGTCCTATGCTCAGTTAATTACGCGTTTAGATCCCGATTGAGTCTGGAATCTTTGCGCTGATACTTGGTGATGATTCAGAAATTGGACATTTATTTTGAAAAGGCAGTCATTTTTGTAATCTTCTTTTTGTCGAGGATTTGTAGTAACCTCTTTTTTTGGTTTTCGTTATCCCTTCTTTTGCCTGAACTGTTTATTTTGTGATTACGGTCAGCGGGATGCCCCGATTTTTATCTTAAGTATCCTTCGTAGGTTTTGACTTAATGGGATTTTATTTCGAGAGATAATGACTGCCTGTCTTGACGATAATACATAACCATCACCGTCTTTTGTTTTGGAAGGAAGTCTTCGATGCCATTCATTGTGTACGAAACGACAGATTATGACTGAATGCGCCTCTAAATTAACTGAGAAAACTACCCTGCCCCAGGTTATGATTAAGGGTTTTAATTTGTGCGAAAAGAAAAACTCCTACTTCTTTGGCTCGAAGGGGTTGACTAGGGATTATCTTCCTTATAACTCCATTGTTTAGGATTTGAAACAATGCTTGTACATCGTCAGCGGGGTCTGTTCAAAAGCATACTGTAGTGATTATGGTATCATTTTCGTCATCCTCCCTCTAAGGCTTAGTGTTTTAATCGAGAGTTGAATATCACAAAAGGAAATAAGAACGCATTTTTGAAATAGTGAATACGAATGAATTGATTCAAGACAAACATGTGCAATGCATTGATGAAATAATGAGGTTTGATATGAATAAATGTTCAAACAAATCAAAAGAAAATTACACATTGAAAATTCTAATGAACGAAAAGTCTTCTTGTGAGAACTTGTCACTTCAGATGGTATGCCTTGGAGGGATTGTAGAAGAACTCAGCCTGACCGTCTTGTGCAAATTCTAGCGCTGCTTCATCAATCAGGTCTTGAATTTTATTTGTCAAGGCCCAACAACTGTTGGTGTCATGTCCAGGACTGTTGGAGTGGTACGCACATCTTGCATTTGAATTGTACCTTGGGGAGGCTATGTTGGGATTCTGAGGGGGGTCCCTTAACATAACCAACTTGGGCTTCAACAGGCGTTGCAATGCTTGAGCAAATGACATGTTGATTTTGGTGAAGCGTCTTTCAGATGTATTCTTCTTATGCCGATTTCCCCGTTGTCGTTGGCGAGATTGTGGTTGGGCTTGTGATGTAGTAGAAATCTGGGAAGCTATGTTCCTGACCAAACCAACCTCTTCTCTCACAGGGGGCTGATTAATGCCTTGATCCACAATCTTAACTATTTGTTTCATGGATCTGCATCCATCTTGGTGAAGCTTGTTGAGGAAGACTCTTAGCCCTTCTTGTCCTCGAGCTAAGTTTTGGATAAGAGCCATCTGCCCCAGCATCTGGATTCTCATTACTTCTACCTCAGCTTGCAGTTGCTCCAATTGTTCATCCTTGTTGTTGTCAGGATGTTCCTTGGTCAGGTTCCCGACGAAGAGTGTTTTTAGGTCTTCTTGCCGCTTGGATAGATTCAGGAGAAATTCCTTAAACTGGGCATCTTGAGCTTGGAGATCTCTGTTGTCTTGTTGGAGAGCCATTGCTGAAATAAACAGCGAGAACATGAGAGACCTGCTTTGAAACCTGCTTATGCAATGATATGTATTATATATGTATGCAATGTTTTCAAGGATCTCGCGGGGTAAACAAGAAAATGTCAGAAGTTGAATTTTGCAGCTTTGATAGAAGAACTTTGTATCGTTGAGAGTCCTTCTACGAGAGTCAAGCTCACCATATCAAGTGGGTCATAGCCCCTGACTCAAGGTTCCGAGTTTTGATCTTCTGACGACATTTGCTAGAGGAAAATAAATCCCCTTGCCCCTTGCTAGACGTCTAATTTATCATAACCTGCATCACAGGCCCTATACTTTTAAGTAAAGGTGCGAAGTGATGTAAGCAAGTAAACCCTGCAAGAAATTCAAGTTATTGGATAATAACTGTAAACAAAACCTTAGGTTTAGGCTTGCATTGGTTTTAAGGTTGTATCCTCTTGAAGTTGGATTGGTTCAACCTGTCCTATAAATATGTAACCGGGTTCTAAGGGATCTCAATATCACTGATCATCCTTTATCGGGCATTCTTTCAGCTCAAGCAATCTTTTCTCGTGGTCGAAATATCTCGAAAGTCTGATCTCAATGAGTGTAGCATCGAGTATCAACCAATCCTCAGTTTTATACCGAGGCCGGCTATCTCACTACTTTCTAATGGCCAAGTTTGATCAACTAAGGTTTTAAGGTCCGTTAGTGCTTCACGATGCCATGCGGAGGCCCTGTATTCTCCTCGTTTCTCCATGAAGGATACCGGTACCAACCAAAGTGTCACACTAACACATCCTTCGTTTAAACCATATCGGTCTATGTCGTACAGTCTCCACGATCTATTGTTGTTTACCTAAAAAGTGTCCCCAGATCCGGGTGTAGGATCTTTAATAATACCCAAACAAAACCCTTGAATTTAAAGCAGGCAAGGCAAAACAAGAAAGCAATTTTAAAATGACCTAGATCCTAAGGTAAACCCCACTTTATATTCCCCAGCAGAGTCGCCAGTTCTGTGATACGGTGGCAGAACCGACTGTTAATACTGGTTTGCATTTTTTGTTTGCAAAATGTCGTGGTAAGCAAGTGTCACTACCGACTTTTATTTTATCCAATCAGGAAAAGGAAAAAGAACAGAAAAAACCTTTTTCGTGATGTTTCTGAGTACGGGGGTTAGATTATAGAAAGGGAAGGTGTTAGCACCCTTTCTATCCGTTGTTTTCCACGAGCTCTTAGGTACTTGCTCATTTTAAAATTGCTTGTGTGTGCTTGTTTTGAAAAGTTTTATTTTATTTCGTTTTAACCCTTGTTTTGTCCTCAAGAGTGTTACAGAGTTGTTTTTGAAAAATTTGTTTGGAAAATGTTGGTGTGAAAAAGTTTTTGTTTGTTTGAGCAAGTACTTAAGATTTTCTACCTACTCGAAAAAGGCTGTTCGTTTTCTCGTTTCCTTTAGACAACGATATCCTACTATTAAGGAGTAGGTAGCTCCATCGTTGGAGTTTAAGGGACAATCGAAAGGGACGTAATGGTCATTAAAAGAAACATGTAAAGATACCTTAGCAGTTCGAAGGGACTGTCATCATATATTCGTATGTAACATCGAGGGACAAGATCATTTCTCGTAGGTAACTCGAGGGACATTGAGGGACTATAATCTTTATGATGACTTTAAATTGAGGGTCTTTGCTAAGATATCCCTATGTTTGAGAGACATGATCATTGTTTTCCGAGGCAACAAAGTGGGGAGTACTCTAGGGGTGCAAGTGTGCAACAGTGATTCAATTTGGTTATTTATCTTGAAATTAGGATTTTCTATCGTTCACTTTTATCTTTCCATACAATCCTATTAATCTAAGCATTGCATAAAATATAATAGCAGAAGGTAAAGGCGGAAATGTAAACCTAGGCTATTATAGAGCTTTGGGGCAGTTACATAATAATGAAGAGTGCGGAAAAGAAATCCTAAAACTATTACATCTCGGAAGCAATTACATAATTAAAAAAAATGCGAGAAAAGATAAATCTACGCTATTACATTGATAATGCGACCTATATAATTTTTCTAAAAATTAAAACGTAAAAGAATAAATAAAAAGAAATTAAGGAAAAATTAAAACCTAAAATTCTAAGTTAATGTTTTTGGTGTTTTTTGTAGAAAATAATTTTAAGTTAATTAAAAAACCTAATTCTAACTAATTTTAATAATAAAAAAAAAGTTAATTAACTTAATTTGTTAATAAATGAAAAAAATCCAAAAACTCAGTTACTAACTAAAACAAAAACTTAATCCTAATTTGTTAAAAAAATGGTTAATTAAAGGCATAATTACAAAGAAAACCTAAAATCTAATAATTTTCCTAATTTGCAGAAAAAAAGTTAATTAATTAAATTAAAGAGTTAATAAAAAAAAAGAGTTAATAATAAAAAAAAACTTAAAACCTAAATTAATTAGGGTTTGTAAAAAAAAAGTTAAGTTTGCTAGTTAATAGCGTTTTTGATTTAAATAAAATTAGAGCTTATATGAATTTAGGGTTTTTAAGGAAGATATTAAGGAGAAAGAAATGAGGCAAAAATGGTTAAAAATAAGCAAAATTATACATATTTCCAGGGGTGAGTGTTGAACCAAAAATTAATTTAAAACATAAAATTAGATTAAAAAAAGCTTAAAATTAATTATTCGAGTTTATTATGAAAAATCAAAGGTTTATGAAAAATCGCAGGGGCTTAAGTGCAAATTTTGAAGTTTAAATGTGAAAAAAAATGTAGCCGACATCGAGAACTAACTCCTATCCGAAAATGGGCTCAATCAGATAAACGGTGAATTAGTTATGAATTTTTGAAGTTTTGGCTTAGACAAACTTATTTTGGGCTCCAGTGTCAACTCTAACACGTTCTTCAATAAAAAAATGGTATTGATCGAAGCATAACCCGGTCTCGACTTTGGAAGTAGATCTCTGAGTTCGTGACCTTGTGTAAAAAGATGAGCCTAATCCGATAAAAATTGAATGAGTTATGAATTTTCGAAGTTTCGACCCAGATGAAATAAAATTTAGCATTCAGGATTTTCAGCGCGTCATGCGCACTCTGAGCAAAAAACGAAGACATTTTGAATACCTTTAAAACTCAATACCTCCTGTGAAAACTTATCCAACTCAATTTGTGAAATTTTGGCGCCAGAACCAGCTCGATACGATAAAAATCGACCAAGTTATGATTTTCTGAACATGACGCAAATAAATTTCTGTCACAAATATTTTGTACGAAAATATTTGATAAATCCGCATTTTTGAAGACCTTATGATCAAAATTGGCTTCCATCGGTGAGAGACGAAAACGTAGATTACATTAAGACGAATATTTGGCCACCGGAACGGGTTCAAAACAAACCACGATCTTCAAGTTATGAATTTTTTAGTGCGTAAAAACTGCACTTTCAGCATACTTTTTCACCATGGTTCTTCGGGAAAACTCACACATTCAGAGACCTTCTTTAAAAAATTGACTCTTGAGATGAACCCGAATTTGAGAATACGTTATCATAGATATCTTGGCGAAAAAACACCTGAATATGACGCGCCGGGTTGGACTTGTGAATCTTTGAACCCCGAATCATTGTAAAACGGCGAACCCATCTTCATCACGGAAAATACTTTGAGAACATCCATTGGAGAAATAAACGTCACTTGTAACCTGAAGAAGCTTGATAAATATACCTTTATTCTATATCCATAAAACCAATAATATGCTTGTATGAAAAGAGGGTAAATTTTGGGGTACAACACATGTGCCATACATCTATAGGATGATGGTCAACTCTGCTTCGACTATGGCATAGATGGACGAAGTATGGTCATCTCTGGTTCAGATATGGCACAGATGGATGGAATATGGCTAACTTTGGTTATGGTACGTCAGACATCAACTAGATAATGGTAAACTATCTTTGAACAATGTCAAACATACAACAGATGATAGTCAACTATGTGAGAACAATATCAGGCATCCATAGAAAGATGGTTAACTATGTGGGAACAATATTAAGACATCCATAAGAAGATGGTCAACTATGGGTGAAGTATGTCAGAGATGCATATTGTGGTTCGGTGGGAGAACTGACTTGAGTGTTTTGCGTTTGATCGCAAATGTTGCGGTTAGCAAGAGTCGCCACAGACTTTTCTTTTATCCAAAAGGAAAGGTGAAAAAGCGCAGGAAAGGGAATACAAAAGCTCTAAGATAAAAAGGTAGTGCGCATCCTTTTTGGTGCAATGTAAGCATTGAGAGTCTGCTCCTCATGAAGTAGCCTAGTGAGTTCCAAACCTTCTTCTCGCTTGCGTAGAATTGGGCTTCCAAAGTATCTCGCTCCCCCTTGAGTTGTATCCAATCTCTTTGTAGGCCTTCGAGAGAGGTGGGAATATCAAGATGTAGGATAGTGTATGGAACATCTCCCTCCATGACAGGCTCAATGATTACCGGGAGAATGGAGGGGTAAGGCATCATAAGACTCTGAGCACGAGTTCGTACCCATTTGAGGTAAGGCTCAACAGGGATGGAATTTTTATGCCCCAAAGTCTTGTTGTCTACCTTGTTTAACATCCTCCAAGCTCGGATAAATCTCTGGCGAAGACCTTGATCGTTGTTGTCGTAGTGAAATACCAAACCTCGAATCAACATCTCGTGCGGACCATCCCTTCGGGCGTAATCAAACTGTCTTAAGGCTAAACATGGGTTGTAGGTAATATCTCCCCTAATGCCAAGTAAAGGGAAATTATGGAATTCTCCACAATGGTCGACAATGATAACATTCTCTTTAGATCGGGAGCACCAATGAATGTCCGAATGTTTGAGCATTATCAACCTTTATGACCACCTTGAACCTTGCTTATTCTTTAATACAGATTGGGGAAGATGAGAAATAAACCACCTTGTGACCATCATGTAGGCACCGGGTTACGGGATATGAAGATTTTGACGGTATTGACATCTATGAGTTGGTCAAGATTTGGAAACAAAACCATCCCATAGATGAGGAGAGCCACAATTTCCTCAAAGGCTTACAAGTCCAAGTAATTCCAACAACTTTGGGCTCTCTCAAATAGGAACTTTGCTAGGAAACCTTTGACACCACTCCTTGTTTCCCAATGAATTGTGACATCAGATGAGTGCAAGTGTAGAGCTTGAGCAATCTCTTCTAGCTTTGGGTCTCTTTTCGTACCGTTGAAAGGTAGTTGATTGAGAATTGGAATCCTTAAGAGTTGGGAGAATTCTTCCAAAGTAGGCACAAGTTGATAGTCGGGAAATGTGAAGCAATGGTGTAAAGGATCAAAGAACTGAAAGAGCACTTTCATCTTGTCCTCATCTGTGTTGGAGGTGACCAAGTTGAGTAGGCGACCATGTCTCTCGGTAAATGGAGTTTTCAGGAATCCTTGAAGCTAGCTCCTTGAGTTGTGGAGGGATCTTTACAAGATTGACTTGAATAGTTTTCCTGCGAAGTGAATCCATATCCTACAAAACAAGAACAAAGATGAATCCCAAAATCCTTGAAATGGTTAGTGAATGCATATGATGTTCATGATGTTCATGATGTTATGTACAAGTATGCATATACAAACAAAATAAACAAATCCTTAGGTTTAGGCTTGCATGGAGTTTTGTAGGTAAGTATCCTCTTGAAGTTTAGTCTGCTTAAACCTGTCCTAGTAATAGTAACCAGGTTCTAAGGAGCTCAATATCACTGGTTTGTTTCCTTGGTCATTGTTTCAGCACAAGCCTCTTTAATGGAGACCGAAATATCCCAAGAAACCAAACCTCAATGACTGTAGTATCGAGTATCTACCAACTTCGGACTGCACCAAAGCCGGTCATCTCACTACATCCTAAAGGCCAAGTTGGTCAAGTAAAGGTTCTAAAAGTTAATTAGTGCTTTATGACATCACTCAGGGGCCCCATATTCTCTTTGATTAACTCAAATGCTACCGATACCCACAAATATTTCGCACTAACGTAGTTGTTGCTTAGACCATGTCGGTATACCCCGCATAGTTTCCACAATGTATTGGTACTTACCTATAATGTATCCCAAATCTGGGTAGAGGATTCAAACCCAAACAAAGAACCATAATGTAAATCACACAGGTCAAACAAAGAAAGCAAGTAAATGTGATCTATCCCTAAGGTAACCCCACTTTTAGAATTCTCCCCAGAAGATTTGCCAGTTCTGTGATTCGGTGGGAGAACTGAATTAAGGGTTTTGCGTTTGATTGCAAATGTTGCGGTTAGCAAGAGTCGCCACCAAATTTTCTTTTATCCAAAAGGAATGGTGAAAAAGCACAGGAAAGACCTTTGAGATTATTTCTTGAGTTCGGGGAGTAGATTATGAAAAGGGAAGGTATTAAAACCCTTTTCATCCATGGTTTTCCATGGGCTCTTAGTTACTTGCTAGATCACTTGCTTTTGTTTGAAAATTAAGCTTTGTGTGGTTTTTGAAAGTATTTTGTAAAGAGGCCATTGTTTAGGCAATCTTTGTAATGATTCTCGTTCATAAGAATGTATGCAAAGATGTTGATCTTTTGAAAAAGTTTTCAATTTTGTAAGATGTTTGAAAGTGTATGTGTTTGTTTTTTAAATAGAAAGGATGTTTATTTTGAAATGAAGCAAGTAATTAGGAGCAATCTACCTACTCAAATGTCTTTCTTGTTCATTTTCTTTTCCTTTGATATTGTTTTCTTACCATTGATTTGGTAAGCAACCCTATCTTTGGATATAAACGGGACGGGCGTGGGTCATTGTATAGCCATGATTAGCAATGTTGCAAGGTATCTTAGCATTCTTTTTGATGGACTAAGATCATTTGTAAGGAAACTTAGATAGCATCATCGAGGGACTGTGATCTTGTATTTGCTTTTTTTGCTAAGATACCTTACATGCGTAATATGGTCATTTTGTATAAGGCAACCAAGTGGGATAACCCTAGGTGTGCTTGTGTGCAAGTGTATTGATTTCATGCTTGATTTTGTCTTGAATTAGGATTTTTTAAGTATTAGTTTTAGTCTTTCCATACAAACCCTAATTACTAGCATTTGTCATATAAAGCGATAAATTACGGAATTTAAAGTTACTACGCTATTACAATACTTGTGGGAGGGGGGGGGGGGGGTATACAAATTGTGAATGGGGATTGCAAGAATATAAACCTAATTAATCTATTACAATCAAATTGAATTTGATATCAATGTCCAAGGAAATGAATAAATATAAATTACAAATGCAAATGGAAAAGAAACATGATTTTTGTTGGGATTTTTATGAAAATAGGTTTTAACCTAACCCTAATTATAGAAAAAATAATTAAATAAAATTAATTAAATTAACATAAACTAATTAAGAAAAGAAATTAAATTTGAAACATTTTTAGGTTTTTAAGAAAAGGTTTTAAATTAAAATGATATAACAAATTAATTAATTAAAATAAACCTAAATTCTTAATTGATTTTAATTTACAAGAGGATAATATAATAATTAAACCTAATTATATAAATATTAATTAATTAAGAAAATAAATTAATTGTTTTTTTTAAGCCAAATGTTTTTAGTCTTTTTGTATTTATAAAGGAAATAAAATATAAACATATTATTATCTAAATAAATAAATAAATTATTTTTTTGGGATTTTTATTAATAATAATAATGATATAAATAATAATAATAATAAAAATAAAATATGAAATGAAATGAAAATAAAAGAAAAAATTGTAATAATAAAAAATAAAGAGTCAGGGGGTGCATGAAGTAGGCAGGGAGTGAGTAAGCAAAAAATAAAAGAAAAGCCAGGCCCAAAGGGCCCAACACCTGCAAACAAAACAAGTCAGAATGTTAAAAAATATGAAAAATAAAAAAAAGGTACCACTGGGGCTCGAACCCAGGTCCCATAGGTTAACAGGTGCGCAATTTACCACTGAGGTGGCTATACATTCGTTCATATAAACAAAACAATAAATATTTAAGGCAAATCAAGTCCCGATGACTTCATCTTCAACCTCCAGCCAGTGTACCTGCAACTTCTTCATTTCTCAACAAAAATGGAAGATGACAAAATGAAAGTTGTTGCATTCTTCCTCACGAATCTAACCATGTAAATAACTAATGCTAAAAGTCAAAGATAAATGAGAATTTCTCTGGCCCTAATTTGAACCCTAAAAATTTCAGAAACTTCAACTCTAAAATTCTCTAAGCTCAGGCCATGTAAATGCAAACTATGGATATGTACTGCTTCGTGGCAATGAGGTCTACATTTTTACTTCACAAAATAAACATTAATGATGCTTAATTGATGAGATATAAGTTCAAGTGAAATACCTCAAAACAGGAAACCATGAAATACAAATGAGCTTGATTCAAAGTGCTGCAAGGATCAGGTTAGCTTCCTTGAGGTCCCAGGAAGCTAATGCAATGATTAGCTTGAGCTGAAAGTGGCTGAGGAGATCTGGAGAAGTCACGTTACATACCCCTGTTTTTGAAAATGGAACTTGATGATGGAGGTGCTACAATTGATAAAATGGACTTTGGATGGTTTGTATTTGATGTTTAGAAGCTTTTGGGAGTGAAAGGCCAAAGAAAGCACGAGGGGATATGGAGTTTGGTATGTAAAGTCAAAATTTTCACAACAATGGTGTTTTCAGACAGTTTTTGGATAGAGGGAGTTTGAGTGAGTTTAAGGGTCTTCAAGCTCGTGTTCTAGCTCACAAATAGTGCTTTTATTTATAAGCAACAAGTTTGGAGACTTGTTGTTGATCAGAATTTGAAATTACATGTTTATGCATAACATGTGATTTTTGAGAAAACAAGTTTCAATGCCTTGTGTACTTGCTAAGATAGAGTGGTTATGCTTTAAACACACTTGCTTCTGACTTTGTATATGAAGTGTGATCAGAGGGAACAAGTTAGAGGCTTAAGAATGGACTTTATGCATAAAGCTTGCTTTTCAAGAACGATATTGTTAACTTTCTTCCCAAAATGGAAATGTGAATTCGATAAAGCTTAAATCACTTGGATTATAGCTCAAATGTTTGTGTAATCCATTAATTATGGAGTGACAAACAAGTTTGAGGCCTGAAAAGCAAAGATTATGCAGCCTAACATTGATTTGGTTCATGTGTTCATCCAAAATGACTTGTAATTCAAGTAACAAAACCGTAATTTCATCTCTTCGATTCACCCTAATCAAGAATGATCTCAAGGAGTTCTTGGATATTTTGGAAAGCTTGAAATGTTATTTAAAACCCATGTTTTAATTGATTTTGAATATTCCCATTAAATCTATATGAAAAAGTGTCATGAAGTTAGGTCAAAATCCTGGTCAAATTAGGGCAAAATTCACTAAGTGTTTAGTTTCATGACCCTATGTTCATAAAATTATAACTTGTGATAAAAGCACCTTTGGAAGAAGTTGTGTTAATAAAATTTGTATATTTCATGGAGATATACAACTTTCATTTTGGAAGTTTCTCTTGAATCATCTTGCATCTTGGTGAAAATTTGGCTCAAAGTTATGAAAAAACATGAAATTTCTAACACTTAGAAAAATTTCTAAGTTTAGAAATTTTGACTTTTCAAAATGAAATATTGACTTTTTGATTTCTTGATGAAGAAGTTTCATATTTTGACATGTTTTGATGAATTGTGATCTTTGGCACTTAAATTTGACCAAAAAGTCAAAGTTTGACTTTTCAATATACAATTGACTTTTGATCAGTTGACTGCAAAATTCATCTGTCAATCCAAAGGATTTGCAATGTTTTGAATCATGTAATTAGGTAAAGAATGATGCAATTGGACTCTTGAGATCATGACTTAAACCAATTGACCATTTTCTAGGTAAAAAAAAATCAGAAACTGCCCTTTCCCAGTCAAAACCCTAATTTTGACCATTTTCCCCTTTTGGAGATTTGATCAAATTTCTTGAGGAATTATGGTCCAAACTTGATCATATGATACATGTGAGTCTAAAATGTTGATGTGGATAAAAAATTATGAAGTTTGACTGTAAATTGGCCATGGTTGACTTTTTCCCCAATATAGTTGATTTTTAGGTAAACTGTTCAATTGACTGATCAAAAGTGTGATCCAAGGCTTGAAACTTGACATGAGTAATCTTGGGGGTCCATAATGATCCATGAATATCATATAGGGCATTGGAAGTTTAAAAATCCTTGTGCAAACTCCAACCTCAAAATTGGTCATTAGTGCTTAAGGAGGTGTCTTGAGCTGAACAAACCCTAGTGCAGTCTTGAGCCCAATGAGATCTTGTGAGAAGATTCTTGATAAGTGAGATGACAAATTTTGGGATACAACACATAGGATGATGATGAATGATGTATGAACCATGTGATACATCCATAGGATGATGGTGAACTATGTGTGAAGTATGTGAGATATCCATAAGATGATGGTCAACTATGTGTAAAGTATGTGAGACATCCATATGATGATGGTCAACTATGTGGGAACTATGCCAGACATCCATAGGATGATGGGAAACTATGTGGGAATTATGTCAGTCATCTATAGGATTATGGTCAACTATGTGTCAAGTATGTGAGAGATGCATATGATGATGGTCAACTATGTGTGAAGTATGTCAATCCAGGTTCAAATATGGCACAGATGGACAGGGTATGGTCAACTCTGGTTCATATATGGCATACATCCAATAGATGATGTTCAACTCTAGTTCATATATGTCTCACATCCAAATGATGATGGTCAACTAGGTGTGATAAATGTCAAACATCCAACAAATGATGGTTACCTATTTAGGAACAATGTCAAACATCCATAGGAAGATGGTCAACTATGTGGGAACTATGTCAGACATTCCTAGAAATATGGAAACCATGTGAGACAAGCATAGGATGATGGTCAACTATGGGTGAAGTATGTGAGACATCCATAAGATGAAGGTTAACTATGTGTGAAGTATGTGACACATCGATAGGATGATGATCAACCATGTGTGAAGTATGTGAGACATCTATAGGATGATGGTCAACTATATGGGATCTATGTCAGACATCCATAGGATTATGGTCAAGTATATAGGAACTATATCAGACATCTATGGATAAAGGGAAACTATGTGTGAAGTATGATAGAGATGCATAGGATGATGGTGAATGATGTGTGAACCACGTGCCAGACATCCATAGGATGATGGTCAACTCGGCTTCAATTATGGCACAAATTATAGGAGTATAGTCAACCCTGGTTCATATATGGCACAAATAGATGGAGTATGGTCAACTCTGGTTTAGACATGGCAGAGATCCAATAGATGATAGTTAACTTTGGTTCAGATATATTAGACATCCAATAGATGATGGTCAACTATGTGTGAATGATGTCATACATCCAACAAATAATGGTCAACTATGTGGAAACATTGCAAGACATTCATATGAAGATGGTCATCTATGTGAGAACAATGTTCATACATCCATATGAAGGTCAACTATGTGTGAAGTATGTCAGAGATTTATAAGGTGATGGTCAACTATGTGTGAAGTATGTCAGAGATACATAGGATGATGATCAAAGATTTGTGAACCATGTCCCTGACATCCACAGGATGATGGTCACCTTTTCTTCAAGTATGGCATATATAAATTGAGTATGGTCAAGTCTGGTTTAGATATGTCACAGACATACAGAGTATGGTCAACTCTAGTTTAGATATGGCAAACATTCATATGTGTGAAGTATATGAGAGAACCATAGAATGATGGTCAACTATGTGGGAACTATGTCAGACATCAATAGTATGATAGTCAAGTATGTGGGAACTATGGCATACATCCATGAGATGATGGTCAAGTATGTGTGAAGTATGTCAGAGATGTATAGGATGCTGGTCAATGATGTGTGAACCATGTGCCTGACATCCATAGATTGATGGCTAACTCTGCTTCAACTATGGCATAGATAGGTGGAGTATGGTCAACTCTGGTTCAGATATGGCACAAATAGACGGAGTATGGTCAAATCATGTTTAGATATGGCAGACATCCAATAGATGATGGTCAACTCTAGTGAAGATATGCCAGACATCCAACTGATGATGGTCAACTATGTATGAAAACCCGAAAGGGAGGCTTAGGCAAAAAGGAGCGTCTCGGTAGGACGAAAACCCGAAAGGGCGGTCTAGGCAAAAATTAGAGACATAAACATAATAAATTTCCCGCTAAGTTGAAAACCCACGATGGAAGCTTACATAAAAGTTAAGGATTTTCTTGGCAAGTAACTACGTCAGACGAGACTTAATCGGTGAAGCAACAATCTTCTCGGATCCTCACCATACATCAACGAAAGCTGCTGCTCAGGATTTCAAAAGTTGTTAGGGGGGATAATGGTCATTGTATCTCAATATATCTTTTCCATTATGTATTACCATTTCCCAAACTTTGTAATCATCCATGGAGTCTCGCCATTCATAGACTACCATTCTACTAATGAAATTCGAGCTTTTGCCCAATTTCTTATGTTCTTATTTTATTTAGCTTGCAAGGACTTCATTTATTACTGATAATAACTGCTAAAGCAAAAAGACAAAAAGAAGCAAAATTAACTTTTCAAAAAAGAGAAGAGATCTTTACAATTTAATTTACTTTGGGATTTGTGATGAAACAACGACAACAAAAATGGTGATCCCAAGAATGAACAAACTCCGTTTGTTTTAAGAGGATTTACTTCTTTCATAAAGGTTTTCTCAGGTCACTTTGCTGGTGTGTGCAATCTTTGTGTGTTTCTCAGATAGTTAAAAACGATATCAGTGGGTACAAGGTACAATATTGGGTTTGTGACCCCACTATCCCCAGTCAAGTCTTGGTTCATTTTTTCGGATTTGCATGATCAGAAGCCTCTGTCCCATATTCCCCAGCGAAGTCTTTCCTCATATTATGAAAGGTTTCATTCCCTTGGTGTGCTGGGATGTCGCTCTTTTTGCATTTTTGGCATTAATGTTGACTTCTTGATTTCCCGGGAAGATTATCCCAGGGCATCTCTTGTTGGAATGAGTATTCGTGGTGAAAGTTTCAGTCCGAAGTTTTTCTCCAGGGAGGTAGGCTTGAATCCCACAGTGAGGCTTGGTTGTTTCAGCGTCAGTCTGCTTCATTTGAGATTGATCTTGCAATCACCAGTAGGCATTTTGCTTTTGGAAACCCTTTTTCTCCGATGAAACCGGAAGAAGGGTGTTCTATCCCGATTTTTGTTTGATTTAGCTACATCCGGATTATGGTTCTCCTCAGCGAAGTTAAAACAATAGGTTTGGTTTCTGCAGTTGCTTTTACCTTTCTTGGATTGATCTTTCTGGTTGAAGCTTATCCCAATGTTGTTAGTACCTGAGGCGGTTTTGTTTGTCTGCGCTGATTATGTATCCTTTTTACCAGCATATGCACAATAGCACTCATATATTCATACATACATCATGCATTGCTAAAAATCATCATTCATTGACAATATGTTCTGACCTTTCCTGCAGCGCTCTTTGCTTAGTTAAATTTAGTTTTCCCTCTTGAGTTTATTTCTCAAAGGATGTATCTGCATCGACCGTCTTACTTCAGTTTTTTTTTCCTGAATTGGATTTGTGGTTGCATGACAATATTATTTACTTTGGATTTCTGAAAAATTTGAGTTTTGGTTTGTGCATTTATTTTGCACGGGAAGACTTTATCTCCTCAGTAGGAATATTTTGGCATTTCCCCGGGAAGTCATATTTCTATCCCCAGGAAGTCATTTCTCTTTGAAATTTCCCTTTGACATCAAGTAACAAGTCTCTTTATTTAAGACAACTTATGTTTGATCTTTTCCAGGCAGATTTCCTTGGTTAAAGAAGAAGTTGAGACTCATTCTAAGTGGAACGCCAGAATTTTGGGGTAACTCGATTATGTTTCCTCTTTCTACATTCATTGAACGTTGGTAGTACATCGGCAGTGAACGTCGGTGTTTGTTATCTTTTTTCTATCTTCAGTGAACATTGATAGTTCATCATCAGTGAACGATGGTGATATGATACTTTTTCTTTCTACCTTCAGTGAATGTTGGTAGTACATCGACAGTGAACGTCGGTGTTTCTTATATTTTTGCTATCTTCAGTGAACGTTGATAGTTCATCGTCAGTGAACGATAGTGATATGATATATTTTCTCTTTCTACCTTCAGTGAATGTTGGTAGTACATCGACATTAAACGCCATTGTTTCTTATCTTTTTTCTATCTTCAATGAACGTTGATAGTTCATCGTCAGTGAACGACGGTGATATGATATTTCCTCTTTCTACCTTCAGTGAACGATGATAGTACATCGACAGTGAACGTCAGTTTTTCTTATCTTTTTGCTATCTTTAGTGAACGTTGATAGTTCATTGTCAGTGAACAGCGGTGATATGATACTTTCTCTTTCTACCTTCAGTGAACGTTGGTAGTACATCGGCAGTGAACGTCTGTGTTACTTATCTTTTTGCTATCTTTAGTGAACGTTGATAGTTCATCTTCAGTGAACGGTGGTGATATGATATTTTATCTTTCTACCTTCAGTGAATGTTGGTAGTACATCGGCAGTGAACGTCGGTGTTTCTTATATTTTTCTATCTTCAGTGAACGTTGATAGTTCATCGTCAGTGAACGACAGTGATATGATATATTTTCTCTTTCTACCTTCAGTGAACGTTGGTAGTACATCGACAGTGAACGTCGATGCTTGTTATCCTCCTCTGTGATACTGTTCTCGTAGTTTACCAGTGATTTATTTTCCTGGTGGGGTTGCTCCTTTGTTTCTACATTTTTTGTTGCATCCCCAATGCTACTTTGCGTCTCTTTTGTTCCAATCATATGCATTCATATTCATAAGCATTTCCATGGCATCTTAGGGCCAAAAACAGGGTTTGTTTTATATTTAAGTGTCTTCGATCACGTCGACACAAAGATTTTTAACCTTCGTATCTCTGGATAGAAGAAACTTAAATAAGGGTAGCTATTGTACCCCAATTTTTCCCCCTAAAATCCCTTCATCATACCATATTGTTTCAATCACAACAAAATCACATTAGGGCTTTTGGTTCTTCTTCCTATCTTTAGCTTTGCTCTTATGAGGAATTACCAAGCACGTTGACTTGTTTTCTTTTGTGATCATGGATACTTTGATTTCATTTTCTTTCTAATTAACAAAATGCAATATTGGTTTGTCTTACTTGTTAATAATGTAGGTAAAGGCAATAAGGTTTAGCAAGTTGCTTCATGGGTTCATGAGTTTATTTCCATGCCCTAGTCAATATCTTGAGAAATTCAAACCTCATCATTGAAGTTGTTTTGGAAGAATTGGTATGGAAGTTGTTTTGGTGGCCATGAGTCCTCATCAACCTCAACAATCTCTATTCATAAAGGAAGAATATTGGCACAAAAAGTTTGTTCAAACTTGGAAAAATTCCACCAAGCATTCTCTTGATCTAGAGGCTAGGGTTTTGGACTTCAAAGGGACATATCTTGCTCATCTTTTGGTATTTTTGAGTGATTCCAAAAAAATTCTTCTCTTCAACGAGTTACCAACAAATCACTTCAAAAGTTCCGAGGAGTTTTCATGTGGAAGGAACTTGGTGAAGAGGGAAGATTACAAGTCATCCAGATGAATCCCTAATTTTCCATATGTGACTTCAAATGGTCATAACTTGGTCAATTTTTATCACCTTGAGCCTATTCTTTTTTTAAGATGATCCTAAGGATGTGTACTTGATTCCTTCTTTTATGTGCAAAGTGAAAAAATGGATGGATGTTGCCTTAAGAATACAAAAGATTATAGGTCATTTCATGATTTTTGTCCAAATTCAACAAGTCATAACTTGCTCAATTTTTTGAGATTTTGAGTGGTTCAAATTGAAAAATTTCATTCAAGAGATCTACTTCATTCCATATTTTTTAGTCAAGAGCAAAGTCTAAGTGGAAGGCCATGTTTGGATGCAAAAGATTATAGGTCATTTTTAAAGAAGAATTTGAAATATTTCTAAGTATGGAAAGTCAACTCTATTTCTTCAACTTTGACTCCATGTAACTTTCAGCTCAAGCACCCATTTGATTCCATTCTTTTTCCATTGCAATGCTTGTTACCTCATCTTTCCAAAGCATCAAGAATTTTGCCCTAAGACTCCTTGAGGTGGAAATGGCATTGGATTGAACTTGGTAACTTGGAACTGAAGTTTCTCCATAAGTCAGAATTTGAAATTCATATTTTGGCCTTTAAACATCAAATTAGCACGCGTTTGTGATCTAAACATGTTTAACGAAGTTGGGAAAGTGGATTAGAGCCTTGAAACACAAGGAATAGATGATTTTTGATGCAAATCAGATCACACCTTGCTTGTGCATCAGGTTCACACGATTTCCCTCCAATTTGCATCATTCCACACGCTTGAACATTCCATTTGATTCCCTATAAATAAAGGGTCATCCCCCATTTAATTTCCCATGCTTAGATAGCCAGAATCACCCTGCCAAACTTGATTCACAACCCAGAATTCAGCTACTTCGAATCCTATTCTCAAGCCTTTTTCAATCCATTTTTTTTATCAATTCACGTTCCTTGATCTTCCCTGAGATAACCATATTATCAAATTCAAGAATCGTGCCCTATATTGCTCCATAGAAGTCCAGTTTCAGAGATCTGCAACTCAAATTCAATAGGTAGATTCCTTCATCAATTCTTCAAAACTTTGGTATCATTGTGTTGCTCTCATTGCCCTGGTTCTAGTCGTAACACTTACTTTTATCTGGAAGCACGTTTTGACCATGAATTTTCAAATCCCTTTTTAAAACTTTCTTTCGAAATTGCTTGAGTTACAGTTTATATAAATTTAGCGCAAGGGTGTGGTTGTCTTCGTCTTGAAGAGACGAAGCGAATGGCATAAGTTTGAGCCTCTGAATTTATAGTTTGAGAGACCTGCAATTCGTGAAGGCTGGAGGTTGAAGATGACTAACGTGTCATCTTCTAACCAATGAAAGCGTGACATTTGTTATTTTCAAATTCTGATTTTATTAATGATTATGTACATTATTCATTAAAGACCATGATATGCACAACGCGACAGATCCTTCGGATTTGATTACTAACACGTTTTGACACTCATCCAATGGTCCACATCTTTTTCTTTTATTTTCTTTTCCTGATTTTTATATTTTAATTGTTTTAAATTTCAAAAAATCATAGAAAATTCATTTTTAGTCCAAAAAATCTGAAAAAATTATGAAAAATATTTTTGATTATTCTCTTTCTGATTTTCATTTTTTCACAATTTAATTTTGTGTGTTGGTATTTTTTATGAATTTTACACTTATTTAATTTGTTTAAAATGTTTAAAAATACTTTTACACATTTTTAAATTCTAAAAAAATTATGGAATGATCCAATGATATTGTGACAAATATTGGTGACCTTATTTTATTTTTGTTTCTGACTTTACTATTTTTTACTATTTTTGTTTATTTTATCCATTTATTTTAATTTTTAAAAATAGTTTCTGACTTTTAAAAATTCCCAAAATTTTTTGTAAAATTACTTGGCCTCTTTTCTGATTTTTCTATGGTCTTATTTTTCATTTCTTGATTAATTTGAATATAATTGATATTTTCCTCATTATTTTATTTTTTTTAAAACATTTTTAAACCTTTTAATGTACATATTAAATATATATAATTTTGTGATTATTTTCTGGCTGTCTTTGGTTGATTTTTTTATCATGGCTTTATTAACATCATTGGATCTTAGGTGTTGAGTTCAACTCCACCAAAATGGATGAATGATTTTAATAATATTTTGATTAAATTTTTAATTCAAATGTGATTTCTTTTTTTTAACCCTAATTCCTCTCATCTCATCCTCCTCAAATTGCACTAAATGTTGTTAAAGCATATTCTCAATATCATGTCTCAAAACAAATGGTGCATAGATTGCTATTGACTGGCCTCAAAATAGGTGCGCCTTCTATATAAATCCAGTTACGATTGCTTAACATAGCGCTAAATTTTGTCCCGATTCGAATAAATGATCATTCGTGGCCTAAACTTACGATTGCAAGCCCAAGTATGTTAATTTGATCTCTTTGATACAATAACCTTGAGATTCATTGTGTGGAGGCTTTGGTTCTACCAATCCTCTAATGGATCTACAACACCTTTGGTCAACGCGGATCACTTAAACATCGTTGATCATTAAATGGTAATTGTGAGAATTCCAAATGGATGATATACTTGACAAAAAGCAAATGCAACTTGTTGTGTGGAGGCTATGGTTATACCAATCCTCTAATGAGTTCTAAATGCAAGTTTCAAGATGGTCATCCAACTAACCACTAACTATTGACTTGTTTTATTTTATGCTTTTATTCTTTTATGCTTTATGCACTATTTATTTTTTAGCATTTTTCATTTCATTCCATTTTCATATTTGCTCATTTGAGCATTTATATTCTTGTCATTTTTACTTTGCTCACTTGAGCTTTTATTTTTCTTTTCCTAAGACACTTAATAATCAACATAAACCCTAAAAAACTCTTAATGGTACTTGGACTATTTGGTTACTATCCTTGCATTATGGAGCAGTGGACTTTTTCTTGGAATTAGGATTAGAAACCTTGGCTTATCTTGGATACCTTGTGATCTTATCTGATTATTTTGTATGGAGCTCTTGAGGTTTACCTCA
The DNA here is from genome assembly GCA_948472305.1 of Vicia faba. Lineage (NCBI taxonomy): Eukaryota > Viridiplantae > Streptophyta > Magnoliopsida > Fabales > Fabaceae > Vicia > Vicia faba. Next base: position 626,752,107 of record OX451735.1, on the reverse strand, counting down.
AGACATTGGGTTGTTTGTTTATTTTTGTGTGCAGGTTTTTGTGATTACACTCTTTGTTTGTAATCTGGAATTCACCCCTATACAGTTGTTACTCTGCCCAATTTTTGTGAAGACTTAATACATTTGAAGAGGCCTAGTATCTTTGCTTGCTTGGTTTCACTCCAAAGAATGGGAATTCTATCTTGGATTATAATGTCAAGTTTTGGTTTCTTGTTGGTTAGATGTTCCTTATCCTTAGCTTTTACCTTATGCTTTAGGATAGCCTCTCCTTCTCCTCCCATCTTCTTTAATTTCAAAAATCTTCTCCCTCCTTTTGAAAACCCTTCTTGTTTTGAAACTTAAACACTTTTACAATAAACTTAGACTTATATCCATGCATTTTCAAAAACATTTTCATAAAAAAACTTAAATCAATATAATAATACTTTGACATTTTTTTTATGAGAAGACTAAAAGTCAACCAATCTCATTTCAAACCATTTTGCCACTTTGGTTTTTATCTTTAAACTTTTCTCAAAAGATTAGACTCTTGTCAATCCTTGTAGTGATGCAAACAACTATACTTCTACAACATGTATTGAAGTGAGATATTCTCCACTTGGGTGTTGAGTGAGGCATTGTTGATTTTAAAATCCAAGCCATTATCCTCCACTTTGAGATGATGCAAATTCTCCTTTCTCATGATTGTGGGTAGTAAGTATGTTTCCACACGGACAATGACGATGATGTCTTATCTCATAAAATTAACTAACACACTTGTGTTTCAAACTTTTAAAAGAGGAACTACGTGTACCCTGATCCCCTATTGCATGAAAGGTGGTACGTAGGCACTAAAGGTTCGCAACCTCGGCGGGTGCAAAAATCATAAAAAATATATTTCTTCTCTCACCTCCACCATCCATTTCATATATAACATATTTTTTTATATATCCAAAATATACAGATTTTACAAAAAGGCTCCTGCAGAGTATCGTAGATGTTTAGGGTGCTAATACCTTCCCTTTGCATAACCAACCCCCTTACCTTGAATCTTTCCCCCTTTTTTGGGTTATTCGCTCTTTTCCCATTCCTTTGGAAACAATAAAGCGCGGTGGCGATTTTTATTTTTGATTTGTACAAAGTCTAGTCAATCCAATGGCTTAGTCTTGAACATTTCCACCGCTACATAAAAATGGGGACTTCACTGGGGAAAGATTGACCTCTTGCTGGTCCATCCCTAAGTGGGTTAAGCCTATCTTTGTTTATTATCTATATATGTGTTATTGTGTTTATGTGTTATATTTTGTATATATGTTTGTTTGGATTTTCCTGGTTTTTAGGGTGCTTGGTGATTACTCATAAGTCCTATACCCGGACTTGGGAAAACTTTAAGATAGGACGGGCAGTATAGTCATGTTAACTTTGAGGGAGTAATCCCAAAAAAGGAGGCATGAGATCCCCCACTCAGTGGAGGCCCCTTAGACTGTAGTGTCGTTTACCGAGTAATCAGGAAGACATACTGCTTTCGACCTGGGAGCCTCTTGAAACTGAAGACCGTAGAATACCAAACCCATCTTATCCTTTTAGGTGTAGTGCAGAATCTATGACGGAGTAATCCGAAAATAGTTGTCACGTGATACTACGCTCGGACGAGTCTTTCTTGAGAATATTACTAATTACCGAGTTAATCGGGAAGTTGGTAATATCCGAAGGAAGGATGTAGACTCTGGGAACCTCTAGAACCTTGTTCGGCAGGTGATAACTTTTTAGACCAACACCTTATGGGTAGTACCTTCAACCCCATGCTCGTGACGTTGAACCTATGAACCCTATATGTGTGATTTTGTGTGTGATTGTTGCGTCATGCATCCATGCACTCATAAGCATCTTTTGAAGAAAATAATATTTCAAGGGATTTAAAGGTTGACTATTTGTGAATATCTTAGGTACTGTTAACCATGGATTCTAGAAAGAGAAAGACCGGGAAATATAGTTTCAAGGATCCCAAGATAGATGGGTTGGTTAGTCTAATTCCAGAGATCGAGTGTTCTGCATACTTTCGGAAGAAGTATGGATCCACTATTCCTCTCATGAAGCTGAAGATGAAGGAGGGTATTCTCTCGACCTTGGTCCAATTCTATGATCCGATGTATCACTGCTTTACTGTTCCCAATTATCAGTTGATGCCTACACTGGAGGAGTATTCCTATCTATTGGATTTATCCGTTACCGATCGTGTTCCTTTTACTGGTTTTGAGGGTGAGCCAAAACCACATGAAATTGCTGCTTTGATTCATCTGGGGAAGTCTAGGGTGGAAGCCCATATGACTACCAAAGGAGGGATTAGAGGATTACCAGCTCAGTTCTTATTGGAGAAAGCTTGTTACTTTTCCAGAATTAAGAGTACGGTTGCTTTTGAGGCCATCTTTTCCCTGCTTGCTTATGGATTGTTCTTGTTTCCTAATGTGGACAAGTTTGTCGACATTAACGCTATCAAGATTTTCATGATAGGAAACCCAGTTTCTACACTGTTGGGTGATGCTTATTACTCTGTTCATCTTCGGAGTTCTTATCACGAGGGAATGATTATCTGTTGCACTCCTTTGTTGTATCGATGGTTCATCTCTCATATGCCTCAGTCTGATGCTTTTTGGGATGTCGAGAAGGAACCCCGTTGGGCTCCTAAAATCATGGCACTTACTCACTCGGATATTGATTGGTATCATTGAGATTATCAGGATGTGGAGATTATTGACAGTTGTGGTAGTTTCCCCAATGTACCTCTTCTTGGTACAAAGGGAGGAATTAACTATAACCCTATTCTTGCACGGTGATAGCTTGGTTATCCGATGAGGGATAAACCGAATAGTATTCATTTGAGTAGTTTCTTTCTGAAGGAGGGAGAAGACAACAGGGAAGCTAGGGAGCAGATTGTGAAAGCCTGGCGTCACATTCATAAGAAGAATAGGAAGGATTTGGGACCTAGGGGTGCTGTTTCTTTGGAGCCATACCTTCAGTGGGTCTGATCGAGAGCCATTCGGTTGAAGATGTCGTATACTCGGGAGACACCCATGCCTGACCTATTTGTGAAGACCATTATTCTTTTATTAGATGATCTAGAAGAGTTGCAACTTGCTTTGGTTATGATGCAACAGGAAAGGGATGCTTGGAAGAACAAGTTCCAGACTTTAGAAAGTTCTTACAAAGCAGACTTGAAGGAGAAACATGATTTGATCGAGATCCTTGAGAGTCGAGCGGTGGAGTCTATAGAGAGGAAAGGGGATTTATTTTCTCCTAAGCCTCAAACAGGTGCTGATTGCTCATTTCCTGATCCAGATGATTGGAAGGAGGTTGCCATCAGACATGTGGAATAAAACCAGGGGTTGAGGGCTCAAATTGCCAGGCTCACAGAGAAGTGCCAGCGTACAGATTGATCTCTATCAATTTCTTTCTCTCAAGATTTTTAGATTGTATTTTCATCTTATACTTGGGATCATTGAAACTTGTAATCCATTTTTGAAGTTATTATAATAAAAGTTTTTCAGTATTTCAAATGTGTTATTATTTTGATGTTTGCAATATGTCTATAAACGTTAAATCCCTTGAAATATTAAATGATCATATGCATTTCACATCATGCATCATATTGCATATATTTCTTGCATTTATTATGCATATCCAGGTGCCTTACCAAGCTTCTTTACTCAATAGCAATCTGACTCATCACTACAACACTCAGGCTAATTTCAAAAAGAAGATGGACAACTTGAAACAGGAGAATCACGAGCTACGTGAAGAAGTTTTTGCTTTGAAGGCCGACTTGGCCAATTTGAATACTCTGATGGAAGCTCTGGTGGTTGCTCAGAATCAGCCACCGAGTGTTCAACCTCAACCAACAAGGGAAAATGCTGAGTTCCTGCTGTTCCTGTATCCACTACTCCGACTATTGTTCAAAACCGCATGTATCAAGGTTATCCGTGGGGAATGACAGAGAATTTTGCACCGGAAGGTTTCAATTTGGGCCCCCAAGATGCCATAGTGGTTCCGAATGTTGTTACTTCATCACCTCCTGTGGTGCATATTGTTCCTACTGCACCTCCTTCGGTGAATTTGGTTCCGTTTGAAGATGTGTGTCGTCCTTTCCCTTCGCCGAGTGAAGATTTGGGTCTTTATGACAGAATGGATGACTTCCGAGAGCAGTTTGATAGAATGCAAAGAGAGATGAAGGCTCTCAGGGGAAAGAGAAATTTGGGAAGAATGTGAATGAGTTGTGTTTGGTCCTGAATGTTAAAGTGCCTGCTAAGTTCAAGGTCCCGGAGTTTGAAAAGTACAAGGGAAACACTTGCCCTCGTGCTCACTTGGTGATGTATGTGAGGAGAATGTCTACCCACACCGATGATCAGCGTTTGCTGATTCACTTTTTCCAGGATAGTCTGGCCGGCGCAGCGTTGAAATGGTACATGAGTTTAGACAGCGCCAACATCCATACCTTTAATGATTTTGGAGAAGCATTCATTAAACAATACAAGTACCATGTGGACATGGCGCCCGACCGTGAACAACTTAGGGCCATGGTTCAGAAAGACAAGGAATCGTTCAAAGATTACGCACAGAGATGGCGCAAAGTGGCTGCACAAGTGATTCCTCCCATGGAGGAGAAGGAAATGACTAAAAAATTTCTGAAGACGCTAGGCGCTTTTTACTATGAAAGTATGGTAGCAAGTGCCCCAAGTGATTTTATAGAGATGGTAGGAATGGGTGTACGCCTAGAAGAGGAAGTAAGAGAAGGCCATTTAACAAAGGGTGAAGGATCTGAAGGTGTGAAGAAGCCAACTTATGGGTTTACAAAGAATAAAGAAGGGGATACCAATGTCGTTATGCAAGAGAGGAGGGTAAACACTCCTATAGAGAATTATCAGCGTCACCAGCAAGTCGCTTCAGTGACTCCTGTTATGAATGTCGCTCCAACTACCGTTGCTTATCAAAGACAGTCCCAGCAGGGGAACCAAGGGAATAATCAGAGAAGGGAGAACTACGACCCTATTCCCATGAGTTATGCAGAGCTACTACCAGCATTGATTCAGAAGAAGTTGGTCCAGACACGACCACCTCTAGCAGTACCATCACCATTGCCTTGATATTACAAAGCAGACAAGACGTGTGCCTTTCATCAGGGAGCACCAAGGCATAGTGTTGAAAATTGTTATCCTTTGAGGACTGAAGTGCAAAGGTTGGTGAAGTCTGGAATTTTATCTTTCAAAGACATGGGACCTAATGTGAAAGACAATCCTCTACCCAAGCACGGGGGAGTGAATGCTGTGAATATGGTGGCCGATTGTCCAGGTGACTTCCGGATTTTTGACATTAATCTGGTTAGAGGGGATTTGGTGAAGATACACGCAGACCTCTATGAATTCAGTTATTATACGCATGATCACACCAAGTGTGTTGTTTGGAGTACAGGCATACAGGGTTGCGAGAAGATAAAGGCTGATTTACAGGAGATGATGGATGAAGGTCCAATTCATATAATCAGGCCTAGGGAAGAATATGAAGAGGAAGTGAATATGGTTTCTAGATGTCCGGGTGAATTCAGAATTTTTGATGTCGAGCATTTGAATGAGGATCTCGTGCAGTTGCATGCTACCTTCTGCCGTACTGCTGGTCAGGTGGAACACCAATATGGGTCTTGCATAGTTTTCTGTCAAGACCCCCGAAGATGTTCTATTGTGAGAGAGGGTGTTCAGCTGCTGTTAGACAATAAAACTATCAAGATCACACATCAGAGAGATGATTATCGCGAGATTGATATGGTTGAAGTTTGCTTGATGGTAGAAGAGTCAGAGGAAGAGTATGCCTCCGTGGATGAGTATTTCTCTTCAGACGGAGATTTTTTTTGCCGTAAATGACCTTTTGAGGGCTGATTGTGTTGAGGATGTAATCTTGAGCCTCAACTCAACTTTAGTTTTGATGAAATACAAACAAGCTAGTTTGATGAAAGACAAACAAGCTCTATGGCAAGAAGGAAAAGAAGTGGAAATTAGCTTAAAGAATCATTCACTCAAAGCTTCAAGGATCATGGCAAGCAATCAAGTATATCAATTCTCATTTGAACTAAATTGATTAGAAATGCTCAAAAATGATATACACACTTGCCACAACACTTCACTTAAATTTCAAAACAAATTCTAAGTTTTTCTCTGTTGTAAATCGATTAACATCTTGTGTAAATCGATTTACACATGCTTTTTCAAAAACTGATTGTCTCTGCCAGCAATCGATTTACATGAAGTGTAAATCTATTGATCACAGAACAATGTGAATTTTTAACTCTTGTAAATCGATTTACACAACATGCTAATCGATTTACACTTCAAATTTTTCGAAAACATGAACGTTACAAACCCGTGCAATCGATTTACATCTTATGTTAATCGATTTACACATTGTAAATTTTGAAAAATCTGAACTGGTTTCAAGATATCCTTCACACCTTTTCTCCAATAGATGCATGGTCATACATTGTATCCTCTCAAGTTTTTCAAACAGAAAAGTGTCCATTTGGAAAAGTATCTTGATTACTTTAAATACAAAATCTTTCAAATCATAAACAACTCTTCTCTTATGCAATAATTCTGAACTTTGTAAAATATTCAAACTTCATATTTCTTAACTTTTAAGAACAAAGATTTTCTACACTTTCACACAAATAAGAACAGAAATCTTTGAGCATTATCTAACCATTGTGTTACAGTTTGAATTGCTTACAAGAGAAGAAAGAAGAAACTTCATTGAAGTCACTCTATGTGATCAACATCTTTCAAGAAATCATACTTCATAAAATTATACAAAGTGTAACTTATTTCCAGGATTGTTGGAATTAAGTATTAGATTACTTTTGTTCCTTGTTGTCCATTGTTGGAAACAAGAGGTATATTTTGAGAGGATTGTTCTCAAGAGACTTATTGGAAACCCAAGAGGGTGTTCTTGGTATTTGTTAGGTTCTTTAGTTGATAAGACTAGGAAGAGTCTTGTAAAAGTTCTAACAAAATAGTGAAATCTCTTGCGTGTTTGCAAGGGGACTGGACGTACTTCCGGGGTGTGGAAGGAACCAGGATAAATCTCCGTGTCTCTTTACTTTCTGCACTTTACAGTTTTCAAAGCACTAAATCAAAACCAGAAAGTATAAAATAAGTCAAAAATCGACCACCATCTAATTCACCCCCCCCTCTTAGGCGCATTCTTAAAATTACAATTGGTATCAGAGCATGTTATAGGTAACCTGCTCCTAGAGATCCAGAATGGCTTCCGCAAATCATCAACCCGTTTTCAGAGATGGTGGTAGTAACAAAAAGCCTCCTCTATTCTGTGGTGAATATTTTGACTTCTGGAAAATACGCATGAAGGCGCATTTAGGAGCACAAGGAGAGGAAGTATGGGATGATGTTGAAAATGGTCCATTTATCCTGGTAACGGTAATCAATGGCGTTAGCTCTTCAAAGCCTAAAACTGCATAGGACGATGATGATAAAAAGAAAGTTCTCTATGACAAAAAGGCAATAAACCTTCTTCAAGGTGCACTCAGTATGGACGAATTTTTCCGTGTCTCGACATGCAGAACAACAAAGGAAATTTGGGATACCTTGGTTCAAACTCATGAAGGAACGGCTGAAGTAAAAAGATCAAGGCTAAATACCTTAAGTCAAGAATATGAACTATTTCGAATGCAGCCCGGAGAATCCATTCTTGACTTACAAAAGAGATTTGTGCATTTGACAAATCACTTAAGTGCTCTTGGTAAAACCTTGACAAATGATGAACTCAACTTGAAAGTCCTTAGATCATTGACTAGGGAATGGCAACCAAAGGTAACGGCAATCTCGGAAAAAAAGAGTCTTTCCGCAATGACTTCCGCTACATTATTTGGCAAACTTCAAGAATACGAAACGGAACTCGGTAGACTTGAAAAACATGAGAATATAGAAAAGAAGTCCAAAAAAATTGCTTTAAAAATTGATTCAAAGGAAGTTGTAAAAGAAGACAATCCGGAAGAAGATGAAAATTTCATGCTTCTTGTGAAAAGACTTGGGAAGTTTTTTGGCAGAAATGACAAAGGCGGATCTCATGCACATAAGAGAAAGCACTTCAAGAAAAGAGAAGCCTCCACATCAATACAAGATGTTTCATTCTATGAATGTGGAAAGCAAGGACATATCAAGCCAAACTGTCCAAATCTCCCAAAGAAAAACGGATTACAAGGAAAGGACTCAAAACAAAAGAAAGCCTACATAGCATGGGAAGATAATGATATGAGCAGTACATCGGGATCGGAAAGCGACGAATGTGCAAATTTAGCCTTAATGGCATCGCATCACTCCGACGATGAAGAAGAGTTTAGTAATGAATTTAATCTTTTTGATGATGATGTTCAAGGTGCAATTGATGAACTCTTGAAAGAATGCAAAAGTTTATACAAAAAGGTGTCAAACCAAGAAAAAGAACTTCTAATTTGTCTAGAAAAAATTGACACCATGACTAAAGATTTTGATCTTCAAAAACATAATTTTATAAAAGAAAAGGAAAACTTTGCATGCTCCAAGTGTGAATCAAATGTCTTTCAAATTGTTCAATTGAAAAGAGTCATTGAACGATATGAAAAAGGACAAATAGGATTGGAAGGATTACTAAGCCAACAACGTTATCCAAATGATAAAAGAGGTCTTGGTTATGTGAATACTAAGAAACTAAGTAACAATCCCACTGTTTTTGTAAAGGCTAGTAATAGTTCCAATCCCAAGAAAGTAGAAAAGAAGCAAGTTATTCATAATCATCAAAAGAAAAAGGCTAATGTATCTAAAAGAAAATAAACTCCTAGATACAAGAGCAAATTTGTTCCAAACTGTTTTTACTGTGGTATTATTGGACACACACCCAATGCATGCTATATTAGAAATTTCAGTATGGCTAGTGGACATTATGCATGGGTGAAAAGGGGAACTAACTATGAAGGACCCAAGGCAACTTGGGTACCTAACAAGAAATAATTTGTTTTTGTAGGTATGCTTGAAATCCACATCAAATCGTTGGTATCTTGACAGTGGATGTTCAAAGCATATGACAGGAGATGTACACCAATTTTCATATCTAGTACATAAAGCCAAAGGGTATGTCACCTATGGAGACAACACCAAAGGAAAGATTCTTGGCGTTGGAATAGTTGGCACACCTCCATCCATTCAAATTAAGGATGTTCTCTATGTTGAAGGATTAAAGCACAACCTTCTTAGCATAAGCCAACTTTGCGATAGAGGGTTCAAGATCAAATTCAACAAAGAAGAATGCCTTATTATGGATGAGGCAACCAATGAGGTAAAACTCAAAGGTATAAGATCTAACAATATTTTTATGATTACTCTAGATGATTTGTCTATGAAGGTACAATGTCTTATGGTAAACAACAATGGCGCTTGGTTATGGCACAAGAGGATTGCTCACATACACATGGAGCACTTGAACAAATTGGTTAAGCATGACTTAGTTATTGGTCTACCAAAGATGAAGTTCATCAAAGACAAATTATGTAGTGCATGCCAAAAGGGCAAACAGACCAAATCAACTTTCAAACCAAAGAATGTGGTTTCAACAACAAGACCACTTCAATTGTTGCACATGGATCTTTTTGGTCCATCTAGAACAAGAAGCTTCGGAGGTAACATTTATGCTTTAGTTATTGTAGATGACTTTTCTCGTTTCACTTGGACTTTGTTTTTAGTGCACAAAAATGAAGCATTCAAGGCATTCAAGAGATATGCAAAACAAGTTCAAAATGAGAAGTCATTAAAGATAACATCAATCCGAAGTGATCATGGTGGAGAGTTCCAAAACAGTCTATTTGAAGAATTTTGTGAAGAAAATGGGATCTTCCACAATTTTTCAGCACCAAGAACTCCACAACAAAATGGAGTAGTTGAAAGGAAAAATAGGTCTTTGGTGGAGCTTTCAAGAACCATGCTAAGTGACTCAAGTTTGCCTAAATATTTTTGGGCGGATGCGGTAAGCATGGCATGTTACGTAAGCAATCGCTTGATCATAAGACCTATACTAAAGAAAACTCCATATGAGATTTACAAAGGAAGAAAACCAAATATCTCTCACTTTCATATTTTCGGGTGCAAATGTTTTGTCCTTAACAACGACAAAGATAATCTCGGTAAGTTCGATGAAAAATCGGATGAAGGTATTTTTCTTGGTTACTCCCTTTCTAGCAAAGCTTTTAGAATTTACAATAAAAGAACTTTAACTATAGAAGAATCAATGCATGTTTCTTTTGATGAATCTAACACCTCCAAGGAGGAAGTTGTTATTTGTGATGATGATGATTCTATAGATCTATCTCATGAGAATTCTTGCGGAGATGACAAAATTGTCAATCCGGAACAAACACATGAACTTTCACATCAAAATGAAAATGATGATGATCTTCCTCAAGAATGGAGAACTCATCGTGATCATCCAATTGACAACATAATTGGAGATATTAACAAAGGGGTATCTACACGGCTAAATCTTAAGGATGCATTCTTTAATATGGCGTTTGTATCTCAAGTTGAACCTACTAAAGTGGCTCAAGCACTAGAAGATGATCAATGGACCCTTGCCATGCAAGAGGAGTTAAACCAATTCGAGCGGAACGAAGTTTGGGAACTTATTCCTAATCCAGGAAATAAACGTATCATTGGAACCAAATTGGTATTCAAAAACAAGATGGATGAAAATGGTATAATCACTCGAAACAAGGCAAGACTAGTTGCTCAAGGATACAACCAAGAGGAAGGAATTAATTTTGAAGAAACTTTTGCTACGGTAGCCCGTTTAGAAGCAATAAGACTATTACTTGCATATGCATGCTCATTGGACTTTGAACTTTTTCAAATGGATGTAAAAAGCGCATTTCTCAACGGATTCATAAATGAAGAAGTCTATGTAAAGCAACCTCCCGGATTTGAAGACTTCAAACATCCTAATCATGTCTTCAAACTGAAGAAAGCTCTCTATGGGATGAATCAAGCACCAAGGGCTTGGTATGATAGACTAAGCGCATTCCTATGTGAAAAAGGGTTTGTAAAGGGTAAAGTTGATACCACTCTCTTCATAAAAAATGTTAATCATCATACTTTACTTGTAAAAATCTATGTAGATGATATTGTTTTTGGTTCAACTAACCAAAATATGTGCAAGGAATTTTCATCTATGATGCAAGGAGAGTTTGAGATGTCTATGATGGGAAGATTGAATTTCTTTCTCGGTCTTCAAATTAAGCAACTCAAACACGTTATCTTCATAAACCAATCAAAATATTGCAAAGACCTTATAAAGAAGTTTGAGATGGAAAGCAGCAAAGAAAGTGCAATTCCTATGGGATCCGGCACGTATCTTGATCCAGATGAATCTGGGAATTCTATTGACATAACTAAGTATCGTGGAATGATTGGCTCACTCCTCTATTTAACAACAAGTAGACCTGACATCATGTTCAACGTTTGCCTATGTGCAAGATATCAAGCCAATCCTAAAGAGTCTCACCTTGCAGCAGTCAAGCGCATAATAAAATATCTCAAAGGAACAACCAACGTCGGATTATGGTATCCAAAAGGTAGTATGTGCAATCTAGTTGGTTATTCTGATGCTGACTATGCAGGTTGTAAGACTGATCGCAAAAGTACAAGTGGAACATGTCACATTCTTGGAAATGCCTTGGTTTCATGGTCATGCAAAAAGCAAGCAAGCGTCGCTCTCAGCACTGCCGAAGCAGAATACATTGCGGCTGGAAGTGGATGCGCTCAAATTCTTTGGCTAAAACAACAATTACTTGACTATGGAGTAAACCTTGGATGTATTCCGCTTCGATGTGATAACACAAGCGCGATCAATATTACGAAAAATCCAGTTTTGCATTCCCGGACAAAACACATTGACATCAGACACCATTTCATCCGAGATCATGTACTCAAAGGAGATGTCGAGATTACTTTTGTGGATACTCAAAATCAACTCGCGGACATTTTCATAAAACCACTTGCAAAAGATGCATTTTTCAAAATTCGTCGTGAACTCGGAATCCTAGATGAACAAGATATATAAGGTGCACTCTATCCTTAACTATACTTAAATGTGCATATACGTGTGTTTAGACAATGTTTCAAATGTTAAAAATATTGTTTTTAAAATTTTTTCTTTAAGTAAATCGATTTACTTGATGTGTAAATCGATTTACCACTGAAGCAAAACATTTTTTTAATAAAATCTTTTGTGTAAATCGATTTACACAATATGTAAATCGATTTACCACTGAACGGAAATTATTTTTCATAAAAATTTTCTGTGTAAATCGATTTAACCAAGGGGCAAATCGATTTACCACAGCAGCTGAAGCATTTTTATGTATTACCTCAAGTATTAGTGTTTGTATCATGTATCTTTGAACTTTGTTCGCTATTTTTAAACCTCTGCCTTTTAGTTCTTGTTCATATATGTTTCAAACTGTTATAAGTATCTTTTTTGTTGCATCTTTCCCTTCTTTTTGATAATGTCAAAGGGGGAGAAGGATGTGATAGCACTTTATGGTTGTTTGTTTTCATTGTCTTTTCAAGGCAAGCTTTCAAATCTTTTTCTCCATAGGGGGAGAAATCTTCTCAGGGGGAGAAAACACTTTTTGCTCCAATTCTGAACAACTCATAAAGAAAGATGGTTTGTCATCATCAAAAAGGGGGAGAATGTAATCTCAAGCCTCAACTCAACTTTAGTTTTGATGAAAGACAAACAAGCTAGTTTGATGAAAGACAAACAAGCTCTATGGCAAGAAGGAAAAGAAGTGGAAATTAGCTTAAAGCATCATTCACTCAAAGCTTCAAGGATCATGGCAAGCAATCAAGTATATCAATTCTCATTTGAACTACATTGATTAGAAATGCTCAAAAATGATATACACACTTGCCACAACACTTCACTTAAATTTCAAAACAAATTATAAGTTTTTCTCTGCTGTAAATCGATTAACATCTTGTGTAAATTGATTTACACATGCTTTTTCAAAAACTGATTGTCTCTGCCAGCAATCGATTTACATGAAGTGTAAATCGATTGATCACAGAACAATGTGAATTTTTAACTCTTGTAAATCGATTTACACAACATGCTAATCGATTTACACTTCAAATTATTTGAAAACATGAACGTTACAAACCCGTGCAATCGATTTACATCTTATGTTAATCGATTTACACATTGTAAATTTTGAAAAATCTGAACTGGTTTCAAGATATCCTTCACACCTTTTCTCCAATAGATGCATGGTCATACATTGCATCCTCTCAAGTTTTTCAAACAGAAAAGTGTCCATTTGGAAAGGTATCTTGATTACTTTAAATACAAAATCTTTCAAATCATAAACAACTCTTCTCTTATGCAATAATTATGAACTTTGTAAAATATTCAAACTTCATATTTCTTAACTTTTAAGAACAAAGATTTTCTGCACTTTCACACAAATAAGAACAGAAATCTTTGAGCATTATCTAACCATTGTGTTACAGTTTGAATTGCTTACAAGAGAAGAAAGAAGAAACTTCATTGAAGTCACTCTATGTGATCAACATCTTTCAAGAAATCATACTTCATAAAATTATACAAAGTGTAACTTATTTCCAGGATTGTTGGAATTAAGTATTAGATTACTTTTGTTCCTTGTTGTCCATTGTTGGAAACAAGAGGTATCTTTTGAGAGGATTGTTCTCAAGAGACTTATTGGAAATCCAAGAGGGTGTTCTTGGTATTTGTTAGGTTCTTTAGTTGATAAGGCTAGGAAGAGTCTTGTAAAGTTCTAACAAAATAGTGAAATCTCTTGCGTGTTTGCAAGGGGACTGGACGTACTTCCGGGGTGTGGAAGGAACCAGGATAAATCTCAGTGTCTCTTTACTTTCTGCACTTTACAGTTTTCAAAGCACTAAATCAAAACCAGAAAGTATAAAATAAGTCAAAAATCGACCACCACCTAATTCACCCTCCCTCTTAGGCGCATTCTTAAACTTATAGAGGAAGGTGTAAACGTCATTGTACCTTGTTTTAGTGCACCCGCTCATTTTTAGGTGGAGTACCATAGCAAACCAGCTGTTACCCCATTGGTAATTAGTCTGCCAGGACCTGTTCCTTATAAGTCAGATAAGGCTGTGCCTTACAAATACAACGTTACAATCTTAGAAGATGGGGTGGAAATTCCCATCCAGCCAATGCCAGATGTTGGAAATATAGCTGATAATTGCAGGGTAACCCGTAGTGGTCATGTGTTTGCGCCGGTTATTCAAAGAGATGTTGTTGCTGGAAATAAAATTGCTGAGAATGATGAGTCTAAGAAGGCTGCATGAGAAACTATTGGAGCTACATTGTAGACCAGCTATTGCAGACTCCTTCAAAGATATCCATCCTAGCTTTATTGATGAATTCCTCCGCTCATAGAGAATCACTGATGAGAGTACTAGACCAAGCTTTTGTAGAGATTGACATGCCGTTAGATTAATTCAGCAGCGTAATTGGAAACATTACATCATGTAACAACTTGAGTTTCTGCGATGATGAGTTACCAGATGAAGGGAGGAATCACAACCTGGCCATCCACATATCTATGAACTGCAAGAATGACTCGCTATCCAATGTGCTGATTGATAATGGATCCACGTTGAATATTATACCGAGAAGTACCCTGATGAAGTTAAAGGATCAGGGAACACCTATGCGCCCGAGTGGAATCATTGTAAAGGCTTTTGATGGGTCGAGGAAATCTGTCATCGGTTAGGTGGACTTACCCATCCATATAGGACCATATTTGTTCTTGATAACCTTCCAGGTTATGGACATTATTCCTGCGTATAGTTGTTTGCTAGGACGACCATGGATACACGAAGCAGGGGTTGTCACTTCAACTCTGCATCAGAAGCTAAAGTTTGTGCGTGAAGGGAAGGTAGTGATCATAAATGAGGAGCAGGCGTTGTTGATATCCCATCTATCCTCTTTCAGTATTGTAGAAGCGGATGAGGCTGCTGTTGGAACCCAATTCCAAGCCTTATCCATTGACAACATAAGGAAGAATGAGAATCATGTGGTATCCCTGAAGGACGTGCAACAGGTTGTGTGCAATGGTCATAATACAGTTTGGGGACGACTTGTGGATCCACCTGCGAACAAGAACAGAACTGGTTTGGGTTTCTCTTCGAGGAAAGGAAAAGGTGAAAGTTTGAAGCCAAAGTCTTCTGTAAACAGTTATCATGATGTTTTCCGCAGCGGAGGATACCTCCATCTGATTGGTTCTGGAATTAATGTTGTTGAAGAGGATGAAGCAGAGCAGGAAGTACCGAATTATGTGACGCATGGAGTCCGAGTTCAGAACTGGGTCACCATTGATGTTCCTTCTTGCATACATGTTTCAAAGTAATTTGTTTTGTTAATCTGTTTCTTTCTTTTGAAAAGCTTTCACTCTGCCCAAGGTGGAAGTATTAATGTTGTAGGGTTTATCTAATTGCTATAATTGTTAAGATCATTAATAAAAGTTGTCTTTGCTTCCAAATTATGTCTTTAATTTTCTGCTTTTTCCTGGGAAATGGTAATAAAAAGAAATTAAAAAAAAACCTTTCAAAATAAATAATAACTGAAAATTAATTTGCATGATCACTTGTTACATGTGTTAGTTTCTAAAAGCAATCATAAATCACATGTGCAGATTAATTAAAAAACTCGTTGAATACAATGACCCTGCACCCTCTCCCAACTTTGATTGTCCTGTGTTTGGGGTTGAAGAAGAAGATTATGATGAGATTCCATAAGAGGTCTCATGGTTTCTTGAGCACGAGGAAAATATCATTCAGCCATATCAAGAGCCTTTGGAAGTGGTTAATTTGGGTTCAGAAGAAGATCCGAAGGAAGTTAAGATTGGAGCATCGTTGCATCCTGATGTAAAGAGCGGGTTGATTGAACTATTAAAAGAGTATATGGATATTTTCGCTTGGTCTTATCAAGATATGCCTGGTCTAGATACAAACATTGTCGAGCATCGTTTTCCGTTGAAGCCAGAGTGTCCGCCAGTTAAACAAAAGTTAAGAAGAACCCACCCGGATATGGCAGTAAAGATCAAAGAGGAGGTCCTAAAGAATATTAATGTTGGTTTTCTTGTGACATCGGTGTATCCTCAATGGATTGCCAATATTGTCTCAGTACCAAAAAAAGACGGAAAGGTCCGCATGTGCATAGATTACAGAGATCTAAATAAAGCTAGTCCAAAAGATGATTTTTCATTACCTCACATTGACATGTTAGTGGATAGCACAACAAAATTCAAGATATTCTCGTTCATGGACGGATTTTCTGGGTATAATCAAATAAGAATGGCTCCAGAGGACATGGAAAAAATAACGTTTATCACACCCTGGGGAACATTCTGTTACATAGTGATGCCCTTCGGGTTGAAGAACGCTGGTGCAACGTGCCAGCGGGTTATGCCAACCCTATTCCATGATCTGATGCACAAAGAAATTGACGTATATGTTAATGATATGATTTCCAAATCCCAAACTGAAGAAGGGCATATAGCAGATTTGTTGAAGTTGTTTCAACGTTTGAGGAAGTATCGTCTCTGCCTGAATCCAAATAAATGCACCTTCGGAGTTAGATCGGGAAAATTGTTGGGTTTTATTGTTAGCCAGAAAGGAATTGAAGTTGACCCTGACAAAGTCAAAGCAATTCAAGAAATGCCAGCACCAAGAACTGAAAAGCAAGTCAGGGGTTTCCTCGGGCGTTTAAATTATATCTCCAGATTTATCTCCCACATGACTGCAACGTGTGAACCGATCTTTAAGTTGTTAAAGAAAGATCAAGGTTGTGTGTTGACGGATGAATGCCAAAGGGCATTTGAAAGTATTAAAGAGTATCTGCTTGAACCTCCTATCTCGCTCCCTCCCATAGAAGGAATACCGTTGATTATGTATCTAACAGTGTTAGATAAATCTATGGGTTGTATTTTGAGACAACAGGATGAAACGGGAAAGAAAGAGTTCACCATTTATTATCTCAGCAAAAAATTCACTGATTGTGAGTCGCGGTATTCTATGCTAGAAAAAACATGTTGTGCTTTGGCCTGGGCGGCAAAGCGTTTGCGATAGTATATGTTGAATCATACTACTTGGGTGATCTCCTAAATGGATCCAATCAAGTATATTTTTGAAAATCCTGCTCTTACTGGGAGAATTTCCCGCTGGCAGATGTTGTTATCTGAATATGATATCGAGTACCGCACTCAAAAGGCTATAAAAAGTAGTGTGTTGGCAGATTACCTTGCTCACCAACCGGTGGAAGATCATCAGTCTGCAGAAGATGAATTCCCCGATGAAGATGTGATGTTCTTGAAAGTGAAAGATTATGATGAACCATTGCCTGAGGAGGGCCCCGACCCTGAATCTCGTTGGAGTATGGTATTTGATGGAGCTGTGAATGCTTATGGTAAAGGAATTGGTGCTGTGATTGTTACTCCTCATGGATCGCACATTCCTTTTACTGCGAGGTTAACATTTGATTGCACTAATAATATGGCAGAATATGAGGCTTGCATCATGGGTCTTGAGGAAGCTATTGATCTCAGAATCAAGATTCTAGATGTGTATGGTGATTCAGCTTTTGTAATAAATCAGATTAAAGGAGAATGGGACACTCGTCACCCTGGCTTGATCCCTTACAAAGATTATGCTAGAAGATTACTACCCTTCTTCAATAAAGTTGAATTCCATCACATTCCTAGGGATGAAAATCAAATGGCAGATGCTCTGGCAACTCTGGCTTCCATGTACCAAGTAAATGCTTGGAATGATATACCCTGAATTACAGTTCGACAGTTAGATAGGCCCGCTCATGTGTTTGCAACAAAGGAGGTAGTAGATGAAAAACCTTGGTATTATGATATCAAACATTTTCTTCAGACTCAGGAATACCCGTTTGGTGCGTAAAAGAAATATAGAAAGACGCTGAGAAGGTTGGCAGGCAGTTTCTTCCTCAGTGAAAATGTGTTATACAAGAGAAATTTTGACATGGTCTTGCTCAGATGCGTGGATAGACACGAAGCAAACATGTTGATGCATGAGATCCATGAAGATTCATTTGGCGCTCATGCTAATGGACATTCGATAGCTAAAAAGATGCTGAGGGCACATTATTATTGGTTGAAAATGGAATCTGATTGTTACAAATTTGCAATGAAGTGCCATAAATGCCAGATTTATGCAGATAAGATCCATGTACCTATGACACTTCTCAATGTGACTTCCTCCCCGTGTCCTTTCTCTATGTGGGGTATTGACATGATCGGGATGATAGAACCCAAAGCTTTGAATGGACACCGTTTCATCTTGGTAGTAATTGACTACTTTACCAAATGGGTAGAGGCTGCTTCATATGCCAATGTTACCAAACAAGTGGTTGTGCGTTTAATAAAAAACAATCTTATATACCGGTATGGTGTGCCGAGCAGAATTATCACTGACAATGGCTCGAATTTGAACAACAAGATGATGACTGAACTGTGCGAAGAATTCAAGATTGTCAATCACAATTCATCTCCATACAGGCCAAAGATGAATGGGGTTGTTGAAGCTGCTAATAAGAATATCAAGAAAATTATCCAGAAAATGGTTGTCACTTATAAGGATTGACATGAAATGCTCCCTTTTGCTCTGCATGGATATCGAACATCTGTTCCCACTTCAACAGGAGCAACCTCGTTTTCCCTAGTGTATGGAATGGAAGCTGTACTCCCTGTCGAGGTAGAGATTCCCTAGTTGCGTGTGATAATGGAAGCCAAATTGACAGAGGCTGAATGGGTTGAGAATAGGTTCGACCAATTGAATTTGATTGAAGAGAAGAGGATGACAGCTTTATGTCATGGGCAGTTATATCATAAAAGAATGAAGAAAGCATTTGATAAAAAGGTCAAATCTCGTGAATTCACAGAAGGCGACCTCGTGCTCAGGAAGATCATGTCTTTCAACACTGATTCTAGGGGCAAATGGACTCCCAATTTTGAAGGCCCATATGTTGTCAAGAAAGCCTTCTCTGGTGGTGCATTAATCCTTGAAACTATGAATGGCGAGGAGTTCCCACATCCCATGAATGCTGACGCAGTCAAGAAATACTTTTCCTAAAGAAATAAAAGAACAACTCGCTAAGTTGAAAACCCGAAAGGGAGGCTTAGGCAAAAAGGAGCGTCTCGGTAGGCCGAAAACCCGAAAGGGCGGTCTAGGCAAAAATTAGAGACATAAACAGAATAAATTTCCCGCTAAGTAGAAAACCCGCGAGGGAAGCTTAGGAAAAAGTAAGGGATTTTCTTGGCAAGTAACTACGTCAGAAGAGACTTGATTGTTGAAGCAACAATCTTCTCAAATCCTCACCATACTTTAACGAAAGCTGTTGCTTAGGATTTCAAAAGTTTTTAGGGGGATAGTGGTCATTGTTTCTCAATATATCTTTTCCATTATGTATTACCATTTCCCAAACTTTGTAATCATCCATGGAGTCTCACCATTAGCAGACTAGCATTCTACTAATGAAATTAGAGCTTTTGCCTAATTCCTTGTGTTCTTATTTTATTTAGCTTGAAAGGACTTCATTTATTACTGATAATAAATGTTAAAGCAAAAAGATTAAAAGAAGCAAAATTAACTTTTCAAAAAAGAGAAGAGATCTTTACAATTCAATTTACTTTGGGATTTATGATGAAACAATGACCACAAAAATGGTGATCCAAAGAATGAACAAACTCTGTTTGTTTTAAGAAGAATTACTTCTTTCATAAAGGTTTTCTCAGGTCACTTTGCTGGTGTGCGCAATCTTTGTGTGTTTCTCAGATAGTTAAAGATGATATCAGTGGGTATAAGGTACAGTATTGGGTTTGTGACCCCATTATCCCCAGTCAAGTCTTGGTTCGTTTTTTCGGGTTTGCATGATCAAAAGCCTCTGTCCCAGATTCCCCAGTGAAGTCTTTCCTCATATTATGAAAGGTTTCATTCCCTTGGTGTGCTTTGATGCCGCTCTTTTTGCATTTTTGGCATTAATGTTGACTTCTTGATTTCCCAGGAAGATTATCCCAGGGCATCTCTTCTTGGAATGAGTATTCGTGATGAAAGTTTCAGTCCGCAGTTTTTCTCCAGGGAGGTAGGCTTGAACCCCCCAGTGAGGCTTGGTTGTTTCAGCGTCAGTCTGCTTCATTTGAGATTGATCTTGCAATCTTCAGTAGGCATGTTGCTTTTGGAAACCCTTTTTCTCTGATGAAACCAGAAGAAGGGTGTTCTATCCCAGTTTTTGTTTGATTTAGATACATCCGGATTATGGTTCTCCTCAGCGAACTTAAAATAACAGGTATGGTTTCTGCAGTTGCTTTAACCTTTCTTGGATTGATCTTTATGGTTGAAGCTTAGCCCAATGTTGTTAGTACCTGAGGCGGTTTTGTTTGTCTGCGCTGATTATGTATCCTTTTTACCAGCATATGCATAATAGCACTCATTCATTCATACATACATCATGCATTGCTAAAAATAATCATTCATTGACATTATGTTCCGACCTTTCCTGCAGCGCTCTTTGCTTAGTTAAATTTGGTTTTCCCTCTTGAGTTTATTTCTCAAAGGATGTATCTGCATCGGCCGTCTTGCTTCAGTTTTTTTTCCTGAATTGGATTTGTGGTTGCATGACAATATTATTTACTTTGGATTTCTGAAAACTTTGAGTTTTGGTTTGTGCATTTATTTTGCACGGGAAGAATTTATCTCCTCAGCAGGAATATTGTGGCATTTCCCCGGGAATTCATATTTCTATCCCCAAGAAGTCATTTCTCTTTGCAATTTCCCTTTGACAACAAGTAACAAGTCTCTTTATTTGAGACAAATTATGTTTGATCTTTTCCAGGCAGATTTCTTTGGTTAAAGAAGAAGTTGAGACTCGTTCTAGGTGGAACGCCAGAATTTTTGGGTAACTCGATTATGTTTCCTCTTTCTACCTTCAGTGAACGTTGGTAGTACATCGGCGGTGAACGTCAGTGTTTATTATCTTTTTGCCATCTTCAGTGAACGTTTATAGTTCATCATCAATGAACGGCGGTGATATGATACTTTCTCTTTCTACCTTCAGTGAATGTTGGTAGTACATCGGCAGTGAACGTCAGTGTTTCTTATCTTTTAGCTATCTTCAGTGAACGTTGATAGTTCATCGTTAGTGAACGACGGTGATATGATATTTTCTCTTTCTACCTTGAGTGAACGTTGGTAGTACATCGGCATTAAACATCAGTGTTTCTTATCTTTTTGCTATCTTCAGTGAACTATGATAGTTCATCATCAGTGAACATCAGTGATATGATATTTCCTCTTTCTACCTTCAGTGAACGTTGGTAGTACATCGGCAGTGAACATCGGTGTTTCTTATTGTTTTGCTATCTTCAGTGAAGGTTGATAGTTCATCGTCAGTGAATAGCGGTGATATGACACTCTCTCTTTCTACCTTCAATGAACATTGGTAGTACATCGACAATGAACGTCGGTGTTTCTTATCTTTTTGATATCTTCAGTGAATGTTTATAGTTCATCGTCAGTGAACGGCGGTGATATGATATTTTCTCTTTCTACCTTCAATGAATGTTTGTAGTACATTGGCAGTGAACGTTGGTGTTTCTTATCTTTTTTCTATCTTTAGTGAACGTTGATAGTTCATCGTCAGTGAATGGAGGTGATATGATATATTTTCTCTTTCTACCTTCAGTGAACGTTAGTAGTACATTGGAAGTGAACATCGATGATTGTTATCCTTCTCTCTAATTCTGTTCTCGTGGTTTACCAGTGATTTATTTTCCTGGTGGGGTTGCTCCTTTGTTTCTACATTTTTTGTTGCATCCCCAATGCTACTTTACGTCTCTTTTGTTCCAATCATATGCATTCATATGCATAAGCATTTGCATGGCATCTTAGGGCCAAAAACATGGTTTGTTTTATATTTAAGTGTCTTCGATCACGTCGACACGAAGATTTTTAACCTTCATATCTCCAGATAGAAGAAACTTAAATAAGGGAAGCTGTTGTACCCCAATTTTCCCCCCTAATATCCCTTCATCATACCATATTGTTTCAATCACAACATAATCACATTAGGGCTTTTGGTTCTTCTCCCTATCTTTAGCTTTGCTCTTCTGAGGAATTACCAAGCACCTTGACTTGTTTTCTTTTGTGATCATGGATATTTTGCTTTGATTTTCTTTCTAATTAACAAAATGCAATATTGGTTTGTCTTACTTGTTAATAATGTAGGTAAAGGCAATGAGGTTTAGCAAGTTGCTTCATGGGTTCATGAGTTTATTTCCATGCCCTAGTCAATAGCTTGGGAAATTCAAACCACACCATTGAAGTTGTTTTGGAAGAATTTGTATGGAAGTGGTTTTGGTGGCCATGAGTCCTCATCATCCTCAACAATCTCTATTCACAAAGGAAGAATATTGGCACAAAAAGTTTGTTCAAACTTGTCAAAATTCCACCAAGCATTCTCTTGATCTAGAGGCTAGGGTTTTGGACTTCAAAGGGACATATCTTGTTCATCTTTTGGTATTTTTGAGTGATTCCAAAAACATTCTTCTCTTCAAAGAGTTACCAACAAATCACTTCAAAAGTTCCAAGGAGTTTTCATGTGGAAGGAACTTGGTGAAGAGGGAAGATTACAAGTCATCCAGATGAATCCCCAATTTTCCATATGTGACTTCAAATGGTCATAACTTAGTCAATTTTTATCACCTCGAGCCCATTTTATTTTCATGATGATCCTAAGGATGTGTACTTCATTCCTTCTTTTATATGCAAAGTGAAAAAATGGATGGAAGTTGTCTTAAGAATGCAAAAGATTATAGGTCATTTCATGATTATAGCTCATTTTTAAAGAAGAATTTGAAATATTTGTAAGTATGGAAAGTCAACTCTTTTTCTTCAAATTTGAATCCATGTAAATTTCAGCTCAAGCACCCATTTGATTCCATTCTTTTTCCATTGCAAAGCTTGTTACCTCATCTTTCCAAAGCATCAAGAATTTTGCCCTAAGACTCCTTGAGGTGGAAATTCCATTGGATTGAACTTGGTAACTTGGAACTGAAGTTTCTCCATAAGTCAGAATTTGAAATTCATGTTTTGGCCTTTAAACATCAAATTATCACGCGTTTGTGATCTAAACATGTTTAAACAAGTTGCCAAAGTGTATTAGAGCCTTGAAACGCAATGATTAGATGAGTTTTGATGCAACTCAGATCACACCTTGCTCGTGCATCAGGTTCACACGATTTCCCTCCAATTTGCATCATTCCACACGCTTGAATATTTTGACCATGAATTTTCAAATCTATTTTCAAAACTTTCTTTCCAAATTGCTTGAGTTACAGTTTATATAAATTTGGCGCGAGGGTGTGGTTGTCTTCGTCTTGAAGAGACGAAGCGAATGGCATAGGTCTGAGCCTCTGATTTTACAGTTTGAGAGACCTGCAATTCGTGAAGGCTGGAGGTTGGAGATGACCAACGTGTCATCTTCTAACCAATGAAGACCATGATATGCACAACATGCCAGATCCTTTGGATTTGATTACTAACGCGTTTTGACTCTCATCCAATGGTCCACATCTTTTTATTTTATTTTCTTTTTCTGATTTTTATATTTTAATTGTTTTAAATTTCAAAAAATCATAGAAAATTCATTTTTAGTCAAAAAAATCTGAAAAAATTATGAAAAATATTTTTTATTATTCTCTTTATGATTTTTTTTTTCACGATTTAATTTTGTGTGTTGGTATTTTTTATGAATTTTACACTTATTTGATTTGTTTAAAATGTTTAAAAATACTTTTACACATTTTTAAATTCTAAAAAAATTATGGAATGATCCAATGATATTGTGACAAATATTGGTGACCTTATTTTATTTTTGTTTTTGACTTTACTGTTTTTTTACTATTTTTGTTTATTTTATCCATTTATTTTAATTTTTAAAAATAGTTTCTGACTTTTAAAAATTCCCAAAAATTTTATAAAATTACTTGGCCTCTTTTCTGATTTTTCTATGGTCTTATTTTTCATTTCTTGATTAATTTGAATATAATTGATATTTTCCTCATTATTTTCTTTTTTCAAAAAACATTTTTAAACCTTTTAATGTACATATTAAATATATATAATTTTGTGATTATTTTCTGGCTGTCTTTGGTTGATTTTTTGATCATGGCTTTATTAACATCATTGTATTTTAGGTGTTGAGTTCAAATCCACCAAAAATGGATGAATGATTTTAATAATTGTTTGATTAAATTTTTAATTCAAATGTGGTTTCTTTTTTTTACCCTAATTCCTCTTCATCTCATCCTCTTCTAATTGCACTAAATGTTGTTAGAGCATGATCTCTATATCATGTCTCAAAACAAATGGTGCATAGATTGCTATTGACCGTCCTCAAAATAGGTGCGACTTCTATATAAGTCCACTTACGATTGCTTAACATAACGCTAAATTTTGTCCCGATTCGAATAAATGATCATTCGTGGCCCAAACTTATGATTGCAAGCCCAAGTATGTTAATTTGATCTCTTTGATACAATAACCTTGAGATTCATTGTGTGGAGGATTTGGTTCTACCAATCCTCTAATGGATCTACAACACCTTTGGTCAACGCGGATCACTTAAACATCGTTGATCATTAAATGGTAATTGTGAGAATTCCAAATGGATGATATACTTGACAAAAAGCAAATGCAACTTGTTGTGTGGAGGCTTTGGTTCTACCAACCTCTAATGAGTTCCAAATGCAAGTTTCAAGATGGTCATCCAACTAACCACTAATTATTGACTTGTTTTATTTTATGCTTTTATTCTTTTATGCTTTATGCACTATTTATTTTTTAGCATTTTTCATTTCATGCCATTTTCATATTTGCTCATTTGAGCATTTATATTCTTGTCATTTTTACTTTGCTCACTTAAGCTTTTATTTTTCTTTTCCTAAGACACTTAATAATCAACATAAACCCTAAAAAACTCTTAATGGTACTTGGACTATTTGGTTACTATCCTTGGCATTATGGAGTAGTGGACTTTTTCTTGGACTTAGGATTAGAAACCTTGGCCTATCTTGGATACCTTGTGATCTTATCTGATTATTTTGTCTAGAGCTCTTTAGGTATACCTCAAGACATTGGGTTGCTTGTTTGTTTTTGTGTGCAGGTTTTTATGATTATACTCTTTGTTTGTAATCTGGAATTTACCTATATACAGCTGTTACTCTGCCCAATTTTTGTGAAGACTTAATACATTTGAAGAGGTCTAGTATCTTTGCTTGCTTAGTTTCACTCCAAAGAATGGGAATTCTATATTGGCTTATAATGTCAAGTTTTGGCTTCTTGTTGGTTAGATGGTCCTTATCCTTAGCTTTTACCTTATGCTTTAGGATAGCCTCTCCTTCTCCTCCCATCTTATTTAATTTCAAAAATCTTCTCCCTCCTTTTGAAAACCCTTCTTGTTTTGAAACTTAAACACTTTTACAATAAACTTGGACTTATATCCATGCATTTTCAAAAACATTTTCATAAATAAACTTCAATCAATTTAATAATACTTTGAATTTTTTTTTATGAGAAGACTAAAAGTCAACCAATCTCATTTCAAACCATTTTTCCACTTTGGTTTTTATCTTTAAACTTTTCTCAAAAGATTAGACTCTTGTCAATCCTTGTAGTGATGCAAACAACTATACTTCTATAATATGTAGTGAAGTGAGATATTCTCCACCTGGGTGTTGAGTGAGGCATTGTTGATTTTAAAATCCAAGCCATTATCCTCCACTTTGAGATGATGCAAATTCTCCTTTCTTATGATTGTGGGTAGTAAGTATGTTTCCACACGGACAATGACGATGATGTCTTATCTCATAAAATTAACTGACACACTTGTGTTTCAAACTTTTAAAAGAGGAACTACGTGTACCCTGATCCCCTATTGTACGAAAAGTGGTACGTAGGCACTAAAGGTTCGCAACCGCGGCGGGTGCAAAAATCATAAAAAATATATTTCTTCTCTCACCTCCACCATCCATTTCATATATAACACATTTTTTTTATATAGCCAAAATATACAGATTTTACAAAGAGGCTCCTGCGGAGTACCGTAGATGTTTAAGGTGCTAATACCTTTCCTTTGCATAACCAACCCCCTTACCTTGAATATTTCCCCCTTTTTTGGGTTATTCGCTCTTTTCCCATTCCTTTGGAAATAATAAAGCGCGGTGGCGATTTTTTTTTTGATTTGTACAAAGTCTAGTCAATCCAATGGCTTAGTCTTGAACATTTTTACCGCTACAATGGTCAACTATGTGTGAACGATGTAAGACATCCAATAGATGATGGTGAACTATGTCGAAACAATGCCAGACATCCATATGAAGATGATCAACTATGTGGGAAAAATGTTCATACATCCATAGGAAGATGGTCAACTATGTGTGAAGTATGTTAGAGATGCCAAGGATGATTGTCCATTATGTGTGAGGTATGTCAGAGATACGTAGGATGATGGTGAATGATATGTGAACCATATGCATGACATCTATAGGATGATGGTCAACTTTTCTTCGACTATGGCATAGATAGATGGAGTATGCTTAACTCTGGTTCAGATATGGCACAGACAGACAGAGTATGGTCAACTCGGGTTTAGATATGGAAGACATCCATATGTGTGAAGCATGTGAGAGATCCATAGGATGAAGGTCAACTATGTGGGAACTATGTCAGACATCCATAGTATGATGGTCAAATATGTGGGAAATATGACAGACATCCATAAGACAATATTCAACTATGTATGAAGTATCTCAGAGATGCATAGGATGATGATGAATGATGTGTAAACCACGTGCCTAACATCCATAGGATGATGGTTAACTCTGCTTCAACTATGGCACAAATTGATGAAGTATGGTAACTCTGGTTCATATATGGCACTGATAGACGAAGTATGGTCAACTCTGGTTTAGATATGGCAGACATCCAGTAGATGATTGTTAACTCTAGTTCAGATATGTCAGACATCTAACCGATGATGGTGATAACGAGAAAACATATCGTATAATTAACATACTTTTTATCGATTTTATATTTCATTAAGTCGTCTAACCCCCGATTATTCCAAGATTATTTGTCTTTTTGCAGGTATAACACTTGTCGACTCAAACCGATGAAAAAGGACAACATGAAGAAGGCTAGACGAAAAACAAAGAGAAAAAGAATAAAAAAATACAAAGTTTGGACTTCTGGATCTGTGACGGTCGTCACGTCCCTATGACGGGCGTAACACCCCACAACATAAGGAAACGCTCGTCACACACCACTGACGAGCGTAAGGCACCACTTCAACGTGTGACGACCGTCACCCACCTGTGACGACCGTCACGCGCGTGAAGGTGGACGTTATGCATGGATTGAGACGTAGGCGTGAAGGGCAGACTCGTTCTCCCTCTTTCTACTGAGTCCCCTATTTTCTTGCCACCACTATTAATGTTCCTGTATTTTCTCCACGAAGACTTCATCAAGAATTCAAATTAAACTGCTGATTTTTCCTGCTATATATATGAGTACCAAGGCACAGTTCAAGGGTCGAAGAATTTTACTCAGAGCAAATATTTATTTTATTTTACAGTTATTTCCAATTTGCTTGTTTTGGAATTCTGTTTTCATTTTCTTGTAATTTTCATTCAAGGCCTTAGTTTCTATTTTTAAGTGTTAATTCTTCTTTCAAGAATTAACACGAATTTCTTACTGCAAGTCAAGCTCGAAGATTAGATTACTGTATTACCTCAAGATTACTATAGCATCTTTAATTCCAGGTTTTTTATATTGCAATTATTATTTATTCAGATTTTATAATATGCCAATTATTGCCATGAATTATATTTTGAACTGTATTGTTGTTAAGTTAATTATGTCCGGCTAAATTATTAATACTGGTATGTGACCGTAAGAACTGAAAGAATTCAATGATACCTTGGCCAAAAATATTTATAAAACAAATTTCTGGTTTCCAATTTCCAAGATTAATTTAACTATCCTTGTCACGAGAGTGAGAGGTTAATTAACACGATTTTGCCACGAGAGTGGGAAATTAATTAAGGAAAGAACCTGCATGCGAGAGCTGGGGTTCAACCCAGATAGTGGTAACGAAGCATTGATTTTTAAATACACGAGAGTGTTTTAATAAATTAATTAAATTCAAATTGTTTTCAAAAAGTGTTATTAAATTTAAAGTGCATCCACTAGGTTTAGTAGCATGACTTATTTCATAAACACGAGAGTGTATGTCTCAGGTTTTTAAACAATTAGCTTTTACCGAAATACTTTATAAGCCAAGCGATTCATCGAATTCCATAAGTCTGATTATCACATACCGGTATAATTAGTACTATTACTTTTAATTAAACTGTTTCCCCCAAAAATCGAATATTCATCGCTTAGTTAGACAAACTGTAGCATTAGATCGTATGCGATTGATCCTCAGTCTCTGTGGGTTCGATAATCTTTTAAAACTAGAACGACTGAACTGTATACTTGCAGTTAGTATCCCGACAGACTTATAAAGTCCCGATCAAGTTTTTGGCACCGTTGCCGGGGACTGGTAGTCAATTAATTACGATTCTTCTGTTGCACGTTTAGACTAAGCAACAGATACCCCTTTGTCGATTTGTATGCCAAGGACTCGCTCACAAGGCGAACCACTTGACAAATCGATGGACGAACCTGAACGCATTCTTTCCGTAAGACGTGCAGTCAGGGATTACTGTTTAAATCACGTTATTCCTTTACCTAAACTAGAAATCAAGATTGATTTTGAAACTGATTCTAATTCTTCCTCTGAAACCGAAACCAATCCAAAATTAGACATGGTCGAAGAATAAAGGACCCGTCCACTGAAGGAGTATGCAGCTCCATCATAACAAGAACCCCATAACAGCATTGCTGCTCCAGCAATAAACCGAAACGATTTCGAGTTAAAGCCGTCATTGATATCAGCTATCCAACAACACCAATTCTCTGGAGATCCTTCTGAGGATCCGAATGAACACCTTACAAAATTCGTTCAATTTGCCGACACAGTTATAGAAAATGGTGTTAGTAAAGATGTGATAACATTACGTCTTTTCCCTTTCTCACTAAGAGATAGAGCTTGGGCTTGGTTGCAATCCTTGCCATCAAATTCCGTCACTACGTGGGAAGGACTGAAGATCGTATTCTTAGCACGATACTTTCCCCCAAGCAAGACCGCTGCACTAAGAGCCCAAATCAACGGATTTAGGCAGAAGGATACTGAACCAATATTCGATGCATGGGAGCGCTACAAAGATATGATGCGAATGTGCCCACATCACGGACTAGAAAAATGGCTGATAATCCACACGTTTTATAATGGACTCTTGTACAACACAAGACTATCTATAGATGCCGCCGCAGGTGGTACACTGATGGACAAGCCTTATGACGAAGCTAACCAACTCATTGAAAACATGGCTCAAAACCACTATCAGTGGGGAGGAGAAAGAACATCTGTAGAGAAGACTCAAGCCAAAGGCGGGATGTACAAGATTAGTAGCCTAGATAAAGTTAATGCTAAGGTAGATGCTCTTACCCAAAAAATAGAAAGCTTGACCTTACCTCCTGCAGCTACCGTAGCTGCAGTTACCCCAAGCTGCGAAGTTTGTGGAATACCTGGTCATGTTGGTACCGAATGTCAAATCTTAGCAGGAATAACGGCTGATCAGGTAAATTACGCTCAAGGAAATCCTTATGCCAATACCTATAATCCTGGTTGGAAGAACCATCCTAACTTCTCGTACAAGAGCAATAACGCTTTATATGCACCTGGCCAAGCACCTGTTTTACCTCCAGGTTATCAAAAACCCGCGGTAATGTTCCTAACATTCCTAAGAAATCTAACCTTGAAATCCTAATGGAAAATTTTATCGCTAATCAAGCCCAACAAAACAAAGAATTCCTCAATCAGAACGTTCACACCGGTGAACAATTGAAGCTATTAGCAAACAAGGTAGATGCCCTAGCTACTCACAACAAAATGTTAGAAACCCAAATCTCCCAAGTAGCACAACACCAAGCTAGTTCTGCCACACCTGCTGGTACATTTCCTGGACAGACACAGCCCAATCCTAAAGGACATGCAAATGCTATTACATTACAAACTGGGACAGCCCTTGATGGACCGATAGATCCTAGACTCCAAAACCTGACCATGTATCAAAAGCCCGAAAAAGAAGTAGAAAAGTCGAAAGATCAATCTGAAAATGTAGAGGAAGACGCGAATGAGAACGGAGAGGCCTCAGAAAAACCTTATGTGCCTCCACCACCATACAAAGCACCAATTCCATACCCTCAAAGACTTGCAAAATCCAAGAACGAGGGACAATTCAAGAAATTTGTAGAACTTCTGAAACAACTAAACGTCACTATTCCGTTTACAAAAGCTATAACCCAAATGCCGTCATATGCTAAATTCCTAAAAGAAATATTGGCTAATAAGAAAAAAATCGTTGAGAACGAAACCGTTATGCTAACTGCCGAATGTAGCGCCATAATTCAAAATAACATGCCTCCCAAGCTAAAAGATCCTGGTAGTTTCTCCATACCATGTGTAATTGGAAAATCTGTCATAGACAAAGCTCTATGCGATTTAGGAGCCAGTGTCAGTCTAATGCCCTTATCTATTTGCGAGAAGCTCAAATTAGGAGACATGAGACTTACCAAGATGTCCCTACAACTAGCAGACAGATCAATCAAATTTCCTGTTGGTATGCTAGAGAACATTCCTGTCCGAATAGGACAATTTTACATACCGACTGACTTTATAATAATGAACATCAAGGAAGATTCAAACATTCCCATCATACTAGGAAGACCATTTTTAGCCACTGCAGGAGCCATCATTGACGTCAAGAAAGGAAAACTTACCTTCGAGGTAGGAGAAGAAAAAGTAGAATTCATTCTGTCCCAATTCTTTAAAGCCCCTGCTATAGATGACTCATGTTGTCTCCTAGATATCATTGATGAATGTGTCAAAGAACTTGAATACCAAGAGGACACCTACTCTGAGATGCTAAAAATTCAGACACCGACTATCCTCAAGAACGAAGACTGGAAACAAGAACACTTAGATGTCAACCTAAGCGAATGTTTAGCCTTAACACCCAATCCTGACTCAACTAATAAGAAACCCGGTATAGAACTTAAAACATTACCTGAAGATCTTAGGTATGAATTCTTAGATAAAGAACTCGAATGACCAGTTATAGTCAATGCCAAATTAGGAGAGATCGAAACCGAAAAACTTCTTAGTGTGTTAAGGAAATATCCAACCGCGTTAGGCTATAATATCTGAGATCTCAAAGGAATAAGCCCTTCTCTCTGTATGCACCGCATTATGCTGGAGGAGGACTGCAAGACTTCTAGAGAACATCAAAGACGAATAAATCCTATCCTAAGTGAAGTAGTTAAGAAGGAAGTGCAAAAACTACTAGAGGCAGGCATCATATACCCAATATCAGATAGCAACTGGGTCAGTCCAGTTCATGTGGTGCCTAAGAAAGGAGGTGTTACAGTTATAACAAATACAAAAGGCGAATCGGTAGCACAACATACGCAAACAGGATGGAGAATGTATATCGATTATAGAAAACTAAACAAAGCTACGCACAAAGACCATTTCCCATTACCATTCATTGATCAAATGCTCGAGCGTTTAGCCAAACATTCCCATTTCTGCTATCTTGATGGATATTCAGGATTCTTTCAAATTCCCATTCATCCTGACGATCAAGAGAAAACTACGTTCACATGTCCCTATGGTACCTTTGCATACCGGAGAATGCCATTTGGACTATGTAATGCACCTGCAACTTTCCAACGATGTATGATGGCGATCTTCGCAGATTTTTTAGACAGAATCATGGAAGTATTCATGGACGATTTCTCTGTCTGTGGAGAGAGTTTCGACGGATGTTTAACAAATCTTGAATTAGTACTGAAACGCTGTGTTAATGTCAACCTAGTGCTCAACTGGGAAAAATGTCACTTCATGGTAAGACAAGGAATCGTGTTGGGTCACATTGTATCAAACAGAGGGATTGAAGTCGACAAAGCAAAGATCGAAATTATCAAAAACCTTCAACCACCCAAAACAGTTAGAGAAATAAGAAGCTTTCTAGGACACGCGGGTTTTTACCGACGTTTTATAAAAGATTTCTCTAAAATCACCAAGCCACTAACTGAGTTATTAATGAAAGAGGCTGAGTTTATTTTCGACGATAAGTGCTTGAACGCATTCGAGACACTAAAAGAGGCCTTAATATCGACACCTATTATGCAACCTCCTGATTGGAACCTACCATTTGAAATAATGTGCGATGCGAGCGATTATGCTGTAGGCGCAGTCCTAGGACAACGCAAAGAAAAGAAGCTTCACGCTATCTACTACGCAAGCAGAACACTCGACCCCGCACAAATGAATTACGCCACTACGGAGAAGGAACTCTTAGCTGTGGTATTCGCATTGGACAAATTTTGTACCTACTTAGTAGGCGCTAAAATCATTATTTATACGGATCATGCTGCGATCCGATACCTAATAAGCAAGAAGGATGCCAAACCGCGATTACTCAGATGGATCTTACTCCTACAAGAGTTTGACTTAGAAATAAAAGACAAAAGAGGAACTGAAAACATGGTAGCTGACCATTTATCGAGATTAGATGGAATCCAAACCGAGAGTGTTCCCATAAACGAAGATTTCCCTTATGAACGCCTCATTGCCAAGCTAGAGACAAACCCTACCGACATTTTAGATCCACACAATGAAACTTTCACAACTGCGGTAGTAAAATCCATTTGTACTAATACCACATTACCATGGTACGCTGACTTCGTCAACTATTTAGCTGCCGGTGTTTTACCACCTGATTCGACGTACCAACAGCGGAAGAAATTTTTCCATGACCTTAAACACTACTTTTGGGATGAACCATTACTCTTTAAAAGAGGCGCCAATGGTATCTACCGTCGATGTGTTCCCAATGATGAAATAAACGACGTCATTTCCCATTGCCATTCCGCCCCTTATGGTGGAAACGCTAGTACATCGAAAACCTGTGCAAAAATACTTCAAGCTGGCTTCTTTTGGCCTACCTTATGGAAAGACGTCCACGTAGCAATTATGAACTGCGATAGATGTCAACGCACAGGAAATATATCTAGACGCGACGAAATGCCGCAAAAAGGAATCCTCGAAGTAGAAGTTTTCGATGTGTGGGGAATTGATTTCATGGGCCCTTTCCCCGCATCTTTTGGAAATAAATATATTTTGGTAACCGTCGACTATGTATCGAAATAGATTGAAGTCATCACCGCACCCACAAACGATACACCTGTGGTACTAAAACTATTCAAGAATATTATCTTCCCACGATTCGGTGTACCAAGACTAGTGATCAGCGATGGTGGCTCCCATTTTATCTCCAGAATCTTCGAAAGGTTACTTTCCAAATATGGTGTTAAACATCGCATAGCCACACCATACCATCCTCAAACGAGTGGACAAGTGGAAGTGTCAAATAGGGAGATAAAATAAATCCTTGAGAAAACCGTAGCCACATCCAGAAAAGATTGGTCCTCCAAGCTAAACGATGCTCTTTGGGCATATAGGACAACTTTTAAAACCCCTATCGGAAAACGCCGTTTAAATTAGTTTATGGAAAATCTTGTCATTTTCCAGTAGAATTAGAACATAAAGCTTACTGGGCAATTAAAACCCTTAACTTAAATTACAAGATTGCTGGAGAGAAACGAATATTAGATATCCATGAATTAGAAGAATTGCGTTTAGACGCTTATGAAAATGTTAGAATTTATAAGGAAAGAACAAAAAAATGGCACGATAAGCGTATCTCGCGGAAAGAATTTAAGGAAGGAGACATCGTACTCCTATTCAACTCTAGACTGAAACTTTTCCCGGGAAAATTACGTTCCAGATGGTCAGGACCGTTCGAAATTAATAAAGTTTTCCCAAGTGGTGCGATAGAAATTAAAGGAAATTCTATCGAACCATTCATAGTCAATGGCCAGCGCTTAAAGCACTACTTTAACGTCGGAAATCTCAACTATTCGGCTTATCTTCAGTTAAGTGAGCCACCTACCCCAATACCTAACTGAATAGGTACTATCTGTCAAGACATCGACATAAAACAAAGGCGCTTCGTGGGAGGCAACCCATGTTTTTACTTTAATTATTTTTTCTGCTTTAACATGCTTTTATTTTTCTTTTCTTTTTCTTAATCTTTAAAACATTTTCATGATTGCATTTCTTACTCCTTTCTATTTTTCTTCTGTTTTTATTTCTCCCTTTCATCTTTCTTTTTCTTTTTAATTTAACTTTGGCAATTTCCTAACCCGAAAATACTTACTTAATTTCCTTTTCTTTCAAACATTTATCAAATATTTTCAGGGGGGTATTTCTTTTACTTTCACATTTTGCGCTATGGATTGTGCAAACTTCATGAATGTCAAATTGCGAAGCCGACACCAGAGAAGACGGTTTGCAGACCTGGGTGAACGGGAGATGTGTCCTACTATATACGCAGATGATCATGCTATGGCTGCCCTTGGAATTCGTGAGAGTGTCATGTACTTGCTGCATCAGATAGGTTGGGACACCGCTCCTATCCGTCGAAGGTTCTGTACCTACAAAAGGCTGACTCTTGAGTTTCTCAGCACCTTGAGTTTCATTCCAAATCATGGAATGGGATTCAACCGTGGGTTGATTACATTCAGAATGTTTAACATGGATTACACTTACAACCTGCAGGAGTTTAGCCAGCTGCTTGGGTTCCCTTTTGGAACCGATGTTATCAGTATGACACAGGAGAACCTTTTGCCCGTATCTGAGCTTGACTATTTCTGGGGAAGCATTACTGGTATTAACCATCCTGAGCCGTCAGATCTGTACTCTGAATGCATTCATAACCCGGCTATCAGGTATTTCCACAAGATCATAGCCCACACTATCTTTGGCAAACAGCAAAATGTCACGTCTGTATCCCACGATGAGCTGTTTATTATGTATTGTGCATCCCAGAACCGTCCGGTGAACGGTGCAGCTTATATGCTCGCTAATATGGAGCGGATCATCCAGACTCCAAATGCACCGATCTTGTTGGGTGGGTTAGTTACCATGCTATCAAATGCAATTGGACTTCGCCGGCCTATGCTCGGTTCTGCTCCGCTTTATGGAATAAAGCCGATGGACATTGCATTTTGTTTCAACACTAGCATGATCGGCAACCTTGGACCAAATCAGTTTGACCTGCTAGTTAATCATCAGATCGTCCACCATTTTAAGCTTCCGGACCCAATCACCAGTGTGCACAACCGAGATAACTGGCTGTTTGACCTTCACCATCCTCCTTCACCACCCTCCTCACCATCTACAGTTGACATTTATGAGGTTCCAAACACTGCTATTTATGACAATAAACACATACACTCTCCAACGGTCCTGTAACGGTAATGATATTTATGACTCTGTCTGCGTTACGACCGTCACACCCCTGTGACGAGCGTAACGCGCCTCTTTACCTCATGATGAGCGTCACACCCTTGTGACGACCGTCACGCAGACAGAGACCACAACGGCTATTGCAGGGAACCGTTCCAACTTTCCTCTTTATAAACCCATTTCCTTCCTCCATTGTTACCACTTCACACGAAAAACTACCCATTCACTCCATTTTTCTTCCAATTTCTAAACTCCCAACACCACATTACCATCCTTACAATCTCCCATTCTCACATTCCCAAATCAAATCCTACCTCCACCATGGCAAACAACCCAAACCCTCAAGCCATCAATTTCAGAATCAGCGAACCAGGGGAGAATCAACGAGCAAAGTTCCAGAAATTTCAACGTCGAGGTCTCCAACCCACAAGGTACGTTGACATCGACTGCCTAAGGAGTTTGGGATTACTCGACAGTGTCCGCCGATTATTACAAAGCGTGGATTTGTGGAACCTCTGTCGCGAACCAAGACCAATCTACGAAACTCTTACTCTTGAGTTCTTGAGTTCGTTTGTTTACCTCACTCCGCCGGGTGTCACAAACCAACTGTCAGGCGTGGCAAAATTTCGCATGTTTGGCATTGAGCACGAGTTGCCTCAATCCGACATCGCGAGACTTCTGGGATTTTGTTCGGACGAAGGTGCTCATTTTCGGGTACCGGATAGTTTTAGTGAGGAGGCTTTCAACTTGTGGCACAGTTTAACGAACATCCGTGTCGAGTCCTACGACCACCTCAACGCCACCCACATTCACAATCCGGCCATCTGCTACTTCCATCGCATCCTTAGTAACACCATCTTCTCCCGCGACAGCAACCATAAGCTCAACTCCAAGGAGCTCTTCTTTTTACATTGCGCGTTCACTGGGCAAAAGATAAATGCCCCCCCGTTCCTACTTGCTCACATCCACTCTATTTGTGCTAGAGGTGGAAAACCTTTCTATTTCGGAGGGCTGGTTACTTCAATTGCCATTGGTCTGAATTACGGTGCTGCTCTTGCAACCTTGCCTTCTATGGCACCGGCTTTGCTAACCATGGACCACTGCAAAGCCGCACACCTCATCTACGAGCAGGAAGACGGCATATTCCACCCCGTAATCAGGAATATTGTCTATCAGAATATCATTTTGCCGAACAGGGACCGAATCGATCCAAGTAACCGAGCAAACTGGTTGTTCGACCCTGAAGTTCCCGCAGAGCCTGCACCTGCCCAAGAAGACCATCCTGCGGCCGCCGCAGACGATATACAAGAAGAGTTGGATAGTGCTCCGCCTGTCCATGACATTCCAGGATCCTCATCTGCACCTCCTCCTATCAATATTGAAGACATCCTCCGCGCCCTCCACATGCAAAATCAAATGAATGCGGCGCTTGAAAGGAGGCAAGCTGAGCAATTTGAGTCTCTGTGCGCCCAAAATGCTCAGATTTTGACTGGGCAGCGCAACATGAATGAGAGGTTAGATGAGGCGCTGTCAGAGCTTAATGCCTTGAGGATAGATATGAACACCTATGGCTTCCAAGACACCGAAACTGAAGCCACTCCTACCAGACGCTCTCGCACCAGGAGCAGAGGACGTGGTCACCTGTAGTCTTTCTTTAATTTCTATGTAATTTGTTATTTTTCTGTTTCATTTCTTTTCCTTTCGTTTTTGTAATTGTACTTCCCGCATATATACCGCAACATTGAGGACAATGTCGGATTTTGTGTGGGAGAGGTACCTTTCAATCTTTAATAAAACTAGTAAATTCTTACGATATGTCTCGATTCAAATTCTTCGCTTTACTTTGCCATACCGAAAAATTTTTATTTTCGCATTAGCCCGACATACCTATTTTAACGAAATCCCAGTTGAGGAAGCCGAAAACGACATAACAAGATCGATACGGTTCTGTCACTGTAGACTTCCTACTTACGCGATCCGTTTCAATAACCATTATACCGATATCTGGAGTTTCAAGTTCTAGAAGTAACCCCTAGTAGTTTATACTACCAGTCAGCACCGTCTTGACAAAAACCACGTGGAGAATCAATGAATATAAGTGTTTGATGCCTGATTCTAAAAATATCCTTCCTATCTCGCTGCTAAAAGAAAAGAAAATTTGTGTACCAAAATATACGGGCACATATAAGAGTTGAGCAAATAATGAAGGAATCCAGTGTTGGTTGGTTCAGAGATATCTGGTTTTGAACTCGGTAGGGCGTGCTACGGCCCGATCCCCCACAACCTCCAATTTGGATAACATATGTAGGGTTGCCACATTCATGTACCAGACCCCGTGCTAAAGGATCAAAGTCACTAACCGGTTACTCCACTACGTGCGTGCTAAGGCAAAGGGCTTAATGTGATTGCACCAGAACGAAACCGGGTGAAATAGATACGAGGAACTCCGGGCAGAGTTATAACGAAACTGTTGGATAGCTCGTTTAAAATGGAAGTCTACGGGTAAGCTTATTGCTTGCGTCACTAGTGTATCTTTAGTGTTTTACTCAAGTATTGGCCGAACCAACGAGGATTTCCCGAAACCACTTTAAAAATCCAAGGTATGTCATGCTTATGCGCTCGACGAAAACTTGTCCGACCTTTCGAATGACTATCTGCTTGAGGACAAGCAAAGGTTTAAGTATGGGGGAATTTGATAACGAGAAAACATATCGTATAATTAACATACTTTTTACCGATTTTATATTTCATTAAGTCGTCTAACCCCCGATTATTCCAAGATTATTTGTCTTTTTGCAGGTATAACACTTGTCGACTCAAACCGATGAAAAAGGACAACATGAAGAAGGCTAGACGAAAAACAAAGAGAAAAAGAATAAAAAAATACAAAGTTTGGACTTCTAGATCTGTGACGGTCGTCACGTCCCTGTGACGGGCGTAACACCCTACAACATAAGGAAACGCTCGTCACACACCACTGACGAGCGTAAGGCACCACTTCAGCGTGTGACGACCGTCACCCACCTGTGACGTCCGTCACGCGCGTGAAGGTGGACGTTATGCATGGATTGAGACGTGGGCGTGAAGGGCAGACTCGTTCTCCCTCTTTCTATTGAGTCCCCTATTTTCTTGCCACCACTATTAATGTTCCTATATTTTCTCCACGAAGACTTCATCAAGAATTCAAATTAAACTGCTGATTTTTCCTGCTATATATATGAGTACCAAGGCACAGTTCAAGGGTCGAAGAATTTTACTCAGAGCAAATATTTATTTTATTTTACAGTTATTTCCAATTTGCTTGTTTTGGAATTTTGTTTTCATTTTCTTGTAATTTTCATTCAAGGCCTTAGTTTCTATTTTCAAGTGTTAATTCTTCTTTCAAGAATTAACACGAATTTCTTACTGCAAGTCAAGCTCGAAGATTGGATTACTGTATTACCTCAAGATTACTATAGCATCTTTAATTCCAGGTTTTTTATATTGCAATTATTATTTATTCAGTTTTTATAATATGCCAATTATTGCCATAAATTATATTTTGAACTGTATTGTTGTTAAGTTAATTATGTCCGGCTAAATTATTAATACCGGTATGTGACCGTAAGAACTGAAAGAATTCAATGATACCTTGGCCAAAAATATTTATAAAACAAATTTCTGGTTTCCAATTTCCAAGATTAATTTAACTATCCTTGTCACGAGAGTGAGAGGTTAATTAACACGATTTTGCCACGAGAGTGGGAAATTAATTAAGGCAAGAACCTGCATGCGAGAGCTGGGGTTCAACCCAGATAGTGGTAACGAAGCATTAATTTTTAAATACACGAGAGTGTTTTAATAAATTAATTAAATTCAAATTGTTTTCAAAAAGTGTTATTAAATTTAAAGTGCATCCACTAGGTTTAGTAGCATGACTTATTTCATAAACACGAGAGTGTATGTCTCAGGTTTTTAAACAATTAGCTTTTACCGAAATACTTTATAGGCCAAGCGATTCATCGAATTCCCTAAGTCTGATTATCACATACCGGTATAATTAGTACTATTACTTTTAATTAAACTGTTTCCCCCAAAAATCGAATATTCATCGCTTAGTTAGACAAACTGTAGCATTAGATCGTATGCGATTGATCCTCAGTCTCTATGGGTTCGATAATATTTTAAAACTAGAACGACTGAACTGTATACTTGCAGTTAGTATCCCGACAGACTTATAAAGTCCCGATCAGATGGTCAACTATGTACGAACGATGTCAGACATCCAACAGATGATGGTAAACTATGTGGAAACAATTTCAGACATCCATATGAAGATGGTCAACTATGTGGGAACAATGTTCAGACATCCATAGGAAGATGGTCAACTATGTGTAAAGTATGTTATTGATGCATATGATGATGATGAATGGTGTGTGAACCATGTATGTGAGAAGTATGTGAGACATCCATAGGATCATGGTCAACTATATGCGAAGTATGTGAGACATCCATAGGATGATGGTCAACTATGTTTGAAGTATGTGAGAGATACATAGGATGATGGTCAAATATGTGGGAACTATGTTAGACATCCATAGGATGATGGTCAACTATGTCAGGAATCCATAAGATGATGGTCAACTATGTTTAAAGTATTCCAGAGATACATAGGATGATGTTGAATAATGTGTGAACCATGTGCTAGACATCAATAAGATAATGGTTAACTCTGCTTCAACTATGGCACCGATGGACAAAATATGGTGAACTCTGGTTCAGATATGGCACAAATGGATGAAGTATTATTAACTATGGATTAGATATGGAAGACATCCAATAAATAATGGTGAACTCTGGTTCAAATATGTCAGACATCCAACATACGATGGCAAAAATATCAGACACCCTTAGAAAGATGGTCAACTATGTGAGAACATTGTTCAGACATCCAAAGGAAGATAGTCAACTTTGTGTGAAGTATGTAAGAGATGAATATGATGATGAATGATGTGTGAACCATGTGAGACATCCATAGGATGATGGAAAACTATGTGTGAAGTATGTGAGACATCCAAAAGATGATGGTCAACTATGTGTGATGTTTGTGAGACATCCATAAGATGATGGTCAACTATGTGGGAACTATGTCAGACATCCATATAATGATGGCCAACTTTGTGGGAACTATGTCATAGATGCAATGGTTGATGGACAACTATGTGTGATGTATGTCAGAGATGCATAGGATGAGGGTGAATGATGTGTGAACCATGTGCCAGACATTTAAAGGACGATGGTCGACTCTACTTCAACTATGGCATAAATAGATGGAGTTTGGTCAAATTTGGTTCTAAAATGGCACAGATGGACATAGTATAGTCAACTATGGTTCAGATGTGACTGACATCCAACAAATTATGGTTAACTCTGGTTCAGATATGTCAGACATTCAATAAATGATGGTCAACAATGTATATACAATGCCAACATCAAACAAATGATGGTAAACTATGTGGGAACAATGTCACACTCCATACCAAGTTGGTTAACTATGTGGGAACAATGTTACACATACATAGGAAGATGGTCAATTATGTGGGAACTATGTCAGACATACACAGGATGATGGTCAACTATACGTGAAGTATGTCAGAGATGTATAGGATGATGGTGAGTGATGTATGAACCATGTTCCAGATATCCATAGGATGATAGTCAACTCTGCTTTAACTATGGCACAAACAAATAGAGCATGGTTAACTCTGGTTCAGATATGGCACAAATGGATGAAGAATCATCAACTCTTGTTCAGAAGTGGAAGTCATCCAACAAATGATGGTTAACTCAAGTTCATATATGTCAGATATCCAACAGATAATAGTAACCTATGTGTGAACGATGTCAGATATCCAACAAATGATGATCAACTATGTGAGAACAATGTTATACATCCATAAGAAGATGGTCAACTATGTGGGAACAATGTCAGATATGCATTGGAAGTTAGTCAACTATGTTTGAAGTATATCATAGATGCCTATCATGATGATGAATGATGTGTGAACCATGTGAGACATCCATAGGATGATGGTTAAGTATGTGGGAACTATGTCAGACATCCATAGGATCATGGTCAACTAAGTGTAAAGTATGTTAGTGATGCATATGATGATGGTGAAAGATGTGTGAACCATGTTCCAGACATCCATAGGATAATGGTCAACTCTGCTTCAACTATGGCACAGATGGATGGAGTTTCGTCCACTCTAGTTCATATATGGTAGAGATGGACGAAGTATGGTCAACTCTGGTTCAGATATGGCAAAAATCCAACAAATGATGGTCAACTCTAGTTAAGATATGTCACACATCCAACAGACAATGATCGACAATGTGTGATTGATATCAGACATCCAACTGATGATGATCAAAATTGTGGGAACAATTTTATACAACCATAGGAATATGTTCAACTATGTGGGAATAATGTTAGACATCCATAGGAAGATGGTCAACTATGTGTGAAGTATGTCAGAGATGCACAATATGATGATGAATGATGTTTGGACCATGTGCCTGACATCTATAGGATGATAGTCAACTATGTGTGAAGTATGTGAAACACCCATAGGATTATGGTCAACTATGTGAGAGATCCATATGATGATGGTCAACTATGTGGGAACAATGTCATACATCCATTGGAAGATGGTCAACTATGTGTGTAGTATGTAAGAGATGCATATGATGAAGATAAATGACGTGTGAACCATGTGAGACATCCATAGGATGAATGGAACCATGTGTAAATTATGTCATAGATAGTTAGGATGATGGAGAATGATGTGCAAACCATGTGCTAGACATCCATAGGATGATGGTCAACTATGTTTGAATTATGTGAGATATCCATAGGATGATGGTCAACTGTGTGGGAACTATGTCAGACATCCATAGGATGATGGTCAACTATGTGGGAACTATGTCAAACATCCATCAGATGATGGTCAACTATGTGTGAAGTATGTCAGAGATGCATATGGTGATAGTAAATGATGTATGAATCATGTGCCAGACATCCATAGGATGATGGTAAACTCTGCTTCAGCTTTGGCACATATGGACGGAGTATGGTCAACTATGGTTTAGATATGACACAAATGGACGAAGTATCATCAACTTTAGTCCAGATATTATAGACATCTAAAAAATTATGGTCAACACTGGTTCATATATGTTAGACATACAATATATGATGGTCAACTATGTATGAACGATGTTAGACATCCAACAAATGATGGTCAACTACGTGGGAACAATGTCAAATATCCATAGGAAGATGATCAACAATGTGGGAACAATGTCAGACATGCATATTAAGATGGTCAACTATGTGTGAAGTATGTCATATATGCAAAGGATGGTGATGAATGATGTGTGAAATATGTGAGACTTCCATAGGATGATGGTCAACTATGTGTGAAGTATGTGATACATCCATAGGATGATGGTCAACTATATGTGAGACATTCATAGGATGATGGTCAACTATTTGTTAAGTATGTGAGAGATCCAAAGGATGATTGTCAAATATGTGTAAAGTATGTCAGTGATGCATATGATGATGGTGAATGATGTGTGAACCATGTTCCATACATCCATAGGATGATGGTCAACCCTGCTTCAACTATGGCACAAATGAACGAAGTATGGTCAACTCTAGTTCAGATATGGCACAGATGGACGGAGTATGTCAACTGTTGTTCAGATGTGGAAGACATCTAAAAATGATGGTTAACTCTGTTCATATATATCAGATATCTAACATATGATGGTTAACTTTGTGTGAATGATGTCAGACATCCAACAGATGATGGTCAACAATGTGGCAACAATGTCAGACATCCATAGGAAGATGGTCAACTATGTGGGAACAATGTCAGACATCCATAGGAATAAGGTCAACTATGTGTGATGTATGTCAGAGATACATAAGATGATGATGATGAATGATGTGTGAACCATGAGAGACATCCATAGGATGATGGTCAATTATGTGTCAAGTATGTGAGACATCCATAGAATGATGGTTAACTATGTGGGAATAATGATAGACATCTATAGGAAGATGGTCAACTATGTGTGTAATATGTCAGAGATGCATATTGTTGTACCCCAAAATTCACCCTCACATTTATCAAGAATTTTCTCACAAGATCTCCTTAGACTCAAGACTGCACTAGGGTTTGATCAGCTCAAGACACCTCCTTAAACACTAATGACCAAAATTAGGGTTTGAGATTGAACAAGGATTTTTGAACTTCCAATTCCCCATATGCCTTTCATGGATCATTATGGAGCCCAAATATTACTCATGTCAAGTTTCAAGCTTTGGATCACACTTTTGCTCAGTCAATTGAGCAGTTGACCTAAAAATCAACTGTATTAGGGAAAAAGTCAACTATGGCCAATTTACAGTCAAAATTCAATTTTTTTTATCCAAATCAACATTTTAAACTTATATGTATCATTTGATCAAGTTTGGACCATAATTCCTTAAAAAATTTGATCAAATCTTCAAAAGGGCAAAATGGTCAAAATT
Organism: Vicia faba; assembly: GCA_948472305.1. NCBI lineage: Eukaryota > Viridiplantae > Streptophyta > Magnoliopsida > Fabales > Fabaceae > Vicia > Vicia faba. Next base: position 626,707,847 of record OX451735.1, on the reverse strand, counting down.
AGGGTTTTGATTGGGAAAGGGCAATTTCTGATTTTTTTTACCTAGAAAATGGTCAACTGGTTTAAGGAATGATCTCAAGAGTCCAATTGCATCATTTTGACCTAATGAAATAGTTCAAAACATTGCAAGTCCGTTAGATTGACAGATAAATTTTTTAGTCAACTGATCAAAAATCAATTGTATACTGAAAAGTCAAACTTTTGACTTTTTTGGTCAAATTCAAGTGCCAAAGATCATAATTCATCAAAACATATCAAAATATGAAACTTATTCATCAAGAAATCAAAAATTAAAGATTTCATTTTGAAAAGTCAAAATTTTTAAACTTAGAAATTTTTCTAACTGTTGGAAATTTCATATTTTTTCACAACTTTGAACAAATTTTTCACCATGATGCAAGATGATTCAAGAGAAACTTCCAACATGAAATTTTTATATCTCCGTGAAATTTAAAACTTTTCTTTACACAAATCCTTCCAAATGTTCTTGGATCTCAAGTTATAATTTTATGAACATAGGGTCATGAAACAAAACACTTAGTGAAATTTTGCCCTAATTTAGTCAGGATTTTGACCCAACTTCATGGCACTTTTTCATATAGTTCCAAGGGGAATCTTCAAAATAAATTCAAATATGGGTTGTATAGCACATTGAAAGCTTTCCAAAATGTCCAAGAACTCCTTGAGATCATTCTTAAGTAGGGAGAATCGAAGAGATGAAGTTAGGGTTTTATCACTTTAATTACAAGTCATTTTAGTGATGAACAAAATTCAAATTCAAAGTTGTGCTGCATTAAATCTACTTTTCAGGCGTCAAAATTGTTAGGCACTCCATAATTAATGGTTTACATAGCTGTTAGATGCCTCACTTCAAGCATTCAATGCATGCACATGCTTTTTATCCATTTTTGGAAGAAAGGTTACATTGCCATTTTGATAAAGTGACTTTTCGTATAAAACTTGTTCTTGAGCCTTGCACTTGTTCTCTTCTGATCAAACAGGCCCTATAACTCATAAGAAATGTTTCAAACACTTACAATCACCTATCCCATGCTTGTGCCTCATCTTGAAACTTGTTTCCCTCTTTTCTTCAAAATCAAGTAACCTAGCCAAAAGATAGAAACTTGTACTTCTGACTTGCCAATGCACTCTAACACTTTTGTTTATACATACACAAACCATTTGACACAAACACACGAATTCTCAAGCCTTGAAAACACTTAGAACTCAGAATCACACTTCAAACTTCCATTTTCACACAAACTGACCAAAAACTTAAAACTCATAATCTACTCGTGCTTTTCTTGGCCTTCTGGTTTCTAAAGTTTCTAAACATCACATATAATCAATCCCACACCCTGTTATAGAACTGTAACACCATTAACACCATCCTCCATTTCCAAAAACAGAGCTCTGCACATTGACTTCTCCAGACCATTTCAGCCATCCATTGTTCAAGCTAATCATTGCATTAGTTTCCTGGGACCTCATGGAAGCTAACCTGATCATCACCATCACTTGAAACAAGCTCAAACTCAAAACACGATTTCTAGTTTTGAGGTAAGTTTTCTCAACTTTGAACTCTTCATACAGGAATCACCAATAATTTATTTGTGAATAAAACATGTAGATATCATTGCCCTGAAGCTAACCATGTCCATAGTTTCCATTAATTTTGCTTGAACTTAGAGAATTTTGAAACTGAAATTTCTGAGATTTTTAGGATTCAGATTAGGGCCATTAAAATTCATGCTTATCTTTGATCTATAGTTTTAATGCTCTACATTTCTGAAACCGTGAGAAAATTTGCTGCAAGTTTCATGTTTACAGTTTTCATTTTTGATGAGAAATGAGCAAGTTACAGTTGGTCTGGATGGAAATTGAAGATGAAGTCATCAGGGCGGGTTTTGCCTTGTATATTTATTGTTTTGCTTATGTTAACGGATGTATAGCCACCCCAGTGGTAGAAGCGCGCACCTGTACTCTTTGGGACCTGGGTTCGAGCCCCAGTGGTACCCTTTTTGCATTTTTTTATACATATTTTGCATTTCTAACCTTTTTTGAGCGCCTGAGCCTTATTGGGCTTTGTTTTGTTTTATTTTATTTTTTTGCTTAATAACCCCCTTGCAGGCTGTTGGCACCCCTGGCCTAATTTATTTTATTTTTCTTATTTTTATTTTATTGATTTCCTTAATATATTTTCTAAATACTAAAAAATCATAAAAATACAAAAAATGATAGATTTATATTTTGGCTTATTTTATTTTTATTTTTTCTCACAAAAAAATATTTTTATTAACTATACTTTATTTATTTTTACTAATTTCTCTTGTAAATTTAATTAATACTATGTTTTTTTCATTTTATTTTCTTTCACACCATTTAAAATATATTATTTTAATATTAAAGGCTAAAAATATTTTATAATGTTATAAATATTTTTAAGACAAAAAACTACCAAAAAAACACTTTTCTTAAACTTATTTTCTTAATAGAACTAAGGTTTTATTTAAAATCTTTTCCTAATAAATTTAGGTTTAATTAACTATTTTCTTTAATTAATTAGGTTAAGACAATTTCCCTTTTTCTCTTGAAAATCAAACAAAGATCCATTTTCTTTATATTTTGCATTTTTGTACATTTATTCATTTTGTACATTGTATCCATTTAAATTCCTTGTACATTGATACCAATTCAATATGGTTGTAATAGACTAATTAGGTTTAAAATTCTTGCAATCCCCATTCAAATTGTACACCCCCTCCCCACAAATGTTGTAAAAGCGTAGTAACTTTAAATTCGGCAATTTATTGCTTTTATATATAACATGCTAGTAATTAGGGTTTGTATGAAAGACTAAAACCAATCAATTAGAAAACCTCAATTCAAGACAAAAACAAGCATGAAAACATTACACTTGCACACAAGCACCCCTAGGGCTACTCCACTTGGTTGCCTTATACAAAATGGCCATATTACGCATGTAAGGTATCTTAGCAAAACCAAGCAAATACAAGATCATGGTCCCTCGATGACGCTAACTAAGTTGCCTTTCAAAAGATCTTAGTCCCTAAAAAATAATGATAAGATACCTTGCAACATTGCTAATCATGGTTATACGATGACCCACGCCCGTCCCATTTACATCCAAAGATAGGGTTACTTACCAAATCAATGGTAAGAAAACAATGTTAAAGGAAAAGAAAATGAACAAGAAAGACTTTTGAGTAGGTAAAATGCTCCGAATTACTTGCTCCATTTCAAAACAAACATCCTTGCTATTTTGAAAATAATCACCTACACTTTCAAACATCTTACAAAATTGAAAATATTTTCAAAAGATCAAACATCTTTGTATATATTCTTACAAACAAGAATCATTACAAAGATTCCCTAAACAATGGCCTCTTTACAAAATACTTTCAAAAACCACACAAAGCACAATTTCAAACAAAAAGCAAGTGATCTAGCAAGTAACTAAGAGCCCATGGAAAAGCATGAATGAAAAGGGTGTTAATACCTCCCCGTTTCATAATCTACCCCCCGAACTCAAGAAACAATCTCAAAGGTCTTTCCTGTGCTTTTTCACCTTTCCTTTTGGATAAAAGAAAAGTCGGTGGCGACTCTTGCTAACAGCAACATTTGCGATAAAACGCAAAACCTTCAAGTTAGTTCTCCTACCGTATCACAGAACTGGCGACTCTGCTGAGGAAAATTCTAGAAGTGGGGTTACCTTAGGGTTAGATCATATTTACTTGCTTGCATTGTTTTATTTGTATGCTTTAGATTATGGTTCTTTGTTTGGGTTTGAATCCTCTACCCGGATTTGGGATACATTATAGGTAAGTAGCAATACATTGTGGAAATTGTGAGGGGTATACTGACATGGTCTAAGAAATAGCTACATTAATGCGACATATTTGTGGGTACCAGTAGCCTTTGAGTTAATCAAAGAGAATACGAGGCCGCTGAGTGATGTCATGAAGCACTAATGAACTTCTAGAACCTTTACTTGACCAACTTGGCCTTTAGGATGTAGTGAGATGACCGACTTTAGTGCAGTCCGAACTTGGTAGATACTCGATACAACACTCATTGAGGTTTGGTTTCTTGGGATATTCTGGTCGCCATTAAAGAGGCTTGTGCTGAAACAATGACAAAGGAAACATACCAATGATATTGAGCTCCTTAGAACCCAGTTACTATTACTAGGACAGGTTTGAGCCAACTAAACTTCAAGAGGATACTTACCTATGAAACTCCATGCAAGCCTAAACCTAAGGACTTGTTATCTTTGTTTGTATATACATACTTGTACATAACATCATGAACATCATAACATCATACACATTCACTAACCATTTCAATGATTTTGGGATTCATCTTTGTTCTTGTTTTGTAGGATATGGATTCTCTTCGCAGAAAAACTATTCAAACCAACCTTGTAAGGATCCCTCTACAACTTAAGGAGCTAGCTTCAAGGATTCCTGAAAACTCTCCATTAACTGAGAGACATGGTCGCCTACTCAACTTGGTTACCTCCAACACAGATGAGGACATGATGAAGGTGCTCTTTCAGTTCTTTGATCCTTTACACCATTGCTTAACATTTCTCGACTATCAACTTGTGCCTACTTTGGAAGAATTCTCCCGACTCTTGAGGATTACCATTATAAATCAACTACCTTTCAATGGTACGGAAAGAGATCCAAAGCCGGAAGATATTGCTCAAGCTCTACACTTGCACTCATCTGATGTCACAACTCATTGGGAAACAAGGATTGGTGTCAAAGGTTTCCTAGAAAAGTTCTTGTTCGAGAAAGCCCAAAACTGTTGGAACTCCTTGTGGCTCTCCTCATCTATGGGATGGTTTTGTTCCAAATCCTGACCAACTCATAGATGTTAACACCGTCAAAATGTTCATATCCCGCAACCCAGTGCCTACTTTGTTAGGAGACATCCTACACACTTTTCACACTCGCACAATAAGGAAAAGGGGTGTTCTTATATGTTGCACTCCTCTCTTGGTAAGATGGTTTATTTCGCATCTTCCCCAATCTGTATTAAAGAACGAGCAAGGTTCAAGGTGGTCACAAAGGTTGATGACGCTCAAACATTCAGACATTCATTGGTGTTCCCGATCTATAGAGAATGTTACTATTATCGACCGTTGTGGAGAATTTCCCAATGTCCCTTTACTTGGAATTAGGGGAGGTATCACCTACAACCCCTTCTTAGCCTTAAGACAGTTTGGTTACGCCCGAAGGGATGTCCCGCATGAGATGCTCATTCAAGGTTTGATATTTGACTACGAGAACGACGATCAAGGTCTTCGCCAGAGATTTATCCGAGCTTGGAGGATGTTGAAAAAGGTAGATAGCAAGACATTTTTGGGCATAAGAATTCCATCCCTCTTGAGCCTTACCTCAAATGGGTACGAACTCGTGCTCAAAGTCTAATGATGCCTTATCCCTCCATTCTCCCAGTAATCATTAAGCCTGTTATGGAAGGGGTTGTTCCATACGCCATCCTACATCCTGACATGCCCACCTCTCCTGAAGACTTACAAAGAGATTGGATACAACTCAAGGGGGAGCGAGATACTTTCGAAGCCCAATTTTACGCTAGCGAGAAGAAGGTTTTGGAACTCACTAATCAACTTCATGAGGAGAGGAACCTGAATGCCTACATCGCACCAAAGAGGATGCGTACTACCTTTTTATCTTAGAGTTTTTGTATTTATTTTTCCCAAGGAGGCATTGATGTACTCAAGCTTTAATTTATTAAGATAACGTGTGTTTCCTTTTTGTATAAAACAAATTTGAATCCTTAAAATCCTTGAAATCATTGCATATGCACTTGCCATTCATCATAACATAAACAGGTTTCTCGCAACAAGTCTCCTCATCTTTCTACTGTTTATTTCAGTAAGATGGATCTCGAGCAAACAGTGAAGGACCTCCAAGCTCAAAATTACCAGTTTCAACAAATGTTATTAACTCTAGCCAAAGGACAGGAAGAGTTGAAGACCTTGCTGGTTGAAGAGAAAAAGAAGAAAGCAAAGAAAGTAACCGGAATTCTAAATATGGGAAGAAGATTTCCAAGGGCAAGCAAGAAGGACCCTAGACTTTGCAACGTCATTTGGTGAGAAAGACAATCAAGATGGGAAAGGCAAGGAAGCAGTAGTCTAGCTAGATTCAGAAGAGGAAGAGGAAGAAGAAGATTATTCTGAAGAACAATACCCTCTGGATGACGACAAGTATAAGCATCTAGAAGAACGGTTAAGTGCAATGGAAATCCAAAAAGTTCCTGGATTGGACTTTGAGGAGTTGGAATTAGTATCGGGGATTGTCATTCCTCCAAAATTCAAAGCACCTGTGTTCGCCAAATATGACAGAGTTTCATGTCCCAAAATGCATCTCTGGTCTTATGTGAGGAAAATCCAGCCTCATATTGTTGACAAGGATCTATGGGTACAATTCTTTCAAGACAGTCTGTCTGGAACTCTACTTGATTGATTTTATCAGTTAGAAAGAGCTAATGTTCATAACAGGGAAGACCTGGCCGCTGCCTTTTACAAACAATACCAATACAACGCTGATCATGCGCCCACCTGTACTCAACTCCAGAGTATGGTCATGGTTTCAAGTGAAGGCTTTAAGGACTACGCGCAAAAATGGAGGGACTTAGCAGGAAGAGTACAACCTCCCCTATCTGAAAGAGAGTTGGTAGATATTTTTTTGGGCGCCTTGTCTGGTCCCTTCTTTAATCACTTAATTGGGAGTTCATCGGCAGGTTTTACTGAATTGATATTAATCGGAGAAAGGGTGGAAGCCGGGATAAAGAATGGGAAGATTCAAGAAGATGCATCCTCTGCTACTGTAAGGAAACCATTCATTGGAAATAAAGAAGTTGTTGTTGTATATCCTCAGTGAAATCAAGACAGGGCTGAACGTCGTCCGATGGTGGGGGTTGTCATGATTCCTAAACCTTCGCCTGCTCAGCAAAGTAGCAACCAGCCAAGAACGGAAAGACCAGTCAGACAGTTCACCCGAATTAACATGACACTATCTCAAGTATTGCCACATTTGTTAAGATCCAATCTAGTTACTTTGAAAGAAGCTCCAAAGAACCCTAACACAACCTCTCCTCACTATCATCCTAATGCCCGCTGTGCATACCATTCTGAGAGTCCCGACCATGACACTAACAATTGTTGGGCTCTAAAGAACAAAGTACAAGACCTCCTTGAAGATAAAAAGATTGAGTTCGATGTGCCAGAAATGCCGAATGTTATCACTGCCCCAATGCCCAGGCACCACCGTGATGTCAACGCTGTTGAGGAAGATATGTTTGTTACTTCAGTTGATGAACTTGTGACCCCACTCCTAACTATAAAAAATAATTTGTTGAGTGTCGATGTATTCCCAGGCTGTGATGAAAGCTGTCATTTCTGTTTGTCCTCACCAACCAGTTGTCATTTATTAAAAGCAAGCATTCAATGTCTAATGGATGACAAGGATATTTTGTTCTAGAAAACCTCTATTCCAACTGTTTCTTATAATGATGTTTTAATAGTGACCATTTCCGACAATTCTTCTAGGGTCTCCACCAAAAGACCCGTTAGAATTACATCAGTTACTAAAGTAGCTCCGTTGATAATTACAATGCCTGGACCAATCCCGTATTCATTAGACAAAACTGTCCCATGGAATTATAGAGGTGATGTCTACTACCACGGTATCAAGCAAGATTAGCCAGCTGCTGAAATTCAAGTTCTGAGAAAGTTGACTCTGACGTCAGTAATATCGCAGGGACTAGTAAGATAACCCGAAGTGGAAGAGTTTTCTCTCCAGAAATTGCTCCTCCAAAAGCTGTTTCTGGACCCATAATTATTCCTATTGGTGTTTCTCGTCCAAAGGCTATTCCTAGTCCTACAATCATCTACGCTAATACTCCTCTTGACAAAACTGTTACAATCCCTGTTATCACCCCTACTGACATTCCTGCTGCCGAGTTAACCGAGACTTGACGTAAAGGTATTCTGGTTGAGCCTGTCCAGACGAAGGCACAATCAGTAGCTATCCCTGAGACCTCCCAAAAAGAGATGGAGGAAATTTTAAAGATCATAAAAAGAAGTGACTACAACGTAGTCGATCAAATGGGGCAAACTCCATCAAAAATTTCGATGCTGGCTTTATTATTATGTTCTGAGGAGCATGCAAAGGCCTTGGTGAAATTCCTTAAAACTACCCATGTACCCCAAGAAACATCTGTCGATCAGTTCCAAGACTGCGTAGCCAGCTTAACTGCAGATAATGGTTTAGGTTTTTCGGATACTGATTTAACTCCAAGGGGAGGAAGCATAACGAGGCATTGCATGTCTCAGTCAAATGCAAGGGAAAAACCTTGGCCCATGTCTTGGTTAACACCAGTTCGTCTCTGAATGTGTTGCCTAAAAAGGCTCTTGATAGGATTGATTGTGAAGGATTGACCCTGAAACCAAGCAACATAGTAGTGAGGGCCTTCGACGACTCAAAAAGGATGGTGCATGGGGAAGTGGACATCACCATAAAAGTTGGAACACAAACATTTGATTCAAATTTTTATGTAATGGATATTATCCCTTTATATTCCTGCTTATTAGGCCGACCGTGGATCCACAATGCTGGTGTCGTTACCTCAACGTTGCATCAAATGCTGAAATATCCAATTCAAGGGAAAATCAACACTTTTCATGGAGAAGAAGAGTATATGGTCAGCCATCTAAATTCCTTCAGATATGTGGAATTATATGGTGAATTTATTGAAACTCCATTCCAGCACTTTGAAGAAGTCCCACAGACTGTGGCAGTAACCAAGGTTATGTCTCATGTTCCCAAGATCACGAGGCCTCCACTCAAGAAGTCATCTTTGAAAGATGCCAAGGCAGTGATAGAAGAAGGTGGGTGCACTATTTGGGGTCAACTCCCAGATATCCCATACAAATATGACAAATTCGGTTTGGGTTTCACTTCAGGAGCCCAGAAAGCCGTACGCCGCGCTCGTGCCAGAGGACCACCCTTGAAGATCAACAACCACCAAACCAATGCAATGGAGGATGATGAAGAGAACTATAACCTAGAGGAGTGGATTTTCCAAACTGTCAGTGGAGGGCTCAACAACTGGGAGGCTAGATATTTTGTCCCGATCACGTTTATCCCACAGTAATTTGTCTTTAAATTTTGTCAGATCTGTAATATTAAAATAATTCAGACTCTTATAACCTCGTGTCTTACCCGAGGAACAATAGTCCATTTGTAAGGGTTATTATCTCATTTCCATATGACATCAATGAATCATGCACGTTTTTTGCATACAAAATTTGTGCTCATTGTTTTTATTTTTAAATTTTCATTTCTTTCAAAGATAGATATACTCTTACACACACTCACACTCACAATGCAGGTCTACATCCACTCGGGATCCCATGGGTAATGGTTCTGCTATGGCCTTCTGTGATTTTGAAAATCTAATCTACCAAGTCGAAGACGAAGGTGAGGAAGATTATGAAGTACCAGGGGAACTCGCCAGGTTATTACAACAAGAAGAGAGGACCATTCAGCCCCACAAAGAGCCAGTGGATACAATTAACCTAGGTACTGAAGAAGACAAAAGAGAAGTCAAGGTGGGTAACAATATGGAACCCAGTGTCAAGGAGCGTCTGATTCAGTTATTACACGATTATGTTGAGGTCTTTGCCTTTTTATATGAAGACATGCTAGGATATGATGCAGATATCCTGGTACATCGTCTACCAACAAAAGAAGAATGTCCACGATTAAAACAAAAGGTCCGCCACATGCGACCAGACATGTCAGAGAAGATCAAAGCATAAGTCATGAAACAATTCAACATCGAATTCTTGGTCGTCACCTCCTAGCCGCAATGGGTTGCCAGTGTTGTTTCTGTGCCCAAAAAGGACGGTAAGGTATGAATGTGCAAGGACTACAAAGATTTGAATAGGGCAAGCCCTAAGGATGATTTCCCACTTCCCCACATTGATATTCTAGTTGACAATACGGTACAACATAAAGTGTTTTCTTTCATGGACAGTTTTTTAGGCTACAACCAAATCAAAATGGCGCCTGAGGACATGGAGAAAACAACCTTTGTCACACAGTGGGGCACATTCTGCTACAAGGTTATGCCATTCAGACTGGAGAACATTGGGGCAACCTATCAGCATGCCATGATAGTTCTATTTCACGACATGATACATCATGAAATAGAGGTCTATGTGGACGACATGATAGCTAGATCTCAAACAGAAGAAGAGCATCTTGATCATTTACAGAAACTGTTTGACAGGTTAAAGAAGTACAAGCTGAGGTTGAACGCAAATAAATGCACATTTGGGGTGAGGTCCGGTAAACTCCTAGGCTTTGTTGTCAGCAATAAAGGAATCGAAGTGGATCCCGCCAAGGTAAAAGCGATACAAGAGATGCCTTCTCCTCGTACTGAGAAGGTAGTCAGAGGATTCTTGGTACGTTTAAACTACATTTCTATATTCATTTCTCACCTGACAGCTACTTGTGAACCAATCTTCAAGTTACTGAAGAAAGATCAAGTAGTCAAATGGAATAATGAGTGCCAAACTGCCTTTGACAAGATCAAAGAGTACCTACAAGAGCCTCCTATTTTGATGCCACCAGTCGAGGGAAGACCATTGATCATGTATCTGACTGTTTTGGAAAATTCAATGGGGTGTGTGCTGGGGTAGCATGACGAGTCTGGCCGAAAAGAGCACGTTATTTATTACCTGAGCAAAAAGTTTACCGACTATGAAACAAGATATTCACTGCTCGAGAAAACTTGTTGTGCTCTGGCATGGGCTGCTCGCCGGCTAAGACAGTATATGCTGACTCATACTACCTTGTTGATATCTAAAATGGATCCAATAAAATAAATCTTCAAGAATCTTGCACTCTCTGGGAGAATAGCGAGATGGCAGATGATCTTGATAGAATATGACATACAGTATACTACCCAGAAAGCATAAAGGGCAGTGTACTAGCTGATCACCTTGCTCACGAAGTTGTGCGTGACTACCAGTCCATGAAGTTCGAATTCCCTGATGAATACATCATGATGGTAAACAACTATAAAGAACTCAGACCGTATAACGGACCTGAACAAGGATCCTGATGGACCCTTGTTTTCGACGGGGCATCCAACCCACTCGGCAATGGTATTGGTGTTGTACTTATATCTCCTAAAGGATGTCATACTCCATTTACTGTAAGACTTTACTTCAATTGTACAAATAACATGGCAAAATATGAAGCATGCATCTTTGGTCTCAAAGCTGCCATAGATTTGGGGATTAAATCCTTAAATGTATTCGGAGATTCACCTTTGGTCATCAGCCAGATCAAAGGGGAATGGGACACCAAACACCCTAACCTTATACCTTAAAAAGAACACGTGCTGACATTGATCCCACATTTTGGGAAGATTACCTTCGAGCATTTCCCGCGCGAAGAAAATCAGCTAGCAGACGCACTAGCCACAATGTCATCCATGTTTAAACTTAAATGGAATAAAGAATCTCCCCAGATCATGATTGAACGAATGGACGAACCAACTCACTGTCACGAGATTAATACTGAAGAAGTAGTGGACCAGCCTTGGTTTCACGAAGTCAAGAGGTATCTCGAGGCTCAAGAATATCCGGAAGGAGATTCAATCAATGATAAGAAGTTCTTAAGGAGATTCTCTGCTAAATTCTTCCTTAGTAACAGAATTCTCTACAAACGTAACCATGACTCTGTTTTGCTTCGGTGTGTAAACAAGGTTGAAGCTGAAAAGATCACGGCTGATCTACATGAGGGCACTTTTAGCACCCATTCCAGTGGGCATACGATGGCAAAGAAAATCCTACGGGAAGGCTATTACTGGTCTACCATGGAAGCAGATTGCTATCAACACTCTCGAACCTGACACAAGTGTCAGATCTATGCTGACAAGGTGCACGTACCTCCGGTTCCTCTGAATGTCTTGACGGCTCCTTGGCCCTTCGCTATGTGGGGCATCAATATGATTGGTGAAATCAAACCCACAGCCTCTAATGGACACTGCTTCATCTTAGTGGCCATTGACTATTTTACAAAGTGGGTTGAGGCAACCTCTTTTGCTTCCGTTACCAACAATGTTGTCGCCCAGTTCATTAAACAGAATCTCATCCGTCGATATGGTATCCCAGAGAGGATCATCACAGACAATGGTACGAATCTAAACAATATTATGATCATCGCCCTGTGCGAGAAATTCAAGATCCAACATCATAATTCTTCCCCTTACCGGCCCGAGATGAATGGTTCTGTTGAAGCTACAAATTAGAATATCAAAAAGATCATACAGAAAATGGCAGTCACGTACAAAGACTGGCATGAGATTCTACCATTCGCTCTCCACGGGTATCGTACCACGGCACGCACATCAACTGGGGAAACACCCTACTCTCTGGTATACGGCATGGAGGTTTTCTTGCCTATTGAGGTCTAGATCCGCTCTCTGAGAATTATAAAGGATGCAGGGTTGAATGAAGACTATTGGATCCAGACTCGACTTGATCAACTAAACTTGATTTATGAGAAAACACTTACTGTTGTATGTCATGGTCAAATGTATCAAAAACGGATGATCAAGGCTTTCAACAAAAAGGTCAGACGCCAAGTGTATCAAGTCGGGGATCTGGTGATCTAACGTATCATACTTCCGCAAGGTGATCCTAGGGGTAAATAGACTCCTACATATGAAGGACCATTTGTAATCAAAAGCATATTCTCTGGTGGAGCAATGACCTTGGCAACCATGGATGGTGACGACCTGCCGCACCCTGTGAACACGAACATAGTCAAAAGATACTATGCATAAAGAGACCCGCTAGGTTGACACACCTAGGAAAAACAAGGGCATCCCAGAGTACAAAAAAGGTTCAGGCAAAAATTAGGGATAAAACAAAAAAATTTGTACACCCGGAAAGCTGAAAAATCGAAAGGGCGGCTTGGGCAAAAAAGGGTATCCCGGTGGACTGAAAACCCGAAAGGGCAGTCCAGGCAAAAGATATTGAATTAAAGCGTATGACTATGTCCTATCGGATCACCTTACGGACAACCTGCAAACTCGACATTTCTGATCAATCCAATCAGCTACGGACAAGGAAACAAATAGATAAGATGCTCAAAGACACGAAGGCTATAGCAGAATGGGAATCCCCTGGGATTATTGCACATAGCTATCTTTTCTTTGTATCAACATTTTCATTTTTTACGAAGGCATTCTCTTACTAGAATGTTTGTCTAATTGTACAAAAATACTTACTCAAAGTCAATACAAAGATATCCCTTTGAAAGTGCAAAACTATCTGTTTTCTTTACTCTTGTGTTTTGTTTACAAAAACGTCCAATGATTTATTTTTGAACATATGCATTTGAACATAATTACTGTTTACAAATAAAAAAATCGAAAGACAATCACTGATGGCTTTAAGAGATAGGGAAATCTCTCCAAGTTGTTTCCATAAAATTCCCCGCAGTATGCAGTTTAATCCCCAGCGGAATAAAGCTTCTAGTTATCAATCCCCAGTAGAAGTCGTCAATTTCTCAGGATTCCCCAACAGGATTTTACAAGCAGTGTACAACGTTTCCCTTACAACAGAGTTTATTTCTCTAAAAGGAAATTCATCAACACTTCAACTTCACAACATGAAGACTTACACTCCATATCCTCGGTAGCAGTCATGGATTTATTTTCCCCTATCCAACAGCAGTGCAGCAGATTAGCTCACATACGCATACATCGCATCCATATATAGTAAACATTGATAACACGAATGCATGTATCACAATCTCATTACACCATGCATTTCATACAACATGACATTGCATATTATCTAACATTTTACCCATTTCAGGATAAGGTTAATCAATAGCTACCATTAAAAATGTTCAAAGGCCTTTCAGATACAGTTCAAATATGCTTCAGACATGGATGCCATTCTGATATTCATTCAGATTCAAGCTTTCAGATATAGTTCAGATATGCTCCAGATACGGATGCCATTCTGATACTCATTCAGATTCAACTTTCAGATACAATTCAGATACGCTCCAGATACGGATTCCATCTTGATACTCATTCAGATTCAAGCTTTTAGATACAGTTCAGATATGCTCCAGATACGGATGCCATCCTGATACTTATTCAGATTCAACTTTCAGATACAGTTTAGATACGCTCCAGACACGGATGCTATTCTGATACTCATTCAATTTCAGCTTATAGATATGGTTCAACAATCATTTCTGGATGGCATCTACAAGCCCATCTCCAACAACTTTCCATCATCTCTCCAAATGTCATCTTTAAGCCCATTCCCCCTACCATCGACCATCACATCACCGAGTGCAAATTTCTGGGCACTCTAGTGTCCAATCATATTCCACCTTCGAGTCACGAATGGAAAAACTTGCCAATCTAACTCTTCAGGATTAAGAAGATTGAACAGGGGAAGCTGTTGCACCCCAAAATTTTCCCTCTCTTTTATCAAGAGTTTTCTCACAAGATCTCCTTTGGCTCAAGACTGCACTAGGGTTGATCAGCTCAAGACACCTCCTTAAGCAGTTATGACCAAAATTAGGGTTTGAGATTGCACAAGGATATTTGAACTTTCAATGCCCCATATGACTTTCATGGATCATTATGGACCCCCAAGATCACCCATGTCAAGTTTCAAGCTTTGGATCACATTTTTGCTCAGTCAATTGAGCAGTTGACCTAAAAGTCAATTTTAGTGGGGAAAAAGTCATTTGTGGCCAATTTACAGTCAAACTTCATAATTTTTGATCCACGTAAACATTTTAAACTTATATGTATCATTTGATCAAGTTTGGACCATAATTCCTCTAGAAATATGATCAAATCTTCAAAGGGGCAAAATGGTCAAAATTAGGGTTTTGACTGGGAAAGGAAAATTTCTGATTTTTGCCCTAGCAAATTATCAATTGGATTAAGGAATGATCTCATAAATCCAATTTCATAATTTTAACCTAATAACATGGCTCAAAACATTGCTCAAGTCCAATGGATTGATAGATGAATTTTCAGTCAACTGATCAAAAGTCAAATATGTACTGAAAAGTCAAACATTGACTTTTTGGTCAAATTCAAATGTCAAAGATCACAATTAATCAAAACATGTCAAAATATGAAACTTATTCATCAAGAAATCTAAAATTCAAGATTTCATTTTGAAAAGTTAAAATTTCTAAACTTAGAAATTTTTCTAAGTGTTGGAAATTTTTTATTTTTTCATAACTTTGAGCAAAAATTTCACCATGATGCAAGCTGATTCAAAAGAAACTTCCAACATGAAAGTTGAATATCTCCATGAAATATATAACTTTTATTCATACAACTCCTTCCAAAAGTGCTTGGATCTCAAGTTATAATTTTAAGAATACATGGTCATGAAACAAAACACTTAGTGAAATTTCCCCCTAATTTGGTCAGGATTTTGACCCAACTTCATGGCACTATTTCATATAGGTCCAAGGGTAATATTCAAAAGCAATTCAAAGATGGGTTGTAGAGCACATTGCAAGCTTTCCAAAATGTCCAAGGACTCCTTGAGATCATTTTTGAGTATGGAGAATCGAAGAGATGAAGTTAGGGTTTTATCACTTGAATTACAAGTCATTTTGTGATGAACAAATTCAAAATTCAAAGTTGTGTTGCATAACCTATTCTTTGTAGGCCTAAAACTTGTTACGCACTCCATATTTAATTGCTTGCACAGCTGTTAGAGGTCTCATTTCAATAATTCTATGCAAGGCCATGCTTTATATCCATTTTTGGAAGAAAGTGCACATTGGCATTTTGATAAAGTGACTTTTTGCACAAAACGTGTTCTTGAGCCTTGTACTTGTTCTTTTCTGATCATACATGTCTCATAACATAAGAGAAATGGTTTAGACACTTACAATCACTCAGCCCATGCTTGTACCTCCTATTGAAACTTGTTTTCCCATTTTTATTCAAAATCAAGTAACCTAGCAAATATCTTGTAACTTGTATTTCTGACTTTCAAAACCACTCAAACCCTTTTTCATATACATACACAAACCATTTACCACAAAACACACACATGTTTAAGCCCTCAAAACACCTAGAACACAGAATTACCAAAAACACTTCAACACTTGTCATTTCTGAGTTTTGAAGTCAATCTTCAAATCTACTCGTGCGTTTCTTGGCTTTTGACTTTCAAAAGCTTCTAAACAACATACACAAACAATCCCAATACCTGCAGCACCACTGTAACACCTCCATCATCATCCACCATTTTCAAAAATAGAGCTTTTCATTTGGACTTCTCCAGAACTCCTCAGGCACTTTCAGCTCAAGCTAAGCATCCCATTAGCTTTCTGGGAACTTGGGGGAAATAACCTAATCATTGGAACTCACTGAAAGTTTCTCAAACTTCAAACTCGATACCCTCTTGCAAGGTATGTTTTCTAACTTTGTAACTTTTTATACAGTAATCATCAATGATTTATTTGTGAATGAAACATGTATATATCATTGCCCTAAAGCTAACCATGTCCATAGTTTCCATTAATTTTTCTTGAGCTTAGAGAATTTTAAGATTGAAGTTTATGAGATTTTTAGGGTTCAGATTAGGGCCAATGAAATTAATGTTTGTCTTTGATCTATAGTTTTAATTCTTTACATTTCTGAAACCGTGAGGAAATTTGCTACAAGTTTCCAGTTTACACTTTTCATTTTTATTGAGGATTGATTGAGTTACAGAGCTTCTGGCTGGACGTGAGGTTGAAGATGAAGTTGGCCTCAGGAACATGTTTACCATATGTATTTATTGTTTGATTTATATAAACGGATGTATAGCCATCCCAGTGGTAGAAGCGCACGCTTGTAACCAGAGGGACCTGGGTTCGAGCCCCAGTGGTACCCTTTTGATTTTTTTACATTGTTTTGCATTCTGACTTCCTTTTTTGGCAGCGCTGGGCCTCCTTTGGGCCTTTTTGTTTTTTTTCTTATCTCTAACCCCCCTTGCAGGCTATCAACACCCCTGGCCCAGTTTTTATTTTCTTTTCTTATTTTCATTTATTTATTTCCTTAATTTTTTTTATAATACTAAAAAATCATAAAAAATATAAAAATATTAGATTATATTTTGTTAAAGTTTATTTATTTTTTTCACACAAAAATTATTTTATTTAATTAAAATTTATTTTATTTTGACTAATTGTTTTGTAAATTTAAAATAAAACTAGTTTTTTTATTTATTTTACACCAATTAAAATATATTATTTTAATATAAAAAAGGCCAAAAATATTTTATAATACTATAAATTATTTTCAAGACAAAAATATCAAAAAAATACTTTTCTTATAAACTTAATTTCTTTCTAATCAATTAATAGATTTAGGGTTTTATTTAAAATCTTTTCTTAGTAAATTTAGGTTTTACTTTTAAGTAATTACTTTCTTCTAGATAATTAGGTTAAAATCAAAACCCCTTTTCTCATAAAAACCAAAAAAAAAAATCACATTACATTTGCATTCTTGTATATTTATTCATTATGTACATTATTTATTTCAATTCTTGTATAAGTTCAATATAGTTGTAATAGATTAATTAGGTTTATTTTCTTGCAATCCCTATTTATAATTTGCACACCCCCTCCCACAAGTATTGTAATAGCGTAGTAATTTTAAATTCCGCAATTTATCGCTATATATACAAATGCTAGTAATTGGGGTTTGTATGGGAAGACTAAAACCAATCAATTAGAAAACCCTTATCAAAGACAAAATCAAGCATGAAAAACAATACACTTGCAGACAAGCACCCCCTAGGGTAAATCCACTTGGTTGCCTTTACAAAATGGCCATATTACGCATGTGAGGTATCTTAGGAAAAACAAACAAAATATAAGATCATAGTCCCTCGATGACGCTATCTAAGTTTCCTTTCAAATGATCTTAGTACCTAAAAGGGAATGCTAAGATACCTTTCAACATTGCTAATCATGGTTATATAATGACCCACGCCCGTCCCGTTTACATCCAAAGATAGGGTTACTTACCAAATCAATGGTAAGATAATAATGTTAAAGGAAAAGGAAATGAACATGAAAGACTTTTGAGTAGGTAGAATGCTCCTAATTACTTGCTCAATTTCAAAACAAAACATCCTTGCTATTTTCAGACTTTCAAAAAATCTTACAAACTTAAAAACATTTTCAAAAGATCAACACTTTGTATACATTCTTATGAATGAGAATCATTACAAAGTTCGTCTAAACAATGGCCTCTTTACAAAATACTTTCAAAAACCACAAAGCACAATTTCAAACAAAACAAGTGATATAGCAAGTAACTAAGAGCCCATGGAAAACCATGGATGAAAAGGATGCTAATACCTTCCCTTTTCATAATCTACCCCCCGAAATCAAGAAATAATCTCAGAGGTCTTTCCTGTGCTTTTTCACCTTTCCTTTTGGATAAAAGAAACCTCGGTGGCGACTCTTGCTAACCGCAACATTTGCGATAAAACGCAAAACCTTCAAGTCAGTTCTCCCACTGTATCACAGACATATCCTTGCATTTCTGTTCATACCTAGGTGTCTTACTGTACTTCTTTACTTCATTCAGCAAATTGACTCACCAATATAATACTCAGGCCAATTTTAGAAGGAAGATGGATAATCTAGAACAAGAGAATCGCGAGCTGCGCAAAGAAGTTTCTGCTCTGAAGGCCGGTATGGCCAATCTCACTACTTTGATGGAATCGTTGGTGGCTGCTCAGAATCAGCCACCACTTTCTCAACCTCAACAGACAACGGTTACTTACGAAGCTCTGACAGTTCCTTTTTCTGTTACTCTAGTCACTATTGTACATAATCTTATGCCTCAGGGATATCCTTAGGGAATTCCAGAGAACTTCATGCCAGAAGTTTATAATCAAGATGCTCAAGTTGCTCCACTTTCTCAGGCATCTGCTGCTCCTACACCTCCTATGATGCATATTACTCCTGCTGCTAGAAATGAGATTCACTATGTTGCACCTCCCTCGCTGAATGTTGTACCATTTGCTAATGAAGAAGTTTATTGCCTTATTCCTCCACCAAGTGAAAGCTTAGGTTTCTATGATCGAATGGACGATTTTCAGGATTAGTTTGGTAAGATGTAGAAAGAGGTAAAGGCCCTCAGAGGAAAAGAACTGTTTGGGAAGAATGTGAATGATCTGTGTCTGGTTACAAATGTGAAAATACCTGCAAAGTTCAAAGTACCAGAATTCAAAAAGTACAAGGGAAATGCATGTCCTCATGCTTACTTAGTGATGTATGTGATAAGGATTTCTACTCACACCAATGATCAACGCATGTTGATTCACTTCTTTCAAGACAGCCTTACTGGTGCCGCACTGAAATGATACATGAACTTGGATAGTGCCATTATTCATACTTTCAGCGAATTAGGTGAAGTATTTATCAGACATTACAAATATAATATGGAAATGGAGCTTGACCGTGATAAACTCAAGGATATGGTCCAGAAGGACAAAAAGTCATTTAAGGAATATGCACAGAGATGGCGTGAAGCAGCCGCCCAGGTGATTCCTCCAATGGAAGAAAATTAAATGACGAAGATTTTTCTGAAGACTCTAGGTGCTTTCTATTATGAAAGAATGGTGGCAAGTGCGCCAGGTGATTTTACCGAGATGGTGGGAATGGGCGTTCTTTTGGAAGAAGCTGTAAGGGAAGGTCGCTTGACAAGAGGTGAAAATTTCGACAGTGTGAAAAAGCCATCATACAGGTTTGCTAAAATTAAAGAAGGAGAGACGGATGCTGTTATTCAAGAGAGATGGGCTAATCCTCCTAGAAGAAATCCTCAGCGCCATCAACAGGTTGCTTCGGTAACTCAAGTTGTTAATACAACTCCAACCACAATCGCTTATCAAATACCAGCCTCTCAAGGAAATCAAGGGCAGAATCAGAGGAGAGAGGCTTTTGACTCTATCCCCATGAGTTATGTAGAATTACTCCCAGCATTGATTCATAAAAAGTTTGTCCAGACCAGGCCACCCCCCGCTATACCATCACCAGACGTGTGCTTTTCATCAAGGAGCACCAGGGCACAATGTGAAAAACTGTTATCCTCTGAAATCTGAGGTAGAAAAAATGGTAAGATCTGGCCTTTTGTCCTTTAAGGATGTCAGCCCTAATGTAAAAGATAATCTTTTGCCAAAGCATTGAGGAACAAATGTTGTAAACACGGTTGCTGGTTATCCAGGGGACTTACGGATTTAGGATATCAACTTAGTGACAAGATAAAGGATGATTTATAGGAAATGATGGATGAAGGCCTCATCCATATAATTAGGCCTAGGGATGAATATGAGGAAGAAGTGAACATGGTCTTTGGGTTTCCTGGAGAGTTCCAGATCTTTGATGTGGACCATATCAATGATGACTTGGTGCAATTGCACGCTACCTTCTACCACATGGAAGGTCAGGTAGAATACCACTATGGATCTTGTCGGGTTTGCTGCAGGGATTCCCGAGGTTGTTCCATTGTAAGAAGAGGTATTCAGTTGTTATTGGATAATGACACTATCAAGGGTTCGGGCCATAAAGATGATTACCACAAGATTAATGTGATTGAATATTTCTTGGCTGAGACTGAGTTGGATGATGAATATGCTTCTGTGGATGAATTCTTTTCCTCAGACGAAGATATGCTCTCTAGTGTTAATTTTGAAATGACCAATTATTTTGAAGAAGGGGCGAACATAATTGTGCCTTGTTTCAATGACTCCACCCCTGTCGAGATTGAATACTATAGCAAGCCAATTATTTCTCCAGTAGTGATTTGCTTTCCGGGTCCTGTTCCTTACAAATCAAACAAACTCGTACCGTACAAGTACAATTCTACAATTCTAGAGGATGGTGTGGAGGTTCTCATCCAGCCTTTGACTAATGTCGAGAATATTGCCGAAGCCAGTAGAGTGACATGCAGTGGTCGAGTTTTTGCACCGGTTATCCAAGGGAATGTTAGTGCCGATAAGAAAGTTGTTGAAAGTGTTGACAATTAGAAAGCAATAGGGGAATCCAGTGGTGCTACTCTAGAGAAGGATGTGGATGATATATTGAAGATTATCAAGATGAGAGACTATCGGATCGTAGATCAGTAGTTGCAGACTCATTCAAAGATATCAATTCTGGCCTTACTGATGAATTCTTCTCCCATAGAGAATCTATAATGAGAGTGTCGGATCAAGCCTTCATGGAAAGAGATATGTCGTAGGACCAACTCAGCAGTGTGGTAGGTAATATTACATCCTGTAATAACATAAGCTTCTGTGATGACGAATTGCCTGACGAAGGAAGAAATCACAATCTGGCTCTCCACATATCCATGAACTGTAAGAACGATTCATTGTCAAATGTGCTAATTGATAATGGGTCCGCCTTAAATGTCATACCAAGGAGCACACTGATGAAGTTGAAGTATCAAGGATCTCCCATGCGCCCAAGTGGCATAACTGTATAAGCTTTTGATGGATCAAGGAAGTCTGTTATTGGGGAAGTGGATATGTCTATTCACTTAGGCCCACACTTGGTCCAGATTACTTTCCAAGTCATGGATATTGTACCCGCATACAACTGCTTACTGGGACAGCCATGGATACACGAGGCAGGGGTTGTCACCTCAACTCTACACCAAAAGCTGAAGTTAATGCGTGAGGGGAAAATGGTTATTATAAATGGAGACAAAACATTGTTAATCTCTCATTTATCCTCTTTCAGTGTTATAGAAGCAGATGAGGCTGCTGTTGGAACTCAGTTCCAAGCTTTGTCCGTTGATAACGTAAGATAGAATGAAAATTCTATGGCTTTATTCAAAGATGCTCAACAGGTTGTGCGCAATGGCCCTAGTAAGGTATGGGGGCATATTATTGACCCGCCGGTGAACAAGAATAGGGCTGGTTTGGTATTTTTCTTCAAAGAATGATAAAGATGAGAACAGGAAGCCGAAGACTGCTCTGGGAAAGTATCAGGATATTTTCCACAGTGGAGGTTACCTTCATCCAACTTTTTCTAGGATCAATGCCATTGTAGAGGAAGAAGAAGAGCAGGAGATGCCGGATTATGTGACACCAGGAGTCAGAGTCCAGAACTGGGTCACTATTGATGTTCCCTCTTGCATTCATATCTCAAAGTAATTTGTTTTTGTTAATCTTTTCAAAAAGCTTTCATCATGCCCAAGGTGAAAGTTGATATTGTATGGGTCTATCTGTTTGACTTGATCATTAAAATCATTAATAAAAGTTGTCTTTGATTCTCAAAATGTATTTTTACTTTCTTCTTTTTCTTGGAAAAATGGTAATCAACAAAAACCATTTTAGAATAAATAATAAATGTAAATAAATATGCATAATTGCTTGATATACATGTCAGATTAATTAATAAACTCGTTGAATACAATGACCCTGCACCCTCTCCCAACTTTTGAATATCCTATGTATGGGACCAAAGAAGAAGAATATGATGAAATTCCAGAAGAGGTTTCACGGTTGCTTGAGCGTGAGGAGAATGCCATTCAACCGTATAAAGAGCTGTTGGAGACAATCAATTTGGGTTCAGAGGAAGATCCGAAGGAAGTCAAGATTGGAGCATTGTTGCATCCCGATGTGAAGAGTAAATTAATTGACTTGTTGAAAGAGTATGTGGACATCTTTTCTTGGTCATACCAAGATATTCCTGGTTTGGATACTGATATTGTGGAGCATCATTTTCCATTGAAGCCAGATTGCCTGCCAGTTAAGCAGAGATTACGAAGAACTCACCCTGATATGGCAGTGAAAATTAAAGAAGAAGCTTTAAAATAGATTAATGTCAGTTTTCTTGTGACATCAGTATACCCTCAATGGATTGCCAATATTGTCTTAGTACCAAAGAAAGACGAAAAAGTTCGCATGTGCGTTGATTATAGAGATATGAACAAAGCTAGTCCAAAAGATGATTTTCTATTACCACATATTGATATGTTGGTTGATAGTACAACCAATTCAAAGTATTCTCGTTCATGGATAGATTTTCTTGATATAATCAAATAAGAATGGCTCTTGAGGACATGGAAAAAACAACGTTTATCACACCCTGGGGAACATTCTGTTATAGAGTAATGCCCTTCGGGTTGAAGAACACTGGTGCAACATACCAGAGGGCTATGAAAACCCTATTCCATGATCTGATACACAAGGAAATTGAGGTATAGGTTGATGATATGATTGCTAAGTCCCAGACTGAAGAAGGGCATGTATAAGATTTGTTGAAATTGTTTCAACGTTTGAGGAAGTATCATCTCCCATTGAATCCAAATAAATGCACCTTCGGTGTTCAATCAGGGAAGTTGTTAGGTTTCATTGTAATCCAAAAAGGAGTTGAAGTTGATCCTAAAAAATACAAAGCAATTCAAGAAATGCCTGCACCAAGGACTGAAAAGCAAGTTAGAGGCTTCCTTGGGCGGTTAAATTACATTTCCAGATTTATTTCCCATATAATTGTGACGTGTGAACTGATCTTTAAGTTGTTAATGAAAGATAAAGGATGTGTGTGGATAGATGATTGCCATAGGGCATTTGAAACTATAAAAGTGTATCTGCTTGAACCTCCTATCTTGATCCCGCTGGTTGAAGGAAGACCATTGATCATGTATTTGACAGTGTTAGATAATTCTATGGGTTGTATTTTGGGACAACAATATGAAACAAGAAAGAAGGAATATGACATTTATTATCTCAGCAAGAATTTTAGTGACTGTGAGTCACGGTATTCTATGCTGGAAAAGACATGTTGTGCTCTGGTCTGGGCGGCAAAGCGGTTGCGGCAATATATGTTGAATCATACTACTTGGTTGATTTCCAAAATGGATCCAATTAAGTATATATTTGAAAAGCCTGCTCTTACTGAGAGAATTGTCCGTTGGAATATGTTATTTCCTGAATATGATATTGAATACCGCACTCAGAAGGCTATAAAAAGCAGTGTACTGGCGGATTATCTTGCTAACCAGTCAGTTGATGATTATCAATTTGTCAAATATGATTTCTCTGATTAGGATGTTATGTTTCTGAAAACAAAAGGTTGTGATGAACCTTTGCCTGGGGAAGGTCCTGATCCTAAATCCCGGTGAGGTATGGTATTTGATGGAGCTGTGGATGCATATGGGAATGGAATTGGTACTGTGATTATCACTCCTCATGGATCACACATTCCTTTTACTACAAGGCTGACATTTAATTGTACTAATAATATGGCAGAGTATGAGGCTTATATCATAGGTCTCGAGGAGGCCATTGATCTCAAAATCAA
This sequence comes from Vicia faba, assembly GCA_948472305.1. Classification (NCBI taxonomy): domain Eukaryota; kingdom Viridiplantae; phylum Streptophyta; class Magnoliopsida; order Fabales; family Fabaceae; genus Vicia; species Vicia faba. The sequence goes on along the minus strand of OX451735.1, from coordinate 626,683,399 downwards.
AGTTCTAGATGTTTATGGAGATTCAACTTTGGTAGTAAATCAGATTAAAGGAGAATAGGATACTCGTCACCCTGGCATAATCCCTTATAAAGACTATTATAGAAGATTATTACCCTTATTTAACAAAGTTGAATTCCATCATATTCCTAGAGATGAAAATCAGATGGCAGATGCTTTGACCATTCATGGCCCAAACCCATGTTTGTAGGCCCAAGTATGTTAACTTGAATCCTTTGATCCAATAACCTTGAGATTTGTTGTTAGGAGGCTTTTGTCTTAACAATCCTCTAATGAATCTTCAAAAAATTTGGTCAAAGTGAATTACTTAAACATCATTGATCATTTATTATTGCCTTGAGAATTTTAAATGGATGATACACTTGACAAAAAGCAAATGAAACTTTTCATTGAGAGGCTTTGATTTTCTCAATCTTCTAATGAGTTTCAAATGCAAGTTTCAAGATGGTCATTCAACTAACCTCTAATTTCTAACAATTGACTTTATTTTGTGCGTTTACTTTTTGTTTTTAATTTAAGCACATCTATTTCAGCATTTACATTTCAAGCTATTTTCATCTTTAATCATTTGAGAATTTACTTTTATGTCATTTTTACTTTACTCAATTGAGCCTTTCATTTCTTTTGAAGATACTTAATAATCAACTTGAACCATAAAAAAACTATAATGTTACTTGGACTACTTGGTTACTATCCTTGGCATTATGGAGTAATGATCTTCTTAGACTTAGGATTGGGGACTTTGACCTACCTTGAGACCTTGTGACCTCAATTGTTATTTTTGTTTGGAGTTCTTGGGATTTACCCTAAGACATTGGGTTGTTTGTTTGCTTTGTATGCAGGTTATTGTGATTACATGCTTTGTTTGTGATATGGAATTCATCTGTATACAACTGTTACTCTGCCCAATTTTTGTGAAGACTTAATGCAATTGAAGATTGGTCTTCTTAAGTGGTTTATCATCTTTTCTTGTGTATTTTCAATCCAAAGGATGGGAATTCTAAATTGACTCATCGTGTCAAGTGTTGGCATCTTGTTGGTTAGACAGTTCTTTTCCCTAGCTTTTACCTTATGCTTTAGGATAGTCCCTTTATCTCCTCCCATCTTCTTTAATTTAAAAAATCTTCTCCCTCCTTTTGAAAGGTTTTCTTGTTTTAAAAACTTGAAATACTTTCATAAAAAACTTCGACTTAGGTCCATGCATTTTCAAAAAAATATTTTCTTAAAAAAAATTCAATTAATTTAATAATACTTTGACATTTTTTGAAAAGACTAAAAGTCAATCAATCTCAATAAAACCATTTTGCCATTTTGGTTTTTACTTTAAAATTTTCTCAAAAGATTAGACTCTTGTCAATCCTTGTAGTGATGTGAACTACTATACTTCAATGATATATAGTGAAGTGAGATATTTTCCACTTGGGTGTTGAGCGAGGATTTTTTGATTTTAAAATCCAAGCCATATTCCCCACTTTGAGATGGCACAAATTCTCCTTTCTCATAATTATGGGTAGTAAGTATGTTCTTCCACTCAGATAAGACGGTGATGTCTTGTCTCTTAAAATTAACCTACACACTTGTGTTTCCAATTTTTTAAAGGTGAACTACGGGTACCCTGATTCCCTATTGCACGGAAGGTGGTACGTAGGCACTAAAGGCTCGCAACAGCGGCGGGTGCAAAAATCATAAAAAATATATACTTCTTTTCTCATCCCCACAATCTATTTTTGTACAACATTTATAGCCAAAATACACTGATTTTCAAAGTGGTTCCCACGGAGTACCATAGATGTTTAGGGTGCTAATACCTTCCCTTTGCATAACCAACCCCCGAACATAGATTCTCTCCCCTATTTTTTTGGGTTATTCGCTCTTTTCCCATTCCTTTGGAAACAATAAAGCGCGGTGGCAATTTTTATTTGATCTATACGAGTCAAGTCAATCCAATGGCTAAGTCTCAACATTTCTAACGCTACCGGATCTATGTCAGACATCCATAGAATGATGGTCAACTATTTATGAAAAATGTCAGAGATGCATATGATTATGGTGAATGATGTATGAACCACGTTCCATATATCCATAGGATGATGGTCAACTCTGCTTCAACTATGGCACAAATGGATGGAGTATGGTCAAATCTGGTTTAGATATGGCACAAATGGATGAAGTACGATCAACTCTAGTTCAGATATGGTAGATATCCAAAAAATGATGGTCACCTCTGGTTCATATATGTCAGATATCCAAGATATGATGGTTAAATATGTGTGAACAATGTCAGATATCCAACAAATGATGGTCAACAATGTGGAAACAATGTTACACATCCATAGGATGATGGGAAACTATGTGTCAAATATATCAAAGATGCTGAAATTCTAGTATCAGATATGTGATGTCGAAAGGAGATGTCACGACACAAATATATGAGGAAAAGGTAAATTGTAATAATAATAAAAGCAGTAAAAACACAAGGGATTGTTAACCCAATTAAGTGTACAACAACACCTACTCTGGGAGCTACCAAGCTAGGGACAAGTCCACTTAATAGTATCAATTCATAGACCCTCAGTAAATAACCAGTTTACAATCTAATCACTTAATCACTACCCGTGTTATACTTCTACCTAAGACACTCCTAGTTATGAGTCCCTCCTCAAATCCCTTCAATCACTTACAGTGAAGATATAACTGAAATAATAAGTTTTAAATACTTCAATCTTCAATGCTTAAAAGCTTATGAATGATACACAATTAACAACCCAAATAACAACTCAAGTATTAAATCAATACTAGAGTGTTTGACAATTAAAAGACTTATACTTCTAAAACAGAAAGAAAGTATTCTTTTTCAAAAGTTGCAGTAGTACCAATAAAGAAGCAAGTCCTTATATAGGCGCATAAGTGGGCTTAGGCTGAAAAACAAATATTCAAACCTTTTGAATATTTCCATGAAAACATTCCAAGATATAATCGATAAAGATAATTCAAAAAGAAATATACTCCTCCATATTTTTCGCAGCCTATGAGTCACAAATCTTGAATTATGGCACGCATGAAAATAGGAAATAGAAAACTTAAACAGATATTGGGCTGAGTTCAGTTCAGGAGGCTGATGTCAAGATATCTGCTTCGACATCATTCGAAATAGTATGCTTTAAATGTTAAGACATTTAGCAAAACATTATCAAGTAATTGTTTTACCAATATTGTTGCCAACAAACACTTTAAAACTCCCCCTTTGGCAAATTTTGGCTAAAACATTATTTGAGCATTATCAGAATGTTATCAGAGGATTATCATAGCAGCAGCATGAGAAAAGCAAGCAAAACAAAGAAAACTCAGTTAGCAGTTAGCTGTTAGCATAGGAAGATGTCAGAACATCTTTTGAGACATGAGGCTCCTCCTTAAGTATTAAGCTCCCCCTCAATCAGTGGCCACTCAGTTAGTTCCTCAATCAGTGGCAAATCAGTCAGTTTCTCTCCCCCTTTTTAGTCATAATATTCCAAATAACAATATGCATTCAAGAGAGTATCACTAATATAGGTACATACCATATAATTCAAAAGTCAAGCACATGTAAGTGCCAAAAAAGAATCAAAGGGGTCAGATAAATAAACATCAAATAGTCTAACTTTCTTCAGGACCAATAGACTTTGCTGAGCCAGAACATCCTTCCTCACTAGAATCTCCTCCTTCAGAGCTCACTCTATCATCAAAGTTATTGTCCTTTTGAAGCTCCTTGATCATCTTTTCAAAAGTTAGCTTCCTTTCTGAACTAACTCTGATCACATCATCTAGTTCTTTGCATGCTTCCCATAATTCAGTGATCATGTCATCCTTGCTGGAGGTCTTGTTTTCAACAGATGCAATGGTCAAAACAATGTATGGGACATGTTTTCTTAAAAAAAGCTTAAAGTGAAGGGTCAATGCAGACTCCCTCTTACACACTACATCATTACCACTTAGAATTTCAGGATGCTGATTAAGAATAATTCCACATATGAGGGAAGGAAAGGCAATGTGCATCTTAATGGCACAAGTTCCTACATGCCTAATTGTCTGATCAAAGATGTAAGTACCATAATTAAACAGTTTCTTGTTTCCAACAACATAAATAAACTTTCCAAAGCCAATAATGATGGTTGAAGTATGATTAGTAGGAATCCAATTAACAACTCCAATTTTATACAAAATATCATATTTCACACTTAACTTGCTAACAAGAAGTTTGTTCTTCATGGGCTACTCACTCATTTGATTAGCAGTGATGGCTCTGCACACTTGATTATCTGTTACTTCCAGCTCACAAAAGTCATCTTCATACCTATCCAGAAATCTATTTATGATAACAGGGGAAATTCTACACACATACACCTTTCTATACTCCTTACTTTTATGGTCAACAGAGTCAACAGGAATATTAACAATAAATTCCTTAACAAGAGTCTCATAGCATTTGGAAAACCTGGTAACAGTTTTCATCAATACAACATAATACATCAGCTCCATGATTTCTTTGCATTCCAGAGTACCAACTCCCAATTCTATTTCCAGGGAAATTCTTCTTTGAAACACATACTTCGACTTTTCAGCATTCCCAACAGAATGGAAGGAAATGTTGTCAAGAGGGGAATTAGGTACCCTAACATATAGTTTCTTACTTGAAGAATTTTTGATAGGAGAGATGTCATGGACATCTTGCTCGACATCATAATCAGATTCATGTTCTTCAACCAATACAACTTTCTTCTTACTCTTTGATCTCTTTACAGGAGAGATGTTCTGGATATCGTCCTCATCATCATCTGAGGAGTTATCAGGTCTAACCTTTCTCTTGTTGGAGGGAGGAACCACTTTACTTCCGGCCTTTGGGGGACCATACATGGTTTTCTTGTTGATTGTCTTGGCAGGGCATGTGACACTTACATCCTTAATTTTCATGGATTTGAGCCTTTTTGCAATTCCAGGAACCACATTACTAATAAGCTCAATGTCAGATAGCTCATATACATTAACCATATTCTCAACATTTTGACCTTCAGCAACCATGGAGCCAGAAACATCTTCCTTAGCAGGGGAGTTTTTCTCAACATCTTGTTCAACATCCTCTTCCACTTCCTTTAGAGCAGAAGCAACAAGCTTATCAAGTTTTCTTTCAGCATCATCTTTCTTGGAGATGGATGATTCAGCAGCACTTTTAAGGTCATTTATTTTGTTAGCTGGAGCAGGTATATGAGTAAGAGGGGTAGAAATTACAGGCACAACAAAACCTTCATTTAACACTCTATCTACTAGTCTTCTAATGCTTTTATCAACATTAACAATATCTTCTTATGTCCTATCATTAGTAGCAGTAGAAATGTTACCTTTATCATCTTTGGATTTCTTTGCAGGTGATGATCTGGGTTTCTTGACCTTCTTCTCAAGTGGTGGGATAATTGTTAGAGGAGTAACGTCAAGTACTCTGTCAAGAGAGAGTTTCTCAGGGAGGTTGATAGATTTTGAGGAAGACGATGTATGATGTTGAGACGTCTATGATGATTTTTGAGCAAACAGATGAAGAATGACAAGGGCTCTTTTTCTGTAGAGGAGAATGAAGAGTTTGTGAAGGTAGACAAATGTGATTTCGTAGCGTGTGGAAAACAATTTGAGATAGTCTTGTAATGATTTCTTTCTAAATTTGATTTTTTGGAAACATAAATAATCTAATGTCACTTTAATTAAATTCCCATACGCCTTTAATTGCTACAAACCCTCATATAGGCAAATACCTATTTTCCCTCTTAATTTCTCAAACTGATTAGCATCCAAAGCCTTAGTGAAAATGTCAGCCAGTTGCAATTTAGTGGTTACATGTTCTAAGGCAACAATCTTTTCTTCAACAAGCTCTCTTATGAAATGATGACGGATATCAATATGTTTGGTCCTGCTGTGTTAAATAGGATTTTTTTGATATGTTTATGGCACTTAGATTGTTACAGAATAATGTCATGACATCTTGTTTGAAATTATATTCTGTTAACATTTGTTTCATCCAAACCAATTGAGAACAACTCCTTCTTGCAGCAATATACCCAGCCTCAGCAGTGGACAAAGACACACAATTTTGCTTCTTACTGAACCAAGATATGAGATTATTTCCTAGAAAAAAGCATCCTCCTGATGTACTTTTTCTATCATCAGTACTTCCTGCCCAATCAACATCACAATAACCAATTAAGGTAGAACTAGATCCATGAGAGTATAGCATACCATAGTCACTTGTCCCATTAACATATTTAAGAGTTCTCTTCACATGGTTGGCATGGCTAACTTTGGGATCAGCTTGATATCTAGTACACACCCCTACAACAAAGGCAATGTCAAGTCTACTGGCTGTGAGATATAGAAGATTTCCTATCATACTTCTGTAAAGACTTTAATCCACACTTACTCCTTTTTCATCTTTAGACAACTTCAGATGTGTGGGAGCAGGAGTTCTTTTGCGACTGGAATTTTCCATCCCAAACTTATTTACTATATTCTTAGCATACTTTCTCTGAGATAAAAATATGGAATCTTCCATTTGTTTAACTTGCAAACTAAAAAAATAGGTTAATTCACCAACAAGGATCATCTCAAATTCTGACTGCATTTGCTTGACAAAATGTTGAACCATCTCATTTGACATCCCACCAAACACAATATCATCAACATAAATATGTGCAATCATGATCTTCCCTTCTTCTTCCTTGAGAAAAAGATTTTTGTCTATGCCACCTTTACTGTATCCATTCTCACCAAGAAATTCTGTCAATCTCTCATACCAAGCTCTTGGAGCTTGCTTTAATCCATATAGAGTGTTCTTCAGTTTGTAAACATGTTTAGGGAAAATTGGATTAACAAATACATTTGGTTGTTCCACATAAACTTCTTCATTCAGATATCCATTTAAGAAGGCAATCTTTACATCCATTTGAAACAATTTAAATTCCAGTATGCATGCAACTCCCAAGAGTAGTCTGATTGATTCAAGTCTGGCCACATGAGAAAAGGTTTCATCAAATTCAACTCCTTCAATTTGAGTGTATCCTTGTGCAACTAAACTTGCCTTATTTCTAGTGACCACCCCTTGTTCATCAGATTTATTCTTGTATACCCATTTATTGCCAATCATATTTATCCCTTCAGGTCTCGGAACTAGATCGCAAACTTCATTTCTACTAAATTGTTCTAGAACTTCCTGTATATCATTAATCCAGAACTCACCAGTTAGGGCCTCTTTGACATTCTTAGGCTCAATTTTTGACACAAAGCCAGAGTTTGATATTCCATCTCTTGATCTGGTAGTCACTCATTTATTTAGATCTCCTATGATAACCTCCTAAGGATAATCTCTCTGGGTTCTAACTGAAGGTCCTTTATTGAAATGACTAGGCTCAGGATCGTCTTGAGGTGGATTAGAATCAATACTTTTGTCATTTGATTCGGTTGGAATATCAGAAAAATATGTTCCAACATCTTCTAAGACATATTCTGAGACATTCCATCCTCTATCATCAATAATAACATTTATAGACTCCATCATAATTTGGTTCTGGAGTTAAAGACTATGTAAGCTCTGCTATTTGTAGAGTAACCCAGGAATATTCCTTCATCACTCTTGGGATCCATCTTACTTCTTTATTCACTATTAGCTAAGATGTAATATTTACTTCCAAAAACATGAAAGTATTTGACAGTTGGCTTTCTTCCCCTCCATATTTCATACAAGGTGGCTGAAGTGCCTTTCATTAGAGTGACTATGTTATGGACATAACATGTAGTATTCATGGCTTCAGCCCAAAAGTGGTAGGGTAAATTCTTAGTATGAATCATAGCTTTGGAAGATTCTTGAAGAGTTCTGTTTTTATGTTCCATAATCCCATTCTGTTGAGGAGTAATGGAAGAAGAGAATTCATGATTGATTCCTTTAGAAGAACAAAAGTCAGCAAATTTATTGTTCTCAAATTCCTTTCCATGATCACTTTTGATTCTAATGACATGACTATCTTTTTCCCATTGAAGTTTTTGACAGTGATCTTTAAACACTTCAAAAGTTTCTGGTTTTTCTCGAATAAAGCTTATCCATATGTACCTAGAGAAGTCATCTACAACAACATAGGAATACTTCTTTCCACCAAGACTTTCAACCTGCATAGGTCCCATTAAGTCCATGTGAAGAAGTTCTAAAACTTTTAATGTAGTAGGATGTTCGATCTTCTGATGTGACATCTTAGTTTGCTTTCCAATCTGGCAGTCACCACATACTCATTTCTTTTAGATGAAAATGTCCCAAATTTTATGCCAGAGTTTCACTTTATTTATTTTATCCGAAACACATGTTAAGGAGATGTTCAACTCTTGAGGAACCCATAAGTAATAGTTGTCTTTAGATCTAATTCCTTTCATAATAACTTCATTCTTTTCATTACAGATAAGACATTATTCCTTAGTGAAGTTAACTTTGAATCCTTGATCACACAATTGGCTTATACGTATCAGGTTAGCTGTTAATCCTTTAACAAGTAACACATCAACAAGCTTGGGAACTCCTAAACATTCCAGCTTGCAAACTCCTTTGATTTCACCATTGGCTCCATCACCAAAAGTCACATAACTGGTGGAGTGAGATTTGATATCTATCACAAGATTCTTGACACCTGTCATGAGTCTAGAACATCCACTATCAAAGTGCCAGTCATATTTGGTTGATACTCTGAGAGAGGTATGAGCTATGAAACAAGCAACATTAGACTTGGGAACCCACTGTTTCTTCTTTTTGCTATTTTGGAAATTTTGATCAGTTTTGGGAAAAGGAGTAGTTTTAGGATATCCATACAACTTGAAATAGAAAGGTGTTATATGACCAAGCCTTCCACAATGATGACATCTCCAAGGCTTGAAATTCCCTCTGGTGTGATTAAACTTTTTCTTATCATGATGTTTTCCATGATGTCCTTTCTTACCATGATGTTTATACATTTGATTTGACATCCTTGGTTTAGACTCTAATGAAGGTTCTTATTAATTTGGTTCCTTTTTCTCATTAAACCCTAGACCACTCTTGTCTCCTGTCACTCCTCCTGCTTGAAGAATTTCATCTAATGTGTTAGACCCATTATTCAACATCTTGACAGATTTGACCATTCTATCAAGGTTTGAATTTAATGAAGTCACTTCACTTTCCAGATTTGAGATAGTTTTTAGATGCTCTTCCCTTTCTGCCTTCAGCTTAGTTATGAGGGCTTTTTGTTTCTCCCCTTCTAGGCACACTTCTGCACTTCTGAGACATAATTCTTTGTATGAAGCAGCTAACTCATCAAAGGTTACTTCCCCATCACTAGACTCTTCATCAGATACATATTTTCATGTCAATGCTTTCACATACTAAGCAGATTCTTCAAGATCACTTTCTGAGTCCTCTTCAGACCAAGTAACAAATAGATTCTTCTTCTGTTTCTTAAGATATGTAGGACATTCAGCTCTAATGTGACCAAAACCTTCACATTCATGACATTATATTCCCTTCCCTTGAGTGGATTTTTCTTCAGCCCTTTTTCTTCCAAACTCATTTGACTTATGGATGTCAGAGGAGATGTTCTTGACATTTGATCGTTGGTTCCTATCCATTATATTTGTCACTTTGTTAAACTGTCTTCCAAGCATAGCTAAGGAATTTGATAATCCTCCATCTATCTCCAGATCACAGTCCTCCTCTTCATCTTCAATATTTGATACAAAAGCTATGCTTTTCTTCTTCTTTTTAGATCTTTCATTGATGCTTAATTCAAATGTCCGAAGGGATCCAACAAGTTCATCCACTTTCATTTTGTCAATGTCTTGAGCTTTTTCTATAGAATTCATTTTCATACCAAATCTCTTAGGAAGAGACCTGAGAATCTTTCTCACTAATTTGTCTTCAGGTATTTTTTTCTCCTAAAGCACCGGATGCATTAACAATTTCAAGATTGTTCATATGGAAGTCATTATTACTTTCATCATCCTTCATTCTCAAATTCTAAAATTTTATGGTGAGCAACTGAGGTCTTGACATCTTAACTTTGGATGTGCCTTCATGGGTAGATTGAAGAATTCCCCATGCATCTTTATCTACTTAACACGTGTTCACTAATCTGAAAATGTTCTTGTCAATTCCATTGAATATAAAATTCAAGGCTTTAGAATTTCCAAGAGAAATTTCATCTTCTTCTTTAGACCAATCTTCTTCTAGTTTTAACCCAGAGGTAAGTTCTCCATTTTCTCCCAATTTGACAGGGTGATTCCATCCTTTTAAAATAGCTTTGCAAGCTCTGCTATCCAGAGACTTTAAGAAGGCCACCATACGTGGTTTCCAATAGTCATAATTACTTCCATCCAGAATGTGTGGTCTATTCACAAATCCTCCTTCCTTGTCCATAGTTCAAGAAAGTATCTTCCCTGGATCTCACCCAGATAAAGAGCAGGATGCTTGCTCTGATACCAATTGAAATTTCGGTATCAGATATGTGATGTCAAAGGAGATTTCACGACCCACATATCTGAGGACAAGGTAAAGTGCAACAATAATAAAAGCAGTGAAAACACAAGGAATTGTTAACCCAGATAAGTGTACAACAACACCTACTCTGGGGGCTACCAAGCCAGGGACAAGTCCATTAAATAGTATCAATTCATAGAACCTCAGTAAACAATAAGTTTACGATCTAATCACTTAATCACTGCTCGTGCTATACTTCTACCTAAGACACTTATAGTTATGAGGCCTCCTCAAATCCCTTAAATCACTTACAGTGAAGATATAACTGAAATAATAAGTTTTAAAGACTTAAATCATTCAATGCTTAAAAGCTTATGAATGATACACAAATAATAATACAAATAACAACTCAAGTATTAAATCAATACTAGAGTGTTTGACAATTGAAATACTTAGACTTCTAAAACAGAAAGAAAGTATTTTTCTTCAAAAGTTGCAGTAGTACGAATAAAGAAGAAAGTCCTTATATAGGCGCAAAAGTGGGCTTGGGATAAAAAACAAATATTCAAATATTTTGAATATTTCCATGAAAACAGGCCAAGATATAACCCTTAAAGATGATTCAAAAAGAAAAATATTCCTCCATATTTTCCGCAGCCTATGACTCACAAATCCTGAATTATGGCGCGCATGAAAATAAGAAACAGAAAAACTTAAACTGCTATTGGCCTGAGTTCAGTTCAGCAGGCAGATGTCAAGACATCTTCTTTGACATTATTCAAAATAGTTTTCTTCAAATGTTAAGACATTTATCAAAACATTATCAAATCATTATTTTACCAAAATTGCTGCCAACAAACACTTACAGATGCAGATGATGATGATTAATGATGTGTGAACCACGTCAGACGTTCATAGGATAATAGTTAACTATGTGTGAAGTATGTGAGACATCCATAGGATGATGGTCAACTATGTGTGAAGTATGTGAGACATCCATAGGATGACGGTGAACTATGTGTGAAGTATGTGAGAGATCCATAGATTGATTATCAACTATGTGGGAACTATCTTACACATCTATAGTCTAATAGTCAAGTATGTGGGAACTATATCATACATCCATAGAATAATGGTCAACTACGTCTAAAGTATGTCTGAGATGCATAGGATGATAATGAATGATGTGTGAACCATGTGCCAGACTTCCATAGGATGGTGGTTAATTATGTTGGATCTATGTAAGACATCCATAGGATGATGGTTAACTATGTGGGAACTATGTCATACATCCATAAAATGATGGTCATTTATATGTAAAGTATGTTAACGATGCATATGATGGTGGTGAATGATGTGTGAACCATGTGCCAGACATCCAAAGGATGATGGTCAAATTTGCTTTAACAATGGCACAAATGGATGGAGTATGGTTAACTCTGGTTCAGATATGGAACAAATGGAAGAAGTATGGTCAACTCTAGTTAAGATATGGCAAACATCTTACAAATAATGGTCAACTCTTATTCAAACATGTCAGACATCCAACAGCTGATGGTCAACTATGTGTGAACGATGTCAGACATCCAACAAATGATGGTCAACAATGTGGGAACAATGTTAGACATCCATATGAAGATGGTCAACTATGTGGGAACAATGTCAGACATCCATAGGAATATGGTCAACTATGTGTGAAGTATGTGAGAGATTCATAAGATGATTATGAATGATGTGTAAACCATGTGAGACATCCATATGATGATGGTCAACTATTTGTGAAGTATGTGACACATCCATAGGATGATGGTCAACTATGTGTAAAGTATGTGAGAAATCCCTAGGATTATGGTCAACTATGTGTTAAGTATGTGAGAGATCCATAGGATGATGGTTAACTACGTGGGAACAATTTCAGACATACATAGGAAGACGATTAACTATGTGTGTAGTATATTAGAGATGCATATGATAAAGATGAATTATGTGTGAACCATGTGAACATCCATAGGATGATGGTTAACTATGTATGAAGTATGTGAGACATCCATAGGATGATGGTCTACTATGTATGAAGTATGTGAGACATCCATAGGATGATGGTCAACCATGTTTAAAGTATGTGAGAGATCCATAAAATGATAGTCAACTATGTGGAAACTATGCTAGACATCTATAGTATAATGGTGAATTATGTGGGAGCTATATCAGACATCCATATGATTATGGTCAACTTTGTGTGAAGTATGTCAGAGATGCATAGGACGATGGTGAATGATGTGTGAACCATGTGTCTGACATCCATAGGATGATGGTAAACTCTACTTCAACTATGGAACAAATATATGGAGTATGGTCAACTATGGTTCAGATATGGCACAAATAGACAGAGTATGGTCAACTTTGGTTCAGTAATGGCAGAAATCCAACATATAATGGTCAACCCTAGTTCAGATATGTCAGGCATCTAATAAATGATTATAAACTATGTGTGAACAATGTCAGACGTCTAACAGATGATGGTCAACTATGTGGGAACAATGTCAAACATCCATAGTAAGATGGTAAACTATGTGGGAACAATGTTCACTTATCCATAGGAAGATGGTCAACAATGTGTGAAGTATGTAAGAGATGCATAGGATGATGATGAATGATGTTTGAACCATGTTAAAAATCAATAGGATGATGATCAACTATGTGTAAAGTATATGAGACATTGATAACATGATAGTCAATTATGTGTGAAGTATGAAAGACATCCATATGATGAATGTCAACTATGTGTTAACTATGTCAGACATCCATAGGATGATGGTCAACTATGTGGAAACTATGTCAGACACCCATAGAATGATGGTCAACTATGTGGGAACTATGTTAGACATCCATAGGATGATGGTCAACTATGTTGGAACTATGTCAGACATCTATAGGATAATGGTCACTTATGTGTGAAGTATGTCAGAGATGTATAGGATGATAGTGAATGATATGTGAACCATGTGCCAATCATTCATAGGATGATGGCCAACTATGCCTCAATATGGCACAGATGGATGAAGTATGAAAAACTCTGGTTTAGATATGGCAGACATCCAACAAATGATGGTCAACTCTAGTTTATATATGTCAAACATTCAACAGATGATGGTCAACTATGTGGGAACAATGTCAAACATCCATAGGAAGATGGTAAACTATGTGGGAACAATGTCAGACATGCATAAGAAGATTGTCAACTATGTGTGAAGTATGTCAGATGCCCTAAGGATGCAAAAGATTATAGGTCATTTTTTGAATTTTTTCCAACTTCAACAAGTTATAACTCTCTCAATTTTTGGAGATTTTGAATGGTTCAAGTTTCAAAATGTAATTCAAGAGATCTAATCCATGCCATGTTTTTTGGTCAAAAGCAAATTCCAAGTGGAAGGCCATGATTGGATGCAAAACATTATAAGTCATTTCTGAAGAAAAAACATAGAAATTTTCTAAGTATGGAAAGTCAATTTCTTTTTCCCAACTTTGACTCATTGCAACTCTCAGCTGAAACAACCATTTTATCCCATTATTTTCCCATTGCAAAGCTTGTAACCTCATCTTTTTAAAGCTTCAAGAATCATGCCCTAAGAACCCTTGAGTTGAGAATGCCATTGATTTGAATTTGGTAACTTGAAACTAAAGTTTCATCACAAGTCATATTTTAAAATCTTTGTTTTGGCTTCTAATCACAAATTTTCTACGCGTTTTTGCTTCTAATCATGTTTAGAAACTTTCCAAAGGCGTTGAGCATCATGAAACGCACGATTTAGCTGAGTTTTAATGCTAAACAAGTCACACTTTTTTCATGCTGCAGACCCACACGGTTTCCCTCCAAACTTCATCATCTCGCAAGATTAAGGATCCCATTCACTCCCCTATAAATAGAGGATCATCCCTAATTCATTTTTTCAAGCTTTTAGTAGCCAATTGACCCCTGTTCAGATCCCACATGAACTTTGAATTTGAATTTTTGATTTCTTACATTCTCACCTTCAAATACCAAAATCTCCACTCAGTTGCCTTCATTGAACTTCTCTGAAGCTAACCATATAATTATCCTCAAGAATCTTGACCTATATTGATCTACAGAAGTCCAGTTTCAGAGCAACTTCTCACTACTTCGTTCAGGTAGATTTCTTGGCCAAATTGATTTAAATAAAAGGCTAATATACTCTATGTATCCTTATGATCCTCGTGCTCTTTATAATTTGCAATTTCATTGAGGTTTGAGTCAGATATCCCAAATTTTCGTATTCGCTTTTTTTTCTGATTTTATTCAAACACAGCCTTGCACAGTTTATATAAATTTGGCGCGATGGTACCATTAGAATCGTCTAGAAGAGACGAATCCAACGATACTAGTATGGGATTATGATTTTCCCATTTGAAGAAACTCATGAAATCTCCATTGCAGGGTGTCTGGAGGTTGAAGACGATGACATGTCTCGGCTCAACCAATGATAGCGCGCCAATTATTTTATTTTTATTGGTTTCCTTTTTCTTGATCCAATACATTTTCAAATAAGGTCCATATCAAGCACAACGCGTCTGGTCTACTTGATCAGCTTACTAACGCATTTTGACTATGATCTGATGGTCCACATATTTTTGGTTTTATTTTATTTTCTGATTTTATATTTTAATTGTTTTAAATTTCAAAAATTCATAACTCTTTTAATTTTTTATCCAAAAATTATGAAAAATATATACAAAAATACTTTGATTTATTTATGACTTTATGAGTATTTTTCATATTTTTATTTTGATGTTTAGTATATTTCATATATTTTCACCATATTTGCCTTATTTTAAATGTTTTAAAAATACTTTCTGACATTTTTAGATTATGAAAATATTCATAAATATCATTTTTCTTATTTTTGACTTTCTAGAAATTTTGTGGAATTTTATCTTGATGTTTACTATTTTTGATCTATTTTCCATTTTTTTGAGTAATTTTATTTAGTTTAAAAATAGTTTCTGACTTTTAGAAATTACCAAAAATTTTATAAAAATATTTGAGTTCATTTCTGATTTTTCTATGGTCTTACTTATTTTTTTCTTGACTAATTTGAATATAGTTGCTATTTTTCTCTCTTATTTCCATTTTATAATCATTTTAAAAAACCATTTTCTTTTATTTTTTAAATACAATTTCATTTTTGTACAATATTCTGGCTGATCTTGGATTGAAATTTTAATCATGAACTTTATTAACATCATTGGATCTATGATGTTGAGTCTAACTCCACAAAAATGGATGAATGATTTTAATAATAGTTTGATTAAATTTTTTATTCAAATGTGGTTTATTCATTTCCAAACATGTTATTGTATTACATGTTATGAGATGATGATCTCTATATCATTTATCTAAACACGAAATACATAGATTGCTATTCACCGGTATCAAATTAGAGCAAATTCTACATAAGTTCACTTACAATTGCTTAACATAGAGCTAAATTTTGTCTCGATTTGAGATAATGATCATTCGTGGCCCAAACCTATGTTTGCAAGCCCATTTATGTTAATTTGAACCCTATCATCCAATAACCATGAGATCCATTATTAGGAAGCTTTGGTTCTACCAATCCTCTAATGGATCTACATCACTTTTGGTCAACGCGGATCACTTAAACATCGTTGATCATTAAATGGTACTTTTGAGGATTCCAAAATGGATGATATACTTGACAAAAAGCAAATGCAACTTGTTGTGTGGAGGCTTTGGTTCTACCAATCCTCTAATGAGTTCCAACTGTAAGTTTCAAGATGGTCATCCAACTAACCACAAATTACTAATAATTAACTTTATTTTGTGTTTTTATTTTATACTCTTTTATTTTATGCACCATTTACTTTAGCATTTATATTTCATGTTATTTTTCATCTTTTCTCACTTGAGCATTTACTTTTATTTAATTTCTATTTTGCTCATTTTGAGCTTTTAATTTCCTTTTGAAGATACCTAATAATAAATTTAATCCCTAAAAACTTCAATGTTACTTGGACTACTTGGTTACTACCCTTGGCATAATAGAGTGATGAACTTTTTGGACTTAAGATTGGAGACCTTGGCCTAACTTGAGACTTTATTTGTCATTTTGTATGGAGTTCTTAGGGTTTATCCCAAGACATTGTGTTGTTTGTTTTCTTTTTGTGCATGTTATTGTGATTACATGCTTTGTCTGTGATCTGGAATTCATCTGTATACAGCCGTTACTCTGCCCAATTTTTGTGAAGACTTAATGCAAATTTAAACTTGGTATTCTTAAGAGGCTTATTATCTGTTTGCTTGGTTTCAAATCCAAAGGATGGAATTCTACATTGACACATTATGTCAAGTGTTGGCTTCTAGTTGGTTAGATGGTCCTTTCCCTAGCTTTTACCTTTATGCTTTAGGATAGCCCCTTCATATCCTCCAATATTCTTTAAATTCATAAATATTCTCCCTCTTTTTGATAAATCTTCTTATTTCTAAACTTGAACCACTTTCATAATAAACTTGGACTTAGGTCCATGCATTTTCAAAATATTTTCTTAATTAATCTTTAATAAATTTAACAATATCTTGATTTTTTTGTGACAAGATTAAAAGTCAATCAATCTCATTCAAACCATTTTGTCACCTTGGCTTTTTTACTTTAAAATTTTCTCAAAAGATTAGACTCTTGTCAATCCTTATAGTGATGCAAACAACTATACTTCTACAATATGTAGTGAAGTGAGATATTTTCCACTAGGGTGTTGAGTGAGGCTTTGTTGATTTTAAAATCCAAACCATATCCTCCACTTTTAGATGACGTAAATTCTCCTTTCTCATGATTGTGGGTAGTAAGTATGTTTTCCACTCGGAAAATGACGATGACGTCTTGTCTCTTAAAATTAACCAACACACTTGTGTTTTAAAACTTTCAAAGGTGAACTACGAGTACCCTGATCCCCTATTGCATGGAAGGTGGTACGTAGGCACTAAAGGTTCGCAACTGCGGCGGGTGCAAAAATTATAAAAAAAAAATTATTTTCTCATCACCATAATCTATTTTTTTTATATTCAACATTTTATAGCCAAAATATACAGATTTTACAAAGAGGTTCCTGCGGAGTACCATAGATGTTTATGGTGCTAATACCTTCCCTTTGCATAACCAACCCCCTTACCAAGAATCTTTACACCTCTTTTAGGTTATTCGTTCTTTTTCCATTCTTTTGAAAACAATAAAGCATGGTGGCAAATTTTATTTTGATCTGTATAAGTCAAGTCAATCCAATAGCTTAGTCTTAACATTTCTACCGCTACAGAAAAAATGGCGACTTCACTGGGGACAAATTGACCTCTTGCTGATATATCCCTAAGTGGGTTAAGCATATCTTTGTTTATATCTGTATATGTGCTATTAAGTGTTATATATTAATGTTGTATATATGTTTGTCTGGATTTTCCTGGTTTTCAAGATGCTTGGTGATTTCTCATAAGTCCTATACCTGGACTTGGGCAAACTTAAGATAGGACGGGAGGTATAGTCATATTAACTTTGAGGGAGTAATCCCAAAAAAGGAGGCATGAGATCCCCCACTCAGTGGAGGCCCCTTTGATTGTAGTGTCGTTTACCAAGTAATTGGGAAGACGTACTGCTTTCGACCTGGGAGCCTGCTGAAATTGAGGATCGTAGAATACCTAACCCCTATTGACATTTTAGGTGTAGTGCGGAAGCTATGCGGAGTAATCTAGAAGTGTTTGTCACGGGATACTACGCTTGGACGAGTTTTTCTTGAGAATATTACTAATTACCGAGTTAATCAGAAAGTTGGTAATATCTGAAGGAATGATGTAGACTCTGGGAACCTCTACAACCTTATCCGGCAGGTGATAACTTTTTGACCATACCTTATGGGTAGTACCTTCGACCTCATGCTAATGACGTTGAACCTATGAACCCTATGTTTGTGATCCTGTGTGTGGTTGTTGCATCATGCATTCATGCACCCATGAATATCTCTTAAAGACATTTTATTTCAAGGGACTTAAAAGTTGACTCTTTGTGAATATCTCAGGTACTTTTTGACTATGGATTTTGGAAAAAGAAAAACTAGGAAGTATAGTTCCAATAATCCCAAGATAGATGAGTTGATAAGTTTTATTCCCGAGATTGAGTGTTCTGCATATTTTCGGAGGAAGTATGGGTCCATCATTGCTCTCATGAAGCTTAAGATGAAGGAGGGTATTCTCTCGACTTTGTTCCAGTTCTATGATCTGGTGTATCGATGCTTTACTTTCCCTGACTATCAGTTGTTTCCTACACTAGAAGAGTATTCTTATATGTTGGGTTTTCCTATTACCGACCGTGTTCCTTTTACTGGTTTGGAGGGTGAGCCAAAATCACATGAGATTGCTGCTTTGATTCATTTAGGAAAGTATGAGGTTGAAACCTGTATGACTACTAAAGGAGGTATTAGAGGATTACCAGCCCAATTTTTATTGGAGAAAGCTCGCTAATTTGTTAGGATGAAGAGTACGGTTTCTTTTGAGGCCATCTTTTCTCTACTCGCATACGGGTTGTTCTTATTTACTAACATAGACAAATTTGTTGATATCAATGCCATTAGGATCTTTATGATTGGAAACCCAGTTCCTACATTGTTGGGTGATGCTTATTACTCTATTCATCTTAGGGATTCTTATCATGGAGGGATGATCATCTGCTACACGCCTCTGTTGTATCACTGGCTTACTTCCTATTTTCCTCGATATGATGCTTTCTGGGATGTCCGGAAGGAACCTCTTTGGGCTCCAAAGGTCATGGCACTTACTCATTTATATATTGTTTGGTATCATCAGGCTTATCGTGATGCAGAGATTGTCGACAGTTGTGGTAGTTTCCCCAATGTGCCTCTTCTCGGTACAAAGGGAGGAATTAACTACAACCCTGTTCTTGCACGACGACAACTTGGATATCCAATGAGGGATAAGCCAAATAATATTCATTTGAGTAGTTTCTTCCTGAAAGAGGGAGAAAACCATAAGGAAGCTATGGAAAAGATTGCGAATGCCTGACGTCACATTCACGGGAAGAGTAGAAAGGACTTGGGACCTAGGGGGGTTGTTTCTTTGGAGCCTTATCTTCAGTGGTACAAGCAAGAGCTATTCAATTAAAGATTCCGTATTCTCGAGAAGCACCTATGCCTGATATGTTTATGAAGACCACTCCTCCCCTATTGGATGATGTGGAAGAGCTCCAACTTGCTTTAGTCAGGATGCAGCAAGAAAAGGAAGCTTGGAAGAATAAGTGCCAAACTTTGGAGATTTCTTACCGAGCAGACTTAAAGGAGAAAGACTACTTGATTGAGATTCTTGAGAGTCAGGCTGTAGAGACGATGGAGAGGCAAGGGGATATATTTTCCCATAAGCCTCAATCAGGCCCTAGTTACTCACTTCCTGGTTCAGATGATTGGGAGGAGGTCACTACCAGATATGCAGAAGAAAACCAGAGGTTGAAGGCTCAGATTTCCAGATTTACTGGGAAGCGTCAGCGTATATAGTGATCTCCATCAACTTTGTTTATTAGGGTTTCAGACTTTATTTTAATCTTGTACTTGGGATTATTGAAGTTTGTATTCCATTTTGAAGTTATTATAATAAAAATTTCAGTATTTCAAATGTGTTACTACTTTGATACTTGAAAGTTTTTTATAAAATCTTTAAGTCGTTTGAAATAATAATAAAATAAATCATGTGCATTTCACACCATGCATCATATTTTACATCTTGAATTTTTTGGTGCATATCTAGGTGTCTTACTAAGCTTCTTTACTTCGTTCAGCAAACTGTCTCACCAGTACAATACCCGAGCTAATTTCAGAAAGAAGATGGATAACCTAGAACAAGAGAATCGCGAGCTGCGCGAGGAAGTTTCTGCTCTGAAGGCTGGTATGGCCAATCTCACTGATCTGATGGAATCTTTGGTGGCTGCTCATAATCAACCACCAATTTCTCAGCCTCAACAAACAATGGTTACTACTGAAGCTCCGACTGTTCCTATTTCTACTACTCCAGTTGTTGTTCAGAATCGTATTCCTTCGGGATATCCTTAGGGAATGCCAGAAAAATTTATGCCAGAAGGTTATAATCAAGATCCTCAGATTGCTCCGCTAACTCAGATCGCTGCTACTCCCGCACCTCCAGTGGTGCATGTTACCCCTGCTAGAAATGAAGTCCATTATGCTGCACCTCCCTTGGTGAATTTGGTCCCGTTTGCTAATGATGAAGTGTATATCCCTATTCCTACACTAAGTGAAAGCTTGGGTTTCTATGATAGAATGGATGATTTTCAAGACCAATTTGAAAAACTGCAGAAAGAGTTGAAGGCCCTCAGGGGAAAAGAGTTGTTTGGGCAGAATGTGAATGATATATGCTTGGTTCCAAATGTGAATATACCTGCAAAATTCAAAGTAACGAAGTTAGAAAAGTACAAGGGAAACACTTGTCACCGTGCTCACTTGGTGAAGTGTGTAAGGAGAATGTCTACTCATACAGACGATCAGCGCCTATTGATTCATTTCTTTCAAAAAAGTTTAATCGGTGCAGCGTTGAAATGGTACATGAGCCTAGATAGTCCCAGTATTTAGTCTTTTAATGGCTTAGGTGAAGCATTTAACAAATAGTACAAATACAATGTGGACATGGAACGCGATCGTGATCAACTTAGGGCCATGGTCAAGAAGGACAAGGAATCATTTATAGAATATGCACAGAGATGGCGTGAGGTAGCCACCCAAGTGATTCCTCCAACGGAAGAAAAAGAAATGACAAAGATTTTCTTGAAGACACTAGGTGCATTCTATTATGAGAGAATGGTGGCGAGTGCACCCAGTGATTTTACTGAAATGGTGGGAATGGGTGTTCGTTTGGAAGAGGATGTGAGAGAAGGTCGCCTCACAAAAAGTGAAGGTTCCAGCAATGTGAAGAAAAGCCATCATATGGATTTTTTAAGAAGAAATAGGGAGAAACAAATGTTGTTATTCAAGAGAGAAGGGTTAATACCTCTAGAAGAAATCAGCAGCGCCATCAACAGGTTGCATCGGTAACTCCTGTTGTAAATGTGGCACCGACTACAATTACTTATGAAAGACCAACCTCTCAGG
The DNA here is from genome assembly GCA_948472305.1 of Vicia faba. NCBI lineage: Eukaryota > Viridiplantae > Streptophyta > Magnoliopsida > Fabales > Fabaceae > Vicia > Vicia faba. The sequence goes on along the minus strand of OX451735.1, from coordinate 626,661,690 downwards.
GAAGTCAAGGGAAGAATCAGAAGCGATAACCTTTCGACTCTATTCCTATGAGTTATGCAGAGCTACTACCAGCATTGATCCAGAAGAAGTTGGTCCAGACTAGACCACCTCTTACTATAGCATCCCTTTTACCTTGGTACTACAAGGCAGATCAGACGTGCGCTTTTCATCAGGGTGCACCAGGGCATAATGTAGAAAGTTGTTATCCTCTAAAGTTTGAGGTACATAAAATGGTTAGATCTGGCCTTTTGTCCTTCAAAGATGTCAGTCCTAATGTAAAAGATAACCCTCTCGTAGGGCATGGAGGAAAAATGTTGTTAACATGGTTGTCGGTTGTCCAGGGGACTTTGACATTTATGATATTAACTTGGTTAGAGGAGACTTGGTAAAGATGCATAAAGACCTTTGTGAGTTTAGTTACTATACTCATGAACATGCTTGTTGTGGTGTCTGTAGTACTAATATACAAGGTTATGATAAGATAAAGGCTGGTTTGCAAGAGATGATGGATGAGGGCCTCATCCATATAATCTGGCCTAGGGCAGAGTATGAGGAAGAAGTAAACATGGTTTCTGGATGTCCTGGAGAGTTCATAATCTTTGATATGGAATATATGAACGATGATCTTGTGCAATTATATGCTACTTTCTGCCACATGGTTGGTCAGGTGGAGCACCACTATGGATCTTGCCGGGTTTGCTGCAGGGATTCCCGAGGATGTTCGATTGTAAGGAAAGGTATTCAATTGTTGTTGGATAATGGAACTATCAAGGTTTGATGGAAAAGAGATGATTACCATGAGGTTAATGAGATCGATGTTTTCCTGGTTGAGGAAGAGTCAGATGACGAGTATGCTTCCGCAGATGAATTCTTCTCCTTAGATGAGGGTATGATCTTCAACGGTGATTCTTTAATGTCTAAATTTTCTGAAGAAGGTGTGAACGTGATTGTGCCATGTTTCAGTGATTTTTCCCCTATTGAAATTGAATACTATAGCAAGCCAGTTGTTGCCCCTGTGGTGATTTTCTTACCAGGGCCAGTTCCTTACAAATCTGACAAGGTAGTACCGTACAAGTATAATGCTACAATTTTTGAGGATGGTTTGGAAGTTCCCATCCAGTCATTGTCTAGTGTTGGAAATATTGCTGAGACTAGTAGATTTACCCGTATCAGTCATGTGTTTGCACCAGTTATTCGGGAAAATGATAATGCTGGAAAGAAGGCTATAGAAAGTGCTGAAGATAAGAAGGCTACATGGGAATCCAGTGGTGCTACCTTGGAAAAGGACGTAGATGATATTTTTAAGATAATCAAAATGAGCAACTATGATGCATGATTTTCGCAAGTATATGAATCGCGTCAGAGTAATATAAAAGATTATCGATCCCACAGAGACCAAAACATCAATCTATCAAATTCTATTGTCACTATGTTTATCTATGGCAGATCAAATCAGGGTTTTATAGCAGGCAGAGTAAATAAAGTTAAAGATGTCAATTCAGATAAAAGCGACGAGTTCGAATGCAAATCACAATGGTCAGATAATACTTTAAAATGCTTCTAATAGAAATACTTATGGGGAAATATTTCCTACTTTGAAAAGAACTAATTTAACAGGAACTGTCGCTTTCGTGTATTCAGAACCGAGTCTATTCTTTAAATATTGCCTTTTTATTGTCACATATAAAAGGTGCGTATTGTGTTAAATTAATAAACCTATTTTTAAGAAATATAGTTACATGACTAAGTTGAAAAGTGATTTTGACTCAGAACTTCTAACCAAGAGACAATTAGACTTTTAAACCTATAATCGCGTCTGAAAAAGGTTTTGAAATCATTTCTTCTAAAAAGTTAAAGGTTCTTACTTAATTGAACAAAACACTTTTGCTCTCTTTGAGCAATTAAGACAAACCAAGTTTATCAATGGTTGGACGACTTCGATCTTACCCAACAGAAAATAAAGTGCAGAAAACTTGTGTTAAAAAAAAAACTAGCCCCTAAAGTATTCCTACAGAAGCAATGTTTAGACAATTACCTTAACCATGATCATTACATTTTAACCCTAGAGGAAATTAGCCAAACATGGAAACAAAATTATTAAAGCAAATCATGTTTAAGCAGAAAGTAAAAAGGTTAAAATATAAGTAAATGCAATGAGAGAAAATAAACAAAGTAAAGCAAGTGCGATGCGAGAAAATTAAAAAAGTAAAGAAAGTGCAATAAATGCAGAAACTTAAATAGAAACCTTCCCCAAACACAGGGCTTTAAAGAAACTTGACTGGAAGGTAAATTTGACTGAAATAAAGGAAACTTGAATTAAAATGGTGACAAGATTGTAAAGTGCTCCAAACTTGATTACAGACTCAATGACTCGTGAGATAATTCTTTGATGTGAAGAGATTACCGCTTACAATTAGACAATATATGGCTTAAGTTAGTGCAACTAAGCTTGGATGAATAAGAATAACTGAAATCACTTCTATTTATAGGCCTAGGAGGATTTTGGAAATCACAAGAATGCCCTCCAACTTCTTTTGAGCGGGAAGCGAATTTGCAAAGGTGGCGCTCGCCATGGGGGTGTGGCGGGTTCCATGCTCCAAAAATGAAGAAGTAGTGGAGAACGTGGAAGTTGGCAGTTGGCTGAAGTTGGCCACCTCATGGCTGACCCTATGGCGGGCGCCATGGTAGAAGCCATGAGTGCAAAAACTCCAAAATCTTGATTTTTAGCTCATTTTTTTTCATTTCTTCAAGCAAGGCTTAGGAAAGACAAAAAAACTGGAGAGAAAAAAAACAAAATGCAAACATAACACAAGAAAATAACAATAAAAACCTAATAACCATGTGTAAATCGAGTCAAATATGAAGTGCGATTAAGTGTTATCAAATTTTTCCACACTTAGACCTTTGCTTGTCCTCAAGAAAAAACTCTGTATATCTCAGAAAAGAGAAACAGTATTATCAAATAATTTGGGAAAAAAGGGCTTCTAAGTTTAAAGCAGGATGTAATGATAAGTAGTAACCAGGTGAACCAAGGGTATCGTGACAACACATTCTGCAAGAATACAGACACAAACGTCGATCCTATACAAACTCATCCATTCAAAACCATCACATTTAGGCCTAATTTTTAAATCTTTTCATTCAGGCGCAATCACATTAAGCCCGTTATATTGCACATACTCTTAGAAGAATGACCGGTTAGTGACTCTGATCTCAAGCACGGGGTTCTGGTACATAAGTTGGTAACCCCTCAAATGACCCAATTGTGGTTGTAAAGGATCGAGTCGTAACCCGCCCTACCAAGTTTAGCACCAGAAACCTCTGAACCAACCAACAATGAGCAAAAATTATTTTCTTTTATTCTTTTTGAAATTTCTCACAACCCCTTTTTAGATTAAGTGACTTTGTGAGGGTCACCTATCCCGGAGTTGTAGCATATGAATCAAGAAAGCAGAGCAAAAATAATTTGGATAACTCACTTATATTCATCGGTCTCCTACGTAGAGTATGCTTAAGTCGGAGCTGACTGCTAGAATAAACTACTAAAGATGAAGGTTAAGGCCATAGCATAAGGTTATTAGGATCGGTTCCTATAATTATGAAGCTTATGGTGTTGAAACCGTACCGATTTTTCAAAAGGACATCCCAAGTCATCTACTTCCTATCTTAAACCTGTCTTAAAGCCCAAAATATTTCAAAGGATACTGTTTTCTTTTGTCAAAATTTTTTGGTAGGGCTAAGAAATGGAGAAAAATAGAAATACACCACACAAATGACTCGGCAAACACATGAATTTTATTGAAAACAAACAAAGCAAGAAAAATAAACTGAAAAAGAAATAAAGACTTAAAAATAAAGAAAAGGAAAAGCAATAAAATCTCCTCGCACACAGAAATCGAACATTGTCCCCAATGTTTCAAAATAAAATATGAAAAGAGTAACCTGGATGTATCTAAGGGAAGCCACGGGTGCCCTCGCCATCCTCCTGATGCCCAGGGTGACGAGACCTGTTGCGACAACGATTGCTCTGGGAAGAGGCTAGCTGCTCCACCCTGGCTGATAGAGCGTCCTGAGAACTCTGAACCTGTCGAAGGTTTCTTAATAGGGAACCCTGAGTGGCCTCCATGAGTGTAAAGTGCCTCTCAAAATAGCCCTGCTGACGCAGCTTCTCAATACTAATCGCAAGCTGAGATTGCAAGATACTCTGAAAACACTGATCAATATGTTGCTGAGAAGTTTTCATGAAGATTGTGTTCTCTATCAGTTGCTGTTGCAATTTGGTGAGCATGCTATCTCTCCTTTCCTCTCGAGCAAGATTCTCTCGCCACATCTCCTCAGTGATTTAAAATCCAGGAGCAGAACCTGCAGAATTGTGTGAAGAAGATGGTGCAGTGTGTGCTAGTGAATCATGGTGGGGGACATATGTGGAACGGGAGACTGGTCTCTTCGTTCATACTCCTCATCAGTCCCATGCCCGTCCCCAAGAGGAACATTATGGATCAATGGTCCCCTAATAGGCAGAGCGGACAAATCATAAGTTCAGTTTCTCTCAAGTAGCACATTAGTCCTCCGGGAGCAAGGTAAAGCGACACTAGGAATAGCCACACCATGGATCATGAGGTTAAAAACTCCCTCTTTCCTAAACTTGCATAATTTCATATCTTTCAAAAATTTTAAATTAATTATGCGGTTAGGTAGAGGTACCAAAGTGGCTAACTCAGTGTCCAGGTCCAAAGCCCGAGCAATGGAGGTAATCAATCCTCCAAAAGAAATAACGCCCCCTTTCTCAAAGCGGAAGACATGTGTGCAATCATAAATGGGATAACATTAATTTTTAAACCAATGAGGCTTCCTTGCAAAAACATAAGTTCTTTTACATTGACCTTGTTTGGATTCTTTGGGGGAAAAATAGTACAAGCCAATAAATAACGGAAAACACGAACGGCCGGGTTATGGATCATTGAGGCAAGAATACCCTCAAAAGAAGAAATGGTGGAACTAGACAATCTAGACCAAAAAGAAAATACCTCAATCGACCAATCAGAATCCAAAGTGGTCTCACAGATAAAACCTTCCCCATGAGGCATGTCCAACAACTCTTCTAAAGCATCAGTAGTGTATTCATATTCAACATTAAACATTCTAAATTTTACCTTACCGATCGTGCTAGTAGTGTTGGGACTGACAGTATAAATCAATGAACTTAAAAATTCTTTGGCCAGCCTCTCATAGGTAGGTTCTCTCCTAGCAAAAATATCGTGCAATCCTAAAGTTTCTAACATGTGGAAAACACTAATAAATTCCTAAAGTGTACAGACATTAAGTATCGATATACCTTATTGAAGAAATTTCTTGTGTCTGCAACTTATCAAGAATTTTTCTTTGCCTCGACCCCAATTTTCCATCACGAAGCAAAAATCCATCGAACTCCATTGTTGGCGTTGTTGGTGAAAGAGGAGAAAAATGGGTTTTTATGGAAAGAAGGTGAAAATGGTGGTTTGTGGATTTTTAATGATGGAAATGAAGTGGTGGAATAGGAAATGTTTGTGGGGTTGTGAATAAATGGGAAAGTTATGAACTCTTTGTGGGTTTTGATGGAGATTTTTGAGAGGCAAAAATGGAGTTTTTGGGGTTGGAAGATGAAAAATGGTGGTTTTGGTGGTTCTGCCCCGTAAGAGGTATAGACCCCATGGCGGGCGCCATGAGGGTTATGGCGGGCGCCATGTGTGCAAAATTTGGATGGGCCAGATTTTGAATTTTTGCTCATGGGCCTTGTACTTTTCGCGGGGGGTATGGCCAACATCTTTCACATGTTTTTCTTCATAATTTGAATATTGGATGACATATCTTGATAAAAATCAAAATTAAAATTCATAAAATCAAATAAAATCAAATAAAATACAACAAAATACAAAAATAAGAAAAAAGTAAATAATGAAAAACATCAACATGTAATATATTAATATATGTATATATATATATATATATATATATATATATATATATATATATATATATATATATATATATATATATATATATATATATATATATATATATATATATATATATATATATATATATATATATATATATATATATATATATATATAAATGTGTGTAGATATGCAATACGATTGTTAGAGATAGATTCATAAAAACGAAAACAAATCCAAGCAGAAATAAAATATAGATAACGATAAGTCTAGAAATAAAAATAACGTTAAAGCATATAAATAGAATCTCTGTCTCGGATGGGAGGAACACCGTCAACACCGGCAGGTGGATCGTCATCAAGGTCTGAGTCATAGCCTCCTGGGGCTTGTGGGCCTCCTGCTATCTGTCGGGGCAACTCAGTAATTTACTGGTAATGAAAGTCGGCCTCCGTCGCATGAGTCATATCAGAGACCTCATGTTGCAAAGTGAGGTTAGTAATATCCTATCGAAGTCGGGCCACCTCCATACGCAGCTCAGCTAGTTGCGTATGCACATCCGGCTACTGCAAAGAGAAATTATTAGAAAGTACAGAGAACCTGGGTGAAAGTGGTGCAGGGATGTACTATGCCATAGGTGGAAATCTAGGTGCATTAATGGTCTCTCCCTGGCCTTCCAAAGCCTAGGTCCAGTTAGTCAGATCATGTACACTGGTTATCATAGGATCTGGCAAAGTGAAGTAGAGTATCATCTTATTCTTGATCAGGAGCCTGAAAAAGTATGAGCTAAGGAGACCCGCCTCATCAATCCACGATCCAAGAAATACTCAATATACAACAGTGTGTATCCACAGTAAGGGGTCAACTGACATAACTGCCTCTCAAGACCCAAAGCAATAGCAATGTGCGTCACGGTCCCTCCCACATGTATGATACTCTCAGAGGGAAGGGAAGTGGTGTGCAGATTCCACATCAAGAAGTTACCGCAGGCAACTGGACGTGACTGATTAGCATAAAACAAGAAGAATACCTCCTCATCACCTACATGGTGGTCAACATCACTCCTTCCTAAGAAGGTATAGGCCAAAATCATCTGAAAATAGCAGAGGGCCGGATTATGGATGACGTTTGACATCATGTGGTCAGGATCATGGCTACTCCCAATAGTAATGTCATCCCAAACCTTCTCCACGTCTCTAGTCATGAAGTAACCCAAGGGTAACTCTGGAGTAGCATCATGATAAGTCTGAAAACCTTAAAGATCACTGAAATCCTTGTGGTTGCAAGCATACTCTGTCCCGAACAATCTGAAACTGATGTGGACATCTGGATCAACATATGGATCATAGTCCAATGAGTTGAGGAACTCTAGAGTGAGGTTCCGGTAAGTATCATTCTTACTATCAACATACTGCTCCCAGTTGAGTTGGTGGCATAGGAATCTGAAATTAGGCTCCAAGCCAAAGACTTCCAAGCAACCTTTGTTTAGATACTGGGTAAGATCCATCGGGAGAAGGGACAATGCCTCATAGCACTGTTTCTGATTCTCATTTCTGAAGTTTACGTGCATGTCATCAAAAGGCGGCATCCTGAAAAGGTATGGTTAGATGAGAATGATGTCCTAAAAAATACAAACATTAAAACTGTTAGTCAAAAATAGGGAAACATAAGGCTATAAAATTATAAAATAAATAAATAAATACAAATAAAGAAAAAGGAAAGAAAATAAAACCCATGGTTTTCCTCCCATGTAGTGTTTGTTTAACGTCATTAGCTCAACGAAATAGACTTCATATAATGGAAATGGGTACTAAAGGGTCGATTAAAGTGTGGCTGGAGTAGTCAATGGAAATGTCACCTCCTTTATAAAGCTTGAGTCTTTCTCCATTTACTATGAATGGATTGCAAGAGCTGTTTCTGATTTCCACGACACCTGACTTTAAGATCTTAGAAACCTCATAAGGGCCAACGTAGCTTACTTGGAAAAAGTCTCAACTAGGAGTTAAAAAGGAGAACATGATCGCCTATGTTGAATTCCTTTTTTATAATCCTCTTGTCATGCCATGCCTTAGTTCTTTCTTTGTATATTATGGCATTTTCATAGGCATTCTGGAGAAGTTCTTCTAGTTTATGAATGTCAAGGATTCTTTTCTCACCAGCAGCCAAATAATCCAGATTTAAGGTTTTGATGGCCCAATAGGCTTTGTGTTCTAACTCAAAGGGTAAATGACATGACTTTCCATAGAACAATTGATAGGGGGTAGTTCCAATAGGGGTTTTATAAGTTCTCCTATAGGACCACAATGCTTCTTGTAGCTTTTTAGACCAATCTTTTCTAGATATTGAAAAAGTTTTCTCTAGGATCCGTTTAATCTCCCTATTAGATACTTCCACTTGTCCACTAGTTTGCAGATTGTAAGGTATTTCCACTTTATGTCTAACTCCATACTTACTTAAAAGTTTGTCAAAAATCCTTGATATAAAATGTGATCCACCATCACTTATGGCAAGATAGGGTATTCCAAACCTTGGGAATATGTAATTTTTGAACAGTTTGAGTACTACCTGTGTGTCGTTTGTGGGTGCAACTATAACTTCAATCCATTTAGACATGTAGTCAACAACCACTAAGATGTATTTATTGCCTAATGGGGATGGAAAAGGACCCATAAAACCTATACCCCATACGTCAAAAATTTATATTTCTTGAATGTTGCTTAAGGGAATTTCGTCACGTCTTGAGATGTTCCTAATGGGTTGGCACCGATTGCATTGGACAATGTAAGCATGGACATCACGCCAAAGTGTGGGCCAGAAAAGGACGGCTTGGAGGATTTTAGCGTATGTTTTAGAGGTGCTCGTATGTCCACCATAAGGTGCGGAGTGACAATGTTCTATGATATTTCTTACCTCTTCTTCAGAGACATAACAACGAAAAATACTGTCGGTGACTCTTTTGAACAGAAGTGGTTCATCCCAATAAAAGTGTTTCACATCATTAAAGAACCTTTTTTCTGGTGATAGCTAAGATTTGGGGTCACTATATCAGCAGCTAAATAATTAACAAAGTCAGCATACCCGGGTACATTACTAACTGCTAGGGATTTCTCAGGGATCTCGTAACGATTTAGGTCATCTTCCTCAAAGGTGTCTATTTTGGCTACTAGTCTATCATAAGCAAAGTCATCATTTATAGGAACTAACTCTAGTTTCATGTATTCGAGCCTAGAATGGTGGTCAACAACTACATTTTTTATGCCTTTCTTATCTCAAATATCTAGATCAAATTCTTGTAGTAAAAGGATCCATCAGAGTAGCCTAGGTTTAGCATCTTTTTTACTTAATAGGTAGAAGATAGTTGCATGGTCTGCGTAAACTATAATTTTAGCTCCTACTAGATAAGATCGGAATTTATCAATAGAAAACACTACAGCTAAAAGTTCTTTTTTCGGTGGTAGCGTAGTTAACTTGGGCAGCATCTAGGATTCTGCTAGCATAGTAGATCACATGCATCTTCTTATCTTTTCTTTGACCTAGAACAACTCCAACAACATAATCTCTAGCGTCACACAAGATTTCAAAAGGTTTGGTACAATCTGGGGGTTGCATAATAGGTGCAAAAATTAGGGCTTGTTTTAAAAGGTTAAAGGCTTCGACACACTTTTCATTGAAAATAAACTCAGCATATTTCATTAATAGTCCAGTTAAAGGTTTTGTTATTTTAGAGAAATCCTTGATAAAGCATCGGTAAAAACCGGAATGACCAAGAAAACTTTGGACTTCCTGATGGTCTTAGGTGGCCTAAAGTTTTCTATAACTTCTATTTTGGCTTTATCAACTTCAATACCTTTCTCAGAGACTATGTTTCCTAAAACTATACCTTCAGTTACCATGAAGTGGCATTTCTCCCAGTTCAATACGAGGTTTACTTTTACGAATCTTTCCAAAAATTTCTTAAGGTTAGCGAGGCAATTTTTAAAATCAAACCCACATACCGAGAAATTGTCCAAAAAAACTTCCATAATTCCATCGAGATAATCTGTGAAGATTGACATCATACAACATTGGAAAGTGGCAGGAGCATTACAGAGTCCAAATGGCATTCATCTATAGGAAAAAGTTCCGTAAGGGCATGTAAAAGTTATTTTCTCTTGATCTTCCGGATAAATAGGTATTTGGAAAAATCCATAATATCCATCTAGGTAGCAAAGGTAAGATTGTCTAGCTAATCGTTCAAGCATTTGGTCTATAAATGGTAAAGGAAAATGATCTTTCCCAAACGCTTTGTTTAGCTTTCTATAATCTATGCACATACGCCAACCGCCTTCCAAACGCTTGGCTACATGCTCGCCTTTTTCGTTTTGCACGACAATGATGCCTCCCTTTTTGGGTACTACATGCACAGGGCTTACCGATCTACTATCTGAGATTTGATAAATGATACAAGTTTCTAGTAACTTAAGGACTTCTTTCTTTACAACATCACTCATTATAGGGTTTATCCTTATTTTGTGCTCTCTGGAGGGTTTAAAATCTTTCTCTAGTAAAATCCGATGCATACATACAGACAAACTTATTCCTTTTAGATCAGAAATGTTATACCCTAAGGCTGAGGGATATTTTCACAAAAATTCTAAGAGTTGGTTTGTTTCAGCTTGGTTTAAGGTAGCACTCACGATAACTGGGCGCTTCATCTCCTCATCAAGAAACTCATATCATAGATTCTTGGGTAATTCTTTAAGTTGTAAAGTGGTTTTCTTAGGGCTAGGTATAAGATCTAGGGTAACAACTAAATATTCATAAAGGTTATCATCAATGTAGGGTTCTGTCTTCTCGAATCCATCATCTTCCCATATGATGGTCGAATGTAGTTTGATTGATTTGATAGGTCCTTCCCCTATTATTGGTTCCATAAGGAACTTTGAAATAATAAACTCTATACTTTCATTGCCAACTTCAAAGGTCAGTTTTCCTCCCTTGACATCTATTATGGCACCAACTGTAGATAAGAAGGGCGTTCCTAGGAGGATTGGGACATCGTCATCTTCTTTGATGTCCATGACAACAAAGTTGGTAGGGATATATAACTGTCTGATTCTTACTGGGATGTCTTCTAATATACCAATGGGGTATTTGACAGATCTATCGGCTAATTGAAGAGACATCTTAGTAGGTTGCAATTCTCCTAAGGTAGATCTTTCACAAACTTCCAGAGGCATTAGGCTAACGCTAACTCCTAAATCCAGAAACGCCTTATAGATCACATGGTCCCCTAATATACAAGGTATGGAAAAGTTTCCAGGATCTTTCTCTTTCTTGGCAAATCTGTTTTCAGGGATATAATTGAATTCAAAGGGTTTGGGATCGTCAAGTCTTCATTTGTTGGTCAGGATGTCTTTAAGGAATTTTACATATGATGGTATTTGGGTGATGGCTTAGGTAAAAGGAATCTCTACATTAAGTTTCTCTATTATCGTTAAGAATTTTTGATACTGGTTATTGATTTTGGTTTGCTTTAGTCTATGCGAATACGGTATCAGAGGTTTGTATGGCGGAGGTGGTACATAATCTTTGTCTCTAGTCTCTTCCTTATCTTGGTTTTTGTCCTTTTCGGGTTCCACTCGTTTTTCTACTCCACTTTCCTTTGTGATTTTAGGTTCACTCAAGGTTGGGTTAAAAGGTTCATCGTAAGCAGTCCCACTTTGTAAGGTAATTGCATTAGCTTGACTTCTAGGGTTTGGTTGAGGTTGTCCAGGAAATTGTCCTCCAGGCGTAGTCTGGGGAGCTTGTGTTTGGGATACTTGTAAGCTTTGGGTTTCAAGCATTTTGTGATGAGTTACTATCTGGTCAACCTTAGTTCCTAATTGTGTGATCAATTCATTTACATGAATGTTCTGGCTCATGAATTCTTTGTTTTGTTGAGTTTGGGACGAGATAAAATTTTCCATGATTTTCTCGAGGTTTGGTTTTGGGGGAACAACTTGCATAGGTTGATTTGGTCTTGGAGCTTGAAAACCTGGTGGTCTTAGGGGTGCAGAGTTTTGGATAGGGTAATTGTTCTTATAGGAGAAGTTTGGGTGATTCCTCTATCCAGGGCTATAAGTGTTCGAAAAGGGGTTTCCTTGGGTGTAGTTGATTTGTTCGATGGCTGGTTCATTCAACAAGTTGTATTCTGCTGATTGGTGTCCTTGGGTTCCACATATCTCACATTCATGGGTGATTGCTGCTACAGTGGCTGGGGTATTGGGCACATGCTCGACTTTTAAGGCTAGAGCTTCGATTTTGGCTTGCATCATGTCCATAGAGCTTATCTCATGTATTCCTCCTTGGGGATCCTTCTTCTCCATTGTTGCTCACTCTGTTCCCCGTTGGTAATGGTTTTGATCCATATCTTCAATGAGAACACAAGCTTCAGGGTAAGGTTTATTCATCAGAGCGCCACCGGCGGCAGCATCGATGGTCGTCTTGGTGTTATATTGGAGTCCATTATATAAGGTATGTATGATCAAACATTGTTCTAGGCCATGGTGGGGGCGAACTATTAATAATTCCTTATACCTTTTCCAGGCCTCAAACAATGATTCTCCTTGGACTTGAGTAAATATGGTTATTTAGTTTCTAAGAACAACAATCTTACTAGGGGGAAAATATATGGCAAGGAACACTCTCCTAAGGTCTTCCCAAGTTGTTATTGAATTGGCTGGAAGGGAATCTAACCATCAACAGACTTTATCTCTAAGGGAGAAAGGAAATAGTCTTAAACGAATTGCCTCTGATGTAGCACCATTGGTTTTAAAGGTATCAGATAGTTGAATGAAGATTTTCAAATGTTGATTTGGGTTCTCCGTAGCAAGACCCGCAAATTGGTTTTATGGTACTAGTTGTATTAGAGAGGGTTTTAGTTCTGAATTGTTGGCAGGAATAACAGGGTTTACTATACTAGAACTAGGTTTTTTGTTGGAGGGTTGGGCAAACTCCTTAAGGGGTCTTTGGTCACGATTTTCGGCCATAGATTTCCTAACTCTTTGGAGTTAGAGGCGAGCGTGAGTGTAACGTTCAGGTTCCGCTAAAGGGTTTAATAAACTCCTAGTACTGCGAGCTTTTTGCATTGACCGGCGAGTTAAGCCTTAGTCTAGACAGTGTAACAACAGGGTACGAAATTTGACGTAATTGGTCCCCGGCAATGGCGCCAAAAACTTGATGCGTGATTTTTGCAACTATACGAATCACGTCAGAGTAATATAAAAGATTATCGATCCCACAGAGACCAAAACGTCAATTTATCAAATTCTATTATCACTATGTTTATTTACAAAAGATCAAATCAGGGATTTATAGCAGGCAAAGTAAATAAAGTTAAAGATGTCAATTCAGATAAAAGCAACAGGTTCGAATACAAATTATAATGGTCAGATAATACTTGAAAATGCTTCTAATAGAACTACTTATGGGGAAATATTTCCTACTTTTAAAAGAACTAATTTAACAGGAAATGTCTCTTTCACGTATTTAGAACTGAGTTTATTCTTTAAATAATGCCTTTTTTATTGTCACGGATAAAACGTGCATATTGCGTTAAAGTAATAAACCTATTTTTAAGAAATATAGTTACTTGACTAAGTTAAAAAGTGATTTTGACTCAGAACTTCTAACCAAGAGATGATTATACTTTTAAACCTATAAACTCGTCCGAAAAAGGTTTTGAAATCATTTCTTCTAAAAAGTTAAAGGTTCTTACTTAATTGAACAAAACGCTTTCGCTCAATTTGAGAAATTAAGACTAACCAAGTTTATCAATGGTTGGGCAGATTTCGATCTTACCAAATATAAAATAAAGTGAAAAAAACTTGTGTTAAAAACCAAAACAACCCCTAAAGTATTCCTACAGATGCAATGTTTAGACAATTACCTTAACCATGATCATTACATTCTAACGCTAAAGGAAATTAGCCAGACATGGAAATAAACTTATTAAAGCAAATCATGCTTAAGCAGAAAGTAAAAAGGTTAAAAGATAAGTAAATGTGATGCGAGAAAATAAACAAAGTAAAGCAAGTGAGATGCGAGAAAATAAACAAAGTTAAGCTAGTGCGAGGAAATAAGTGCAATAAATGAAGCTTAAATAGAAACCTGCTCCAAACGGAGGGCTTTAAAGCAACTTGACTGGAAGGTAAATTTGACTGAAATAAAGGAAACTTGAATTAAAATGGTGGAAAGATTGTAAAGTGCTCCAAACTTGATTACAAACTCAATGACTCGTGCGATAATTTTGAATGTGAAGATATTACCGCTTACAATTGGAAAATATATGGCTTAAGTCAGTGCAACTATGCTTGGATGAAGAAGAAGAACTAAAATCACTTCTATTTATAGGCCTAGGAGGATTTTAGAAATCACAAAAATGCCCTCCAACTTGTTTTGAGCGGGAAGAGAATTTTCAAAGGTGGCGCCCACGATGGGGGTGTGGCGGCCGCCATGCTCTAAAAATGAAGAAGTAATGGAGAACGTGGCAGTTGGCTGAAGTTGGCCAACTCATGGTTGACCCTATGGCAGGCGCCATGCTGGAAGCCACAAGTGCAAAAACTCCAAAATCTTGATTTTTAGCTCATTTTTCTTCATTTCTTCAAGCAATGCTTAGGAAAGACAAAAAAAAAACAAAAAAAAATGCAAACATAACACAAGAAAATAACAATTAAAACCTAATAAACATGTGTGACTTGATTTAAATATGCAGTGTGATTTAGTGTTATCATACTACCGAATTGTGGATCAGTTTTTGCAGACTCCTTCAAAAATATCTATCTTGGCATTGTTGATGAATTATGCTGCCCATAGAGAATCTTGAATGAGGGTGTTGGACTAGGCCTTCGTGGAGTATGACACGCTGTTAGATCAATTCAGAAGTGTGGTTTGTAATATTACATCATGTAAGAACCTAAGCTTTTGCGATGATGAATTTCCTGATGAATGGAGGAATTACAATTTAGTTTTTCACATATCCATGAACTGTAAGATTGATTCATTATCAAATGTGTTGATTTATAATGGATCCTCCTTGAATTTGATACCGAGAAGTACGTTGATGAAGTTGAAATATCAGGGGGCTCCTATGCGCCCAAGTGGTATTATTGTCAAAGCTTTCGATGGGTCAAGGATGTCGATTATTGGGGGGGTCGGTCTGCCTATTCACATAGGCCCGCATCTATTCTAAATCACTTTCCAAGTGATGGATATTGTACCCTCATATAGTTGTCTACTAGGAAGACCATGATTACACAAAGCATGGGTTGTCACTTCCACTCTGCACCAAAAGCTGAAATTCGTGCGTGAAGGCAAAATGGTTATTATAATTGGAGAACAAGCATTGCTGATATCTCACCTATCATCTTTCAGTGTTGTTAAAGCAGATGAAGCTGTTGTGGGAATGTATTTCCAGGCTCTATCTGTTGATAAAGTAAGAGAGAATGAGAAATCTATGGATTTGTTCAAATATGCTCACCAGGTTGTGCGCAATGGTCCAAGCAAAGTATGTGGATAGGTCGTTGATCCTCCGGTAAACAAGAACAGGTTTGGTTTGGGGTTCTCAATCAAGAATGGCAAAGGAGAAAGTTTGAAGCCAAAGTCTATTAAGAGTAGCTATCGTGATGTTTTCCACAACGGAGGCTACCTCCATCCAATTGTTTCTGGAGTTAATGCTATTGAGGAGGACGAAGGAGATCAGGAAATGCCGAGTTATGTGACGCCTAGAGTCAGAATCCAGTACTGGGTCAGTTATGATATTCCCTCTTGCATCCATGTCTCAAAGTAATTTGTTTTTTCTTTGCAAACAACTTTCATTCTGCCCAAGATGAAAGTTAATATTGTATTGGGCTTATCTGTTTTCTTTGATCATTAAAATCATAAATAATAGTTGTCTTTGATTCTTAAATTTTTGTCTTTTATTTTTCTGCTTTTTCATGGAAAATGGTAATAAAAAAAATACCCTTTTGAATAAAATATATTTGTGAATAAATCTGCATAATCATTTGGTGTATGTGTCAGTTTCTAAAAGCAATCACAAATCACATTTGTAGATTAATTAATAATCTCGTTGAATACAATGACCGTGCACCCTCTCCCAACTTTGAATATCCTTTGTTTAGGACAGAAAAAGAAGAATATGATGAGATTCCAGAAGAGGTCTCACGGTTGCTAGAGCACGAGGAAAATACCATTCAGCCGTATAAAGAGTCATTGGAAACAATAGATTTTGGTTCAGAAGAAGAGCCAAAGGAATTTAATATTGGAGCATCGTTGCATCCTGATGTGAAGAGCAGGTTAATTGAGATATTGAAAGAGTATGTGGACATCTATTCTTGGTCTTACGAAGATATTCCGGGTCTATATACTGATATAGTGGAGCATCATTTGCCTTTGAAGCCAGAGTGCCCTCCCATCAAGCAGAAGTTGAGAAGAAGTCTTAAAACAGATAAATGTCGGTTTTCTTGTGACATCAGTATATCCTTAATGGATAGCCAACATTGTGCATGTACCAAAGAAAGATGGAAAAGTCTACATGCGCGTAGATTACAGAGATCTAAATAAAGCTAGTCCGAAAGACGATTTTCCATTATCGCACATTGATATGTTGATTGATAGAACAACCAAGTTCAAAGTATTCTCGTTCATTGATGGATTTTCCGGATATAATCAAATAACAATGGCTCCTGAGGACATGTAAAAAACAAAGTTTATTACACCCTGGGAAACATTTTGTTATAGAGTGATGCCCTTCGGGTTGAAGAACGCTGGTACAACGTACCAGAGGGCTATGACTACCCTATTCCATGATCTGATGCCCAAGTAAATTGAAATATATGTTTATGCCATAATTGCCAAATCACAAACTGAAGAAGGGCATGTGGAAGATTTGTTAAAGTTATTCCAGCGTTTGAGGAAGTATCGTCTCCACTTGAATCCAAATAAATGCACTTTCGGTGTCCGATCAGGGAAGTTGTTGGGTTTCATTGTTAGCAAGAAAAGGATTGAAGTTGACCCAGATAAGGTTAAAGCAATCCAAGAAATGCCTGTGCCAAGGACTGAGAAGCAAGTTAGAGGCTTCCTTGGGCGTCTGAATTATATTTCCAGATTTATCTCCCACATGACTGTAACATGTGAACCGATCTTTACGTTTCTAAAGAAAGATCAAGGTTATGTATGGACGGATGATTTCCAAAGAGAATTTGAAAGTATCAAACAATATCTGCTTGAACCTCTTATCTTGCTCTCTCCCGTTGAAGGAAGACCATTGATCATGTATCTAACAGTGTTGGGTAGTTTTGTGGGATGTATTTTAGGACAAGATGAAACATGAAAGAAAGAATATGCTATATACTACCTTAGTAAGAAATTTACTGATTGTGAGTCATGGTATTATATGTTGGAGAAGACATGTTACGCTCTGGCATGGGCGGGAAAGCGGTTGCGACAATATATGTTGAATAATACTACTTGGTTGATTTCCAAAATGGATCCAATTAAGTATATATTTGAAAAGCCTTCTCTCACAGGGATAATTTTCCACTGGAAAATGTTATTGTCCAAATACGACATTGAGTACCACACTCAAAAGACCATAAAAAGCAGTATGTTGGCGGATTATCTTGCTCACCAACCGGTAGATGACTATCAATATATCAAGGTTGATTTCCCAGATGAGGATGTGATGTTCTTGAAAGCAAAAGATTATGATGAGCCTTTACATGGAGAAGGTCTAGATCCTGAATCTCGCGGAGGCATGGTATTTGATGGAGAAGTGAATGCTTATGGAAAAGGAATTGGTGCAGTGATAATCACTCAACATGGATCACACATTCCTTTTACTGCAAGGCTGACATTTGATTATACTAATAATATGGAGGAGTATGAGGCTTGCATTATGGGTCTCCAGGAGGCCATTGATCTCAGAATCAAGGTTCTAGATTTGTACGGTGATTCGACTTTGGTTGTTAATCAGATTAAAGGAGAATGGGATACTCGTCACCCTGGCTTGATCCCTTACAAATATTATGCTAGAAGATTATTATCGTTCTTTAACAAAGTTGAATTCCATCATATTCCAAGAGATGAAAATCTGATGACGGATGCTTTGGAAACTCTGGCTTCTATGTATCAGGTTAATACTTGGAATGATGTGCCTCATATTACGGTATGATGTTTGGATAGACCTACTCATGTGTTTACAACAGAGGATCTGGTAGATGAAAAACCTTTGTATTCTGATATCAATAATTTTCACTGAACCCAGGAATACCCAATTGGTGCATCAAATAAGGGTAGAAAGACATTGAGAAGGTTGATGTGCAGCTTTTTCCTCAATGAAGATGTGTTGTATAAAAGAAATCATGACATGGTATTGCTCAAATGCGTGGATAGACATGAAGCAAACATGTTAATGCATGAGGTTCATGAAGGTTCATTTTGTACCCATGCCAATGGACATTCAATGGAGAAAAAGATGCTTAGGGCATGTTACTATTGGTTGACAATGGAATCTGACTATTACAAATTTTCCAAGAAGTTCCATAAATGCCAAATTTATGCTGATAAAATTCATGTACCTCTGACACTTCTCAATGTTATTTCTTCCCCATGGCCTTTCTCTATGTGGGGTATTGACATGATCGGGATGATTGAACCAAAGGCGTCAAATGGGCATCGTTTTATCTTAGTAGCAATTGATTATTTTACCAAATGGGTGGAGGCGTCTTCATATGCTAATGTCACTAAACAGGTGGTAGTGCACTTCATCAAGAACAACCTCATATGTCGGTTTGGTGTGCCAAGCAGGATTATCACCGACAATGGCTCAAATCTGAATAACAAAATGGTGTCTGAACTTTGTGAGGAATTTAAGATTGTCCATCATAATTCATCTCCCACGGGTCGAAGATGAATGGAGCTGTTGAGGCGGCCAATAATAACATCAAGAAGATCATCCAGAAAAAGGTTGTTACTTATAAATATTGGCATGAAATGTTTCCTTTTTCTCTGCATGGGTATCAAACATCTATACGCACTTCAATAGGGGAAACCCCGTTCTCCCTTGTATATGGCATGGAAGAAGTGCTCCCCATTAAAGTTGAAATTCCATCTTCGCATGTACTAATGGAAGCCAAGTTGTCAGAGGCTGAATAGGTCCTAAAACAGGTTTGAACAGTTGAATTTGATTTAAGAGAAGAGAATGACGGCCTTGTGTCATGGTCAGTTATACGAGAAGAGAATGATGAAATATTTTGATAAGAAGTTCAAACCTCATGAATTCAGAAAAGGTGACCTCGTGCTCAGGAAGATCATGTCTTTTAACCCTATTTCTAGGGGCAAGTGGACTCCCAATTTTGAAGGCCTATATGTTGTCAAGAAGGCCTTCTCTGGCGATGAACTGATTCTTGAAACAATGGATGGCGACGAGTTCCCACATCTTGTGAATGCTGATGCATTCAAGAACTACTTCGATTGGAAAAATAAAAGAATAGCTCGCTAAGACAAAAACCCAAAAGGGCAGCTTAGGCAAAAAAGAGCGTCTCGGTAGGCCAAAAAAACTAAAGGGCGGTCTAGGAAAAAATTAGAGACATAAACAGAATAAATTTTCCTAGTAGGTTAAAAACCCGCAATGGCGACCTAGGCAAAAGTTAGGGATTTTCTGGCAAGTAATTGCATCAGATAAGACCTGGTCAATGGAGCAAAAATCTTCTTGGACCTTACTACTCTTCGACCGAAGTTTCGACTCAGGAATTCAAAGTTGTTAGGGAGAATAGTGGTCATTGTAATTCAATGTATATTTTCCAATATATATTACCATGTTCCAAACTTTGTAATCATCTATGGAGTCTTGCCATTTGCAGACTACCATTCTATTAATAAAGTTTGAGCCTTTTATGCAATTCCTTACAATTCTTATTTTATTCAGTTTATAAAGATTTAATTTATTATTGATAGTAATGATCAAAGAAAAAAATTAAATAACAAAAATTGAAATTCTGGCTACAGATACTCAATGTCACGTCCAATGTTATGACACCGTATCTGACTTACTATATGACAGTAAATACAAAAGCAGTAAATAACACAGTCAATTGTTTACCCAGTTCAGTGTGCAACAACACCTACTCTGGGGGCTACCAAGCCAGGGAGAGAATCCACTATAAGAGATGTTAATTCAGGAATAAACCAACCAGTTTATCTCCTTCACTTAAGACCTACCCAATGCAATTCTAATCTAAGTACAACTTAAACCTGAGTTCCTACTCACTCCCCCTCAATCACAGCAGTGATACATAAACCAATTTGACTTGAGAATTGATGAAGACACTCTTCAAAACACACACTTGATTAAGCTTCACAGCTTTTTAATCAAGTAACACAATCACTCGTGCTTCACAGCTTTGAGTGATGTACACAACTAACTTGACTCTGCTTCACAGCTTTAGTCAAGTAACATTCAAACACTCTTGCTTCAAAGCTTTGAGTGCTACACAACCCTTACAATTGAAACCTATTCCAAGACACTTATCACAATGATAATTACTTGGAGTACAATAAACAAATCTATACAGATTACAAAATTGATCTTCTAATCAATCAGCAGGGATCACTTGAAAAACCGCAGCTCTGTTGAATATATAGCAGCTGCAACTTCAGTTAGGGTTTCCAAAAACCTAGGGTTGATTCCGTTTGACCTAAAGACCAGGTCACAGTACTTTATTGATCAGGTTAGGATTGAGCTAGGTTACTCCTCAGAAAACGCAGGATTCTGTTTAGGAAGGACTGAGTTATTTCCTGAAAAAACTCAGACTTATCCAATCCTGTAATCCTGCTAGTTCAGAACAGGATGTCATAACATCTGTTATGACATCTGAGAAAACCTGTCTACTGATTTAGCAAAATGTGATCATTTTGCAAACATGCTCAGATACACACTTATAAACATCAGTATTTGAGTTACAATATTTTTCTGCACATGTACCTAATGAGTTAGTACAACCTGAACTAGAATGTTATGACATCAGTCATGACATTCATACATACACTTGGAATTTACCAAAAATGCAAGCCAATACCTAAACACCTACAAACTCCCCCTTTGGCAGATTTTTTGGCTAAAGTCCCTAAACAATCAGAGATAGATATATAGCAGCAGAAATAAGTGACAGCAGAAAAATATAGTGTCAAGTACTAATTAAGCAGTACCAAAAATATTCTCCCCCACTTTAGCCATAAATGGGCCAAAGATTACATGTTTATAAAGTTATACATTTATCCAAAACAAAATAATGAGATCAGCAGCAGACAACAGCAGAACATACTTCCATACTCCACCAGCAACACCACCAAGTAGCAATCAACCTTCAAGCACTGTCATCAGATTCAGAGGATCCAATTTCTTCAATGTTGAGCTGTCCTTCATCTTCTTCTTCCCTTCTGCTTTCTTCAGCTTCTTCCTTTTCTAGCCTGGCAATTAGAGCTTCTAGGGTCCTTTTTCTAGCATCCAGATCTTTGCACGTTTCTTTTAAAACAGCTATGACATCTGATGTTTTGGACTGGATCTTTGCAGACGATGTCTCAGCTGATGTTATGACAATGTCTGGAGCATGGGATCCCTGAAATAGTTTGTAGTGCAGGCCAAGGGCAGGGGCTCTTTTGCAGACTGTATCTCTTGCTACAAGGATGTCAGGGTATTGTGCAAGGATGATTCCACAAAGGAGGGAGGGAAAAGCAATTGGTCCTTTGACAGCATAACTGCCAGCATGCTTCAAGGTTTGTTCAAAGATGTACCTTCCATAGTCAAAGGCAGTCTTGGTTCCTACAGCATAGATGAATCTCCCCAATCCTGTGGAGATGGTTGATTTGTGATTTGTAGGCACCCAGTTTGCTGCACCTATTTTATGCAAGATGGCAAATTTCATGCTGAGTTTACTAGCATTCAACTTCCCTTTCAAGGGCCAGCACTTTACTTGCCTGGCAGTGATGGTCAAACATACTTCATTGTCAGTTGCCTCTAGATCAGGACAGTCCTTATTTGTTCTTCCAAGAAACTTGTTGATTTCTGATGGAGAGAACTTGACCCTTCTTCCTCTAACAAACACACTCTCAAAGTCAGCTGATCTCTCATCAGCACAATCATTGGACAAGTTCACTACAAACTCTTTAACCAGATTTTCATAACATTTGCTGAACTTCATCACTGTCTTCATTAGCCCAGCATTCCTGATCAGCTCCATGATGTCTTTGCACTCCAAGGCATCATTGTTGAGTTCTCTCTCCAAGGCTATTCTCTTCAAGCAAACATACTTCCATCTGTTTGCATTATCAGGATGATGAAAGGAGATGTTGTCTGTTGGTACTTCAGGCACTCTAGCAATCTTGCTGGAGGGGAGCTTCCTTCTGATGGGAGTATTGTCAATGTCAATCTCAAATTCTGATTCATCATCAGAGTCTGAAGTTTCAGGTTCTTTACTTTTCTTGGAGATTGGTTGTCTAGCAGTCTGCACCTGTGCCTTCTTCCCTTTTGTCTGAATTTTCTCAGCCATCCCTTCAGCCTTGAATTTCTTAGCATCAGGTTTAACAGTCTCACTACTCTTTCTTTTCATCAATCTCCTAGCAATGCTAGGGTTCACATTAGCAATCAGTTCATTATCTGAGTAATCTTCATCCACATCAATGATAGGTGGATCAGCAGCCTTTTCAGAGGGATTCTGAATGTTGTCTTTTGGTGTCACAACATCCTCAGTGACATCTATATTTTCAGAACCTTCCACATTTGGACTTTCTGATTGATTCAAAGGGATAGAAATCCCCGGTACAGATTGGTTGCCACTCAGAATGCTAGAAACCAGTCTAGCAATAGCTTGGTGTACTTGAACTGATCCTTCTTTATTAGGTGTAGAAGACGAAGGAAGAGAAGAATTACCAGAGATTGTAGCTTGAGCTCTTCCTGCATGTCTGGTCCTGAGCTTTTTGACTCTGGCTGGGTCAGTTTCCATCTCCCTGAGAGGAGTGACCTCAAGAACTTCAGATTCTATGCATGTAGTGATTGCCCTAGAATCTTGATCAGATGATGACGATGATGAGTGAGACGAAGCCGCCATGGTGGAAGATGATGTCTGAGACATTGTGTTTAACGTTGAGTAGCAGTAGCAGTTTGAGAAAACTCTTTGATTGGGAGGAGAAAACAGGTTGCAAGGATGAGAGAGATAGGGAGTACAAGGGAGTCTTTTCAACTTCTGAAGGCTTTTGAAGGAATTGTGAATGAATATGATTAACCCACTAAATATAGACTTAATAGAATTAATCCCTTCAACCCTTGTTTTCAGCAAAACTAATTGCTATAATTTCTCATGTTGGTGAATACCCAATCTGCCCCTCAAATTTTCAAGTTTATTTCCAACAAGCGCCTTGGTAGAAGAATCAGTTAGCTGAAGCTTAGAGAAACTATGTTCCAGTTCGAATGACTTCTTCTCTCCAAAGTCAATAGGGTTCAAGGAAATGTTGAATGTTTTCAGATTATCACACCACAATGTCACAACATCTTGTGTAACATTGTCTTCAGGTAGCATCTGTGTTGACCAGAATTTTTGAGAACAGAATTTATGAGACTTGTTCTTTGCCACATCACATATATTATCAGCCTGTAGTTTAGGAGTTCTTCTGACATCTTCCATAGGAATAGCTCTTTTCATTCCTTCAAGCTTATGCTGCCACTGTTTCATCTCTTTTTCTTCTTTGATGATTTGACTCATAGTGGAGATATCAGTGTTCTCAAGCTGCCACACATAACAGTTATTTTTGGATTTGATTCCTCTCATTACAACATCTAGTTTTTCATTAAACACTAGACATTCAGATCTTGAGAAGTTGACCATGAATCCTAGATCACATAATTGACTGATGCTGATGAGATTAGTAGTCAACCCTTTTACCAGCAGTACCTTATTCAGACTTGGGACTCTAGGGTAGTCCAAATTACCAACTCCTTTGATTTCTCCTTTAGCACCATCTCCAAAGGTCACAAAACTGGTGGTGTGAGGCATAACATTATTGAGGAGATTTTTGAATCCAGTCATGTGTCTGGAACATCCACTGTCAAAGTACCAATCTTCCTTTGCTGAGATCTTCAGGGAAGTGTGTGCTATCAGTGCAGTAGCCTTTTTCTTCCATTGAGGAGCGTGTGGTACCTTTTTAGACTTAGGTTTGACATCTGAGTTCTGATTAGGATATCCATGTAGTCTGAAGCAGAAGGGCTTTATGTGACCATATTTCCCACAATGATGACATCTCCATCTTTGGTACCTTTTCTTCATATGTCTCTGTCCCTGATGTTGAGAGTAATGTGGAGACATCCGTTTTGACATTTGCTTCCCGGTACCAAATTTCTTTGTTTCCACAAATCCTAGGCCAGATTTATTTCCCACATTTTGACCAGCCTGAAGGATCTCTTCCAATTTGTCTGTTCCATTGGTCAACATCTTGACAGATTTGGTCATTTGATTCAGTTGTGAGTTCAGCAGTTGAACTTTTCCTTCTAAAAGACCTATAGTTTCAAGATTTGCCCTCTTTTCAGCCTCCAGCTTTACAATGAGTTTTGATTGTTTCTCATTTTGCACACAGACTTCAGTACTTCTGATACACAATTCCTTGTATGTTTCAGCCAGTTCTTCAAAAGTCACCTCTTCATCACTGATGTCACTTTCAGAGGTACAAACACCAGTTAAAGCAGTAACTCGTTTGGCAGTCTCTTCTTCAGAATTACTTTCTGAATCACAGTCAGACCAAGTAACTGTCATTCCTTTTTGTTTCTTAAGAAAGGTAGGACATTCAGCTCGAATATGCCCATATCCTTCACAACCATGGCATTGAATTCCTCTGCCTTGAACTCCCTTCTCATCTGACCTTGGTCTTCTGCTGGAACTGTCAATGTCAGAGGAAATGTTATGAACATTAGACCTTGACTTTGGATCTATTCTTTTGATGAGTTTGTTGAACTGTCTTCCTAGCATGGCTATAGCTTCTGAAATGTTTTCTTCAACATCAGTGTTGGACATAAGTGCTATGCTCTTGTTCTTTTTGACATCATCATTAGTGATTCCCATCTCAAAAGTCTGAAGAGACCCAATAAGTTCATCCACTTTCAACTTGCTAATGTCCTGGGCTTCCTCTACGGCAGTCACCTTCATTGCAAATCTTTTAGGCAAGGATCTGAGAATCTTCCTCACCAGTTTTTCTTCTGACATTTTTTCTCCCAGTGCTCCTGAGGTGTTGGCAATCTCCAAGATGTTCATGTGAAACTCATGAATGGTTTCATCTTCCATCATTTTTAGATTCTCAAACTTAGTGGTCAACATCTGAAGCCTTGACATTTTTACTTTGGAAGTTCCCTCATGAGTAGTTTTGAGAGTGTCCCAAACTTCCTTGGCCAGTTCATATTGATGAACTAATCTGAAAATATTTCTATCAATTCCATTGAACAAGGCATTTAGAGCTTTGGAATTTCCCAGGGCTAGCTCATCTTCTTCTTTACTCCAATCTTCCTCAGGCTTCAGACTGATTGTCCCATCTTCCTCAGTTATGGTGGGATGAATCCATCCTTTGTCAGCAGCTCTCCAAGCCTTTTTGTCCAGAGATTTTAGGAAGGCAATCATACGAGGTTTCCAGTAGTCATAATTAGTTCCATCCAGAATGGGTGGTCTATTTCCAAAAACTCCTTCTTTGTCCATAGTGCCAGAAAGTGATATCCCTAGATCTCACCCAGTAATACAGGCAGGGTGCCTGCTCTGATGCCAATTGAAATTCTGGCTACAGATACTCAATGTCACGTCCAATGTTATGACACCGTATCTGACTTACTATATGACAGTAAATACAAAAGCAGTAAATAACACAGTCAATTGTTTACCCAGTTCAGTGTGCAACAACACCTACTCTGGGGGCTACCAAGCCAGGGAGAGAATCCACTATAAGAGATGTTAATTCAGGAATAAACCAACCAGTTTATCTCCTTCACTTAAGACCTACCCAATGCAATTCTAATCTAAGTACAACTTAAACCTGAGTTCCTACTCACTCCCCCTCAATCACAGCAGTGATACATAAACCAATTTGACTTGAGAATTGATGAAGACACTCTTCAAAACACACACTTGATTAAGCTTCACAGCTTTTTAATCAAGTAACACAATCACTCGTGCTTCACAGCTTTGAGTGATGTACACAACTAACTTGACTCTGCTTCACAGCTTTAGTCAAGTAACATTCAAACACTCTTGCTTCAAAGCTTTGAGTGCTACACAACCCTTACAATTGAAACCTATTCCAAGACACTTATCACAATGATAATTGCTTGGAGTACAATAAACAAATCTATACAGATTACAAAATTGATCTTCTAATCAATCAGCAGGGATCACTTGAAAAACCGCAGCTCTGTTGAATATATAGCAGCTGCAACTTCAGTTAGGGTTTCCAAAAACCTAGGGTTGATTCCGTTTGACCTAAAGACCAGGTCACAGTACTTTATTGATCAGGTTAGGATTGAGCTAGGTTACTCCTCAGAAAACGCAGGATTCTGTTTAGGAAGGACTGAGTTATTTCCTGAAAAAACTCAGACTTATCCAATCCTGTAATCCTGCTAGTTCAGAACAGGATGTCATAACATCTGTTATGACATCTGAGAAAACCTGTCTACTGATTTAGCAAAATGTGATCATTTTGCAAACATGCTCAGATACACACTTATAAACATCAGTATTTGAGTTACAATATTTTTCTGCACATGTACCTAATGAGTTAGTACAACCTGAACTAGAATGTTATGACATCAGTCATGACATTCATACATACACTTGGAATTTACCAAAAATGCAAGCCAATACCTAAACACCTACAAAAATTAATTTTGAAAAGATTTTACAAATTACCTATTGCTTTGGATTTTGTGATGCAAGGGGAACAAAATTAGTGACTACAAGGATGGATAAACTCAAAGGTTTGCAGGATATGAAGACTTAATCCAAGATTCCCCAGTGAAGGCTTCACTCATTTAATAAAAGCCTTGTCTCCCCGTACATGGTGAGATTGGACTCATTTGCGAAACATCTCCTTTCGGTAGTAATAGCATATTGTTTGTTTGCTCGGCAGTCAGGCAAGGGCAATGTCTTAATGAAGAAGTGTTGAAATGGTTGTCAACTTTTTTGGGTTTTCTCCCGCCAAGTGCTGGATTGGATTTAAAATCCCCATAAGTTTATTGCTATAGTGTTTGATTTGTTGATTTCCCCAGGTGATGTTGAGATGATATACTCCTCTGAAATTATTGTCCCCATGAGGTTTTTGTACTTTCTCCCTAGAGAAGTTGGTGCAATTATCACTCTCAGTATGGAAGAATATATATAGGTGTCCCCTCCGATGATATGGTATTACCCTTCCCTAATAAAGTCAGTTTCTCATCCACAACTGATGTGATATTATTTTCCCTAGTAAAATCAACCACGACAGAAGTGTGAGCTTCGAACATTTTGTTTCCCCCGTTGAAGTCTTTGTGGTTTCCCGAGTGGAATTTGGAGGAAGATGTTATATCGCCATGTTTGTGATAATTTACTGTTGTTGATCTTGTTCCTTCCTAGTGGATTTAAGCTATGAAATAGGAATTTGTTTCCTCGATTGGTGCTTACTATCTTATGGAATTTCCATCCTGAATGTGATTTAGCCGAGTATTGACTGTATCCATTTGGTCTTTGTATGTTTATCCCCAGTGTCATATGTCTGTTTTGTCAACATATACATGATGACATTCATATTTTCATACCAGCATCATGCATATTCATTGCTCATTTGCATTTTTAAAATCTTGTTGATATATTACCCTATTTTACAGAGTTGAGTTATCCTGTCCCCAATAGAGTGTCAACCTTAAGCATAAAGTGTATATCCTTTTAACTTCCCCACAGAGATATTCCTCGCGGAAGAATTATGTTTCAACCTTCTTTTCATCTCGTTGTCTGGATGGAATGAAATTCCCTTTTGAGTTTATTTCTCAGGAGATGTGTTTTGGTTGACCGATTCATTCCGGTTTATTTCTGGTTAGAATGGGTACCCTCAGCAATATTATTATTTGGATTTTGGCAAGCTTTGAGCTTTAGTTTTAGGATGTGTATTTATTTTTCACAAGAAGATTGTATCCCCTCAACTGGAATTTAATTGCATTTATCCAGGAGTTCCATCTCTTTCCACAGGAAGCCATATTTCCTCCTTCAGGAAGTCTTTATTTGCCTTTCCTCCTCATAACAGCAAGTGTCAGATCTCTTTATTTGAGCAACCTATACCCCCCCTGGTGAATCTGATGGCTCCCACTGAAGATTCAGATTTTGTTACTCCAATGGATGGTAGCTTTGTCATAATGGGAGGTAGTTTATTGTTGAGATTTTGTTACTCCAATGGATGGTAGCTTTGTCATTATGGGAGGTAGTTCGTTGTTGATATTTTTTGTTTCCAATAGATGGTAGCCTTGTCATTATGGAAGGTAGTTCGTTTTTGATATTTTGTTACTCCAATGGATGGTAGCCTTGTCATTATGGAGGTAGTTTGTTATTAAGATTTTGTTACTGTAATGGATGGTAGCCTTGTCATTATAGAAGTTTGTTCGTTTTTGATATTTTGTTACTCCAATGGATGGTAGCCTTGTCATTATGGAGGTAGTTTGTAATTAAGATTTTGTTACTGTAATGGATGGTAGCCTTGTCATTATAGAAGTTTGTTCGTTGTTGAGATTTTGTTACTCCAATGGATGGTAGCATTGTCATTATGGAAGGTAGTTCGTTGTTGAGATTTTGTTACTCCAATGGATTGTAGCCTTGTCATTATGGGAGGTAGTTCGTTGTTGAGATTTTATTACTCCAATGGATGGTAGCCTTGTCATTATGGAAGGTAGTTCGTTGTTGAGATTTTGTTACTCTAATGGATGGTAGCCTTGTCATTATAGAACGTATTTCGTTGTTGAGATTTTGTTACTCCAATGGATTGTAGCCTTGTCATTATGGAAGGTAGTTTGTTGTTGAGATTTTGTTACTCCAATGGATTGTAGCCTTGTCATTATGGAAGGTAGTTTATTGTTGAGATTTTGTTACTCCAATGGATGGTAGCCTTGTCATTATGGGAGGTAGTTCGTTGTTGAGATTTTGTTACTCCAATGAATGGTAGCCTTGTCATTATGGAAGGTAGCTCGTTGTTGAGATTTTGATTCTCCAATGAATGGTAGTGTTGTACCCCAAAATTTTCCCTCCCATATTCATCAACATTCCTCATCACAAGACTCTTGGAACTCAAGATCAAGCCAGGGTCTGCTCTGCTCAAGACACCTCCTTGCACTGTTGACCTAAATTAGGGTTTGAGTTTGCACAGGGATATTTTAACCTAAAATGCCCAAAATTACTTTCATACTCCATGTTGGACCCACAAGTTTGTCCATACCAAGTTTCAAGCTATGATTAAAATTTTTGCCCAGTCAATTGGACAGTTGACCTAGAAATCAGTTGTATTGGGGAAAAAGTTAACTGTGGCCAATTGACAGTCAAACCTCATGAATTTTGACCCACATCAACATAATGAATTCATATAAGTGATTTGATCAAGTTTGGATCACAATTCCACAAGAAATTTGATCAAATCACCAAAAGGGCAAAATGGTCATTTTTAGGGTTTTGACTGTACAAAGGCAATTTTTGACTGTTTGACCTAACCAATGGCAAATAAAGCTAAACCATGGACTCAAGGACTCAATGAAATTATCTTGACCTATTCAACAAGTTCAAAAGATCTCAAATGCATAGGATTGACAAATGAATTTTTCAGTCAACTAATTAAAATTTGTTTGTACACTGAAAAGTCAAACTTTGACTTTTTGGTCAAAATCAAGTGCCAAGACTTATTTTTCATCAAGACATGCCAAATTATGAAACTTGTTCATCAAGAAACCCAAAAATGCAAATTAGGGTTTAAAATGGAAAATTTTCATAACTTAGAAATTTTCTAAGTTATGAAATTTTCTTATTTTTTCCTAACTTTGTCCCATTTTTTTCACCAAGATGAAAATGGATTCAAACAAAACTTGCAACATGAAAGTCGTATTCCATCACAAAGTCTATAACTTTGATTCACAAAGTTTCCTCAAAAGAAGCTTTTATCTCAAGTTATGATTTTTGGAACAAGGGTACCTAAAACTTTTAACTTAGAGAAATTTTGCCCTAGTTTAGGCAGGATTTTGACCCATCGTCTTGGCCATTTTTCACATAGTTCCACTAGGAGTTTCAAATTTCATTACAAAGATGGATTATAGTACATGTTCCAAGCTTTCCAAATTGTCCAAGAACTCCTCAAACACCCATGTGGTTAGATAGAATCGAATGCTTGAAGTTGGCAAAAACTCACTCTTGTCCATGACCAATACATGTTCATACAAACTTGCATTTTCAAATCAGCATGCTTGGTACTAGCTTGCAGGCCTCAAAACCAGTTTATACTCCATAATTTAATGCATAACCATTGAGATAAGGTATTATCTTGTTCATTTGGACATTGCATACAAGACTAATCCCTATTTGGAAAAAGGTAAAATGCCATTTTTGTAAAGTTGCACTTTATGTCAAAACAAGATCCTTGAGGCATGGGGCCAGATCCCTAAAGCAATATTCAATCTACCAATTCTAAGAACCAATGGAAAAGTGTGCAGCATAATAGATGGCTTTTACAGTTTTGCATTGAGAACATACACACTCTTGCTTCAAGTAGAAGAAACTTGCAAAATAGAAGCCATCTCTCACATCTGTTAAAAACAACTTACACAAACATTGCAAACACGTTTCATACCTCCTAACAAGCCAGAAACACGACCCCTTTGCCTCTCAAACTCCCTTGCATACAAAATCACCTTTTTCCTGCAAAACAGGGCAAGCCCTACAGAACCATCTCCATCTCCATATTCCATCGTGCGTTTTGCCCAAAGATACTTCAAACCTCCATTGCTAGGTGTAACACCATTAACACACATTGCCATTTTTGTTTCAAAGCTTTGCAGGTTGAGTTCTGTGGCACGATTCAAGCTGTTTCAAAACAAACCAAGCATTGGAAAAGCTTCCTTGGACCTCAGGCAAGCTCAAAAGAAGCTCAAGCACCCTTGAAAGTTGCTGCGTTGTCCAGCTCGAAGTCAACTAAAACAGGTATTTCATGAACTTCTATCTCTCTATTTAGGAATAGTTAGACTTAGGTTTGTGAATGAAAGATGTTGTATTCATAGCCATGAAGCCATACATATGCTTAGTTTGCATTTATATTAATCGTGCTAGGAGAATTTTGTTCATGAACTTTCTGAAAAAACTAGGTTAAGAATTAGGGCCAGAGAAATTCTCTCTGGTCTTTGAGAGTTAGCTTAAGTTTTTTATATGTTTGAATTCGTTTTTTGATGCTGTACAAGTTTCATGTTATGAGTTTTGTCAAAAAATCAAAGAATCAAGAGATAGCCATTGATGTAGAGAACACGCGTTTTGTGAACAAGAGGAAGAAGATGAAGTCTGACTGGGCTGGGCCTGGTTGCTTTTACTCTTTACACATGCATTTTCAGTTTACACCCCCTGGCCCATTTATTTGTACATTGGTCATTTTTGCATTTTTATTTCATTTTTGATTTTGATATTTTATTTTCTAACAGAAAAATACTTAAAAAATTATTTTCATAAATTTTTGTATTTATTTGGGATTTATTTTGATTATTACTAGTATAAATATATAAATAATTTATTTTTCTTTTTATCAAAAACCTAAAGAATAATGTAATATATAATATATGTTTAATATGTTTAATATGTTTAATATATATATATATATATATATATATATATATATATATATATATATATATATATATATATATATATATATATATATATATATATATATATATATATATATATATATATATATATATATATATATATATATATATATATATATATATATATATATATATATATATATATATATATATATATATATATATATATATATATATATATATATATATATATATATATATATATATATATATATATATATATATATATATATATATATATATATATATATATATATATATATATATATATATATATATATATATATATATATATATATATATATATATATATATATATATATATACTTTACTTTATTTAATAATGAAGACAAAAATACAAAAATATTGCATTTTCACTTTTATTAATATTTTACACTAAAAATACCTTTTTTACAATATACTTTTATTTTTTGTATAAAATTAATATATTATTGTATATAATTAATAAATAAAACTATTTATGTAAAAAATTAGGGTTTTTGCCCTAAATATTAAAATAATTAAAATAAACTTTTTATTTACACTTCACATTTAAAAAATACTTTTTACATATATAAATTTTTTTTTGCATAACATGTTTCATCTAACATTTATTTATTATATTTAATTATTGTACATTTAAATATTGTATCTTGTACATTCAATTTGGTTGTAATAGTAATTTAGGGTTAATTTCTTGTCAAAATACCCTCAATTCAAATTTGTACCCCCTCCCTATATCATGTTGTAATAGTGTAGGATTTAAATTCTCGCACTTTTAAATGCTTTCAATTATGCCATGGTTAGACCTAGGGTTTGTATGCAAAAATCAAACACCAACAAATAGTTTGACCTAATCAAAGACAAAAATGCATGAAAAAACAAACACAATGCACACTTGCACCCCTAGTGTTACAATCCACTTGTTGCCTTCAAAAATGGGCCATAATATGCATGTCAAGTACTTTGGCAAAGCAAAAACAAAACAAAGATCATAGTCCCTCGATGACACTATCTGAGTTGCTTAAACAAAATGATCAAG
This sequence comes from Vicia faba, assembly GCA_948472305.1. NCBI lineage: Eukaryota > Viridiplantae > Streptophyta > Magnoliopsida > Fabales > Fabaceae > Vicia > Vicia faba. The sequence continues at coordinate 626,628,803 of OX451735.1, read as the reverse complement.
TCCCTTAAGAAAATTACCAAAAAATACTTGACACAATTGCTATCATGGTCTATACGATGACCCGCGCTTGTCCCGTTTAACATCCTAACACAAGGTTGTTCACCAAATACAATGGTGAAACAACACTGTTAAAAGGGTTAAAAACATAAGAAAGATCTTTGAGTAAAGTAGGGTAGACAACTCTTAGTTACTTGATCAAAGCTTGCAAAAAACATCCTTGCTATCTTCAAAATACACTTCACAACACAATTTCAAAACCCTACTTTCAAACATTGAAAACTTTTCAAAAGACAAAAACACCTTTGTATACATTCAAACAAGAATCATTACAAAGGTTTCCACAACTATGGCCTCTTTTCAAAACATCTTTCAAAACGAAACACAAAGCACCATTTCAAACAATTGAAGAGCACCATTTCAAACAATTGAAAAGAAAAGCAAGTGATCTAAGCAAGTAACTAAGAGCCCATGGATAACCATGGATAGAAAGGGTGCTAATACCTTCCCTTTCTATAATATACTCCCCGAACTCAAGAAAACATCTCAAAGGTCTTTCCTGTGCTTTTTGACCTTTCCTTAGGATAAAATAAAAAGTCGATGGCGACTCTTGCTAAACCGAAACATTTGCGAACACAAAATGCAAAATCCCAAGTCAGTTCTCCCACCGTATCACAGAACTTGCGACTCTGCTGGGGAATATTCTTTAAAAGTGTAGTAACCTTAGGGCTTAGATCACCCTTTGCATGATTATATTGTTTGCTTTGATTGCTTTACATTTGGTTCTCTTGTTTGGGCTTGAAATCCTCTACCCAGATTTGGGAAACATTCATAGGTAAATAGCAATACATTGTGGAAACTGTGTGGGGTATACCGACATGGTTGAAGCAATAGCTATATTAGTGCAACATATTTGTGAGTACCGGTAGCCTTTGAGTCAATAAAAGAGAATACGGGCCGCTGAGTGATGTTATAAAGCACTAATGAACTCTTAGAACCTTACTTGACCATCTTAGCCTTTTTATTAGGGGTAGTGAGATGACCGGCTTTGGTGCAGTCCGAAGTTGGTAGATACTCGATACTACACTCATTGAGGGTTGTTTACTTGGAATATTTTGGTCGCTAGTTAAGTGGCTAAACCAAAACAATGAACATAGAAAACAATCCAGTGATATTGAGCTCCTTAGAACCCGGTTACTATTTATAGGACAAGTTTGAGCCAACTAAACTCAAGAGGGTATTTACCTATGAAACCTCATGCAAGCCTGAAACTAGGGTTTTGTGTGACTTGCTTGTATATGTGCTTGTGCATACATCATAAACATCATAAAGCATCATATGCATTCACTAACCATTTCAAGGGTTTGGATCTTCATCTTTGTTCTTGTTTTGTAGGTCATGGAATCTCTTCGCAGGAAAACAATTTAAGTCAACCTTGTGAGAATCCCTCCTCAACTCAAGGAGCTTACTTCCAGGATTCTAGAGAATTCTCTCTTCAGTGAAAGACATGGTAGACTTCTCAACTTGGTCAACACCAACATTGAAGAAGACATGGTGAAAGTTCTCTTCCAGTTCTTTGACCCCCTACACCACTGTTTCACATTCCCTGATTATCAATTGGTGCCTACTTTGGAGGAATTCACTCAACTCCTGAGAATTCCTATTCTTAATCAACTACCCTACAACGGTACGGAAAAAGAACCAAAGCCTGAAGATGTTGCTCAAGCATTACCCTTGCAACCATCTGACATCAAGGGGCATTGGGAAACCAGAAGTGGTGTCAAGGGCTTCTTGGCAAAGTTTTTGTTCGAGAAGGCACAAGACTGCTGGAATTCTCTTGATTTATAAGCCTTTGAAGAGATTGTGGCACTCCTCATCTATGGGTTGGTCTTGTTCCCAAACCCTGATCAACTTATAGATGTGAATGCTGTCAAGATTTTCATATCCAGAAATCTTATACCTACATTGCTTGGGGACATCCTACACTCATTTTACACACGAACAATGAGGAAAATAGGTGTTCTCATGTGCTTTACTCCTCTCCTAGCAAGGTGGTTTATTTCTCACCTTCCACAAATAGTTTTGAAGAATGAGCAGGGTTTAAGGTGGTCACAACGACTGATGACCCTCACACATTCTGATGTACATTGGTGTTCTCGGTCCAGAGAAAATGTCATCATCATTGATCGTTATGGGGAATTCCCTAATGTCCCACTACTTGGCATTAGGGGAGGCATCACCTACAACCCCTGTCTAGCTTTGAGACAATTTGGATATGCTCGGAGGGATGGCCCTCATAACATGCTGATTTCGGACCTAGTTTTTGACTTCGACAACGATGCGCAAGGACTTCGACAAAGGTTCATCAGAGCTTGGAGGATGCTAACAAGGTGGATAGTAAGACACTAGGGAACAAAAATTCCATCCTTCTTGAGCCTTACCTCATGTGGGTACGAACCCGCTCTCAGAATCTTATGATGCCATACCCTCACATTCTCCCCTTGATCAAAGAGCCTGTTATGGAAGGAGAGGTTCCATACACCATCCTACATCCTGACATGCCAACATCATGGGAAGAAATGCAAAAGAGTTGGATCCAACTCAAGGAAGAACGGGATACTTTTGAAGCCAGCTTTTATGCCAGTGAGAAGAAGGTTTTGGAGCTCACCCACCGACTTCACGAGGAGGAAACTCTCAACACTTACATCGCGCTAAAGAGGATGCGCAATGTCTTTTTACATTAAGAATTTTGTAATATTTCGCCCATGGGGCACTTATGTACTAACAAATTTCTTCTTAATATGACGTGCGTTCTTTTTGTTTGGAACAAATTTGAATTTCTGAACCCTTGAATGCATTACATGAATAACATACCATTCATCATATGCATAAACAGGTCTTCACGCCAGGTTTCCTTATCTTTCTGCTGTTTATTTCAGCAAGATGGATTTGGAGCAAACGGTAAAGGATCTACAGGCACAAAATTCACAGTTCCAGCAACTCCTCATGACCTTGGCAAAGGGTCAAGAGGACCTCAAAGTTTTGTTGGAGAAGAATAAAGAGAAAAAGAAAAAGAGACCTGGAGTAGCCACTTTGGGAAGAAGATTTGAGCATCAGGCCAGGAGAGTTCTCGAGTTCCCCTCAACATTTGACGAAGGGGCCGGTAAAGGGAAAGGGACTGTTGTGCCTTCTGAATCCGAGGTTGAAGAGGAGGAAGAGGAAGAAGATGAAGACTACTTCCAACAACAGTATCCACCAGCAGATGATAAATATAAGAACCTTGAAGATAGATTGGCAGCTATGGAGTTGTAGAGGGTGCCCGAATTGGATTTTGAAGAACTAGGGCTGGTAGCTGGGATTGTTATCCCTCCCAAGTTCAAGGTGTCAACATTTTCCAAGTATGACGGCCTGTCATGCCCAAAGATGCACCTGAGGTCGTATGTCAGAAAAATCCAACCCCACTCATCCGATAAAGACCTCTGGGTACACTTTTTCCAAGACAACTTGTCTGGCACGCAGTTAGACTGGTTTTATCAACTCGAGAGATCAGAGGTTCACAATTGGGAAGACTTGGCAGCTGCTTTTTATTGTCAGTATCAATACAATGCTGATTTGGCGCCCACTCGTACTCAATTACAAAGTATGGGGATGACTTCCAATGAAGGGTTTAAAGAGTACGCCCAGAAGTGTCGTGATTTGGCTGGAAGGGTGCAGCCACCGCTATCGGATAGGGAGTTAGTTGACATGTTTATGGGGACCCTGTATGGCCCCTTCTTCAATAATCTAATCAGAAGTTCTTCTGCGGGATTTACTTAACTGATTTTGACCGGCGAAAGGGTTGAGGCCGGTGTTAAGAGTGGAAAGATTCAAAAGGATACTTCCACATCCACGGCTGTTAAGAAACCCTTCCCAGCCAAGAAGGAAGCATTTGCTGTGTATTCTTAGAAGGGACAGGGAAGAACTGAGTGCCGGCCGACCGTAGGGGCTGTGATGATTCAAAACTCGTCAAATGATCAACCTCGTAACAATCAATCGAGACCTAATCAACAACGGGTGGAAAGGCCACAACGGCAGTTCACCCACATCAACATGATGCCCGCTCAGGTACTTCCTCATTTGTTGAAGCTGAATCTGACTAGTTTAAAGGAAGCGCCAAAGAACCCTAACACCTCCTCTCCATACTACCACTCCAATGCCAAGTGTGCTTACCATTCCGACAGTGTTGGGCACGATACCAATAATTGTTGGGCGCTTAAGAACAAAATCCAGGATCTGATTGATGCTAAGGAAGTAGAATTTGATGCTCCTGAGAAGCCCAATGTTATATCTGCTACGATGCCCAAGCACGACCACAATATTCATGCTGTTATGGAGGACACTCATGTTACTGATGTTGTTGATTTGTTGACGCTGTTACGTGTGATTAAAGAAAATTTGTTGAGAGCCGGGATCTTTCTTGGTTGTGGTAAAGACTGCTATTTTTGTTTGAACATACGAGGTGATTGCCCAATGTTGAAGTCAGGTGTCCAACGCCTGATGGATACCAAAGAGATACTTTTCCAGAAAACCCCTGTTGATACCTTCAATCCCGTTACTCCTGATACTTTTACTACTACAACCAACAATATTGCAATTATAACCATTTTCAACAATCCTCCCAAGGCTTGCAAAAGGCCTGTCAGGATTACACCCAACTCTGAATGTGTACCTTTAAAGATCACCATGCCGGGACCTGTCCCGTACCAATCAAGCAAAACGATACCATGGAACTACGAGGGAGAAATCTTCTACCATGGTGTCAAACAAATTGAGACAGTCCAAGAGATTTCTGAAGAGGAAAACCCTGATGTAGGGAACATTGCAGGTACAAGCAAGATAACCCGCAGTGGCCAGATCTTTTCTCCAGAGATTGCTCCCCCTCGAGCAGTTTTCGGACCCTTGAAAGCTTCTACACCTGTTGGACCATCTGTGCAAGGCCCAGTGATTGAAGAACTGGATACTCCTGAAGTAAGACCATCTACTGAAACTACCGACAAGGGTAAGGGGATACTGGAAGTGCCTGTCAGGACGAAGGCCCATGCAGTGGTTCTCCCTGAAACCACTCAGAAAGAAATGGATGAAATCTTGAAAATAATCAGAAAAAGTGACTATGACGTTGTGGAACAGTTAGGGAAGACCCCTTCTAAAATTTCAATGTTGGCTCTTCTGCTCTGTTCCGAGGCCCACGCTAAGGCCCTGATCAAATTCTTGAAGGCGACACATGTTCCCCAAGAGACTTCAGCTGACCAGTTTCAGGAATGTGTGGCCAGTCTTACTACTGATAATGGCCTTGGCTTTTCCGATGCTGACTTAACTCCCAAAGGAAGGAAACACAACGATGCGTTACATGTTTCCGTTGAATGCCAGGGAACCACTCTCACCCATGTCTTAGTTGATACTGGTTCTTCCTTGAATGTGCTGCCAAAGAAAGCCTTAGACAGTTTAGACTGCGAAGGACTGACTCTCAAACCTAGTAACATTGTTGTTAGGGCTTTTGATGGTTCCAAAAGAATGGTTCATGGAGAGGTTGATATTCCTATCAAAGTAGGCACGAAAGTTTTCAACTCCACCTTCTACGTGATGGACATTCGTCCGTCATGTTCATGTTTGCTATGAAGACCGTGGATCCATTATGTCGGGGCAGTTTCCTCCTCTTTGCACCAGATGCTGAAATATCCTGTTAAGGGTAAGATTATAACAGTGCACAGCGAGGAAGAGTACATGATAAGCCACCTAAACTCCTTCCGTTATGTGGAGCTGGATGGCGAGTTCATGGAAACGCCTTTCCAGCATTTTGAGGAAGTTTCTCCCAAAGTAGCAGTTGCGAAGACAATGGTTGAGGTGCCTATCGTTCCCAAGCATGTATCTAGGATGGCATCTCTCAAGGACGCAAAGGCGGTGATCAAAGAAGGGAAGAGTACAGCATGGGGGCAGTTGCCTCATTTTCCCCATAAGACGGACAAATTTGGACTAGGGTTTACAGCTGCAGGACAGAAGGCTATGCGTCATTCCAAGACTGGAAGGCCACCTATAAGGATCACTCATCACGGAATTAATGCTGTTGAGGATGAAGATGAAGAGAACGACTTCGAAGATTGGATCTTTCCGACCGTCGAAGGGGGTCTAAGCAACTGGGAAGCCAAGGATTTTATTCCCATCACCTTTATCAACCAGTAATTTTATCTTTGAACAATTTCCTATTTTCGGTCTGTAATAACTAAAACAATTCGTACACAATTTTCACCTCATGCCTTGCCCGGGGCATGTAGGTCCATTTGTAAGGGTTTGATTTTCTTCATTATCATATGCCATGTTTTAATGAATCATTGGACGTTTTTCATCTATAAACTGTTGTGTTCATTTTCTTTCCTTTTGAAATTTTGTTTAAGGATGGCTATCCCTTACACACACCCACACTCACAAATGCAGGTACCCATCCATTCCGGATTCCATGGGCAACTGTTCTGTTTCAGCCTTCGATAACTCTGAGGATTTGGTCAATCATGCTGAGTAAGAAGTTGACAAAGATTGTGAAGTGTCGGGAGAGTTAGCCAGACTTCTACAACAAGAAGAACGGGCTATCCTTCCTCATGAGGAGTTACTAGAAACCATCAACTTGGGGACAGAGGAGGACAGGATAGAAGTAAAAGTTGGTGCCAACCTGGAACCAGGTTTCAAGGAGCGCTTAGTGCAGTTGTTGAACGAATACGTTGAAATCTTCGCCTGGTCTTATGAAGACATTCCAGGGCTAGACACAGATATCGTGGTTCACCGTCTCTCTACAAGAGAGGATTGTCCACCGGTCAAGCAAAAGGTCCGCCGAATGAGGCCTGACATGTCTGAGAAGATTAAAGCTGAGGTAATGAAGCAATTAAACGCTGGCTTTCTGGCAGTTACAACCTATCCACAATGGGTTTCTAACATTGTGCCCGTACCCAAAAAGGACGGCAAAGTCATAATGTGTGTGGACTATCAGGATTTAAACAGGGCTAGCCCTAAAGACGATTTTCCACTACCGCATATCAATATCTTGGTTGACAACACAGCTCAACACAAGGTTTTTTCCTTCATGGACGGATTCTCGGGCTACAACCAGATCAAAATGGCCCCCAAAGACATGGAGAAAACTACCTTTGTCACGTAATGGGGTACCTTCTGCTACAAAGTGATGCAATTCAGACTGAAGAACGCAGGGGCAACCTATCAACGCGCCATGGTAGCTTTATTTCATGATATGATACATCATGAGATCGAAGTTTACGTAGACGACATGATAGCTCGATCACAGACAGAAGAAGAACACCTTAATCATTTGCAAAAGCTGTTTGCCAGGTTGAAGGAGTATAAACTCAGACTGAACCCAAGCAAGTGCACTTTTGGAGTTAGGTCTGGTAAACTTTTGGGATTTATTATCAGCAACAAAGGCATTGAGGTTGATCCAGCTAAAGTAAAGGCTATACAAGAAATGCCTACCCCCCGTACTGAAAAGGAGGTTAGAGGATTCTTGGGACGCTTAAACTATATCGCGAGATTCATCTCTCACCTGACATCTACCTGTGAGCCGATCTTCAAACTGTTAAAGAAAGATCAGATGGTTGAATGGAACAATGATTGTCAAGTTACTTTTGATAAGATCAAGGAGTACTTACTAGAACCTCCTATTCTGATGCCACCCGTCGAAGGAAGGCCGTTAATCATGTATCTGACTATTTTGGATAACTCCATGGGGTGCGTGCTTGGTCAACATGACGAGTCTGGCCGAAAAGAGTATGTTATTTATTACCTTAGCAAAAATTTTACCGACTGTGAGACTCGCTACTCACTGCTCGATAAAACTTGCTGCGCTTTGGTATGGGCTGCTCGCCGGCTAAGGCAGTATATGTTGACTCACACCACTTTGCTGATTTTGTAAAATGGATCCGATCAAGTATATCTTCGAGAAGCATGCTTTATCTGGAAGAATTGCTAGATGGCAAATAATCCTGACAGAGTATGATATCCAGTATACTACCCAAAAAGCTATAAAGGGGAGTGTACTAGCTGACCATCTAGCTCATCAAGCCGTCGAAGATTACCAATCTATGAGATTCGACTTCCCTGATGAGGACATCATGACTTTGGACAACATCGAAGGTAATGGACTGCATGACGGACCTGAACAAGGATCCCGATGGACCCTGTACTTTGATGGTGCTTCAAATGCACTTGGCAACGACTTCGGTGCGGTACTCATTTCTCCGGAAGGTTGCCATACACCCTTCACTACCCGATTTTGTTTCAGTTGTACCAACAACATGGCCGAATATAAAGCTTGCATCTTTGGCCTCAAGGCTGCTATAGACTTGGGAATCAAATCTTTGGTCGTATTTGGGGACTCGGCTTTGGTTATCAGTTAAGTCAAAGGAGAGTGGGACACTAAACATCCTAATCTTATCCCATACAAAGAACATGTCCTGACGTTGTTGCCTCATTTCGAGCAGATTACTTTCGAGCACTTCCCGCGAGAAGAAAATCAGCTAGCAGATGCTCTGGCTACAATGTCTTCCATGTTTAAACTCAACTGGGATAACGAGGCTCCCCAAATTACCATCGAGCGAATGAACGAACCAGCGCACTGTCATGAGATTAATACCGAAGAAGTAGTGGAACAACCCTGGTTTCATGAAATCAAAAGGTATCTCCAGACTAGAGAATATCCTGAAGGAGCTTCCGTCAATGACAAAAAGTTCTTAAGGAGATTTGCTTCCAAGTTCTTTCTAAGCAATGGCATCCTTTATAAGCGCAACCATGATTGTGTTCTCCTTTCGTTGTATGGACAAAGCTGAAGCAGAGTTGATCATGACTGAGATACACAGTGGCACATTTGGCACCCATTTGAGCGGGCATACAATGGCTAAAAAGATTCTAAGGGCAGGCTACTAATGGTCTACCATGGAAGCTGATTGTCATCAACATTCCCGTACCTGCCACAAATGCCAAGTCTACACCGACAAGGTACATATTCCTCCTGTTCCTATCAACGTTCTGGCAGCTCCTTGGCCATTCGCAATGTGGGGCATTGACATGATTGGAGAGATCAAGCCCACGACATCCAATGGACATCGCTTCATCTTGGTGGCTATTGATTACTTCACTAAATGGGTCGAGGCAGCTTCCTATGCCTCAGTTACAAAGAATGTCGTTGCCCGCTTCATCAAGCAGAACCTCATATGTTGGTACAGTATCCCCGACAGGATCATCACAGACAACGGTACAAATTTGAATAACACTATGATCACCGCTTTATGCGAACAGTTCAAGATTTATCATCATAATTCATCTCCCTACCGGCCGAAGATGAACGGTGTTGTTGATGCCGCGAACAAAAATATTAAGAAGATCATTCAAAAGATGACAGTCACCTACAAGGTTTGGCATGAGATGTTACCATTTGCTCTGCATGAATATCATACCACGGCACGTACTTCAACAGGGGAAACTCCATTTTCTTTGGTATATGGCATGGAAGTTGTTCTACCCATGGAAGTGCAGATTCCTTCTTTGAGGATTATGAAGGATGCCGGTTTGAGTGAAGACGATTGGATTCAGACCCGACTGGATCAACTTAACTTGATCGACGAGAAGCGACTTACTGCTGTTTGTCATGGTCAGACGTATCAAAAACGAATGATCAAGGCTTTCAAAAAAAAGGTTAGGCGTCAGGTATATCAAGTTGGAGATCTTGTAATCAAGCGGATCATCTTACCGCAAAGTGATCCCTGGGGCAAGGGGACTCCTACTTACGAAGGACCATTTGTAATCAAAAGCATATTTTCTGGTGGGGCAATGATTCTGACCACCATGGACGGTGACGACTTACCGCACCCTGCGAACGCAGACATAGTCAAAAGATACTACGCATAAAACGACCCGACAAGTCAAAAACCCGAAAGGGTGACTTGGGCAAAAAATGGGCATCCCGGTGAATCGAAAACTCGAAAGGGCGGTTCAGGCAAAAATTAGGGATAAAACAAAAAAATCGTACACCCGGCAAGTTGAAAACTCGAAAGGGCGACTTGGGCAAAAAAGGGTTTCCCGGTGGATCGAAAACCCAAAAGGGCGGTCCAAGCAAAAGTTAGGGAATTAAAGCGTATGACTATATCTCGTTGGATCACTTTAAGAAAAATCTCTTCACCAACAAGCTCCAAGTTTATGATCAATCCAATCATCTACGGACGAAGCAACGAATGGATAGATACTCAGAGTTGTGAAGGCTATAGCAGAATGGGAACCCCATGGAATTGTTACACATAGCCATCTTTCTTTTTGTATAAATTATTTCTCAATTGTTACGACAACATTCTCTTACTAGGATGTTTGTCTCCTTTGTACAAAGATATTCACAAAAATTAATACAAATATACTTCAAAGTGCAGAAATTTGCTTTCCTTTCTTTTTCTTTTCTACACTTATGTTTTATTTAAAAACGTCCAATGTTTTGTTAAATAGGCATATGCATTTGAATATAATCACTGTTTACAAATAAAACGAAATTGGGAAGATATCTTTATGCCATTCAAGAAGAAACCCCCAGCATTACTTTGTTCAGATCCTTAACAAAGCTAAAACCTCAAAGTACATGTCCCCAGCAGAGTTAAGCTTCAAGATCCCCCGGCGGAGCCAGTACATTCCAAATTGGATTCCCCCAGCCAAGCTAAGTTTCAAAGTTCCCATCAAAGTTCAAACTCCCGATTCCTAGCGCAGCCAGAATAATCTAAACCTCCTTTCCCAGGGAAGTCAAATTTCCAACTGATCAAATTCCCTCAATTTCCCCAACAGCTAGGATGATTCCCCAGTAGATTGGCATACAACCCAAACTCCTAATTTCACCGGCCGAGTAAACATTCTGCCCACAGAATTATCTCCCAGCAAATCGAAGATTCTCGATCCCGTTTCTCTGAGCAGAAACCTCCCAGTTCTTAACTCCCCAATAGAGATTTTCCTTATTTCCCAGGAAAGTCGTGAAGGATTCTCATTTCCCGCAGAAGTTTTCAGAACCCTTGTGAATCCCCGCAAGTCGCCGAGGACCCTCAATCTCCAGCAGTGGTCCCAGGTTTTCTCATTCTCAACAATCAAGAGCCTTAATCCCGAAGCAGTCAGCAAGGATTTCTCATCTTCAGTAATCAAATATTTTTGGAATCCCCAGCTTCGGTCATGGATTTATTTTCCCCGGCAGCAGTCAAAGATTTCATTATCTCCAGCTACCAGGATTTATCTTCCTCAGCAAGACAGCTACTCAGCTTACATGCATAACCATTACATTCATATATCATAAACATGGATTACAATTCATTGCATCATACATATCATGCAAATATAACTTCGTGTTTTAGCTAACGTTTTACCCTTTTTAGGATAAGATTAAAAAGCTATCATTAACAATTATTCAGATACATTATGGATACACCCCAGACGCGGCGATCATTCTAATACCCATTCAGACTTCAGCAATCAGATGCAGACTAGATATGCTCCAGACATGGCAGCCATTCTATCTCTCATTCAGATTCAACTATCAACTACAAGTTCAGATACGCTCCAAACACGGATGTCATTCTGGCCTTTACACCAGCAGTCTGATTCCCCCAGTGCAGTCGCCACGGAAGTCATTCTGTCACTTATTCAGATCCCAGTAACAGTACGGATACACCCCAGACACGGCTGTCATTCTACTACTCATACCGATCTCAGCTTCCGATGCAGTCTAGATACGCTCCAGACACGGTTACCATTCTATCACTCATTCATAGTTTATCCCCAGCATACAGTTTCTCTATACGCAGACGTTTCTCTGTTACCTAGATACAATACAGATACACTCGAGGCACGGCAGTCATTCTGATATTCATTCAAAGTTCAAATACAGTTACATCTCAGATACGCGCCAGACACGGACGCCATTCTTTTTCTCATGCAGACTCAGTCTTCAGATACAGTCCAAATGCATTCCAGACACGGATACCATTTTGACGCTCATTCTTCTGACCTACAACATTGCAAATCAACAAACATTCTTGGATGGCATCTTTAAGCCCATCTCCAACAAGATTCTACCATCTCCAGATGGCATCTTTAAGCCCATTCCCTCAGCCATATTTTTTGACGAGTGCAAATTTACGGGCACTCTAGTATCCAATCCTCTTTTACCTTCGAGTCACGAAAGGCAAGCTTGCCAATCTAACTCTTCAGGTTTAAGAAGATTGAACAGGGGCAATTGTTGTACCCCAAAATTTTCCCTCCCATATTCATCAACATTCCTCATCACAAGACTCTTGGAACTCAAGATCAAGCTAGGGTCTACTCTGCTCAAGACACCTCCTTGCACTGTTGACCTAAATTAGGGTTTGAGTTTGCACAGGGATATTTTAACCTACAATTCCCAAAATGACTTTCATACTCCATGTTGGACCCACAAGTTTGTCCATACCAAGTTTCAAGCTTTGATTAAAATTTTTGCCCAGTCAATTGGACACTTGACCTATAAATCAGCTGTATTGGAGAAAAAAGTCAACTGTGGCCAATTGACAGTCAAACCTCATGAATTTTGACCCACATCGACATAATGAATTCATATAAGTAATTTGATCAAGTTTGGATCACAATTCCACATGAAATTTGATCAGATCACCAAAAGGGCAAAATGGTCATTTTTAGGGTTTTGACTGTACAAAGGCAATTTTTGACTGTTTGACCTAACCAATGACAAATCAAGCTCAACCATGGACTCAAGGAATCAATGACATTATCTTTACCTATTCAACAAGTTCAAAAGATCTCAAATGCATAGGATTGACAGATGAATTTTTCAGTCAACTGATCAAAATTTGACTGTACACTGAAAAGTCAAACTTTGACTTTTTGGTCAAAATCAAGTGCCAAGAGTTATTTTTCATCAAGACATGTCAAATTATGAAACTTGTTCATCAAGAAACCCAAAAATGCAAATTAGGGTTTAAAATGGAAAAATTTCATAACTTAGAAATTTTCTAAGTTATGAAATTTTCTTATTTTTTCCTAACTTTGTCCTATTTGTTTCACCAAGATGAAAATGGATTCAAACAAAACTTGCAACATGAAAGTTGTAGTCCATCACAAAGTCTATAACGTTTATTCACAATGTTTACTCAAAAGAAGCATGTATCTCAAGTTATGATTTTTGGAACAAGGGTACCTAAAACTTTTAACTTAGAGAAATTTTGCCCTAGTTTAGGCAGGATTTTGACCCATCTTCTTGGCCATTTTTCATATGGTTCCACTTGGATTTTCAAGTGGCATTTCAAATATGGACTATAGTACATGTTCCAAGCTTTCCAAATTGTCCAAGAACTCCTCAAACACCCTTGTGGTTAGAGAGAATCAAATGCTTGAAGTTGGCAAAAACTCACTCTTGTCCATGACCAATACATGTTCATACAAACTTGCATTTTCAAATCAGAATGCTTGGTAATAGCTTGCAGGCCTCAAAACCAGTTTATACTCCATAATTTAATGCATAACCATTGAGCTAAGGTATTATCTTGTTCATTTAGACATTGCATACAAGACTAATCCCTATTTGGAAAAAGGTAAAATGCCATTTTTGTAAAGTTGCACTTTATGTCAAAACAAGATCCTTGAGGCATGGGGCCAGATCCCTGAAGCAAGATTCAATCTACCAATTCCAAGAACCAAGGGAAAAGTGTGCAGCATAATAGATGTCTTGTACAGGTTTGCATTGAGAACATACACACTCTTGCTTCGAGTAAAAGAAACTTGCAAAATAGAAGCCATCTCTCACATCTGTTAAAAACAACTTACACAAACATTGCAAACAAGTTTCATATCTCCTAACAAGCCAGAAACATGACCTCTTTGCTTCTCAAACTCCCTTGCACACAGAATCACTGTTTTTCTGCAAAATAGGGCAAGCCCTGCAGAACCATCTCCATCTCCATATTCCATCGTGCGTTTTTCCCAAAGATACTTCAAACACCTTCCTTTCAACTCACCTGAACTATTCCAGACCTCCATTCCTAGCTGTAACACCATTACCACACATTGCCATTTTTGTTACAAAGCTTTGCAGGTTGAGTTCTGTGGCACGATTCAAGCTGTTTCAAAAAAAACCAAGCATTGGAAAAGCTTAAAAGCTTCCTTGGACCTCAGGCAAGCTCAAAAGAAGCTCAAGCACCCTTGAAAGTTGCTGCATTGTCCAGCTCAAAGTCAACTGAAACAGGTATTTCATGAACTTCTATCTCTCTATTTAGGAATAGTTAGACTTAGGTTTGTGAATGAAAGATGTTGTATTCATAGCCCTGAAGCCATACATATGCTTAGTTTGCATTTATATTAATCGTTCTAGGAGAATTTTGTTCATGAACTTTCTAAAAAAACTAGGTTAAGAATTAGGGCCATATAAATTCTCTCTGGTCTTTGAGAGTTAGCTTAAATTTTTTATATGTTTGAATTCGTTGTTTGATGCTCTAAAAGTTTCATATTATGAGTTTTGTCAAAAAATCAAAGAATCAGGAGATAGCCATTGATGTATAGAACGCGCGTTTTTGTGAACAAGAGGAAGAAGATGAAGTCTGACTGGGCTGGGCCTGGTTGTTTTTACTCTTTACACATGCATTTCAGTTTACACCCCCTGGCCCATTTATTTGTACATTGGTCATTTTTGCATTTTTATTTCATTTTTGATATTTTATTTTCCAACATAAAAATACTTAAAGAATTATTTTCATAAATTTTTGTATTTATTTGGGATTTAGTTTAATTATTACTAGTATAAATATATAAATAATTTATTTTTCTTTTTATCAAAAACCTAAAGAATAATGTAAAATATGTTTATTTTCATTTATCATTTTTTATTTACATTTGAAAACATTTTCTTGAATATACACTTTTTTTTTGTAAATAATTAATTCTTATTTTTATATATTTAATATGTTTAATATATATATATATATATATATATATATATATATATATATATATATATATATATATATATATATATATATATATATATATATATATATATATATATATATATATATATATATATATATATATATATATATATATATATATATATATATATATATATATATATATATATATATATATATATATATATATATATATATATATATATATATATATATATATATATATATATATATATATATATATATATATATATATATATATATATATATATATATATATATATATATATATATATATATATATATATATATATATATATATATATATATATATATATATATATATATATATATATATATATATATATATATATATATATACTTATATACTTTACTTTATTTAATAATTAAGAAAAAAATACAAATATATTGCATTTTCACTTTTATTAATATGTTACACTAAATATACCTTTTTTACAATATACTTTTATTTTTTGTATAAAATTAATATATTATTGTATATAATTAATAAATAAAACTATTTATTTAAAAAATTAGGTTTTTTGCCCTAAATATTAAAATAATTAAAATTAACTTTTTATTTACACTTCCCATTTAAAAATACTTTTTACATATATAAAAATCTTTTTGCATAACATATTTCATCTAACATTTATTTATTATATTTAATTATTGTACATTTAAATATTGTATCTTGTACATTAAATTTGGTTGTAATAGTAATTTAGGGTTAATTTCTTGTCAAAATACCCCCAATTCAAATTTGTACCCCCTCCCTATATCATGTTGTAATAGTGTATGATTTAAATTCTCGCACTTTTAAATGCTTTCAATCATGCCATGGTTAGACCTAGGGTTTGTATGCAAAAATCAAAAACCAACAAATAGTTTGACCTAATCAAAGACAAAAATGCATGAAAAAACAAACACAATGCACACTTGCACCCCTAGGGTTACAATCCACTTGTTGCCTTAAAAAATAGGCCATGATATGCATGTCAAGTACTTTGGCAAAACAAAAACAAAACAAAGATCATAGTCCCTCAATGACGCTATCTGAGTTGCCTAAACAAAATGATCAAGTCCCTTAAGAAAATTACCAAAAAATACTTGACACAATTGCTATCATGGTCTATACGATGACCCGCGCCTGTCCCGTTTAACATCATAACACAAGGTTGTTCACCAAATACAATGGTGAAACAACACTATTAAAAGGGTTAAAAATATAAGAAAGATCTTTGAGTAAAGTAGGGTAGACAACTCTTAGTTACTTGATCAAAGCTTGCAAAAAATATCCTTGCTATCTTCAAAACACACTTCACAACACAATTTCAAAACCCTACTTTCAAACATTGAAAACTTTTCAAAATACAAAAACACCTTTGTATACATTCAAACAAGAATCATTACAAAGGTTGCCACAACGATGGCCTCTTTTCAAAACATCTTTCAAAACCACACACAAAGCACCATTTCAAACAATTGAAGAGAACCCTTTCAAACAATTGAAAAGAAATGCCAGTGATCTAAGCAAGTAACTAAGAGCCCATGGATAACCATGGATAGAAAGGGTGCTAATACATTCCCTTTCTATAATCTACTCCCTGAACTCAAGAAAACATCTCAAAGGTCTTTCCTGTGCTTTTTGACCTTTCCTTAGGATAAAATAAAAAGTCAGTGGCGACTCTTGCTAAACCGAAACATTTGCGAACACAAAATGCAAAATCCCAAGATAGTTCTCCCACTGTATCACAGGTAGCCTTGTCATTATGGAAGATAGTTCGTTGTTGAGATCTTTTTCCGATGAATGGTAGCCTTGTCATTATGGAAGGTAGTTTTTTGTTGATATTTTGATACTCTAATTAATGGTATCCTTGTCATTATGGAAGGTATTTCGTTGTTGAGATCTTCTTTTTATGAATGGTTGCCTTGTCATTATGGAAGGTAGTTCGTTGTTGAGATTATATTATTCTGAAGAAGTTCATTTGGTTTAACTTGTGAGTACTGAATACATCTTGAAATTTACTGGTATTATCTTACCGTTCCTTTCCCCTATGGGTCGATGTTACCTTTATTGATATCCCCTCAGTGAGTTGGTAGTTCACAGTTATCTGTCTGTCACCGCTATCCTTCACTCTCTCTCCTTAATTTTTTAGTTGACGATGCTTAAGATCCTCTCTTTGGAATTACCCCAGCAGAGTCTTGTCTTTTTTCTCCATTGATTTATTTTCATGGTCAAGTTTTCCTTTTGTTTCCTCTTTTTCTTTTCACGTCCCCAGTGTTGTCTCGCATCCCTTTAGATTTGTTCATTTGCATTTATAATCATAAGCATTGCATGGTATCTTAGGGCCAAACATAGGGCTTGTTTTATATTTATGTATCTTCAATCGCGTCGACACGAAGATTTTAACCTTCGTATCTCCGGATAGAAGACACTTATATAAGGGAAGTTGTAGTACCCAAAATTTTGCCCCTAAGATCCCTTCATCATATCATATCAATTCAATTACAACAAGATCACATTAAGGTTTTCTTCTCCCTATCTTTTAATTTTGCTCTGGGAGAAATCACCAAGCACCCTGACTTGTATTTTATGACCATCTATGTTTTGTATTCATTATCCTTTAACTAATAAATACAATGAGTGTTTGCCGCTAATTGTTGATGTTTTAGGTGAAAGCGCAATACATTCCATCAAGGTTGATCTAGGGATTCATGAGTTCAGTTATGTTCCTTCCTCAACCAAGCTTCATTGAGATTCAAGCCTCATCATTAAATATGTTTTCAAGTAATATCATGACAAAGTCTTTTACGATTTATCATGCCTCAAGATTGTCAAAATTGGTTCATAAGTACAAGAGTTGATTAAAGAAGTTTGACTCAAATGGACAAGTCTTTGTTTCCATTGATCACAAGTGCATATCTCCTTCAATTCTCAAGATATGGAAGTGGTGTTTGTTGCTTTGACTTTTCATTATCACCCTCAACAACTTCTATTTACATGACAAAGGTATTGGTGCAAGAAGGTTGATCAAAATTGCAAAGATTTCCCAAAGTATTTTTCTTGCTCTAGGAGTTAGGGTTTTGAACTTCAATGGGGTATATATTGCTCATCTTTTGGTATTTTTGAGTGTTCCCAAATACCTAGTTCTCTTAAAAGGGGTATTTGCAAGTCACTTAGAAAGTTCCAAGGAAATTTTGTGTGTAAGAAACTTGATGATGAAGAAAGATTACAAGTCCTCCAGATGAACCCTCAAATTCCTTTGTGTGACTTTAAATGATCATAACTTGATCAATTTTTATCACATTGAGCCCATCTTTTTTCCATAATTATATTGAAGTTGTGAACCAACTCTTCTTTTATGTGCAAAGTGTGAAAATGCATGTAAGATTCCTTAAGGATGCAAACGATTATAGGTCATTTTTTGAATTTTTTCCAACTTCAACAAGTCATAACTCTCTCAATTTTTGGATATTTTGAATGGTTCAAGTTTCAAAATGTCATTCAAGAGATCTACTTAATTCCATCTTTTTTGGTCAAAAGCAAATTCCAAGTGGAAGGCCATGGTTGGATGCAAAACATTATAAGTCATTTTTGAAGAAAAAACTTGGAAATTTTCTAAGTATGGAAAGTTAACTTCTTTTTCCCAACTTTGACTCATTGCAACTTTCAGCTCAAGCAACCATTTTATCCCATTCTTTCCCCATTGCAAATCTCGTAACCTCATTTTTCTAAAGCTGCAAGAATCATGTCCTAAGACCCCATGAGTTGAGAATGCCATTGATTTGAATTTGGTAACTTGAAATTGAAGTTTCATCACAAGTCTGATTTTGAAATCTTTTTTTTTGGCTTCTAATCACAAATTTTCCACGTGTTTTTTCTTCTAATCATGTTTACAACTTTCCAAAGGCGTTTAGCATCATGAAACGCATGATTTAACTGAGTTTTGATGCTAAACAAGTCACATTTTGTTCATGCTGCAGACCCACACGATTTCCCTCCAAACTTCATCATCTCACACACTTAAGGATCCCATTCACTCCCCTATAAATAGAGGATCATCCCTCTTTCATTTTTCCAAGCTTTTGATAGCCAATTGATCCTAGTTCAGATTCCACACAAACTCTGAATTTGAATTTCCGATTTCTTACATACTCACCTTCAAACACCAAAAGCTCCATCCAGTTAGCTTCATTTACTTTCTCTGAAGCTAACCATATAATTATCCTCAAGAATCGTGACCTATATTGATCTACAGAAGTCCAGTTTCAGAGCAACTTCTCACTACTTTGTTCAGGTAGATTTCTTGGCCAAATTAATTCAAATAAAAGGTTAATGTACTCTTTGTATCCTTATGATCCCAGTTCTCTTTATAATTTGCAATTTCATTGAGGTTTGAGTGAGATATCCCAGATTTTCGTATTCACAATTTTTTCTGGTTTTTATCAAACACAACCTTGCACAGTTTATATAAATTTGGCACGATGGTACCATTAGAATCGTCTTGAAGAGACGAATCCAATTATACTAGTCTGAGATTCTGATTTTTCCATTTGAAGAAACTCGTGAAATCTCCATTGCATGGTGTCTAGAGGTTGAAGACGATGACATGTCTCATATCAACCAATGATAGCGCGCCAATTGTTTTATTTTTATTTGTTTCCTTTTTCCTGATTCAATTCATTTTCAAATAAGGTCCATATCAAGCACAACCCGTCTGGTCCACTTGAACAGCTTACTAAGGCGTTTTGACTATGATCTGATGGTCCACATCTTTTTGGTTTTATTTTATTTTCTGATTTTATATTTTAATTGTTTTAAATTTCAAAATTTCATAACTCTTTTATTTTTTATCCAAAAATTATGAAAAAAAATATACAAAAACACTTTGATTTATTTCTGACTTTATGAGTATTTTTTCATATTTTTATTTTGAAGTTTAGTATTTTCATAATTTTCACCATATTTTCCTTATTTTAATTGTTTTAAAAATACTTTATGACATTTTTAAATTCTGAAAATATTCTTAAATATCATTTTTCTTATTTTTGATTTTCTGGAAATTTTGTGGAATTTTATCTTGATGTTTACTATTTTTGATCTATTTTCCATTTATTTGAGTAATTGTATTTAGTTTAAAAATAGTTTCTGACTTTTAAAAATTACCAAAAATTTTATAAAAATATTTGAGTTCATTTCTGATTTTTCTTTGGTCTTACTTTTTTTTTTCTTGATTAATTTGAATATAATTACTATTTTTCTCTCTTATTTCCATTTTACAATCATTTTAAAAAACCATTTTCTTTTATTTTTTAAATACAATTTTATTTTTGTACAATATTCTGGCTGATCTTGGATTGAAGTTTTGATCATGAACTTTATTAACATCATTGGATCCATGGTGTTGAGTATAACTCCATAAAAATGGATGAATGATTTTAATAATAGTTTGATTAAATTTTTGGTTCAAATGTGGTTTATTCATTTTCCCTTCCCTCTTCATCTTACCCCCTTTCTTATTGTATTACATGTTATGGGATGATGATCTCTATATCATTTATCCAAACATGAAGTACATAGATTGCTATTAACCGGCCTAAAACTAGGTGCGACTTCTATATAAGTCCACTTACGATTGCTTAACGTAGCGCTAAATTTTGTCCCGATTTGAGATAGTGGTCATTCGTGGCCCAAACCTATGTTTTCAAGCCCAAGTATGTTAATTTGAACCCTATGATCCAATAACCTTGAGATCCATTGTTAGGAGGCTTTGATTCTACCAATCCTCTAATGGAATTTCATAAATTTTGGTCAAAGTTGATCACTTAAACATCACTGATCATTAAGTGTTATTTTGAGAATTCTTAAATGGATGATATACTTGACCAAAAGCAAATGCAACTTGTTATTGAGAGGCTTTGGGTCTAACAATCCTCTAATGAGTTCGAAATGCAAGTTTCAATATGTTCATCAAACTAACCACAAATTCCTAACAATTGACTTTATTTTTATGCTTTTATTTTATGCTTATACTTTATGTACCATTTACTTTAGCATTTACATTCCATGCTTTTTTCATCTTTGCTCACTTGAGCCTCTATCTTCATGTCATTTTTATTTTTCTCATTTTGAACTTTTCATTTCCTTTTGATGATATCTAATAATCAATTTAAAGCCTAAAAAACTTTATTGTTACTTGGACAACTTGGTTACTACCCTTGGCATAATGGAGTGATGGACTTCTTGGACTTAAGATTAGAGACCTTGGCCTACGTTGATACTTTAATCATCATTTTGTCTGGAGTTATTGGGGTTTACTCCAAGACATTTGGTTGTTTGTTTGCTTTGTGTGCAGGCTATTGTGATTACATGCTTTGTCTGTGATCTGGAATTCATTTGTATACAGCCGTTACAATGCCCAATTTTTGTCAAGATTTAATGCAAATTTAAGCTTGGTATTCTTAAGAGGTTTATTATTTGTTTGCTTGGTTTCAAATCTAAAGGATGGAATTATACATTGACTCATTATGTCATGTGTTGGCTTCATGTTGGTTAGATGGTCCTTTCCCTAGCTTTTACCTTTATGCTTTAGGATAACCCATTTATCTCCTCTCATCTTCTTTAATTTCAAAAATCTTCTCCCTCGTTTTGAAAAGTCTTCTTATTTCTAAACTTGAACCACTTTCATAATAAACTTGGACTTAGGTCCCTGAATTTCCAACATATTTTCTTAATCAAACTTTAATCATTTTAACAATATCTTGATATTTTTTGTGAGAAGATTAAAAGTCAATCAATCTCTTTTAAACCATTTTGCCACCTTGGCTTTTTTACTTCAAAATTTTCTCAAAAGATTAGACTCTTGTCAATCCTTATAGTGATGCAAACAACTATACTTCTATAATATGTAGTGAAGTGAGATATTTTCCACTTGGGTGTTGAGTAAGGCTTTGTTAATTTTAAAATCCAAGCCGTATCCTCCAATTTGAGATGATGCAAATTCTCCTTTCTCATGATTGTGGGTAGTAAGTATGTTTTCCACTCGGACAATGACGGTGACGTCTTGTCTCTTAAAATTAACGAACACACTTGTTTTTTAAAACTTTCAAAGGTGAACTACGAGTACCCTGTGTTGCGACTGGTTTTTTTATCAGAGCCGCCACTATTAGTTTTTATCCTAGGGAAGGGAAACTAACAGAAAACCTTAATTCGCAGAAAGATATTCTAGGTTTCAGACTCTTTTAGACGAAAGGAAGGTGTTAGGCACCTTCCATCTACCTTGTTCACAAGGTTACTAGGTTTTAGGTTTAGGTTTGGGGTAACCAGGGTTTTAAGTTTTACTTGGGAGGAAAGGGTTTAATTTTTTATAAGGGAACTCGCTACGATTTTTTATTGTATGCCTATGTATCCTCTTATGAGAAATCAGAGTCCTAATTCGTAGTTCGTATGGGGTTGGTGTTTTTTAGGGGTTTCAAACGTACTTTGAATCACCTCACATTTTGACTGGGAGTAGTGATTGCGAAAATTTTGACTAAATGCGCGGTAAGTCAAAATCTGTTTGAAACCCTTTAACAAAAACAATTGATTAGATATTATTTGCGAAACATAGTTTGATATTTGTAGGTGTTTTTTATAATATTAATTGCAAAATATCTTATTAATGCATGATTGAAATATTTAATGCAACATATAGAAAATAATATATTCATGAGCTTTTTGAATAAAATTAATTTTCATGTTAATATAGTAATATTTACATATAATAAATAATAGTAATAGATAAAGTGTGATAATAAAAATTAATATTAATAATAATTATAATAATTATAAATAAAAAAGAAATAAATAATTTATAAGAATGTAGTATAGAAAATAATATATAAAAGAAATAAAAAAATAAATTAAACCATGGGGGTATGTTATCTAGTTAGCAAGTAAAAGAGGGGGTGCTACTAAGTAATATGGGTTAGGCCCAAAGAGTGAATTATGGGAAGGGAGGTGTATTGCTTTCTAGCTTAGTAATTAATGGAAATGGGGTGGTGTCAAAAATAATGGGCTAGGCCCAATACTACTTTTTGCAAGGGTCCGATTTGATTGAGTGGGTGAGGGAGTATGGGAGTTACAGGGAGACTTGGCCTATGGCGGTCTGATAAAAATATAACGGGCAGATTGAAGGGTGCATATTAATTATTGTAGGCGTGCGGGTACATGATTAAACTGATAAAGTCTTTTGTTTAACATTATTCACAAATCGTTTTTGCTTTTTTGTCTTACAACCACTCTTCTTTCTCTTCGTTTCAACCTTCTCTAACCCTAATGTTCCTCCCAGCGGCGCAACCCCATCCCCAGAGTAAATCAACCCCACACAATCCCAAAAATAACAACAATTAACAAAATAAAAATGCTAAGTTCAGTTACCCTTTCACGATTTCGCTTGCTCTCTTCCTTTGGACGTTCCGGATTTAGTATTGATCCCCATTCTCCTTTGTTTTTTGCAGGTTGCGGAGGTGAGTGGAGGACAACGACGGTGATGAGAGTGATGTAGAGGCGGAAGAGATAGAACTAGGGTTCCAGATATTGGAACCCCAGTTCTCCTCTGTACTCGGCGGTGGACTTCTTCGTATCTTCTTCCTCTCCTCACAGTTGTTGTTGTTCTTTTGTATACTTGTTCTTCTCCAATCCCCCCACCTCCTATGTGTTTTTACTTTTGTATTTATAGAAGTCGATTTTAGGGTATTATGGTTATAATTTTAGGCTTACTTAGATTTAGGGATTAGAAAGAAATTAGGGATTTAGGCCTTTATGTTAATTGATTCAATTGAATGTAATTGATACGTGATTGGAATTTGTTCTGTAATACAGATTGAAGATTCATATATGCAAATTTGATTTAGTTGAATATTTGATTGTTTTAGAAGATTTGATTTAGTAATACATTTTTTTAGATCTGAACAGTAGATGTTCATTGAATGAAACACATATTTTCTTCTTTGATCGCTACAGTGCTTGTTTGTAGCTTTTGAGCCTTCGCGTTTTATTTTATCCAGCCCAACAACGTTGTTTTTCTTATTACAACAAAAATGCCTTTTTTACACAACCAGACCCAATTGGCCTTTCCGTAACACAATGCTTAAAAAAACTCTTAATAAATAAATAAAGTTTATAAACAATATTTAATAGTTAATAAAAGCATTATCATAGTAAAATAAGTCTAACATATCACGTTCTCTTATTATATTTTTTAAAATTAAAATAATAACAATAATTTTAATAATAATGCTTTCTTTTTCCTAAATAAAACGACACCACAACATCTAATGGGCTCAAACACATAATGGGCCTATAGTTTGTAACAGATCCAAAACAAAACTTTTAATAAACAAATAAATTTTATAAATATTATTTAACAAAAAAATTTACCCCCTTTAACTGAAATAAATTTCTTTTAACCGGTTGCAAGAAGAATTTCCTTTAAAAAATGATGATAACAACAAACGCTTCATAATAATTTTCTACAATAAATCAACAATAGAAATGACAGATGAACCGATTTCAGAAACCCAAATGGGCCTGTAATTTGATGATCACACCCCCTATTCCTTGTTTAATACCACATCTGCTTAATTGGGCTTAACTCTTTTTAATTTTAACCTCTCTTTTATTAATAACAGCTAATTAAACTTATTAGTTACTCGGATAATTTTATTTTCGAATCGCATGGGCCATTGGCCAACATGCCTCACGAATGTTCACAGATACACGAGTCTTTCTGATTTAGAAAGCCACGCTCTCCTGGACTTAAAATACACCCCCTATTGTTTTGGAAACAGATGGACCATCAAATACTGTTTTGTCATCTTCAATTAGACATTTCTTCTATTTAAAAAAATGAAATCATCGAGGTAGGACAAGTTTGGGGTACCCTGATTCCCTATTGCACGGAAGATGGTACATATGCACTAAAGGTTCACAACCGCGGCGGGTGCAAAGATTATAAAAAAATATTTCTTTTCTTATCACCACAATCTATTTTTTTTATATACAACATTTTATAGCCAAAATATACAGATTTTATAAAGAGGTTCCTGCAGAGTATCGTAGATGTTTAGGGTGCTAATTCCTTCCCTTTACATAACCAAACCCCTTACCTAGAATCTTTCCCCCTCTTTTGGGTTATTCGTTCTTTTCCCATTCCTTTGGAAACAATAAAGTGCGGTGGCAATTTTTATTTAGATCTGTAAAAGTCAAGTCAATCCAATGGCTTAGTCTTAACATTTCTACCGCTACAGATGGGCAACTATGTGGGAAGTATGTCAGACATCCATAGTATGATGGTCAAGTATGTGGGAACTATGGCAGACATCCATAAGATGATGGTTAATTATGTGTGAAGTATGTCAGAGATGCATATGATGATGGTAAATGATGTGTGAACCATGTGCCTAACATCCATAGGATGATGGTTAAATCTACTTCAACTATCGAACAGATAGACGAAGTATGGCCAACTCTGGTTTAGATATGGAAGACATCCAACAGATGATGGTCAACTCTAGTTCAGATATGTCAGACATCCATGTGATGATGGTCAACTATGTATGAAGGATGTCAGATATCCAACAAATGATGGTCAACTATGTGGGAACAATGTTAGACATCCATATGAAGATGGTCAACTATGTGGGAACACTGTTCATACTTCCATGGGAAGATGGTCAACTATGTGTAAAGTATGTTGTTGATGCATAGGATGATGAGGAATGGTGTGTGAACCATGTGAGACATCCAAAGGATGATGGTAATTTATGTGTAAAGTATGTGAGACGTCCATAGGATGATGGTCAACTATGTGTGGAGTATGTGACACATCCATAGGATGATGGTCAACTATGTGGGAACTATGTCAGACATCCATAGTATGAGGGTCAACTATGTGGGAACTATATCACACATCCATAGGATGAAGAGAAACTATGTGTGAAGTATGTCAGAGATGCATAGGATGATGGTGAATGATGTGTGAACCATGTGCCGGAAACCCATATGATGATGGTCAACTCTACTTCAATTATGGCACAGAAAGATGGAGTATGCTAAACTTTGGTTCAGATATGGAATAGATAGACGAAGTATGTTCAACTCTGGTTTAGATATGCAATACATCCAATAGGTTATAGTTAACTATGTGTGAACGATGTCATACATCCAACAAATGATGGTCAACTATGTGGAAACAATGTCAGACATCCATATGAAGATGGTCAACTTTGTGGTAACAATGTCCATACATCCATAGGAAGATGTTAAACTATGTGTGAAGTATGTCATAGAAGTATAGGATGATGGTCAACTATGTGTGAATTATGTCAGAGATACATAGGATAACGGCCAATGATTTGTGAACCATGTGCCTGACATCCATAGGATGGTGGTCACCTTTGCTTCAACTATGGCATAGATAGACGGAGTATGGTCAACTCTGGTTCAGATATAGCACATACAAACGGATTATGGTAACCTCTGATTTAGATATGACATAGATTCATATGTGTGATGTATATGAGAGATCCATAGGATGATGGTCAACTATGTCAAACATCCATAGTATGATGGTCAAGTACGTGGGAGCTATAGAAGACATCCATAAGATGATGGTCAACTATGTGTGAAGTATGTCAGAGATGCATAAGTTGATGGTGAATGGTGTGTGAACCATGTGCATGACATACATAGGATGATGGTTAGCTCTACTTCAACTATGGCACAGATATAGAGTATGGTCAACTCTGGTTCAGATATTGCACATATAGATGGAGTATGGTCAACTATGGTTTAGATATGCCAGATGTGATACGGTGGGAGAACTGACTTGGGTGTTTTATGTTTTATCGCAAATGTTGCGGTTAGCAAGAGTCGCCACTGACTTTTCTTTTATCCAAAAGGAAAGGCTAAAAAGAAGAGGAAAAACCTTTGAGATTGTTTCTTGAGTTTGAGGGGTAGATTATGAAAAGGGAAGGTGTTAGCACCCTTTTCCTCCATAGTTATCTATGCGCTCTTAAATGCTTTCTAAATCACATGCTTTTGTTTGAAAATGTGCTTTCTGGGGGTTTTGAAAGTATTTTTAAAAGGCGCATTGGTTTAGGAAAACTTTGTAATGGTTCTCGTTCGTAAGGACGTATACAAAGTGTTGGACTTTTGAAAAAAAATTATATTTTGAAAGTTTGTTTTTGAAAGTGTTTGGTATTTGTTTTTGAAAATAACCAAGGACGTTTGTTTTGAAAGTGAGCAAGCAACTAGGAACAATCTACCTACTCAAAAGTCTTTTGTTCATTTCTTCCTTCCTTTGATATTGCTATCTTACCATTAAATTGGTAAGAAGAATTATCTTTGGATGTAAAGGGACGGGCGTGGGTCATCGTATAACCATGATAACAATGTTGTGATATATCTTAGCATTTCTCTTTGAGGGACTAAGATCATTTTGAAAGGCAACTTTTGAAGCGTCATCAAGGGACTATGATCTTGTATTTTTTTATTGTTTTTGCTAAGACATCCCACATGCATAATATTACCATTTTTTAGGCAAGAAGTAGAGTTAACCTTAGAGGTGAATGTGTGAATATTGTGTTTGATTTGAATGCATTATTTATCTTGAATTATGGTTATCTAGTTGTTGATTTTTATCTTCCCATACAAACCCTAGTTTACTAGTATTGATATGAAAGTTATATATTACAGAAAAGTAAATTTACTATGCTATTACATCACTTGGGATGGGGGATATAAATTTACAAATGGGGATCACAAGTAAAGTAAATCATAATTACTATTACAAGGCTTTGACAATTACATAAGTTATAATGCAAAAAATAGTAAAATATGCAAGAAGATGTAAAGTGAGAGAAATTGTTTTTTTAGGTTTTTTTATAGAAAAAATATTGTAATTAATTTCATTGAATAAAAACCTAAGCCTAAGTTAAATTTTAAAAAAACCTAATAGTTTAGAAAAATGTTTTTAAGGTTTCATTTGAAAACAAAGGTTTTATAGTGTTAGGTCATTTCCAAGCAACGCAATATGTCCAAAATAAACAAAAAAATTTCAAAAGTCAAGAAATTTGGTGCCTGAGCTGACACGGGCCGTGTCAGTGGATACGGACGCCCGTGTCAGGACCTGTCCATGACTTCTCTACACTTTTTGTTCCAGCCAACCTGACACGGCCGTGTCACATGACACGGGCACCGGTGTCAGCCCCTGTCCATCTTTTTTCTTCTCGTGTATGCATCAGTAACACTAACACGGGCCGCGTTGTTTGACACGGGCACCCGTGTCATCCCCTGTCCCTGCATTTTATCGTGTTTTTAACCCAACTAAGCTGACATGGGCCGTGTTATGTGACACGGGTACCCGTGTCAGCCTCTGGCCTGGCTTTTTGCTAGTTTTTTCTCTTTGATCTGTCTTGTTATATCTTTTGAGAACAAAAGAAAATGATGTATGCACAATGATATCAGAGTTTGAGAAAGTTTACCTATCGAAGCAGAAGCTTTTGAACATGTACGGGTGTTTTCGAGTGCAAAGTAACTTCAACCTTCTTTTTATGCTGAAAATAGTTGAACCGCTCCAACCAAGTCAAGTTGCAATGTATGTTTTTTGAGTTTGGAAGATGGTGATAGTGATGTTACAGAAGTTATTCTTATGTTTGAACAACTTCTATATGGTGTATGTGAATTGTTTGGATGTTTTGTTTGGAGAAAACTTGTAAGGTATGAGATTCAAAGATTTGGACTTCAAAGCTCAAAAAAGGAGGTTTTGTTGACAAATCTATTTTTTTGACAACAAAAATGATTTTGAGTATTAGTTTCTCCTTCTATTTTCTGGCCCCTTTCTCTTATGATTGGCCTCTCTATTTATAGAGAAGGTTTGATACTTGAACAAACTCATTTTGAATCACATGTTATGGCTAGGTTAGATTGTACATGAAGCAAGCTTGAAGATCATAGTTCCAATGCTTTGTACTTTGTTGCATAGAGTTGTTGGATACTTTAAGCATGCCCTTCTTATTTTGTATGTTGAGTGTGTGTAGAAGGAATAAGTTAGAAGCTCATGGAGAGCTGACTTTGTGATTAAAGCTACTTTGCAAGAATGGCAATGTCAACTTTGTGCCAAAAATGGAAAGATCACTTGGACAATGCTTAAAACAAATCGACCATAGCTCAAAAGTTTGTGTAAACATTAAATTATGGTAAGATTTGCAAGTCACAAGGCCTGCAAAGTAAGATTATGCAGCACATCATGCCAATTGGATTATGTGTTCTTCAACAAGAATGAATGCCCAACTTCAGGCCCTTGAATCTCCTAGCTAAAATATGATAAATTCATGCTCTTGGATGTTTTGGAAAGCTTGAAACACCCTCTGAAACTTTCATGCTGACCACTTTTGTTAAATCAAAATGGAACTTGATGAAAATTGGCCAAGAAGTTGGGATAAAAACCTGACCAAAACTGCTAAAAATTTCTCTAAGTGTTTATTCAAAAATTCCATGACTTCATGAATTCATAACTTAAAATCCAAGAATTTCTAGAAAAGTCATGTTCTACATTGTTTTATATCTCATTGAGATCTACAACTTTTAAGTTGGAAGTTTTCCTTGAACCATCTTGCATCTTGGTGAAAGAATGGCATGAAGTAATAAAATTATCATGTATAAAAGACACTTAGAAAAAGTTTCTAAGTCTTGAAAAGTTTGACTTTTCAAAATGAATTTTGACTTTCTTGATTTCTTGATGAAAAATATTCATATTTTGACATGTTTTGATGAATTGTGATCTTTGATACTTGATTTTGGCCAAAAAGTCAAAGTTTGACTTTTCAGTGTACAATTCACTTTTCATCAGTTAACTGAAAATCAACTGTCAACCAATTGAACTTGAGGAATGTTTTGAGCAATGTCATTAGGTCAAAATGAAGTGTTTGAATCCTTCAGATGATTACTTAAACCAATCAACCATTTGCTAGGTCAAAAATCAGAAATTGCACTTCCTCAATCAAAACCCTAATTTTGACCATTTTGCCCTTTTGATGATTTGATCAAATTTCTTGAGGAATTGTGATCCAAACTTGATAAAATGACATTTATGAGTTCACAATGTTGATATGGGCAAAAAATTATGAAGTTTGACTGCAAATTGACCACAGTTAACTTTTTCCGTAATACATCTGATTTTAGGTCAATTGATCAATTGACTGAGCAAAAATGTGATCCAAGACTTGAAATTTGACATGAGCAATATTGAGAGTTCAAAATAATCCATGAAAGTCATATGAGGAATTAAAAGTTCATTTGTCCTTATGCAAACTCAAACCCTAATTTTCAGTCATCAGTGCTTGAGCAGGTGTCTTGAGCTGATCAACCCTTTTACAGCCTTGAACCAAAGGAGATCTTGTGAGAGGTTAATTGATAAATGAGTGGGAAAATTTTAGGGTACAATAGCTGCCCCTATTCAATCTTCTTAAACCTGAAGAGTTAGATTGGCGGATCCGGCATTCGTGACTTGAAGGCGGAAGATGCTTGAACACTAGAGTGCCCAGAAATTTGCACTCGAAGATGGGTTGGGAATGGGCTTATAGATGCAATCTGGAGGAATGATGGTAAACACTGGTAGAAGTATCAGCACAAATCTTTGGTCGATTTATACTAAAACTTGATGTTTTACCTGTGGGAAAAAAGGTTAGTAAAATGCAGATGTATGCATGATGTTCACAAGATGAAGGAGATGATGTTTAATGCATTTTGTATGTATATGCTATGATGTATGAATGTGAGATGTATGTTTGTCCAGGAAAATAAATCCTTTACTGACGCTTAGTAGTTCCTGGGAAGTTGAATCACGTATTGCTGTTGGGGGCGAAAAATATGCCCATCTTCAAATTTGTTAAAAGAATGCCTCCATTGGGGATTGTCTTTTGGATGTTTAGCTATTGTCTGGTTAGGTCTAGGCTTTACAGCTTGTTGAGGATGAGGAAGTCAACTTCTATCTGGTCGGATCCAGGCTTCATACTAACTTACTGGGGAAGGATAAATTAACTGTTATCTGGTCGGATTCCAGGCTTTGCAAAAAATTTCTTGAAATTGAATTGTTATCTTGTCGGATCCAGACTTTATAAAAACTTGCTGGGGATAAGGAAGTTAACTGTTATCTGGTCGGATTTCAGGCTTTGCAGTAACTTACTAGAACGGATGAAGTTGAACTGATATCTGGTCGGGTTCAGGCTTCATAGTAACTTGAAGTGGTAACTATTATCTGGTCGGGTCCAGGCTTCATAGTTTTTGAAAAGTTATGCTATTATCTGGTCGGGTCCAAGATTCATAGTGTCTTGATTGAATTGTAGCTAATCGTTATCTGGTCAGATTCCAGCTTTCACAATAGCTTGCTTGAATATACAAATTAAAACTTATATCTGGTCAGTTCCAAGTTTCACAGATTTTGAGGTGGATGAATTTAATTGTTATCTGGTCGGGTCCAGGTTTCACAATAAACTTGTCTAAAGAGATAGAGTTGAACTGATATCAGGTCGGGTCCAGGATTTACAATAACTTGCTTGGGAACTTAGTTGTTATCTGGTCGGATTCCGGGTTTCAAACTTCTGAGGGGAATTTCTATCTGGTCCGATCCAGGCTTCACAATAACTTTCTTGAAAAGTTGAGGTTAAAAACTGATATCTGGTCGGATCCAGGCTTCACAGTAAACTTGTTGGGGTAGAGGCAAACTCTACTGGGGAAAAGAATTTAAACCTTGGTCTGGTTGAGTCTAGGTTCTTCTATATTTTAAATATTTAAACTATTATCTAGTCGGGTCCAGGTTTCATAGTTAGCTTGAAAGTTGTACCATTATCTGGTCGGGGCTAGGCTTCATAGTATCTGAAAGTCTTTCACTATCATCTGGTCAGGTCCAGGCTTTATACTGACTTGAGAAGCTAACTATTATCTGGTCGGGTTCCAGGGTTCATAGTAACTTGAAAATTGTACTAATATCTGGTTGGGTCCAGGCTTTATAGTATCTTTTGGGGATAATAAAGGTTTTGTCGACGAATTTACTAGAGATTAAGGGTTGTGGCCCTATGATTTGCAATAGTATGAAAGGAAAACTTAAGCTGGAGAGGATAAACTCAGTCGGGGAGGACAGACTCAGCTGGGGATAATAGGCTCAGTTGGGGAAGATACACTATGTCGGAGGAATACATACTCGGCTGGGGAGGATAAACTAAGTTGGGGAATTTTGTGGTTCCTTGATTGTTGTATGTTGGGGAAATAAACCCTTTTGATGAATACATGACGAACTCTTGATGAGGCGAGTTCTTTGAGGAAGAGATCCACAAGGCTCCTACTTGTTGGATCAACTTAGCTAGGGAGAGAGCTGTCAAGAGATTGAGACTCTGGTTGGAGATCATCCTATGCAAAGAGACTTTATGGGTAACTTTGTTAAGGATGATGTTAATGAAATAAATCTTTGGGGATATTACATATTCATTAAAGAGGTGCTTGTTACTGCTTAGGTCATATGTGCCAAACAATTTTAATTATGTTCATATGCATATGTTCGTTCAATTTTAGTCATTGGACAAATTTGCATTCAAAACAAAGATAGAAAGTTTTCACTTCAAAGTATATTTGTATTGATATTTTGCCCATGAATAGGCATTTTTGTACAAAGAGACAGAGATCCTAGTAAGAGGAAATCGTCAAAAGGAAAACAAAATTGAAAATAATAACAAATAGCAATGTGGAAATGATCTTATTGCATTTCAACTCTACTATTGCCCCAACGTCTTCGAATACCCCTTGCCGTTGACAGAAGTTGATTGGATTGATCTCGGACCATTTGAACTCAAACCTTGGTGATAAAGTTGACCGTGGTGATTCCAACGGGACATAGTCATACACTTTAAATCCTTAATTTTTTCCTGGACCTCCCTTTCGGGTTTTCAGCCCACCAGGATACCAATTTTTGCCCAAGTCGCCCATTCGGGTTTTCAACTTGCCGTGTGTACAATATTTTGCATATATCCCTAAGTTTTTCCCAAACTTTTTGGTTTGCCGGGATGCCCTTATTTTTTCCTAGGTGTGTCAACCTAGCGGGTCTCTTATGCGTAGTAGTTTTTAACTATGTCCGTGTTCACAGGATGTGGGAAGTTTTCACCATCCACGGTAGTCAGCATGATGGCACCGCCAGAGAACACTCTTTTGACAACAAATGGCCCTTCGTAGGTGGGAGTCCATTTTCCTATGGGGTCGCCTTGTGGCAGAATTATATGCTTTATCACCAAGTCACCAGCTTGATAGACTCGAGGCTTGATCTTTTTGTTAAAATCCTTGATCATACGTTTTTGGTACATCTGACCATGACAAACAACAGCCATTCGTTTTTCGTCGATCAAGTTTAGCTGAT
Organism: Vicia faba; assembly: GCA_948472305.1. NCBI lineage: Eukaryota > Viridiplantae > Streptophyta > Magnoliopsida > Fabales > Fabaceae > Vicia > Vicia faba. Next base: position 626,595,325 of record OX451735.1, on the reverse strand, counting down.
CCAATCTCGTCTGAATCTACTCGTCTTCTCCTAAGCCTGCTTCAATCATAATCCTTAGTGAGGGAATCTGAACTTCCACAGGAAAAAGAGCTTCCATTTCATAAACTAGAGAAAAGGGAGTTTCCCCAGTTGATGTCCTAGCTGAAGTACGATAGCCATGTAGAGAAAACGGTAACATCTAATTCCAGTCCTTATAGGTTACTACCATATTTTGCACAATCTTCTTAATGTTGTTTTTGGATGCTTCGAATGCGCAATTCATTTAAGGTCTATATGGAGAAGAATTTTGATGCTTGATCTTGAACTAAGTGCAAAGTTCATTGATCATAATAATGTTGAGGTTAGTCCCATAGTCGGTGATGATCCTTTTGGGGATACCATAGCGGCAGATGAGGTTATGTCTAATGAATTTTGCTACCATATTCTTTTTGACTAAGGCAAAAGAGGCGACTTCGACCCACTTGGTGAAATAGTCAATAGCGACCAGAATGAAATGATGTCCATCGGAAGCAGTGCGCTTGATCTCTTCAATCATATCAATGCCCCACATTACAAATGGCCACAGAGCGGTGATGACGTTCAAAGGGATAGGAGGCACATGGACCTTGTCAACATAGATTTGGAATTTGTGACAAGTCTTAGAGTGTTGATGGTAATCAGTCTCCATTGTTGACCAATAATAGCTAGCTCTCAGGATTTTCTTAGCCACCGTATGTCCACTTGAGTGAGGGACAAAGAGACCATCGTGCATGTTTTCCATAATTTCTTCTGCCTCCTTCTTGTCCACACATCAGAGTATAGTAGAGTCATGGTTACACTTGTACAAAATTCCGTTACTTAAGATGAATTTGGCTGAAAATCTTAGTAAGAACTTTCTGTCATTGATGGATGCTCCTTCGGGATACTCTTGTACTTCAAGATATCTCATCACCTCATGGTACCATGGCTTTTCTGTGTCAGTGTCAAGCTCACAGCAGTGTGCAGGTTCGTCGAATCTCTCAATTGTAATCATAGGGGCTTCGTTGTCCCATCTGACCTTGAACATTGAAGACATGGTTGCCAAGGCGTCATCCAATTGATTTTCTTCCCTAAAGAAGTGCTCAAAAGTGATCTCTTCGAAGTAGGGAATCAGGGATAGCACAAGTTCCTTGTAAGGGATGAGATTAGGGTGCTTAGTGTCCCAATCTCCTTTTACATGGCTAATCACTAGAGCGGAATCCCCAAATACACTCAAATGCCTGATCCTTAAGTCAATGGCAACTTTCAGAACCAAAATGCATGCTTCATACTCGACCATGTTGTTAGTGCAATCAAAGCATAGTCTGGTAGTGAAAGGAGTGTGGCAACCTTCAAGAGACATGATTACATCACCAATTCAGTTACCTAAGGCGTTGGAATCCCCATCGAAGACCATATTCAATCGGGATCCTTGTTCAGGTCCGTCATATAGTCCAGGTTTGGTGCAATCGGTTACCAGCATGATATTCTCATTAGGGAAGTCTAAGTTCATTGACTGATAATCAACCATAGCTTGGTGGGCTAAATAATCTGCTAGTACGCTTCCTTTGATGGCCTTTTGCATAGTGTATTTAATTTCGTACTCAGTCAATATCATTTGCCACCTAGCTATCCATCCAGAAAGGGCAGGTTTCTTGAAGATGTACTAGATTGGATCCATCTTAGAAATCAACAGAGTGGTATGAGTTAACATATACTATCTTAGCCGGCGAGTAGCCCATACCAGAGTGCAACAAGTTTTCTCGAGCAATGAATATCTGGTTTCACAGTTGGAAAACGTTTTGCTCAGGTAGTAAATAGCATGCTCTTTTCGGCCAGACTCGTCATGTTGGCCCAAAACACACCCCATAGAGTTCTCTAGTATTGTCAAGTACATGATCAAGTGTCTTCCTTCAACTAGAGGCATGATAATAGGAGGCTCTTTTAGATATTCTTTGATTTTGTCGAAGGAAGCTTGACATTTATCATTCCATCTGACTACCTAATCTTTCTTCAACAGTTTGAAGATTGGCTCACAAGAAGCAGTCAAGTGAGATATGAAACGAGCGATGTAATTGAGATGACCCAAAAATCCTATAACTTCTTTTTCAGAATGAGGGACTAGCATTTCTTGGATGGCATTCACCTTGGCAGGATCAACTTAAATGCCTTTATTGCTGACAACAAAACCTAGAAGCTTTCCAGATCGTACTCCAAAGGTGCACTTGTTAGGGTTTAACCTCAACTTGTACTTTTTCAACCTCTCGAATAGTTTGTACAGGTGATCAAGATGTAACTCTTCAGTTTGTGATCTGGAAATCATATCATCCACATATACCTCTATTTCATGATGAATCATGTCATGAAACAAAGCTACCATAGCTCTTTGATATGTTTCCCCTGCATTCTTCAATCCGAACGACATGACCTTGTAGCAAAAGGTGCCCCATTACGTAATGAAAGTGGTATTCTCCATGTCTTCAGGAGCCATCCTTATATAATTATAGCCAGAGAAACCGTCCATGAAAGAGAAGACTTTATGTTGAGAAGTGTTATTGACCAAGACGTCAATGTGTGGTAGAGGGAAGTCATCCTTTTGGGTTGCCCTATTTAGATCCCTATAGTCTACGCACATGCGAACTTTTCCGTCTTTCTTTGGCACTTTAACCAAATTGGTAACCCATTGGGGATAGGATGTCACTGCTAGGAACCCTGCATCAAATTGTTTCATCACTTCAGCTTTTATCTTTTCAGACATATCAGGCCTCATGCGACCAACCTTTTGTTTGACAGGAGGACATTTTTCTTTTGTCAGCAGATGATGAACTAAGATGTCGGTATCCAATCATGGAATATCTTCATACGACCAAGCAAACACTTCCACATAGTCATGCAACATTTGAACCAACTTGCTCTTAACATTATCTTCTAAGTTAGCACCAATCTTAACCTCTTTCTTGTTTGCCTTGGTACCCAGATTGATGACTTCAATTGACTCTTCATGCGGCTGAATAGCTTTTTCCTCTTGTAATAGAAGTCTGGCTAGTTCTCCTGGTATATTAAAATCTTCCTCACCTTCGTCTTCGGGTTGGTTAATTGGACATTCGAAGTCATAGTCGGAAATAGTAGAGTCATTAGCAATAAGATCCAGAGTGGACGAGGACCTCCAAGAGTGTGTGTGTGTGCATGTAAGATACATGGCTATTTCGAAAAATGTATTTGAAAGAAAGACAATGAACACAAAGATTTGACTGCAAAAGAGTCCAATGATTTGTATTGAATAATCATATAATTAGATGAACATAAATAAAACCCTTGACAAATGGACCATAGTGCCCTAGGCCAGGCACATGGCTTAAAAGTCATTGTTAAAATATTACAAACAAAATGTTCTTGAATTCAATAAAAAGCAATAAACAAGTAGATTACTCCTCAATGAAGGAGATGGGCACAAAGTCCTTGGCATGCCAATTCTTCAGCTCCGTTGTAGTTGGATACACCCAATATTCAAATGCAGCTTCTTCATCTGAATCACCTACATCATTGACTTCATGACTACTAATACGGAAAGGTGGCTTTCCTGCACGGGCACACCTCACTTCCTTATGAGCTTTGACGGTGACGCCCAAACCAAACTTGTCCGCTTTGAATGGGATATCGAGGAGTTTCCCCCAAGTATCACAACTTCCTTCTTCAATTGCAGCACAAGCATCTTTGATTGAAACCATCTTCAGCACGACTTTAATAGCCTTGGATTCATTAGAGGAACATTTGGTAGCAGCAACCATCGGTGGCACGACTTCAAAGGCTTGACACAGAGTCTCAATGAATTCTCCATCCATCTCTACATATTTGAACGAGTTAAGGTGGCTTACCATAAACTCTTCCTCTCCAAAGACAGTGACAATTCTTCCCTTGACAGGGTACTTAAGCTTTTGATGGAGAGTTGAGGTTACTGCCCAGCTTTATGGATCCACGGGATACCCAACAAACAAGAATAGGAAGGACGGATATCCATAATGTAGAAGGTGGAGTTGAATATTTGGGAGCCCACCTTGATTGGAATATCTACTTTCCCATGAATTGTCCTCTTTGATCCATCGAACGCCTTTACAATGATATCGGTTGGCTTCAAGACTAAACCTTCACAGTCTAGACGGTCTAATGCCCCCTTGGGTAATACATTCAGAGAAGAACCAGTGTCGACTAGAACATGTTCTAGGGTGGTCCCCTTGCACTCCACTGAAACATGTAGAGCTTTATTGTGGTTCTTCCCAAGCGGTGTTAGGTCAGCATCTGAAAATCCCGAGCCATTATCAGCCGTCAGGCTAGCCACACAATTCTCAAATTGGTCTGTTATGGTCTTATGGGGGACATGAGCCTTTTTCAGGAATTTGATTAATGCCCGAGCATGGGCATTAGAACAAAGCAGCAATGACAACATTTAAATCTTAGAAGGGGTTCGCCCCAACTGTTCCACAATATTGAAGTTGCTCCTTTTTATGATCTGCAAGATCTCGTCCATCTCACGAGCGGAGGTTTCTCCATCAACAACGTCCTTTGCGGGTATTTCAGTCACGACAGGCTCAACAACCTTCTCTCAGTACTTGGTTTGGCAGCATTAATGTGGATGGGTGCCTTTGTAACAACTGGTGGTGAGATATTGGGTGAAAATATTCTCCCAGTTCTGGTTACTTTGCTTGATCCAGTTATGTTACCAACATCATCAGCTTTTTCTTCTTCGATCCAAGCGTCTTGTTTGATCCCATGATAAAACACCTCAACACCATAGTTCCATGGCACTGCCTTGTTTGAAGAGTGGGGAATTAGTCTGGGATTGGTAATTATTAAGGGAGAAACAATTGGTTCATTTGAAATCCTAATAGGACCTTTAGAGGTGATCCTAAGAGGCTTGTTTGAGATGGTGATAATGGAGAGATCTTCACATTTGTTAGTCAAACTTTTGGCAAGCAGATTCTTCTTAAATAGAATTTTATGGCTATCCATCAGCCGTTGAATGCCTTTCTTCAGCCCTTCGCATCCATTGAGTTGTTGGGTACAACAAACACAGTCTTTTACACAGTCGGGGAAGATCCCAGCTTTCAACAGATTCTTTTTGATGATATTTAATGGAGTAGTCAATTCTTTAACAGAGGCAACAAAAATTGTATCTTCAACAACATTAACACCCTTGTCATGCTTCGGAATAGGTACGGTGATTACATTCAAATTTGGAGGAGGATCGAACTCAATAGTCTTATTATCGATCAAATCCTGAATTTTATTCGTCAAGGCCTAACACTGGCCATTCTCATGCCTGGGGCTACTTGAGTGGTAAACACATTTAGCGTTCGGATTATACTTTGGTGAAGAGGTATCTGGGTTGGCAGGAGGGTCTCACAATGTTACCAAATTAGCCTTGATCAAATGTTGTAAGGCTTGAGATAGTGACATGCCTAACCTCGTAAATTGTCTTCTTGGAGTTTCAAAATATTGATGATTTGCAGATGGTCTTTGAGTAGGAGTTAGATTAGAGATTTAGACAACATTTATAGACGAATGATCATTCTTCTTGGTACGGGCCCTTGCCCTGTACACAACATTGATTTCCTTATTTGCAGCAAAAGGTTTCTTGATAGGATTAGAAGTGGAGGTAGATGCCACAGAGATCTTCCTACTTTTTATGCCGCCTTCAACTTGTTCACCGATTAAGATTAATTCGGTGAAACCAGAAGAAGAGAAGCCAACTAACAGATTAAAGAAAGGAACAGATAAAGTGCCCATGAACATGTCAATGTGCTCCCTATCAGTCAAAGGTTGTTGAACCCTACTGGCCAGATCTCTCCACTTTTGTGCATATTCTTTAAATCCTTCATTTTTTCCCATGGTCATATTTTGCAACTAAACCCTCGTTAGCGCCAAGTTGGCGTTATACTGATACTGATGGTAGAATGCGGTAGCTAATTCTTCCTAGGTATTGATACGGGAACCATCTAACTGATAAAACCATTCAAGTTGCGTTCCGGCCAAGATCTCTTGGAAAAAGTGAACCCAGAGTTTTTTATCAACAGTGTGCGGCTGTATCTTGTGCACATAAGATTTTAGGTGAAGTTTTGGACAACAAACTCCATCGTACTTTGCAAAGACTGTTATTTTGAATTTGCGGGGAATAGCAACCCCAGAGATTAATCCCAAATCATCAAAATCTAAACCGGGGACAACTTGGATTTCAACAGCCTTCAACCTGTCTTCTAACTGCTTGTATTTGATATCAGCGAATGGATACTGCTCATCAAAATAATCATCATCAGACGCTTGATCATTAACACAGTCAGTCGGGTACTCTTAACCTCATCAATCTGATTCTCATCCTCTTCAGATGAGTCTTCCACTATCGAGATCTGATGAACCGATTCTTTGAACCATCTACCCATGTTGAGCAGAGCTTTCTTCTTGGGCTTCTTCCTAACTACCAGGAATACCATCATATCTTGTTGCCCCTTGGCTAGGGCCAGTAGAGTCTCTTGGAATTGATAATTTTGTGCCTGAAGATCCTTCACAGTTTTCTCTAGATCCATCTTGCTGAAATAAACATCAGAAAGATAAGGAAACCTGTTGTATGAAAACCTGTCATGTTATGATGCATGGAATGTATATGCAAATGATTTCAAGGATTAATGAGATTTAAATTTGTATATACAAAAGAAATGAACAAACGTCAACTTTCATTAATTAGTTTGAAAAGATTACAACACGCCCCTTGGGCTTATAAAATAACTCTCTAAGATAGAAAGACCGAGCGCATCCTCTTCCGTGCAAAGTAGGCGTTCACGCTTTGCTCCTCTTGTAGCTGCTTTGTAAGCTCCAAGACTTTCTTCTCACTAGCGTATAATTGAGATTCGAAGGTATCTCGTTCCTCCTTTAGATGAATCCAACCCTTTTGCAAGTCTTCAAGAGAGGTATGCGTGTATGGATGGAGGACAGTGTACATGACATCTCCTTCAACCACAGGTTCCATAATGACTGGTAAGATGGAAGGATAAGGCATCACAAGTTTTTGAGCACGAGCTCTTACCCAATTAAGGAAAGGCTCGAGGGGAAACGAATTCTTGTGTCCCAACGTCTTAATATCCACCTTACTCACCATCCTCCAAGCTCGGATAAACCTCTAACGGTATCTTTGATCTTCACTTTCATAGTCGAATACAACTCCTTGAACGAGCATCTCATCTGGACCATCCCTTCAGGCATATCCAAATATGCGTAAGGCTGAGCAGGGGTTGTAAGTGATAACTCCTCTAATGCCAAGCAAAGAGACATTAGGGAATTCCCCACAACGGTCGATGATAGTAACGTTATCCAAGGATTGAAAACACCAATGGGTATACAAATGTTTGAGCGTCATCAACCTATGGGACCACCTCGAACCTTGCTTGTTCTTCAACACAGATCGGGGAAGATGTGAAATATACCATCTGGCCAAGAGAGGAGTGCAACACATGAGGGCTCCTCTCTTCCTCATAGTGCGAGTGTGGAGAGAATGTAGGATATCTCCCAACAAGGTATGCATCGGATTGCGAGACATGAAGATTTTGACACCATTGACATCTATGAGTTGGTCAGGGTTTGGAAACAAAACCATCCCATAGATGAGAAGGGCCAAGATTTCCTCAAAAGCTTGTAAGTCCAAAGAGTACCAACAGTCTTGAGTTTCTCAAACAAGAACTTGGCTAAGAAACCTTTGACACCACTCCTTGTTTCCCAATTAGTTATGATATCAGATTGTTGCAAGTGTAATGCTCGGGCAATCTCTTCAGGTCTTGGATCTCTTTCCGTACTATTGAAAGGTATTTAATTGATAATGGGAATCCTCAAGAGTTGCGAGAATTCTTCTAGAGTTGGTACAAGCTGATAATCAGGAAAAGTGAAGCAATGGTGTAGAGAATCAAAGAATTGGAAAAGCACATTTATCACATCTTCATTTGTGCGAGAAGTAACCAAATTTAGGAGGCAACCATGTCTTTCGGTGAATGAAGATTTCCCTGGGACCCTTGATGCTAACTCTTTGAGTTGAGGAGGAATTCTTACGAGATTGACTTGGATAGTATTCATGCAGATAGAAGACATGTCCTACAAAACAGAATAAAGATAAATCCCAAAAATCCTTGAAATGGTTAGTGAGAATGAGTATGATGTTATGATGTTTATGATGTCATGTATAAGTAAATATATACAAACAAGGCAAACAAGTCCTTAGGTTTAGGCTTGCATAGAGTCTCATAGGTAAGTACCCTCTTGAAGTTTAGTCGGCTCAAACATGTCCTAGAAATAGTAACCGGGTTCTAAGGGATCTCAATATCACTGATTTGTCTTCTCAGGCATAGTTCCAGCACAAGCCTCTTTCACGGCGACCGAAATATCCCAAAAAGCCAAACCTCAATGAGTGTAGTATCGAGTATCTACCAACTTATGACTGCACCAATGTCAGTCATCTCACTACGTCCTAATGGCCAAGTTGGTCAAGTAAAGGTTCTAAATTCAGTTAGTGCTTCATGACATAACTCAGCGGCCCTATATCGCAAATGTTGCAGTTAGCAAGAGTCGCCACCGACTTTTCTTTTATCCAAAGGATGAAAAGAATAGGAAAGACTTTTAAGATTGTTTCTTGAGTTCTGGGGGTAGATTATGAAAAGGGAAGGTGTTAGCACCCTTTTCATCCATAGTTATATATGGGCTCTTAGTTGCTTTCTGGATCACTTGCTTTTGTTTGAAAATGTGCGTTGTGGTGGTTTTAAAAGTATTTTGAAAAGGGCCTTTATTTAGGCAAACTTTGTAATGGTTCTCGTTCGTAGGAACGTATACAAAGTGTTGGACTTTTAAAAATATTTTATATTTTTGAAAGTGTTTGGTGTTTGTTTTTGAAAATAAGAAAGGATGTTTGTTTTGAAAGTGAGCAAGCAACTAATAACAATCTACCTACTTAAAATTCTTTTGTTCATTTCTTCCTTTCTTTGATATTGCTATCTTACCATTGATTTGTCAGAAGCCTTATCTTTGGATGTAAAGGAACAAGCGTGGGTCATCGTATAACCATGATAGCAATGTTATGAGATATCTTAGCATTTCTCTTTGAGGGACTAAGATCATTTTGAAAGAAAACTTTTGAAGCGTCATCGAGGGACTATGATCTTGTATTTTTTATTGTTTTTGCTAAGACATCCCACATGCATAACATAGCCATTTTTTAGGAAACAAGTGGAGTTAACCTTAGAGGTGCATGTGTGAATATTGTGTTTGATTTGCATGCATTGTTTATCTTGAATTAGGGTTATCTACTTGTTGATTTTTATCTTCCCATACAAACCCTAGTTTACTAGCATTGATATGAAAGCGATAAATTGCGGAAAAGTAAATTTACTACGCTATTACATCACTTGGGTATGGGGGATATAAATTTACAAATGGGGATGACAAGTAAAATAAACCCTAATTACTATTACAAGGATTTGACAATTACATAATTTATAATGCAAAAAATAGTAAAATATGCAAGAAGATTTAATGTGAGAGAAATTATTGTTTGGGTTTTTTTATAGAAAAAATTTTGTAATTAATTTCATTGAAGAAAAACCTAAGTCTAAGTTAACTTTTAAAAAAAACTAATTGTTTAGAAATTTTTTTTTGTGGTTTCATTTGAAAACAACGGTTTTATTGTGTTAGGTCATTTCCAAGCAATGCAATATGTAAAAAATAAACTAAAAAATCTCAAAAGTCAAGAAATTTGGTGCCCGAGCTGACACGGGCTGTGTCACTGGACACGGACACCCGTTTCAGAACCTGTCCATGACTTCTCTACACTTTTCTTGTTCCAGCCAATCTGAAACGGCCGTGTCACGTGACACGGGAGCCTGTGTCAGCCCGTGTCCATCTTTTTTTTGCTCGTGTATGCACCAGTAACACTGACACGGGTCGTGTTGTTTGACACGGGCACCTGTGTCATCCCATGTCCCTGCATTTTATCATGTTTTTAATCCAACTAAGCTTACACGGGCCGTGTTGTGTGACACGGGCACCCGTGTCAGCCTCTGGCCCTTTTCTCTTATGATTGGCCTCTCTATTTATAGAGAAGGTTTGAGACTTGAACAAACTCAGATTTTGAATCATATGTTATGGCTAGGTTAGATTGTACATGAAGCAACCTTGAAGATCATAGTTCCAATGCTTTGTACTTTGTTGCATAGAGTTGTTAGATACTTTAAGCATGCCCTTCTGATTTTGTATGTTGAGTGTGTGTATAAGGAATAAGTTAGAGGCTTAAGGAGAGCTGACTTTGTAATTAAATTTTCTTTGCAAGAATGGCAATGTCAACTTTGTGCCAAAAATGGAAAGTTCACTTGGACAATGTTTCAACCAAATGGACCATAGCTCAAAAGTTTGTGTAATCATTAAATTATGGTAAGATTTGCAAGTCACAAGGCCTGCAAATTAAGATTATGCAGCACGTCATGCCAATTGGATTATGTGTTCTTCAACAAGAATGGCTTGCAATTCAATAATGAATGCCCAACTTCGGGCCCTTGAATCTCCTAGCTCAAATATGATAAATTCATGCTCTTGGATGTTTTGGAAAGCTTGAAACACCCTCTGAAACTTTCATGCTGACCACTTTTGTTAAATCAAAATGGAACTTGATGAAAATTGGCCAAGAAGTTGAGATAAAAACCTGACCAAAACTACTGAAAATTTCTCTAAGTGTTTATTCAAAAATGCCATGACTTCATGAATTCATAACTTAAAATCCAAGCATTTCTACAAAATGTCCGGCTTTACATTGTTTTAGATCTAATTGAGATCTACAACTTTCAAGTTGAAAGTTTTCCTTGATTCATCTTGCATCTTGGTGAAAGAATCGCATGAATTAATGAAATTATCATGTATAAAAGACACTTAGAAAAAATTCCTAAGTCTTGAAAAGTTTGACTTTTCAAAATGAATTTTGACTTTCTTGATTTCTTGATGAACAATCTTCATATTTTGACATGTTTTGATGAACTGTGATCTTTGATACTTGATTTTGGCTAAAAAGTCAAAGTTTGACTTTTCAGTGTACAGTTGGCTTTTCATCGGTTGACTAAAAATCAACTGACAACCAATTGAACTTGAGGAATATTTTGAGCTATGCCATTAGGACAAATTTTCACCATGATGCAAAACATGGTAGGGCAGAAGTTTTCCTATAAATGCTTAGATTTTAAGTTATGATTTTGTGAAGACATGTTCATGAAACTTGAGGACTTAGAGAAATTTTGCCCTAGTTTAGGCAGGATTTTGACATAACTTCATGGCTATTTTTAACTTAGTTCCAATTTGAATCTTCAAATTTGTCCAACATGAAGGTTGTAGAGGACGTTACAAGCTTTCCAAAATGTCCAAGAACTCATTGAGATCATACTTGAGCTAAGAGAATTGAAGGCAATAAGTTAGGGTTTCAAACTTAATTACAAGCCATTTCTTGATGAACACATAAGCCAATCTCAATGTTAGGCTGCATAATCTTGCTTTGCAAGACTTCTAACTTGTGTATCTATCCATCATTAATGGATTATACAAACTTTTGAGCTATAATCCAAGTGGTTTAAGCATTGTCCAATTTAATTTGCCATTTTGGGAAGAAAGTTAACAATGCCATTCTTGAAAAGCAAGCTTTATGCACAAAGTCAATTCTTGAGCCTCTCACTTGTTCCCTTTGATCACACTCCATCTACAAAGTCATAAGCAAGTTTGTTTAAAGCATAACCACTCTATAATAGCAAGTAAAAAGGCGTTGAAACTTTATTTCTCAAGAAAATCACATGTTGAGCTTAAACATGTGATTTTGAATTCTGAGCAACTACAGCACTCAAAACTTGTTGCTTATAAATAGAGGCCCTATTTGCAAGTTAACACATGAGCTTAAGCACCCTGAAACTCTCCCAAACTCCCTCAAATCATAACTTGCATCAAAACTCCATTTATATGCACATTCTGACTTTGAACTTGTAACTCACAATTCCCTCGTGTGTTTTGCTTCCTAATCAGTCACAAAGCTCCTATACAGCAAATATAGTCCATCCCTGGCCATGTTTCATAATTGTAACTCCATCTCCATCATCCTCCATAACCAAAAATAGAGCTCTACAAGTTGACTTCTCAGGCCATTTCAACCATCCATTGCTCAAGCTAATCATTGCATTAGCTTCCTGGGAACTTGAGGAAGCTAACCTGATCATTGCAGCACCTTGAATCAAGCTCATTGGAATTTCAAGATTTCCAGTTTTGAGGTATCTTTTCTGAACTTCTATCTTTTCATTTAGGCATTGTTAAACTTGCATTTGTGAAGATAAAATGTAGATATCATTACCCTGAAACTGCACATGTCCATAGATTTCATTTATATTGATTGAGCTTAGATAATTTTAGGTTTGAATCTATGAAAAAAGTTAGGTCAGAATTTGGTACTTTTAGAAATTCTTATTCATCTTTGATTTATAACTCATGATATTTATATGGTTGGATTCGTATGGAAAAATGTAGCAACTTTCATGTTTGCATCTTTCATTTTTATTGAGAAATGAGCAAGTTACAAGAACCATGGTTGGAGGTTGAAGATGAAGTCATTTTTAGGACTTAACTTATGTTATGAATTTATCATTTCACTTATGTTAACGGATGTACAGCCACCCAGTGGCAAAGTTAGCGCGCGTGTATGGTGAGGGTCATGGGTTCAAGTCCCAGCGCTACCTTTTATTTTAATTTCCAAAAATTTTCTTTCCTTTTTGTTTGAACCAGCTAGCGCCTGGGCCCTAAGTCAGTGGGCCATGCCTTTTTTACTTTTCTTGACCCCCTGCTCACTTTCACACACTTGGCCCAAATGTTTTTCTTTTATCATTTTAATTCATTTTATTTTCTTTTTCTCATTTTATTTATTTCACTTTTATTTATTATTTTTTATTACTATTATTATTATTATTATTATTATTATTATTATTATTAATAAAAAAATCAAAAATATTTTTATTTATTATTTTCACACTTATTTATTTTATTTTTCTTTATAAAGACAAAACACAAAAACATTTTCTTAACAAATTAATTTCTTTTTTCTTAATAAATAAATAATTATTTTTAGGTTTAACTATTTTCTTTTATTTAAAATTAATTTAGTACTTAAGTTTCTTTTAATTAAATAATTTTAATATTATTTTTATTAACTTAAAACCTTTCATATAAAAAACCCTAAAAAATGTTTCAAACTTAATTTCTTTTCTTAATTAGTTTAGGTTTAATTTTATTTAATTTTAATTTATTATTTTCTTTATTAGGTCAAAACTAAACCCTTTTACTAAAAACCAAACAAAAATCATTTCTTTTCCATTTATCTTCTTGTACATTATTCAATATGGTCGTAATAGATAATTAGGTTTAATTTTCTTGCAATCCCCATTTGTAAATTTGTATACCCCTTCCCCTAAGGATGTAATAGCATAGTAAGTTTACTTTTCGGAATTTATCGCTTTCATATAAGTGTTAGTAAGTAGGGTTTGTATGGAAAGATAAAATCAACAAGTAGCAAACCCTAATTCAAGATAAACAAATGCATGTAAATCAAACACACATGCACACTTGCACCCATAGGGTTATCTCCACTTTGTTTCCTTACAAAAATGGCCATGTTATGCATGTGGGGTATCTTAGCAAAAACAATCAAAAAATACAAGATCATAGTCCCTCGATAACGCTATAAATGTTGCCTTTCAAAATGATCTTAGTCCCTCAAAGAGAAATGCTAAGATATCTCACAACATTGCAATCATGACTATACGATGACCCATGCCCGTCCCTTTACATCCAAAGATAAGGCTTCTTACCAAATCAATGGTAAGATAACAATATCAAAGTAAAGGAAGAAATAAACAAAGACTTTTGAGTATGTAGATTTTTCCTAGTTGCTTGCTTATTTTCAAAACAAACATCCTTGCTAATTTTCAAAACAAACACCAAACACTTTCAAAACACTTTCCAAACATGAAATATTTTCAAAAGTCCAACACTTTGTATACGTTCTTACGAACAAGAACTATTACAAAGTTTTCCTAAACGAAGGTGCCCTTTTAAAAATACTTTCAAAAAACCAGCACAAAGCAAACTTTTAAGCAAAAGTAAGTGATCTAGCAAGCAACTAAGAGCCCATAGATAACTATGGATGAAAAGGGTGCTAACACCTTCCCTTTTCATAATCTACCCCCCGAACTCAAGAAATAATCTCAAAGGTCTTTCCTGTTCTTTTCCACCTTTCCTTTTGGATAAAAGAAAAGTCGGTGGCGACTCTTTCTTACCGCAACATTTGCGATCAAACGCAAAACATCCCAAGTCAGTTATCCCACCGTATCGCAGAACTAGCGACTATGCTGGGGAAAAACTTAAAAGTGGGGTTACCTTAGGGCTACATCACCTTTATTTGCTTTCATTGTTTGAATTGCTTGCTTTTCATTTTGGTTCCTTATTTAGGTTTGTTTTAAATCCTATACCCTGATTTGGGATACCTTATAGGTAAGTAGCAATACATTGTGGAATCTGTGAGGGTTATATCGACATGGTCTAAGAAATATCTACGTTAGTGTGACACATTTGTGGGTACCGGTAGCCCTTGAATAGTCAAGGAGAATACGGGGCCGCTGTGTGATGTCATGAGACACTAAGTGACTTTAGAACCTTTACTTTACCATCTTAGCCATTAGGAAGTAGTAAGATAATAGGCTTTGATGAAGTCAGAAGTTGGTTGATACTCGATACTACACTCATTGAGATCATACTTCTCGGGATATTTTGGTCGCTATTAAAGAGGCTTACGCTGAAACAATGCCCGACCAGAAAGATCCGTGATATTGAGATCCCTTAGAACCCGGTTAGTATTTCTAGGACAGGTTTGAGCCAACTAAACTTCAATAGGGTATTTACCTAAGAAACTCCATGCAATCCTAAACCTAAGAACTTGTTTGTCTTGTGTATATATGCTTACTTGTACATAACATCATAAACATCATAACATCATAAGCATTCTCAATAACCATTTCAAGGACTTTTGGGATTTATCTTTGTTCTGTTTTGTAGGACATGACTACCATTCGCAGAAAAACCATTCAAGTCAATCTCGTAAGAATTCATTCTCAACTCAAAGAGTTAGCATCAAGGGTCTCTGATAATTTTTCATTCATCGAAAGACATGGTTGCCTCCTAAACTTGGTTATCTCTAGCACAAATGAAGATTTGATGAATGTGTTGTTCCAGTTCTTTGATCCTCTACACCATTGCTTCACTTTCCCCGATTATCAACATGTGCCCACTCTGGAAGAATTCTCTCAACTCTTGAGGATTCCTATTCTCAATCAAATACCTTTCAACGGTACGGAAAGAGATCCAAGACCGGAAGAGATTGCCTGAGCACCACACTTGCAACAATCTGGTATAATGACTAATTGGGAAACAAAGAGGGATGTCAAAGGTTTCTTAGCCAAGTTCTTGTTTGAGAAAGATCAAGATTGTTATAACTCTTTGGACTTATAAGCTTTTGAAGAAATCATGGCCCTTCTCATCTATGGGATGGTTTTGTTTCCAAACCCTGACCAACTCAGAGATGTAAACACAGTCAAAATCTTCATGTCTCGCAATCCGGTGCCTACTTTGTTGGGAGATATCCTACATTCTCTCCACACTCGCACTATAAGGAAGAGAGGGGCCCTCATGTGTTGCACTCCTCTCTTGGATATATGGTTTATTTCGCATCTTCCCCGGTCTGTGTTGAATAACGAGCAAGGTTTGAGATGGTCCCAAAGGTTGATGACCCTCAGACATTCGAATATTCATTGGTGTTCTCGATCCTTGGAGAACGTTACTATCATCGACTGTTGCACGGAACTCCCTAATGTCCCTTTTGTTTGAATTAGAGGAGGTATCACTTACAACACTTTCTTAGCATTACGATAGTTTGGATACGCCCAAAGAGATGGTCCTTATGATATGCTCATCCAAAGAGTGGTATTCGACTACGAGAACGACAATTAAGGTTACCATCAGAGGTTTGTACGAGCTTGAAGGATGGTAAACAAAGTGGATAGTAAGACACTGGGACAAAAGAATTCCATTCCCCTTGAGCCTTACCTTAGGTGGGTATGAGCTCGTGCTCAGAAAATTGTGATGCCTTATCCCTCCATCTTACCATTTATCGTGGAACCTGTGGTTGAAGGAGATGTCCCGTACACTGTCTTCCATCCCGACATGCCTACCTCTCTTGAAGACTTGCAAAATGGTTGGATTAAGCTAATGGAGGAACGAGATACCTTCGAAGCTCAATTCTACGCTAGTGAGAAAAGAGTCTTGGAGCTTACAAAGAAGCTACATGAGTAGCAAAGCGTGAACGCCTACATTGCACCGAAGAGGATGTGTTCGGTCTTTTTATCTAAGAGATTTATTTTGTAAGCCCAAGAGGCATGTTGTAGTCATTTTGAACTATTTAATGAAATTTGACGTTTGTTCATGCTTTGTCTATACAAATTTAAATTTCATAAATCCTTGAAATAATTTGCATACATCTTCCATGCATCATAACATAACAGGTTTTCCATGACAGGTTTCCTTATCTTTTTGCTGTTTATTTCAGCAAGATGGATCTAGAGAAAATAGTGAAGGACTTTCAAGCATAAAACTCTCAGTTCCAAGAGACTCTACTGGCCCTAGCCAAGGGGAAACAAGATATGATGGCATTACTGGCAGTCAAAAACAAACCCAAGAAGAAAGCTCTAGTCAACATGGGTAGAAGGTTCAAAGAGTCGGTCCGTCAGATCCCGGTAGTGGAAGACTCATCTGAGGAAGACGAGAATCAGATTGGAGAAGCTAGGCGCACCCAGGCAGGGTGTTTTAATGATCAAGCGTTTGATGAGGATCATTATTTTATCGAGAAGTGTCCTCCCGCCGATGTCAAGTACAAGAAGTTAGAAGACATATTGAAGAACATTGAAATTCAAGCCGTCCCCGGTTTGGATTTTGATGATTTGGTTTTGATATTTGGGGTTGTCATTCCCCATAAAATCAAGATACCAGTCTTTGCAAATTATGACAGGGTTTCCTGTCCAAAACTTCACCTGAAATCTTATGTGCCCAAGATACAGCCGCACACCGATGATAAGAAACTATGGGTTCACTTTTTTCAAGAAAGCTTTTACGAGACACAACTCGAGTGGTTTTACCAGTTGGATGGTTCCCATATCAATACATGGGAAGACTTAGCCACCGCTTTCTACCAGCAATACTAGTATAACACTGACTTGGCGCCGACAAGAGTTCAGTTGCAAGATATGACGATGGGGAAGAATGAAGGATTCAAAGAATACGCACAAAAGTGGAGAGACCTTGCCAATAAGGTTCAACCACCTTTGACTGATAGGGAGCACATTGACATGTTTATGGGCACTCTATCTGGTCCATTCTTTATCCTATTGGTTGGCTGTTCTTCTTTCGGTTTCACCAAACTGATCTTAACCAGTGAAAGAGTTGAAAGCGGCATCAAAAGCGGGAAGATTCCCATGGCATCTTCCTCCACTTATAATCCTTTAAAGAAACCATTTTGCGCAAACAAATAAATCAATATTGTGTATGGGGAAAAGGGCTCGTACCAAGAAGGAAGACCGTCCGTCTGTTAATGTTGTTTGAATCTCCAATCCAACTCCTGCTCAAAGACCATCTGCCAATCATCAACAGTTTGAAACTCCGAGAAGAAAATTCACGAGGTTAGGAATGTCACTATCTCAAGCCTTACAACACTTACTAAAGGCTAATTTCGTGACATTGCGTGATCCTCCTGCCAATCCAGATACCTCTTCACCAAAATACAATCCGAACACTAAATGTGCATATCACTCAAGCAGTCCTGGGCATGAGACTAACCAATGCTGGGCACTGAAGAATAAAATTCAAGATTTTAAAGATAACAAGACTATTGAATTTGATCCTCCTCCAACTCTGAATGTAATCACAGCACCTATGCCAAATCATGGCAAAGGTGTCAATGTTGTTGAAGATACCATTTTCGTTTCCTTTGTCGAAGAATTGACTACTCCGCTGAACATCATAAAAAAGAATCTGTTGAACGCCGGGATTTTTCCTGGCTGTGTGAAGGACTGTGTTTTCTGTGCCAAATAACTCAATGGATGCGAAGGGCTGAAGGAAGGCAGTCAACGCCTGATGGATAGCCACGAGATCCTATTTGAGAAGACTCTGCTTGCCAAAACTTTAACTAATAAATGTGAATATCTCTCCATTATAACCATCTCAAACAAGCCTCGTTGGATCTCCTCCAAGGTTACTATCAGGATTTCAAATGAACCAACTATCGCTCCCCGAATAATTACCAATCCCGGACCAATTCCCTACTCTTCTAATAAAGCAGTGCCATGGAACTATGGTGCTGAGGTTTTTTACCATGGGATAAAACAAGACCCTTGGATTGAAGAAGACAAAGCTGATGACGTTGGTAACATAACTGGATCTAGATAAATGACCAGAACTGGGATAATCTTTTCACCCAACATCTCACCACCAGTTGTTACAAAGGCACCTATCCGCATAACTGCTGCTAAGCCAAGTACTGATATAAGGGGAAAGGAGAAGGTAGTTAAGCGCGTTGAGACGGAAATACGCGCAAAAGACGTTGCTGATGGAGAACCTTCCGCTCAGTTTGAAAATTGTCTGGCAAGCTTGACGGTCAGAAATTGTTTGGGGTTCTCAGATGCTGATCTGACACCTCTCGGAAAAAACCATAATAAATCTCTACATTTTTCCATCGAATGCAAATGGACTACCTTAGCACACGTTCTGGTCGACACTAGATCTTCTTTAAACGTGCTACCCAAGGGGGCGTTATACCGTTTAGACTGTGAAGGTTTAGTTCTAAAACCAAGTGATATCATTGTGAGGGCTTTCGATGCGTCCAAAAGAACAGGTCATGGAGAAGTGGACCTCCCTATCAAGGTTGGCTCACAGATTTTCAACTCTACCTTTTACATCATGGATATCCATCCTGCCTACTCATGTATGTTGGGTCTCCCTTGGATCCATGGTGTTGGGGAAGTAACGTAGACTCTCCATCAAAAGCTCAAGTATCTGGTCAAAGGAAGAATTGTCACTGTCTGTGGTGAGGAGGAGTTCATGGTGAGCCACCTTAACTCTTTCAAATACGTGGAGATGGATGGAGAATTTATAAAGACCCCATGTCAAGCTTTTGAAGTTGTTCTACAAATGATTGCTGCTGCCAAATGTTCCTTTGATGTGTCCAAGTTGTTAAGATCGCGCCAAAAATGGTTTCATTAAAAGATGCTCTTACTGCAGTTGAAGAAGGAAGTTGTGATACTTTGGGGAAAGTCTTCGAAATACCATTCAAAGCAGACAAATTTGGTTTGGGTTTCACCATCAAGGCTCAGAAGGAAGTGAGGCGCGCTCATACAGGGAAGCCCCCTCTCTGTATTGGAAGCCACGAAGACAACATTATAGGTGATTCTGATGATGGATGTGCATTTGAAGATTGGGTGTATCCTACTACAATGGAACTCAACAATTGGAAAGCAAAGGACTTCGTGCCCATCTCCTTCATCGAAGAGTAATCACTTGTTTATTGTTTTTTATTAATTCAAGAACATTTTGTATGTAATATTAAACAATGACTTTTATGCCATGTGCCTGGCCCGGGGCACTATGGTCCTTTTGTCAAGGGTTTTATTTATGTTCTTCTTATCATATGATCATTCAATACAAATCATTGGACTCTTTTGCATTCAAATCTTTGTGCTCATTGTCTTTATTCAAATATATTTTTCAAAATAGCCATGTATCTTACATGGACACACACACACTCTTGCAGGTCTTCATCCACTATGGATCTAATTGCCAATGACTCTACTATTGCCGACTATAACTTTGAATGTCCAATTAACCAAGCCGAAGACAAAGGCGAGGAGTATTGTGAAATATCAGGAGAACTAGCCAGACTTCTATTACAAGAGGAAAAAGCTATTCAGCCGCACGAAGAGTCAGTTGAAGTCATCAATCTGGGTACCGAGACAGATAAGAAAGAGGTTAAGATCGGTGCTAACTTAGAAGGCAGTTCCAAGAGCAGGTTGGTTCAAATGTTGCATGACTATGTGGAAGTGTTTTCTTGGTTGTATAAAGACATGCCAGGGTTGGATACTGACATCGTAGTTCATCATCTGCCGACAAAGGAATATTGTCCTCCTGTCAAACAAAAAGTTAGTCACATGAGGCCTGACATGTCTGAAAATATAAAAGCTGAAGTGATGGAACAATTTGATGCAGGATTCCTAGCTGTGACATCTTATCCCCAATGGGTTGCAAATGTAGTTCCAGTGCCAAAGAAAGATGGGAAAGTTCCCATGTGCGTAGACTATAGGGATCTGAATAGGGCAAGCCCCAAAGATGATTTCCCTCTACCTCATATTGATATCTTGGTCGATAACACTGCTCAGCATAAAGTCTTATCTTTCATGGATGGTTTCTCTGGCTATAATCAAATTAGGATGGCTCCCGAAGACATGGAGAAGACCACTTTGGTTACGCAATGGGGCACCTTTTTCTATAAGATCATGTCATTCGGATTGAAGAATGCAGGGTGTGATACGGTGGCAGAACCGGAACTGTTTTAAGAATGCTGGTTTGCGTTTTGCGTTTGTGTTTGCAAAATGTCGCGGTAAGCAAGAGTCGCCACCGACTTTTATTTTACCCAACAAGGAAAGGAAAAATGCACAGAAAAATTCCTTTTTGGAGATTTATTCTGAGTACGGGGGTAGATTATAGAAAGGGAAGGTATTAGCACCCTTTCTATCCGTAGTTTTCCACGGGCTCTTAGGTACTTGCTCATCATTTTGAAAATTGCTTCTTTGTGTGTTTGTGTGATTTGAAAAGTTTTTGTTTGACTTCGATTTAACCCTTGCTTCTGTCTTCAAGAGTGTTACGAAGTGTTTTTGAAAACTTTGTTTGAAAAGAGTGTAAGTGTGAAAAAGTTTGTTTGGATTGAGAAAGTACTTAAGAGCTTACCTACCTACTCGAAAAAAGAATTGTTCTATGTTTGCTTCCTTTAGACAGCGCTATCCCACTATTAATGAGTAGGTAGCACCACCGTTGAAGTTTTAAGGGTCAATTCAAAAAGGGACATACGATCACTAAAGCAATGTTAGGACGTCTTAGTAATAACCCTAATGTCTTAAGATCAATTATCGAGGCAACAATTCCGAGGCAACCTTTCCGAGGCAACTTTGATCTCTGAGACAAGAGAGCGACCACTAAAGTATCCTATACTTAATGACCGTTTTACCGAAGGCAACCGAAGTGAGACTATACCCTAGGAGTGCGCATGTGAGAGTGATTCAATTTCAAGTTTATTATCTTTGCACATTTAGGGTTTGCTACCTGTTTTAAAGTTTTCATACATTCTTGTCATGCATCCCTATTACCATACATCTAACAGTTAATAGTTTGCGGAATTTAAAGTGCGGAAAATAAGCTACGCTATTACAAGGCTTCGGGTATTAATTACATAGCCAAAAACAACCCGTAAAAAAAGCAATAAATGAAAGTAAAAGGCCCTAATTAATCTATTACAACTTGTGAGCAATTACATTAATATGGTAAAAATAATTAAAGCGCGCGCGAATAAAGAACGAGAGAGAACTTAGGATTTTGACCCCTTCTAACCTAATTGAAAGAAAAAAAATGTTTTTGTTATTTTTAATTATTTCCAAGAAAAAGAATTAGATTTTTAAATTAAATACAAAATTAATTAGTAATTAAATTAATTAAAGAAAATAAGTAAATTTAACCTATTTTTGTGTTTTTGGTTATTTTAAGAAAAAGAAAATAGAATTAAGTTAGAAACAAAAACCCTAATTGTTCTAATTAATTTTAATTTATTTACAAAATAATTTAAGTTACCTAAAAATTAAATAACCTAATTAATTAATTAATTTTTGATAAAAAATAAACCTAAATCTAAATGGGTGAAAATATTATTTTTATGATTTTTTTGATAAAAAGGAATAATTTATTTGTGTTAGTGAAATAAATAAATAAATTAATTAAGAAAATATAAAAAGAAAAGTAAAAGAAAATGGGCCTGAGAAAGCAAATTGAGGGAGTGTGGATAGCAATTTTCTAGGCCCAAACAAGTGATTCACGTTGACTTCTGAATTCCATGCGTTGCATTGACTAAGGCCTTTGGTGCTCCTTCATTTGATGGCCTTTAGATGTGGCCATCTGGACACTTGGTTGGCTGGATAATGATGGACCAGGATGGTCATCCCACTTGTGTAGGCATCTGATCACTGAAAGAAAAAGAATATGAAATAATGGGGGGACCTAGGATTCGAACCCAAGTCCCAAAGCACTTTCCACCTGCACCAATGCCAGCTGAGCTATACACGCTTGTTGTATATAACATAAACAATAATTATTATATTATAAACAAGCGAAATAAAGAGAAATTCGTGCAGAAATTCAAATGGACGAGTAGGGTGACACCACGCCATCATCCCTGTCCTCTCTCAGTGGCTAAAAGTGAAACACTTTTACCTACAGACAACATCCGTAGCTACAACCTTGGCTCGTTCCAAAATCTTCCATGGGCATGATAAATGACATCTAATGCCATGGATTAACACGTTTGGACCTGCTGAGTATTATGATGCCATTTTTATGGGCCAATTTTGCCTACACACAAAAACCCTAAAACGAAGTAACCAAACCTAACAATGGTGAATCTTGATACAACCCATAAGAATGCAATTAAACGTTAGACAGTTTGCAAATGCTTCAAGGAGCAAGAATATGTAATTATTTCATGCTATCAATGCCAAAATCATGCAATTCGATTTCAAAAATAAACCAAAGTCGTGGCTGACTTACAGTGGGTTTTGGCGCAGGAAACTCCTTGTTCTTGATTGGTTTCGCTTGCTTGTGATCCCAGGAAGCGATTGGGATGGCTAGAGGGTCTTGAGAATTCCTGGAAATGCAAAATTGAATCAACACTTTTCTTTGATTTTTTCAAGTTTGTTCTGACTTTGTGCGCCTCTCCAACCTCCTGATATTTGTCTGCAAATGTTCCCTATATACTGAGGAATGAATTAGGGTTGAAAACATGATCTCAATCTTTCTCCATTATTGCTTTTGATTTGGTTTGATTCACTTGAAAATCTTTCCAAAAATTGGTCAAACTCAATCTTTTTGTGCACACAAAGGCCTTGCACGAATTCAATCACTTGCCAACTGGATATAGGACTTCTTGTGAGTGCATATTTTGAACTTGGGAGCTGAATATGGATTGTAGGGAATTTCATCCTCTTCAAAATGAGCTTTGGATGGGTCATTTCTCATAAAGTATGAGAAAGTTATGCTTGGTCAAAGTTGAGCTGACTTTTCCTGCAAAACCCTAATTTAGCAACTTTTGGTTCTTGATGAATTATGAGCAATCCTTGATGAATCATGATCAACCCTTGATCAAATGATGAAATGTACTTCAAAATGAGGATGTTGACCAAAAATCTTGAAGTTTGACTGTATGTGGGCAACAGTTGACTTTTGCCCTAGCAAAGTCGATTTTTAGGCCTTTGAGCAATTGACTGGGCAAACTTTCTCTGCAAGGCTTGAAACTTCACGTGGATGATATTGAGAACATACTAGGACAATATTGAGCATTTTGGATCCCTTGGACTCAAGTATCTTGATACAATATGAAACCCTAATTTGAGGTAGACTGCCTTAGGAGAGAGCTTGTCTGGTCGACCCTTAGGCTTTCTTGAGCAACTTGAGGATCTTTCTTGAAGTGCATTGAGAAATATAGGAGGGAAAATTTTGGGGTACAACACAGGGTAAACATATCAAAGGGATATGGTAGCTTTGTTTCATGATATTATCCATCATGAAATAGAGGTATACGTGGATGATATGATTTCCAGATCACAAACTGAAGAGGAACATCTCGATCACCTGTATAAGCTATTCGAAAGATTGAAAAAGTACAAGTTGAGGTTAAACCATAACAAGTGCACATTTGGAGTAAGATATGGAAAACTTCTAGGCTTTGTTGTCAGCGGTAAAGGCATTGAAGTTGATCCTGCCAAGGTAAAGGCCATCCAAGAAATGCCAGTCCCATACTCTGAAAAGGAAGTTAGAGAATTCTTGGGTCGTCTTAACTACATCGCCTGCTTCATATCTCACTTGACTGCTACTTGTGAGCCAATCTTCAAACTCTTGAAGAAAGATCAAGTAGTCAGATGGAATGATGAATGCCAAGCTTCCTTCAACAAAATCAAAGAGTATTTGCAAGAACCTCCTATTCTCATGCCTCCAGTTGAAGGAAGACCCTTGATCATGTACATGATAGTGCTAGAGAATTCTATGGGGTGTGTTTTGGGCCAACATGACGAGTCTTGCCGAAAAGAGCTTGCTATTCACTACCTGAGCAAAAAGTTTACCGACTGTGAAACCAGATATTCACTGCTCGAGAAAACTTGCTGCGCTCTAGCATGGGCTGCTCGCAGGCTAAGACAGTATATGTTGACTCATACCACTATGTTGATTTCTAAGATGGACCCAATCAAGTATATCTTCGAGAAGCCTGCTCTTTCCGGACGGATAGCTAGATGGCAAATGATCATGACTGAGTACGACATTTAATACAAAATGCAAAAGGCCATCAAAGGAAGAGTACTAGCAGATCATTTGGCTCATCAAGCTATTGATGATTATCAGTCTATGAACTTTGACTTCCCTTATGAGAACATCATGGTAGTGACCGACTGCGCGAAACCTGGACCGTATGACGGACCTGAACAAGGATCCCGATGAACTATGGTCTTCGATGGGGCTTCTAACGCTTTAGGTAATGGAATCGATGCTGTAACCATCTCCCCTGTAGGTTGCCACACTCCTTTCACTGCCAGACTGTGCTTTGATTGTACGAACAATATGGCTGAGTATGAAGCATGCATTTTGGGTCAGAAGCCTGCTATTGATTTGAGGATCAAGCATTTGAATGTGTTTGGAGATTCCACTCTGGTGATTAGCCAAGTAAAGGGAGATTGGGACACTAAACACCCTAATCTCATTCCTTACAAGGAGCTTGTGCTATCTCTGACTCCTTACTTTGAAGAGATTACCTTTAAACACTTCCCTAGGGAAGAAAATCATATAGCCGATGCTTTGGTAACCATGTCTTCAATGTTCAAGGTTCGATGGGACAACGAAGCCCCTATGATTACAATTGAGAGATTTTACGAGCCTGCGCAATACTGTGAGCTTGACACTGACACAGAAAAGCCATGGTACCATGAGGTGAAGAGATACCTTGAAGCACAAGAGGATCCCGAAGGAGCTTCCATCAATGACAGAAAGTTCTTACAAAAATTTTCAGCCAAATTCTTCCTAAGTAATGAAATCTTGTACAAACGCAACCATGACTCTACTCTACACCGATGTGTGGACAAGAAGGAGGCAGAGGAGATTATGGAAAACATGCACGATGGTCTCCTTGGGACTCACTCAAGTGGACATACCATGGCCAAGAAGATCTTGAGAGCTGGCTACTATTGGTCAACAATGGAGACTACATGCCATCAACACTCTAGGACTTGCCACAAATGCCAAATCTATGCTGACAAAGGCCATGTGCCTCCTATCCCTCTTAACGTCATGACCGCTCCGTGGCCATTTGCAATGTGGGGCATTGACATGATTGGAGAAATCAAGCCCACCGCTTCCAATGGACATTGCTTCATTCTGGTCGCTATTGATTATTTCACCAAATGGGTCGAAGCCGCTTCATTTGCCTCAGTTGCCAAGAACGTGGTAGCCATATTCATCAAACATAACCTCATCTGCCGCTATGGTATCCTCGAAAGGATCATCACCAACAATGGGAGTAACCTCAACAATGCTATGATTACTAAGATTTGCACTCAGTTCAAAATCAAGCATCATAATTCTTCTACATATAGACCTAAAATGAATGGTGCAGTGGAAGCGGCCAACAAAAACATTAAGAAGATTGTGCAGAAGATAGTGGTAACCTACAAGGATTGGCATGAGATGTTACCGTTTGCTCTTCAAGGATACCATACTTCAGCTAGGACATCAACTGGGGTAACTCCCTTTTCTTTGGTCTATGGCATGGAAGCCGTTCTACCAGTAGAAGTTCAGATTCCCTCGTTAAGGATTATGAATGAAGCAGGTCTAGGGAAAGACGAGTGGATTCAGAGAAGATTATATCAGCTTAACTTTATTGATGAAAATCGACTGGCTGTTGTTTGTCATTGTCAGACGTACCAAAAACGTATGATCAAGGCTTTCAACAAAAAGATCAAGCCCCGAGTTAATCAAGCTGGTGACTTGGTGATAAAGCGAATCATTCTGCCACAAGGCGACCCTAGAGGCAAATGGACTCCCACCTACGAAGGGCCATTTGTTGTCAAAAGAGTTTTCTCTGGCGGCGCCATGATGCTGACTACCATCGATGGTGAAGACTTCCCACATCCTGTGAACGTGGACATAGTTAAAAAATACTATGCATAAGAGACCCGCTAGGTTGACACACCTAGGCAAAATAAGGGCATCCCGGCAAACCAAAAGGTTTGGGCAAAAAATAGGGATATATGCAAAAGATTGTACACCCAGCAAGTTGAAAACCCGTAAGGGCGACTTGGGCAAAAATGGGAATCTTGATGGGCTGAAAACCCGAAAGGGCGGTCCGGGCAAAAGTTAAGGATTACAAGTGTATGACTATGTCCCATAGAATCACCGCAGTCGACTTTATTACCAAGGTCCAAGTTCAAACAATACAAGATCAACCCAATCAAATTTTGTCAACGGCAAGGGGCATTCAAAGACATTGGGGCAATAGAGTTGGAATATAATGAGATCATTTCCACATGGCTATTTGTTTTTGTTTTCAAAAATTTTGTTTTCCTTTTGACGATTTCCTCTTACTAGGATCTCCGTCTCTTTGTACAAAAAATGCCTATTCATGGGAAAAATATCAATACAAATATAGTTTGATATGTAAACTTTCTGTTTTTGTTTTGAATGAAAAAATGTCCAATGACTAAATTTGAATGAACATATGCATATGAACATGACTAAAACTATTTTGCACATGTGTCCTGCGAAGCAGCAAGCATCTTTTTAATGTATATGGAATATCCTAACAGAGTTATTTCATTAGCATTATCTCCATAAAGATGGCTACAATAAACCAATCCTTAATAGAGTTACCCAAAAAGTCTATTTGCATAGGCTGATCTCCAACCAGAGTTTCAATCTCTTGACAACTCTCACCTAGCTAAGTTGATCCTACAAGAATAAGTCTTATGGATCTCTTCCTCAAAGAACTCACCCCGTCAGCAGTTCGTCAAGTATTCACCAACAGGGTTTATATCCCCAACATACAACATACAACAATCAATGAACAACAAAATTCCCCCGGCATAGTCTATCCTCCCCAACTGAGTCTGTATTCCTCGACTGAGTCTATCCTCTCCAGCTTGAGTTTGCCTTTCAGACTATTACAAGTCAGAGGGCCACAACCCATAATCCATAGTAAAGTCGTCAACAAAACCTTTACTATCTCCACAAGATACTATGAAGCCTGGACCCGACCAGGTGTTAGTACAACTTTCAAGCTACTATGAAGGCTGGACCCGACCAGATAATAGTCAACTTCTCAAGTCACTATAGACCCTGGACCCGACCAAATAATTGTTAACTTCTTAAGACGCTATGAAACTTGGACCCGACCAGATAATAGTTTAGCTCTTCGAGATATAGAAGAACCTGGACATAACCAGACCAGGGTTTAACTTATTTTCCCCAATAGAGTTTGCCTCTACCCCAACAAATTACTTAGAAGCCTGGATCTGACCAGATATCAGTTCTAAATATCATCTTTTCAAGTAAGTTATTGTGAAGCCTGGATCCGACCAAATAGCAATTCCCTTCAGATGTTTGTTGTGAAACCTGAAATCCGACCAGATAACAACTAAGTTCCAAGCAAGTAACTGTAAAGCCTGGACCTGACCAGATATTAGTTCAAACCTATCTCTTCAAACAAGTTTATTGTGAAGCTTGGACCAGACCAGATAGCAATTAACTTCATCCACCTCAAAATCTGTGAAGCCTGGATCCGACCAGATATCATTTCAATTTCGTCTATTCAAGCAAGTTATGGTGAAGCCTGGAGTCCGACCAGATAACAACTCGCTACAATCCCCAACAAGACACTATGAAGCCTGGACCCGACCAGATAATAGTATAAATTTTCAAAAACCATGAAGCCTGGACCTGACCAGATAGTAGTTACCACTTCAAGAAATCTGCAAATCCTGGATCCGACCAGATAACAGTTCAATTTCAAGAAATTTTCTGCAAAGCCTGGAATCCGACCAGATAACAGTTAATTTATTCTTCCCCAGTAAGTTATTGTGAAACCTGGAGTCCAACCAGATAGCAGTTGACTTCCTCATCCTCAGCAAATTATTGTGAAGCCTGGACCCGACTAGATAACAGCTAACATTCAAGAGATAATCCCTGGCGGAAGCATCCTTTTAACAAAGTTTGAAGATATGTATATTCTTCATCCCCAACAACGATCCGAGATTCAACTTCCCAGAATTCCTCAGCAGTAGTCAGGGATTTATTTTTGCAAACGAATATGCATACCATTCATACATCATAGCATATACATACAATACGCATTTAACATCATCTCATTCACCATGTGAACATCGTGCATACATCTGCATTTAACTAACCCTTTTTCACAGGTAAAACATCAAGTCTTAGTATAAATCGACCAAAGATTTGTGATGATACTTCTTCTAGTGTTTACCATCATTCCTCCAAATGGCATCTATAAGCTCATTCCCAATACATCTTCGAGTGCAAATTTCTGGGCACTCTAGTGTTCAATCATCTTCCACCTTCAAGTCACGAATGATGGATCCGCCAATCTAACTCTTCAGGTTTAAGAAGACTGAATAGGGGCAGATGTTGTACCCAAAAATTTTCCTTCTCATTTCTTAATTAATCTCTCACATGATCTCCATTGATTCAAGACTACACAAGGTTTGATCAGCTCAAGGCACCTCCTCAAGCAATGCTGACTCAAATTAGGGTTTGGGTTTGCATAAGGACAAATGGACTATTAATGCCCCATATGACTTTCATGGGTCATTTTTGACCCTCAAGATTTCTCATGTCAAGTTTCAAGTCTTGAATCACATTTTTGCTCAGTCAATTGATCAGTTGACCTAAAATCTGTTGTATTGGGGAAAAAGTCAATTTTAGTCAATTTACAGTCAAACTTCATAATTTTTTATCCATATCAACATCATGGACTCATATATGTCAATTGATCAATTTTGGATCACAATTGCTCAAGCAATTTGATCAGATCATCAAAAGGGCAAAATGGTTAAAATTAGGGTTTTGACTAGGAAGGTTCAATTTCTGATTTTTGACCTAATAAATGACTTATTGGTTTAAGACATGATCTCAAGGATTAAAATTCTTCATTTTTACCTAATGTAATGGCTCAAAACATTTCTCAAGTTCAATTGATTGATAGAGGAATTTTAGTCAACAGATGAAAAGTCAACTGTACAATGAAAAGTCAAACTTTGACTTTTTAGTCAAAATCAAGTTTCAAATATTACAATTCATCAAAACATGTCAAAATATGAAACTTTTTCATCAAGACATATCAAAATATGAAACTTGTTCATCAAGAAATCAAAAGTCAAGATTTCATTTTGAAAAGTCAAAATTTCCAAGACTTAGAATTTTTCTAAGTGTTGAAAATTCATGTCTTTTTTCATAACATTGTACCAAATTTTCACCATGATGCAAGATGATTCAAAGGAAACTTCCAACATGAAAGTTGTAGATCTCAATGATATCTAAAACATTGTAGGGTATAACTTTTCCTAGAAATTCTTAGATTTAGAGTTATGATTTTGTGAAGACATGTTCATGAAACTTGAGGACTTAGAGAAATTTTACCCTAGTTTAGGCATGATTTTGACCTAACTTCATGGCAATTTTTCACCTAGTTCCAATTTTAATCTTCAAAAATGTCCAACATAAAGGTTTTTATAGGATGTTACAATCTTTCCAAAATTTCCAATAACTCATTGAGATCATACTTGAGCTAAGAGAATCGAAGGCAAGAAGTTAGGGTTTCAAACTTGAATTACAAGCCATTTCTTGATGAACACATGATCCAATCTCAATGATAGGCTGCATAATATTTCTTTTAAGGCCTTCTAACTTGTGTATATATCCATCATTAATGGATTACACAAACTTTTGATCTATAATCCAAGTGGTTTAAGCATTGTCCAATTTAATTTGCCATTTTGGGAAGAAAGTTAACAATGTCATTCTTGAAAACCAAGCTTTATGCACAAAGTCAATTCTTGAGCCTGTCACTTGTTCCCTCTGATCACACTCCATCTACAAAGTCAGAAGCAAGTTTGTTTAAAGCATAAAAACTCTATAATAGCAAGTACAAAGGCAGTGAAACTTGATTTCTCAAGAAAATCACATGTTGAGCTTAAACATGTGATTTTGAATTCTGATCAACTACAACTCTCAAAACATGTTGCTTATAAATAGAGGCCCTATTTGCAAGTTAACACATGAGCTTAAGCACCCTGAGACTCTCCCAAACTCCCTCAAATCATAACTTACATCAAAACTCCATTTATGTGCACATTCTAACTTTGGACTTGTAACTCACAATTCCCTCGTCCGTTTTCCTTCCTAATCAATCACAAAGCTCCTATACATCTCCTTGAATCATTTCTCAAGCTAATCATTGCATTATCTTCCTGGGAACTTTAGGAGATAACCTGATCATTGCAACACCTTGAATCAAGCTCATTTGCATTTCACGATTTTCAGTTTTGAGGTATCTTTTCTGAACTTGTATCTTTTTATTTAGGCATTGTTAAGCTTGCATTTTTGAAGATAAAATGTAGATGTCATTGCCCTGAAATTGTTCATGTCCATAGATTTCATTTATATTGATTGAGCTTAAAGACGTTTAGGTTTGAATCTCTGAAAAAAGTTAGGTCAGAATTTGGTACTTTTATAAATTCTCATTCATCTTTGATTTATAGCTTATGATATTTATATGGTTGGATTTGTATGGAAAATTGGAGCAACTTTCATGTTTACACCTTTCATTTTTGTTGAGAAATGAGCAAGTTACAGGAACCATGGCTGGAGGTTGAAGATGAAGTCATTTCCAGGACTTAACTTATGTTATGTATTTATCATTTCACTTATGTTAACGGGTGTACAGCCACCCCAGTGGCAAAGGTAGCGCACCTGTATAGTGAGGGTCATGGGTTCAAGTCTCAGCGCTATCTTTTGTTTTAATTTCCAACATTTTTCTTTCCTTTTTGTTTCAAACAGCCAGCGCCTACGCCCGAAGTCAGTGGGCCATGCCTTTTTTACTTTTCTTGACCCCCCTGCTCACTTTCACACACTTGGCCCAAATGTTTTTCTTTTATCATTTTAATTCATTTTATTTTCTTTTTCTCATTTTATTTTATTTCATTTTTATTTATTATTTTTTATTACTATTATTATTATTATTAATAATATTATTATTATTTTTATTAATAAAAAATTCAAAAATATTTTTATTTATTATTTTCACACTTATTTATTTTATTTTTCTTTATAAAGACAAAAGACAAAAACATTTTCTTAACAAATTAATTTATTTTTTCTTAATAAATAAATAATTATATTTAGGTTAACTATTTTTTCTTTTTTTATTTAAAATTAATTTAGAACTTAAGTTTCTTTTAATTAAATAATTTTCATATTATTTTTATTAACTTAAAACCTTTCATATAAAAAACCCTAAAAAATGTTTCAAACTTAATTTCTTTTCTTAATTAGTTTAGGTTTAATTTTATTTAATTTTAATTAATCATTTTCTTTATTAGGTCAAAACTAAACCCTTTTATTAAAAACCAAACAAAAATCATTTCTTTTCCATTTATCTTCTTGTACATTATATTTTCAATTTTTGTATATTATTCAATATGGTCATAATAGATAATTAGGTTTAATTTTCTTGTAATCCCCATTTGTAAATTTGTATACCCCTTCCCCTAATGATGTAATGGTGTAGTAATTTTACTTTTCGCAATTTATCGCTTTCATATAAGTGTTAGGAATTAGGGTTTGTATGGAAAGATAAAATCAACAAGTAGCAAACCCTAATTCAAGATAAACAAATGCATGTAAATCAAACACACTTACACACTTGCACCCCTAGGGTTATCTCCACTTTGTTGCCTTACAAAAATGGCCATGTTATGCATGTGGGGTATCTTAGCAAAAACAATCAAAATATACAAGATCATAGTCCCTCGATGACGCTATAAATGTTTCCTTTCCTATAGTCACAACATTGCTATCATGACTATACGATGACCCACGCCCGTCCCTTTACATCCAAAGATAAGGCTTCTTACCAAATCAATGGTAAGATAACAATATCAAAGGAAAGGAAGAAATAAACAAAGACTTTTGAGTAGGTAGATTGTTCCTAGTTGCTTGCTCATTTTCAAAACAATCATCCTTGCTAATTTTAAAAAAAAAACACCAAACACTTTCAAAACAAACACTTTCAAAACACTTTCCAAACATTAAATATTTTTAAAAGTCCAACACTTTGTATACGTTCTTACGAACGAGAACTATTACAAAGTTTTCCTAAACAAAGGCGCCCTTTTCAATATACTTTCAAAAAACCACCACAAAGCAAATTTTTAAACAAAAGTAAGTGATCTAGCAAGCAACTAAGAGCCCATAGATAACTATGGATGAAAAGGGTACTAACACCTTCCCGTTTCATAATCTACCCCCCGAACTCAAGAAATAATCTCAAAGGTTTTTCCTGTGCTTTTCCACCTTCCCGTTTGGATAAAAGAAAAGTCGTTGGCGACTCTTGCTTACCGCAACATTTTTGATCAAATGCAAAACACCCCAAGTCAATTCCCCCACTGTATCACAGAACTGGCGACTATGCTGGGGAAAAACTTAAAAGTGGGGTTACCTTAGGGCTAGATCACCTTTATTTGCTTTCATTGTTTGACTTGCTTGCTTTACATTTTGGTTCCTTGTTTGGGTTTGTTTTAAATCCTCTACCCGAATTTGGGATACCTTATAGGTAAGTATCAATATGTTGTGGAAACTGTGCGGGGTATACCGATATGGTATAAACAATAGTTATGTTAGTGTGACACATTTGTGGGTACCGGTAGCCCTTGAATAGTCAAGGAGAATACGGGGCCGCTGTATGGTGTCATGAAGCACTAACTGACTTTAGAACCTTTACTTGACCAACTTAGCCATTAGGAAGTAGTGAGATAATAGGCTTTGATGCAGCCAGAAGTTGGTTGATACTCGATACTACACTCATTGAGATCATACTTATTGGGATATTTCGGTCGCTATTAAAGAGGCTTGCGCTGAAACAATGCTCGACCAGAAAGATCAGTGATATTGAGATCCCTTAGAACCCGGTTACTATTTCTAGGACAGGTTTGAGCCAACTAAACTTCAAGATGGTATTTACCTATGAAACTCCATGCAATCCTAAACCTAATAACTTGTTTGTCTTGTGTATATATGCTTACTTGTACATAACATCATAAACATCATAACATGATAAGCATTCTTACTAACCATTTCAAGGATTTTTGGGATTTACCTTTGTTCTATTTTGTAGGACATGACTACCATTCGCAGAAAAACCATTCAAGTCAATCTCGTAAGAAGTCCTTCTCAACTCAAAGAGTTAGCATCAAGGGTCCCTGAGAATTCTTCATTCAGAGAAAGATATGGTTGCCTCCTAAACTTGGTATTTTCTAGCACAAATGAAGATAAGATGAATGTGTTGTTCCAGTTCTTTGATCCTCTACACCATTGCTTCACTTTCCCCGATTATCAACTTGTGCCTACTCTGGAAGAATTCTCTCAACTCTTGAGGATTCCTATTCTTTATCAACTACCTTTCAACGGTACCGAAAGAGATCCAAGACCGGAAGAGATTGCCTGAGCACCACACTTGCAACAATCTGATATCACGACTAATTAGGAAACAAGGAGTGATGTCAATGTTTTCTTAGCCAAGTTCTTGTTTGAGAAAGCTCAAGATTATTATAACTCTTAGGACTTATAAGCTTTTGAAGAAATCTTGGCCATTCTCATCTAAGGGATGGTTTTGTTTCCAAACTCTGACCAATTCATAGATGTAAACGCAGTCAAAATCTTCATGTCTCGCAATCCGGTGCCTACTTTGTTGGTAGATATCCTACATTCTCTCCATACTCGCACTATGAGGAAGAGAGGGGCCCTCATGTATTGCACTCCTCTTTTGGCTAGATGGTTTATTTCGCATCTTCTCCGGTCTGTGTTGAATAACGAGCAAGGTTTTAGATGGTCCCATAGGTTGATGACGCTCAGACATTCGGATATTCATTGGTGTTCTCGATCCTTGGAGAACATTACTATCATCGACCGTTGCGCGGAATTCCCTAATGTCCCTTTTCTTGGCATTAGAGGAGGTATCACTTACAACCCTTGCTTAGCATTACGACAGTTTGGATACGCCTGAAGAGATGGTCCTCATGATATGCTCATCCAATGAGTGGTATTCGATTACGAGAATGACAATCAAGGTTACCGTCAGAGGTTTGTACGAGCTTGGCGGATGGTAAACAAAGTGGATAGTAAGACGCTGGGACACAAGAATTCCATTTCCCTTGAGCCTTACCTTAGGTGGGTATGAGCTCGTGCTCAGAAAATTGTGATGCCTTATCCCTCCATCTTACTAGTTATCGTGGAACCTGTGGTTGAAGGAGATGTCTCGTACACTATCCTCCATCTCGATAGTGAGAAAAGAGTCTTGGAGCTTACAAAGCAGCTACATGAGGAGCAAAGCATGAACGCCTACATTGCACCGAAGAGGATGCGTTCGGTCTTTTTATCTTAGAGATTTATTTTGTAAGCCCAAGAGGCATGTTGTAGTCATTTTGAACTAGTTAATGAAATTTGACGTTTGTTCATGCTTTGTCTATACAAATTTAAATTCCATAAATCCTTGAAATCATTTTCATACATCTTCCATGCATCATAACATAATAGGTTTTCCATGACAGGTTTCCTTATTTTTCTGCTGTTTATTTCAGCAAGATGGATCTAGAGAAAACAGTGAAGGAATTTCAAGCACAAAACTCCCAGTTCCAAGAGACTCTACTGGCTCTAGCCAAGGGCAACAAGATATGATGGCATTACTGGCAGTCAAAAACAAACCCAAGAAGAAAGCTCTAGTCAACATGGGTAGAAGGTTCAAAGAGTCGGTTCGTCAGATCCCAATAGTGGAAGACTGATCTGAGGAAGACGAGAATCAGATTGGAGAAGCTAGGACCACCCAGGCTGGGTGTATTAATGATCAAGCGTCTGATGAGGATGATTATTTTGACGAGCAGTATCCTCCCGCTGATGTCAAGTATAAGCAGTTAGAAGACAGATTGAAGGCCGTTGAAATTCAAGTCGTCCCCGGTTTGGATTTTGATGATCTGGGTTTGATATTTGGGGTTGTCATTCCCCACAAAATCAAGATACCAGTCTTTGCAAAGTACGACGGGGTTTCCTAACCAAAACTTCACCTGAAATCTTATATGCGCATGATACAGCCACACATTGCTGATAAGAAACTATGGGTTCACTTTTTTCAAGAAAGCTTTTACGAGACGCAACTCGAGCGGTTTTACTAGTTGGATGGTTCCCGTATCAATACATGGGAAGACTTAGCCACCTCTTTCTACCACCAATACTAGTATAACACCGACTTGGTGCTGACAAGAGTTCAGTTGCAAGATATGACGATGAGGAAGAATGAAGGATTCAAAGAATATGCACAAAAGTGGAGAGACCTTGCCAATAAGGTTCAACCACCTTTGACTGATAGAGAGCACATTGACATGTTTATGGGCACTTTATCTGGTCTATTCTTTAACTTGTTGGTTGGCGGTTCTTCTTTTGGTTTCACCAAACTGATCTTAACTAGTGAAAGAGTTGAAAGTGGCATCAAAAGCAGGAAGATTCCCATGGCATCTGCCTCCACTTCTAATCCTATAAAGAAACCATTTGCCGCAAACAAATAAATCAATGTTGTGTATGGGGAAAGGGCCCGTACCAAGAAGGATGATCGTTCGTCTGTTAATGTTGTCAGAATCTCCAATCCAACTCCTGCTTAAAGACCATCTGCCAATCATCAAAAATTTGAAACTCCTAGAAGACAATTCACGAGGTTAGGCATGTCACTATCTCAAGCCTTATAACACTTACTAAAGGCTTATTTCGTGACATTGCGTGATCCTCCGGCCAATCCAGATACCTCTTCACCAAAATACAATCCGAATGCTAAATATGCATATCACTCAAGCAGTCCCGGGCATGAGAATGACCAATGCTGGGAACTAAAGAATAAAATTCAAGATTTTAAAGATAACAAGACTATTGAATTTGATCCTCCTCCAAATCTTAATTTAATCACAACGCATATGCCAAATCACGGTAAAGGTGTCAATGTTGTTGAAGATACCATTTTCGTTTCCTCTGTCAAAGAATTGACTACTCCGATGAACATCATCAAAAAGAATCTGTTGAACACCGGGATATTTCCTGGCTGTGTGAAGGACTGTGTTTGTTGTGCTAAATAACTCAATAGATGCGAAGGGATGAAGGAAAGCATTCAACGCCTGATGGATAGCCACGAGATCCTATTTGAGAAGACTCTGCTAGCCAAAAGTTTGACTAATAAATGTGAATATCTCTCCATTATAACCATCTCAAACAAGCCTCTTAGGATCTCCTCCAAGGTTACTATTAGGATTTCAAATGAACCAACTATTGCTCCCATAATGATTACCAATCTCGGAGCAATTCCCTACTCTTCTAATAAAGTAGTGTCATGGAACTATGGTGCTGACGTGTTTTACCATGGGATAAAACAAGATGCTTGGATTAAAGAAGACACAGTTGATGACGTTGGTAACATAACTAGCTCTAGCAAAGTGACCAGAACTGGGAGAATATTTTCACCCAACATCTCACCACCAGTTGTTACAAAGGCACCTATCTGCATCACTGCTGCTAAGCCAAGTACTGATACAATGGGAAAGGAGAAGGTAGTTAAGCCTGTTGAGACGGAAATACCCGCAAAAGTCGTTGTTGATGGAGAACCTTCTGCTCATGTGATGTATGAGATCTAAAAAATTATAAAAAGGAGCGACTTCAAGATCGTGGAGTAGTTTGGGAAAACACCTTCCAAGATTTATATGTTATCTTAGCTACTTTTCTCTGATGCTCATGCTCGAGCATTGATCAAATTCTTGAAGAAG
Organism: Vicia faba; assembly: GCA_948472305.1. Taxonomy (NCBI): domain Eukaryota; kingdom Viridiplantae; phylum Streptophyta; class Magnoliopsida; order Fabales; family Fabaceae; genus Vicia; species Vicia faba. Next base: position 626,557,748 of record OX451735.1, on the reverse strand, counting down.
GCTCATCTCTCCCATGAGACCACAACTGACCAGTTTGAAAATTGTTTGGCAAGCTTGACGGTCGGTAATGGTTTGGGGTTCTCGGATGCTGATCTGACACCGCTCGGAAAAAACCATAAAAAATCTCTACATGTTTCCACCAAATGCAAAGGGACTACCTTAGCACACATTTTGGTCGACACTAGATCTTCTTTAAACGTGCTACCCAAGGGGGTGTTATACCGTTTAGACTGTGAAGGTTTAGTTCTGAAACCAAGTCATATCATTGTGAGGGCTTTCGATGGGTCCAAAAGAACAGGTCATTGAGAAGTCAACCTCCCTATCTAGGTGGGCTCACAGATTTTAAACCCTACCTTTTACATCATGGATATCCATCCTGACTACTCCTATTTGTTATTTGTTGGGCCGCCCTTGGATCCATGGTGCTGGGGCAGTAACGTCGACTCTCCATCAAAAGCTCAAGTATCTGGTCAAAAGAAGAACTGTCACTGTCTGTGGTGAGGAGGAGTTCATGGTGAGGCACCTTAACTCTTTCAAATACGTGGAGATGGATGGATAATTTATAGAGACCCCGTGTCAAGCTTTTGAAGTTGTTCCACCAATGATTGCCGCTACCAAATGTTCCTTTGATGTGTCCAATGCTGTTCAGATCGCGCCAAAGATGGTTTCATTAAAAGATGCTCGTGCTGCAGTTGAAGAAGGAAGTTGTGATACTTTGGGGAAACTCCTCGAAATCCCATTCAAAGTAGACAAATTTGGTTTGGGTTTCACCGCCAAGGCTCAGAAGTAAGTGAGGCGCGCTCGTGCGGGGAAGTCCCCTCTCTGTATTGGAAGCCACGAAGTCAACATTGTAGGTGATTCTGATGATGGATGTGCATTTGAAGAATGGGTGTATCCTACTACAACAGAACTCAACAATTGGAAAGCAAAGGACTTCGTGCCCATCTCCTTCATTGAGGAGTAATCACTTATTTATTGTTTTTTATTAATTCAAGAACATTTTATCTGTAATATTAAACAATGACTTTTAAGCCATGTGCCTGGCACGGGGCACTATGGTCCTTTTGTAAAGGGTTTTATTTATGTTCTTCTTATCATATGATCATTCAATACAAATCATTGGACTCTTTTGCATTCAAATCTTTGTTTTCATTGTCTTTCTTCAAATACATTTTTCAAAATAGCCATGTATCTTACATGCACACTGTGATGCGGTGGCAGAACCGACTGTTTTGAAATGCTGGTTTGCCTTTTGTGTTTTTTGTTCGCAAAATTTCGCAGTAAGAAAGAGTCCCCACTGACTTTTATTTCATCCAATCGGAAAGGAAAAAAGTATAGAAACAATCCTTTTTTGAGATTTTGAGTATGGGGGGTAGATTATAGAAAGGGAAGATGTTACCACCCTTTCTATCCATGGTTTTCCATGGCCTCTTAGGTACTTGCTCATCTTTTGAAATTGCGTGTGTGTGTGCTTTGTTTTTCAAAAGTTTGACTTCGTGATAACCCTTGTATCAGTCCTCAAAGGTGTGACGAAGTTGTTTCGAAAGTTGTTTTGAAATGTGTAAGTGAAAAAAATTTATTTGAGCAAGTACCTACTAGCATCTACCTACTCGAAAAAATATTGTTTCTATTCTTGTTTCCTTTAGACAGCGCTTATCCTACTATTGAGAAATAGGTAGCAGCGTCGTTGGAGTTTGTAAGGGTCAATTCGAAAGGGATGTACAATCACCAAAGCAATGCAAGGATGACATAGTAATAACCCTAAAGTCTTTAAGATCATATTTGAGGCAACATTTCCGAGGCAACATTCGGATGGGACGTTTGATCTTTTTTTCAGACAGGAGGGCAACCACTAAGACCCCCTATACTTAATGATCGTTTACCAAAGGCAATCGAAGTGAGAGTATACCCTAATAGTGAATTTTGTGAGTGATTAGCTTCAGTTATTTATCTTTGCACATTATGGTTTTCTAACTGTATTAAATTTTTCATGCATTCTTGTTATACAATCCTATTAGCATACATCTAAACAATCAAATATTTGCGAAAATTAAAATACGAGAATGTAAATCTATGCTATTACAAAGCTTCGGGGAGGGGGATTAATTACATAGCCAAAAACCCGAAAAAAGCAATAAATAAAATAAATAAAAACCCTAGATTAAACTATTACAAACCATGAGCAGTTACAACAATATTGTAAAATATAGTACGCGCGTGATAAAACGAAAGCGAGACAGCTAGGGTTTTGACCCTTGCCTAAACCTAATTGTAATTAGTTAAAGGAAATTTTTTTGTTTTTTTTTGTTTATTTAGAAAATAAATAAATTATTAAGTTAAAAAGGAAAAGCCTAATTCTAATTAATCTTAATTTTAAGAGAAAAAATGAATTAATTTAATCTACAACTTATTTTTTGTATTTTACTTATGAAAAAAGAGCAAAATTGAATTTAATCAAAAGTTTAACCTAATTTCTATTTGATTTTGTTTTTGAAAACAAATAAATTTTCCTAATTTGAACTAAATTAAATTAATTTTGATAAAATAAAAACTAATCCTAATTTTGGTGAATTATTGATTTTATGTTTTTTTGTGAAAAAAAGTAAATTAATTTGTTAATTAAAGAAAATGAAATATATATTGAAATATTTAAAAATGGATAAAAGAAAAAGAAAGAAATATAGGTCTGTATTAGCAATTATGGGGGGCGTTGTTTGAGATTTTGATCCAAAAAGATCCTGGCCCTTTTGACTTTGCCTGATCCAGTGTGCACGTTTGACTGGGGCGCATGGTGGTCCTCCAATGGTGGTATGTTAATATGAGGCATTGATGAATTGGATGGCCAGATCCTGGTGGTGTATGGTGAAATTCTTGACTTGCTATACACTGGATTACCTATTGAAGAAAAATGTAAAGAAAGGTTGGGACCTGGGAATCGAACCCAGGTCCTTAGGCATTTTCCAAGGCACACTTGCAATCTGCGCTGCATGGTTCATTTGTATATACAATAAAAAACAAATATTATATAATGAAAACAATGATTCCTGGGAAAAAGCGTACTAAATTTAAATGGCCCAACTAGGGGATGACACGTATCATCGTCTACCTCTCAACCATCGTTTTAGGTAAACAAACTTTTACCTACAGACACTTGTTGTAGGTATATCCCTGTCCATCACTAAAATCGTGTGTGCTCAAGATAAATGGCCATGGCTGGTACCAATCAACTCTTTTCATCCTCACGAGTCTCATGGTACCAGAATTAACGCCCAATTTTTCCTATCCTGCAAAGCCCTAATCAAGAACACAAAACCCTAGCTATGGCAACATCCTGTACAGGCGTTAGAAATGCAATTAAATGGTACCAATCGTTTGCAAAATTAATGATAAACACGAATATACAATCAAAATATGCATAGGATGAGTAAATCAATGAAATCTAATTTAAATTTGGAAGCAAGTCGTGATAACTATATCTTACAATTCCAGGCGTGAAACGACTTGCAATTGATTGGGATATGTTCCCGGGACCTTCAGCAGTCGACTGGAAAAGGAAAGATGGCACGATTTGGTCTCTAGTATGGAAATTGGATCAACACTTTTCTTGAGTTTTTTGAGCTTTTGTTCTTGCTCTGCACGACTTCTTAACCCTTATGCTTGCTTTGGAAATGTTCAATATATATTATAGAATGCATTAGGGTTGTAAAACTGATCACATCTTTGAAAGCATTTTCAAGATTAAATTTTGTTTTCATGGCATATGTAAACCTTCCAAATTTAGCCTAATCATGCTATTTTTGTTCAAATTACCATTGATTCGTTTTGATCTTGCAAGCTCATCAAATCTTGGTTGCTAACCTGTCAAAAAAACCAATCAAATCAAATCTTTGATAATTTTCATCATTTATTTGAGTTAATTTAATTTTTAATTAATGAAAAATCAAAATAAATTGAAAAATGAAGCAAACAAATGATGGGTCAGCATTTGAGTCGTGGACCACATTATAATTGAGGTGCAAGAATAAAAAGTTGGGCCCATTTAGCAAAAAATGCAAATTTTAGCACATTTGACTTTTGGCAATTTTGCAAAAAAGGTCAACTTTGACAATGCATATCTCCACCAATTTTGACCCTAGGAGAGTGTTCATGGACTTTTTAGAAAGTTTAAGATGTCCTCTAAGCAACCCTTTTGGTCTCATCTCAATTGAGTCTTCCATGTTCATGTATGAAGCTTTGACCCAAAAGGTGTTTTTGTTGACTTTTCAAAATGACCTATAATGTCAAAATTCATATCTTTTTATGAGTGCATATTTTGGACTTTGGAGCTGAAGATGAATTGTATGGAATTGCATCCTCTTCAAAATGAGCTTTTAATGGGTCATTTCTGAAAGTATGAGAAAGTTATGCTTGGTCAAAGTTGAGTTGACTTTTCCTGTAAAACCCTAATTTAGCAACTTTTGGGTTTTATTGAATTGTGAGCAATCCTTGATGAATCATGATAAACCCTTGATCAAATTATGAATGATACTTCAAAATGAGGATGTTGACCAAAAATCTTGAAGTTTGATTGTATGTGGGCCATAGTTGACTTTTGACCTAGCACAGTCGATTTTCAGGCCTTTGAGCAATTGATTGGGCAAACTTCCTCTGCAAGGCTTGAAACTGGACATAGATGATCTTGGAAACATATTATCACAATGGAAGGCATTTGGTATCCTTTGGACTCAAGCATCTTGGTGAAAAATGAAACCCTAATTTGGGGTAGACTGCCTTAGGAGAAAGTTTGTCTGGTCAACTCTTGGACTTCCTTGAGCAATTTGAGGACCTCACTTGACATGTATTGAGAAATATGGGAGGGAAAATTTTGGGGTACAACAACTGCCCCTGTTCAATCTTCTTAAACCTGATGATGTAGATTGGCTTGTCTGCCTTTCGTGATCTGAAGGTGGAAGATGATTGAACACTAGAGTGCCTAGAAATTTGCACTCGTATGAAGTGACATTTGATTCGCGATATCGGGAATGGGCTTGTAGATGACATTTGGAAGTTGCTAGGGAATTGTCGGAGATGGTCTTAAAGAATCCATCCGAAGAGGTGTCGATCGCATAAGAGATTCCTTTGCGAGAAGCCGTACCTGCTGTTGAGGAGGACTTCACTGGGAAATGTTGGCCTTTATCTTGAGAGAAATAGAGTTTTAGGAGCTTCAGTTGTCTGTTACTCTACTGGGGGAATAACTTTGGTTTTAGAAAGCGGAAGTGAACTGTGTGTTTGGTCGAGGTATATGTTGCACCGCGACTTTCTGGGGAAATGTGAAGTCAATTGTGTTTGATCGGGTCCCGGTCTTACAGTGCTGCGGACTGCTGTCTGGGGATAAGAGAGGAAGAAACCGGATAGTAAGGTTATAATAAGGAACCTGGATAGTAGGGCTACTTCGGGATGAAGGCTTGGATGGTAGGGCTAGAGAAGGAACCTGGATAGTAGGGTTACTTCGATATGAAAGCCTGGGTAGTAGGGCTGGAGAAGGAACCTGGATAGCAGGGTTAATTCGACATGAAAGCCTGGATAGTGGGGCTGTGAGAAGGAACCTGGATAGTAGGGTTACTTCGATATGAAAGCCTGGGTAGTAGGGCTGGAGAAGGAACCTGGATAGTAGGGTTACTTCAACATGAAAGCCTGGGTAGTGGGGCTGCGAGAAGGAACCTGGATAGTAGGGTTACTTCGACATGAAAGCCTGGGTAGTAGGGCTGGAGAAGGAACCTGGATAGTAGGGTTACTTCAATATGAAAGCCCGGGTAGTAGGGATGGAGAAGGAACCTTGATAGTAGGGTTACTTCGACATGAAAGCTTGGGTAGTAGGGCTGCAAGAAGGAACCTGGAGGGTTACTTCGATATGAAAGCCTGGGTAGTAGGGCTGTAAGAAGGAACCTGGATAGTAGAGTTACTTAAATATGAAAGCCTAGGTAGTAGGGTTGTAAGAAGGAACCTGGATAGTACGGTTACTTCAATATGAAAGCCTAGGTAGTAGGGCTGGAGAAGGAACCTGGATAGTAGGGTTACTTCGACATGAAAGCCTAGGTAGTAGGGCTGCGAGAAGGAACCTTGATAGTAGGGTTACTTCAACATGAAAGCCTGGGTAGTAGGGATGCAAGAAGGAACCTGGATAGTAGGGTTACTTCGATATGAAAGGCTGGGTAGTAGGGCTGGAGAACGAACCTGGATAGTAGGGTTACTTCGACATGAAAGCCTGGATAGTGGGGCTGTGAGAAGGAACCTGGATAGTAGGGTTACTTCGATATGAAAGCTTGGGTAGTAGGGCTGGAGAAGGAACTTGGATAGTAGGGTTACTTCGACATGAAAGCATGGGTAGTGGGGCTGCGATAAGGAACCTGGATAGTAGGGTTACTTCGACATGAAAACCTGGATAGTAGGGCTGGAGAAGGAACCTGGATAGTAGGGTTACTTCGATATGAAAGCCCGAGTAGTAGGGATGGAGAAGGACCTTGATAGTAGGGTTACTTCGACATGAAAGCCTGGGTAGTAGGGCTGCAAGAAGGAACCTGGATAGTAGGGTTACTTCGATATGAAAGTCTGGGTAGTAGGGCTGTAAGAAGGAACCTGGATAGTAGGGTTACTTCGATAGGAAATCCTGGGTAGTAGGGCTGTAAGAAGGAACCTGGATAGTAGGGTTACTTCGATATGAAAGCCTAGGTAGTAGGGCTGGAGAAGGAACCTGGATAGTAGGGTTACTTCGACATGAAAGCCTGGGTAGTAGGGCTGCGAGAAGGAACCTGGATAGTAGGGTTACTTTGATATGAAAGCCTGGGAGGTAGGGCTATAAGAAGGAACCTGGATAGTAGGGTTACTTCGACATGAAAGCCTGGGTAGTAGGGTTGCGAGAAGGAACCTGGATAGTAGGTTTGCTTAGGAATGAGTTTGGGTAAAACTGTAGAGGGAATCTGGGTAAGGTTGTTCTTGTCGCGTCGATGATTACTCTGTTTAGCTTCAAGTGTTGATCATGGACCTGCTGGAAATTGTTGATAATAACTGTCTTCCCTGAAAGAAATACATGGTTAATCATATGCGATGCATGAAATGTATTGTATAATGAAGTTCTCAAAATAAATGAGACTATGTTATATGTGATGTATGCACATGTCATGATGTATGAACATGAAATGCTGACATAACAATCTGAATCTGTAAAAATAAATCCCTGATTGCTACAAAAACCATAGTTCCTCTACTTCTGTCGGGGATGGTGAACAAAGATGACTATGATGGGGATTTTCCCCTTGTCTGGTAAATATTCTGTCGGACGAGACTCTGTTTGAAGACAACTCTGCGGGGAATAACTCTGTTGGAGAGGAGATACTCTGTTGATGGATCTACCGACTTGGAGAAATAACACTCCGTTGGGGATGAATTTCCGTTGCTGGTGATAAGGAATCTTGTTGGAGATTGAATTTCTTCCTGTGAGAGAAATAAACTCTGCTTGGGGAAAATTTACTGACTCACTCGCGATTGTGAACCTCAGTTGGGGAGAGTTATGTCCTGTTCGAGAAAGCTAGCATCATTGTCTTTGGATACTTTTTACTCTGTGGGGAGTGTATGTACCACTACTCATGTTCTCGAGCTGGCTCTATCCCGGTACCTGATGGGCAGAGTAACTGTAACGTTTTGGGCACTTCTTATTTTTCCTTGTTTCTAGCATTACGAGTAGTCGTCTTTTGTTTCTTGTGTAAATATTAATGAGCAGCAATCATTTTCAAATTCATATATAAAAAATGAATCATTGGACATTCTTGCAAAACAAAAACAGAAAAAGAAAAACAAATTGAAATTTCTTGTGAAAATGAATTGTATTTACTTTGAAGTTGGCCTGTAATAGATGTTTTGTACAAAGAGGTTGACGTCCTAGTAAGAGAATGCCGCCAAAAGACAGAAATTATACAATTTGTGTAAAAGAAAGAAAAAAATATATGTGAAACAATCCCATTGGGTTCCAACTCTGCTATTGCCTTTATATCTTCGAGCGTCTCATCACTTTGCTGCTTGGTCGAAGGTGGATCAGATTGATTGGCTTCGTCTGAGCTTGATAGTCGATACTGAAGTCTGGCTGCGAGGTGATCCAATGAGACATAGTGTTACTCTTTGATCCCTAATTTTTTCCTGGACCGCCCTTTCGGGTTTTCGGCCCACCGAGATACCCTTTATTGCCCAAGTCGCCTTTTCAGGTTTTTGACTTACCGGATGTATAGATTTTTCATTTTTATCCCTTACTTTTGCCCGAACCCTTTTGGTTCGCCGGGAAGCCCTTATTTTTGCCTAGGCCAGTCAACCTAGCAAGGCTTTGATTATGCGTAGTATTTTTTCACTATGTCTGTATTGACGGGGTGAGGAAGGTCGTCACCATCCATGGTGGTTAGAATCGTAGCTCCTCCCGAGAAAATGTTCTTAACCACAAATGGCCCTTCGTATCTGGGGGTCCATTTGCCCTTGGGATCCCCTTGCGGTAGTATGATGCGTTTGATCACTAGATCCCCCACTTGATATTCTTGACGTCTGACTTTCTTGTTAAAAGCCTTGATCATTCACTTTTGATACGTTTGACCATGACAAATAGTAGTAAGTCTCTTTTCATCGATTAAATTCAGTTGATCAAGCTGGGTTTGGATCCAGTCGTCTTCGTTCAAACCTGGAACCTTCATAATCCTGAGAGAGGGTATATGGACTTCGATGGGTAGGACTGCCTCCATGCCGTACAATAAAGAGTAGGGTGTTTCCCCTGTCGATGTCTGTGCTGAGGTACGGTACCCATGAAGAGCGAATGGTAACATCTCGTTCCAGTCTTAGTATGTCACCGTCATCTTCTGCACAATCTTCTTGATGTTCTTTTTAGCCGATTCAACAACCCCATTCATCTTCGGCTGGTAGGGAGAAGAGTTATGATGATGTATCTTGAATTGTTTACAGAGCTCGGTGATCATTGTATTGTTGAGATTTGTACCATTGTCCGTAATGATCCTCTCTGGTACACCATATTGACAGATCAAATTGTGTCAGATAAACCGCACCACGACGTTCTTGGTTACTGTAGCAAAGGAAGTTGCCTCAACCCACTTCGTAAAGTAATCAATTGCTACCAGAATGAAGCGATTCCCGTTAGACGCAGTAGGTCTGATCTCGCCGATCATGTCGATGCCCCACATTGCAAAGGGCCAAGGAGCTGTCAAAACATTCATGGGAACTGGAGGTACATGCACCTTATCAGTATAGACTTGGCACTTATGTCAGGTTCGAGAGTGATGATAACAGTCAGCTTCCATAGTGGACCAGTAATATCTTGCTCGTAGGATTTTCTTCGCCATGGTATGTCCACTGGAATGAGTTTTGAAGGTACCTTCATGTAATTCTGCCATGATCCTTTCTGCCTCGTTCTTGTCTATGCACCGCAGTAAGGTTGAATCATGGTTACGCTTATAGATGATACCATTGTTGATGAAGAACTTCGCAGCGAATCTTCTCAAAAACTTCTTATCATTAGCAGATTCCCCCTCTGGGTATTCTTGAGCCTCAAGATACCTCTTTACCTCGTGAAACAATGGTTTATCTGCTACCTCTTCAGTCTCAATGTCACAACAATGTGTGGGTTCGTCCAACCTCTCAATGGTAATCTGGGGAGCTTCGTTATCCCATCTGACTTTGAACATAGAAGACATGGTAGCTAGCGCGTCCGCTAACTGATTTTCCTTTCTTGGGAAATGTTCAAAGGTTACCTCCTCAAAGTGTGGGAGCAATGTCAATACATATTCTTTGTAAGGAATAAGATTCGGGTTCTTCGTATCCCACTCACCTTTGATCTGACTTATCACCAGAGCAGAATCTCCGAATACACTCAAGAACTTAATCCTCAGGTCAATAGCAGCTCGAAGACCTAAGATACACGCTTCATACCCCACCATATTGTTGGTGCAGTTAAAACCTAATCGGGCGGTGAACGGAGTATGACAGCCCTCAGGAGATATAATTACAGCGCCAATTCCATTATCCAACGCGTTTGAAGCTCTGTCAAAATACATAGACCATCAGGATCCTTCCTCAGGTCCTTCATCCGGTCCAGGTTCTTCGCAGTCAGTTACCAACATAATGTTCTCATCCGGGAACTCAAAATTCATGGACTGGTAGTCATCCACGGCCTCATGCACCAAATGATCCGCCAACACACTCCCATTGATTGCTTTTTGGGTTGTGTATTGGATGTCGTACTCAGTTAAGATCATCTTCCATCTTGCTATCCTTCAGAGAGAGCGGGCTTCTCGAAAATATACTTGATTGGATCCATCTTTGATATCAACAGGGTGGTATGAGTCAGCATATACTGTCTCAGCCGGTGAGCAGCCCATGCCAAAGCATAGGAAGTTTTCTCGAGTAATGAGTATCGGGTCTCACAGTCGGTAAACTTTTTGCTAAGGTAGTAAATGGCGTGCTCTATTCGGCCAGACTCGTCATGCTGCCACAACACACACCCCATTGAATTGTCTAGCACTGCCAAGTATAAGATAAAAGGTTTTCCTTCAACCGGAGGCATCAAAAATGGTGGTTCTTAAAGGTACTCCTTGATTATTTCGAAAGCGGCCTGACATTCATCATTCCACTTTACCACCTGATCTTTCTTCAGCAGCTTGAAGATTAGCTCACAAGTGGTGGTCAGATGTGAAATGAACCTGGCGATGTAATTCAGACGTCCCAAGAAACCTCTAACTTCCTTTTCTGTGCGGGGAACCGGTATCTCTTGTATGGCTTTTACCTTTTCAAGGTCCACCTGAATATCTTTGCCACTGACAACAAAACCCAGAAGCTTACCAGACCTTACCCCGAAGGTACACTTGTTCGGATTCAACCTTAGCTTGTACGTCTTCAAACTGTCAAACAGTTTCTGAAGATGATCAAGGTGCTCTTCCTCAGTCTGGGACCTGGCTATCATGTCATCAACATAAACCTCGATCTCATGGTGAATCATATCATGAAATAAAGCCACCATGGTGCACTGATAAGTTTCCCCAGCATTCTTCAACCCGAAAGCCATTACTTTGTAACAGAAGGTGCCCCACTGTGTAACGAAGGTTGTCTTCTCAATGTCTTCAGGAGCCATCTTGATCTGGTTGTAGCCAGAAAAGCCATCCATGAAGGAGAAGATCTTGTGCTGCACGGTGTTGTGGACCAAAACATCAATTTGAGGTAGTGGGAAATCATCCTTGGGGCTTGCCCTGTTTAGATCTCTATAGTCCACACACATCCGTACCTTACCGTCCTTCTTTGGTACCGGTACGACGTTCGCAACCCACTGCGGATAAGAAGTGACGGCTAAGAACCCTGCGTCGAACTGTTTCATGACTTCTGCCTTGATTTTCTCTGACATTTCAGGGCGCATATGGAGAACTTTCTTTTTTACCAGAGGGCAGTCTTCTTTAGTTGGCAGTCGATGTACCATAATAATAGTGTCTAACCCAGGCATGTCTTCATAGGACCAGGCGAAGATCTCAACATAGTCGCGTATCATCTGTATTAACCGTTGTTTGACAATAGGTTCCAGATTCACACCTATCTTAACCTCTTTCCTGTCTTCCTCTGTACCCAAATTCAGTGACTCAACTGGCTCTTCATGAGGCTGTATGGCCCTTTCGTCCTATTGTAACAGTCTAGCAAGTTTTCCAGGCACCTCACAATCATCCTCACCTTCATCCTCGGCTTGGTTGATCGGATTTTCGAATTCATAACTGGCAGTAGCAGAGTTGTTATCAATGGGATCCAGAGTGGATATGGATCTGCAGTATGATACGTGAGTGTGTGCAAGAGCATAGCTGTTTTGATAAAGTGAGAGACAGAAAAGAAAAACAACGGGCGTAAAATTTGTAATGCAAGAAATGTCCAATGTTTTATTAATGATATATGAAATGAAAAATAAGAAGCCCTCACAAGCAAAGCCAAGGTGCCACGGACAAGGCACCGGGCTATAAAGTTTCAAACTGTTTATTACAAATCTTAAAACAAAAGTCAATTACTGCGGAATAAAAGAAACAGGTATGAAGTCCTTCGCCGTCCACTTATTCAGTCCACCACTGGTCGTTGGGTAGATCCAGTTGTCGATGTCTGAATCTTCTTCACCGTATTCAATTGCATTAACTCCTCGATTGCTGATGTGTAGAGGAGGTCTTCCAATCCGTGCGTGCCTAACAGCCCTTTGAGCCCCTGTAGTAAAGCCCAAACCAAATTTGTCAGTTTTGTGAGTGAAATCAGGGAGCTGACCCCAATTGGTACACCCACCTTCCTCAGTTACAGCCCTGGCGTCTTTTAGAGAAGCCATCTTCAATGGAGGTTTGCCGGTAGTAATTTCAGTTGACGCCAAATCTGAGGGACCTCTTTGAAGTTCTGACAAGGAGTTTCTGTGAATTCCCCGTCCATCTCTACGTAGCGGAAAGAATTGAGGTGACTCACCATATACTCTTCTTCACCTTACACTGTGACAATCTTCCCCTTCACCAGATATTTCAGCATTTGATGGAGTGTTGAAGTAACTGCCACAACCTTATGAATCCAAGGATGACCCAGCAAGCAAGAATATGATGGCCTGATGTCCATTACGTAGAAGGTGGACCCAAAGGTCTGAGAACCCACTTTGACAGGGATGTCAACCTCCCCGTGCACCATTCTTTTTGATCCATCAAAATCCCTTACTACAATGTTACTCGGCTTTAGAATCAAACCTTCACAATCCAAACGGTCTAATCCTTTCTTTGGCAGAACATTCAATGAGGACCCGGTATCTACCACTACATGGGCCATAGTGGTGCCCCTGCACTCGATCGAGACGTGCAGAGCATCATTATGATTCCTCCCTTTAGCAATCAGGTCCGCATCTGAGAAACCCATCCCATTGTCGGCGGTCAGGCTAGCTACGCAATCTTTGAACTGATCTGCGGAAGTTTCCTGCGGCACATGCACAATCTTGAGAAATGCTTTTAAATCCTTCGCATGACCTTCAGAGCACAATAACAGGGACAACATGGAGATCTTTGATGGGGTCTGCCATAGTTGCTCGACCATATTGTAGTCACTCTTCTTGATAATCTTCAGTATTTCCTCTATCTCTTGTTTAGAGGTTTCTACATTGATCTTCTTAGGTGCCTCCGTCCGGGCAGGCTCACCTATGATTTCTTTTCCCCGAGTCCCAGATGGCTCGGCGACAAGGGTGATAACTGGAACAGGAACTGGGACAATAGTTGATGTATTGGTAGATGGTATGAAAACAGGTTTGTGGATAGTCGGAGGGGAAATTTCGGGAGAAAAGAGTCTTCCACTTCTGGTGACCTTGCTAGCCCCAACAATATTACTGACATCAGTATCAGCTTCTTCATTCTTCAAGTCTTGTTTAATACCATGGTAATACACATCAGCACCATAGTGCCATGGGAAAGCCTTGTCTGAAGTGTATGGGATGGGACCAGGATTAGTGATTATTAACGAAGAAAATCTTGGAACAGGTGTAATCCTAACAGGTTTTCTCGAGGAAACCTTGGAAGGATTGGCGGAAATGGTTATGATGGCAACGTCTTCATTTGGAACCAACGGAATCATAGTCTTCTCGAACAGGATCTCTTTATTATCCATCAGGCGCTGAACACCTGACATCAATAAGCGGCAACCAGCAGGTAGAATCGAGCACATGTGGCAACCTTCACCATAACCCGGAAATAAACCGGCCAATAACAAATTCTTCTTAACGATCTTAAGTGGAGTAGAAATCTCCTCCACAGAGGTCACAAATAAATCATTGTCAACAGCATTTACTCCATGACCATGTTTGGGCATGGGAGAAGTTATGACGTTGGGCTTCTCCGGAGTGTCAAACTCAATCTCTTTGGATTTGATCAAGTCTTGCACTTTGTTTTTTAGGGCCCAACAGTCATTTTTATCATGACCTGGACTTTCGGAGTGATAGGCGCAGCAGGCATTCGGGTTATAGCGGGGAGATGTGGTGTTGAGGTTTTTCAGGGCTTCCTTCAGATATACCAGATTGGTCTTTAATAATTATGGTAGAATTTGAGATAGGGTCATATTGAGTCGGGTGAATTGCCTCTGTGGTCTTTCCGCTCTTTGTTTATTGTTGCATTGTGGAGCAACTATTGGTCTTGATATCACTATAGGATTTACCGTTTGACGCTGTTCAGATTTGTTTTGTCCCCTCGGACCATAGACTGCACTAGCTTCCTTACTACCGGTGAAAGGCTTCGTTGCTGCACTTGATGAAGCATCCTTCTGTATTTTACCACTTCGAATGCTAGCCTCTACTCTTTCTCCCGTCAAAATCAACTCAGTAAACCCAGATGACGAACTGCCGATCAAGTGATTGAAAAATGGACCAGATAGCGTCCCTAGAAACATGTCAACCAGTTGCCTATCAGACAAAGGGGGTTGGACTCTTCCAGCTAAGTCTCTCCACTTTTGAGCATAATCCTTAAAACCTTCACCTGCACCCATGGACATACTCTGGAGCTGAGTACGAGTGGGAGCAAGGTCGGCGTTGTACTGATACTTCTTGTAGAAAGCAGCAGCAAGATCTTCCTAGTTTCAGACACTGGCTCCTTCCAACTGATAAAACCATTCAAGCTGAGTCCCTGACATACTATCTTGAAAGAAGTGTACCCACAAATTTCTATCAGCAGTGTGGGGTTGGATTTTTCTGATGTAAGAGTGGAGATGGAGTTTTGGACAGGATACTTCATCGTAATTGGAAAAAACCAGAGCTTTGAAATTATGAGGTATCACCACTCCCAATACCAGTCCCAATTCTCCGAAATCCAGACCAGGGATCTTCTGAATCTCCATAACACTTAGACGGTCTTCTAGCTGCTTGTACCTATCCTCAGCAGGAGGATATTGCTCATCATCGTAATCAGTACCGTCTTCAGAAACTGCAGGACTAGGGTCCTTTTCCCTTTCTTGGTTCTCTCCGTCCTTGGATAAGGAGGTCAGATCAGCTAGTTGTCTCAACCTTTCTCCGAATCTTCTACCCATGTTCAGAATACAAACCTTCTTCTTCTTGTTCTTCTCTTTTATAAGAATAAGGGTCTTCAAATCCTCCTTCCCTTTAGCCAGACTTATGAACATCTGTTGGAATTGGGCGTTCTGTGCCTGAAGATCTTTAATGGCTTGATCGGAAGACATTTCTGCTGAAATAAACAACGAATAAGATGAGAAACCTGTAAAGGTACCTGTAATGATGTGCATGATAATGGGATGTGCATGTAATGATTTCAAAGACTTTGGGAGATTTAAATTTGCAAACCAAAAATAAACAAACTTTATTAGATTAACTTTTAAAAGGTTAAACAATACCTTTAAGGCGTTACAAAGAAGTAAATAAAACAAAACTAGAAAAAGCAAAACCAAAAATCCCATGGTCGCTTCCTCTTTGTGCCGATATAGTCATTGGTCACTCTTTCTTCCTCGAGCTTCCTGGCGAGCTTCAAAATCATCCTTTCTTGTTCATGGTACTTTTCCCGGTAAGTATCCCGCTCATTCTTCAGCTGAATCCAAGACCTATGCAACTCCTCAGGATCGGTGGGCATGTAAGGATAGAGAACTGTGTAAAGAATGCCTTCTTCATTAGTGGGCTCCACAATCACTGGTAACATGCCCTCATAGGGCATCCCAAGCTTCTGGGCACGAGCTCAGACCCATTGGAGGTAAGGCTGCATAAGAAAGGGAAGTCTTTGGTCCCAAGTCTTGGGGGTCAGCTCTGTTCACCATGCCCCAAGCTCGTATAAACCTCTGACGGTGCTCCTTAACGTCCTCCTTGTAGTCAAATACAATATCCTCAAGAAGTAACTCATGAGGACCATCTCTCCGAGAAAGACCAAATTTCCGCAAAGCTAGACAAGGACTGTAAGTTATACCCCCTCTGATTCCAAGCAATGGGACATTAGGGTATCCCCGACAGCGGTCAATAACAACAGTGTCTTTCATAGCTCGGGAACACCAAAGATTATCTGTATGGGCAAGTGATATTATTCTGTAGGACCAACCCAAACCTTCTTCGTTCTTCAGCACAGACTTAGGGAGCTGAGAAATAAACCACCTTGACATCAGCGGCATTCAACACATAAGAGTCCCTCTTCTCCTTACGGTACGAGTATAGAGGGCATGCAAGATATCTCCCAGCAAGGTAGGCACAGGGTTGCGAGAAAGGAAAATATTGATAGCATTCACATCTACAAAGGAATCCAGATTCAGGAAGAGAACTAAACCATAGATAAGGAGAGCCAAGACATCTTCAAAAGCCTGAAAATCCAAATTATCCCAGAATAGCTGAGCCTGGTCTATCAGAAATTTAGCTAGAAAACCTTCAACCCTGCTTCGTGTTTCCCAATTGGATACTACATAAGCCTGTTTCAAATGCAGAGTTGAGGCAATGTCTTCTAGTCTAAGAACTTCTTCCATACCTGTGAAGGGCACCTGTTCAAGAATGGATATGCCCAATAGGTGAGAGAACTCTTCCAAGGTGGGAACCAGCTAGTAATCTGGAAAGGTGAAGCAATGATGCACAGGATCGAAGAACTGGAAAAGTACACTCATCATCTGCTCATCAAGGTTTGAAGTGACCAGGCTGAGAAGTTGACCGTGTCTCTTAATGAACATTGAAGTCTCAGAAATTCTTGAGGCTAGCTCTTTAAGTTGGACAGGTATTTGCACAAAGTTGACTCAGATGGTATTTCTGCGCACAAAAGCCATAATCTGCAAAAAAGAACAAAGATAAATTCCCTTGGTCTTTAAAATGGTTAGTGTAATGAAGCATGAATGCCATGTTATGATGCATGATGTCACGGTAAACCATAGGTATAGCAAACATAGATATTGCAAACACAGATATTGAAAACATAGTCAAATCACACAAAGCCCTTAGGTTTAAGGCTTGCATGAGGTCAAAGGTGGTACCCTCTTGAAGTTAAGTTGGTTTCAACCTGTCCTAGAAAAAGTAACCGGGTTCTAGAGGATCTCAATATCACTGACCATCCTCCATCGGTCATGGTTTCAGATCACACAATCTTTTCTTGCAGCCGGAACTATCTCGAGAGTATGATCTCAATGAGTGTAGCATCGAGTATCAAACAGTTCCCAGCTTTACACCGAGGCCGGCTATCTCACTACTTTCTAATGGCCAAGTTGGTCGATTAAAGGTTCTAAGGTCAGTTAATGCTTAACGACACCATGCAGCGGCCCTGTATTCTCCTCGTTTCTCCATAAGGGATACCGATACCAACCAATGTGCCACATCAACGTAGCTAGTGCTTCAACCGTATCGGTCTACGCTGTACAGTTCCCTCATAGTCTATTGCTACTTAGCTAAAAGGTATTCCCAGATTTGGGTTAGGATCTATAGTAACCCCAAACAAAGCCCTTAAAAGTAAATCACATAAAGCAAACAAGAAAAGAAATTAAGATGAACTAGATCCTAAGGTATACCCCACTTAACTTTCCCCAGCACAGTCGCCAGTTCTGTGATCCGGTGGTAGAACCGACTATTTTGAAATGCCAATTTACGTTTTGCGTTTTGTGTTTGCAAAATGTCGCAGTAAGCAAGAGTCGCCACCAACTTTTATTTCATCCAATCGGAAAGGAAAAAAGTCCAGAAAAATCCTTTTTCGAGATTTTGAGTACGGGGGGTAGATTATAGAAAGGGAAGGTGTTAGCACCCTTTCTATCCATGGTGTTCCATGGGCTCTTAGATACTTGCTCATCTTTTGAAATTGCTTGTGTGTGTGCTTTGTTTTTGAAAAGTTTGACTTCGTGATAACCCTTGTATCAGTCCTCAAAGGTGTGACGAAGTTGTTTCGAAAGTTGTTTTAAAATGTGTAAGTGTGAAAAGTTTTGATTTGAGCAAGTACCTACTAGCATCTACCTACTCGAAAAAATATTGTTTCTATTCTCGTTTCCTTTAGACAACGCTTATCCTACTATTGAGAAATAGGTAGCACCGTCGTTGGAATTTGTAAGGGTCAATTCGAAAAGGACGTACAATCACTAAAGCAATGCTAGGATGACTTAGTAATAACCCTAAAGTCTTTAAGATCATATTTGAGGCAACATTTTCGAGGCAACATTTTCGAGGCAACATTTCCGAGGCAACATTCAAATGGGACGTTTGATCTTTTTTTCAGACAGGAGGGCAACCACTAAGACCCCCTATACTTAATGATCGTTTACCAAAGGCAACCGAAGTGAGAGTATACCCTAAGAGTGATATGTGCGAGTGATTAGCTTCAGTTATTTATCTTTGCACATTAGGGTTTTCTAACTGTATTAAATTTGTCATGCATTCTTGTTATACAATCCTATTAGCATACATCTAAACAATCAAATATTTGCGAGAATCAAAATGCGAGAAAGTAAATCTACGCTATTACAAAACTTCGGGGAGGGGGATTAATTACATAGCCAAAAACCCGAAAAAAGCGATAAATAAAATATAAAAAACCCCTAGATTAAACTATTACAAACCATGAGCAGTTACAACAATATTGTAAAAAATAGTACGCGCGCGATAAAACGAAAACAAGACAACTAGGGTTTTGACCCTTGCCTAAACCTAATTGAAATTAGTTAAAGGAAATGTTTTTGTTTTTGTTTTATTTACTTAGAAAATAAAGAAATTATTAAGTTAAAAAGGAAAAGCCTAATTCTAATTAATCTTAATTTTAAGAGAAAAAATGAATTAATTTAATCTACAACTTATTTTTTGTATTTTACTTATGAAAAAAGAGCAAAATTGAATTTAATCAAAAGTTTAACCTAATTTCTATTTGATTTTATTTTTGAAAACAAATTAATTTTCCTAATTTAAACTAAATTAAATTAATTTTGATAAAATAAAAACTAATCCTAATTTTGGTGAATTATTGATTTTATGTTTTTTGTGAAAAAAAGTAAATTAATTTGTTAATTAAAGAAAATGAAATAAATATTGAAAGATTTAAAAAAGGCTAAAAGAAAAAGAAAGAAATATGGGCCGGTATTAGCAATTATGGGGGGTGTTGTTTGAGATTTTGAGCCCAAAAGATCCTGTCCCTTTTGACTTTGCCTAATCCAGTGTGCACTTTTGACTGGGGCGCATGGTGGTATGTTGATCTGAGGCATTGATGAATTGGATGGCCAGATCCTGGTGGTGTATGGTGAAATTCTTGACTTTCTATACGCTGGATTACCTATTGAAGAAAAATGTAAAGAAAGGTTGGGACTTTGGAATCGAACATAGGTCCTTAGGCATTTTCAAAGGCATGCTTGCCATCTGCACTGCATGGTTCATTTGCATATACAATAAAAAACAAATATTATATAATGAAAACAATGATTCCTGGCAAAAAATGCGCTAAATTCAAATGGCCCAACCACGGGATGACACGCATCATCGTCTACCTCCCAACCGTCGTTTTAGGTAAACAAACTTTTACATACAAACACTTGTTGTAGGTATATCCCTGTCCATCTCTAAAATCGTGTGTGCTCAAGATAAATGGCCATGGCTGGTACCAATCAACTCGTTTCATCCTCACGAGTCTCATGGTACCAGAATCAACACCAAATTTTGCCTATCCTGCAAAGCCCTAATCAAGAACACAAAACCCTAGCTATTACAACATCCTGTACAGGCGTTAGAAATGCAATTAAATGGTACCAATCGTTTGCAAACTTAATGATAAACACAAATATACAATCAAAATATGCATATGATGAGTAAATCAATGAAATCGAATTTGAATTTGGAAGCAAGTCGTGATAACTATATCTTACAATTCCAGGCGTGAAACGGCTTACTATTGATTGGGATATGTTCCTGGGACCTTCAGCCGTCGATTGGAAAAGGAAAGATGGCACGATTTGGTCTCTAGTATGGAAATTAGATCAACACTTTTCTTGAGTTTTTTGAGTTTTTGTTCTTGCTCTGCACGACTGCTTAACCCTTATGCTTGCTTTGGAAATGTTCTACATATATTATAGAATGCATTAGGGTTGTAAACCTGATCACATCTTTGGAAGTTTTTCAAGATTTGATTTTGTTTTCATGGCATATGTAAACCTTCCAAATTTGGCCTAATCATGCTCTTTTTGTTCCAATTACCATTGATTCGTTTTGATCTTGCAAGCTCATCAAATCTTGGTTGCTAACCTGGCAAAAAAACCAATCAAATCAAATCTTTGATGATTTTCATCATTTATTTGAGTTAATTCAATTTTTAATTAATGAAAAATCAACATAAATTGAAAAATGAAGCAAACAAACGATGGGTCAGCATTTGAGTCGTGGACCACATTATAATTGAGGTGCAAGCATAAAAAGTTGGGCCCATTTAGCAAAAAATGCAAATTTGAGCACATTTGACTTTTGGCAATTTTGCAAAAAAGGTCAACTTTGACAATGCATATCTCCCTAAAATTTGACTATAGGAGGGTGTTCTTTGACTTCTTAGAAATCTTAATATGTCCTCTAAGGAACCCTTTTGGTCTCATCTCAATTGATTCTTCCATGTTCATGTATGAAGCTTTGACCCAAAAGGTATTTTTGTTGACTTTTCAAAATGACCTATAATGTCAAAATTCATATCTATTTGTGAGTGCATATTTTGGACTTGGGGGATGAAGATGAATTGTAGGGAATTGAATCCTATTTAAAATTAGCTTTGAATGGGTCATTTATGATAAAGTATGAGAAAGTTATGCTTGGTCAAAGTTGAGTTGACTTTTCCTACAAAACCCTAATTTAGCAACTTTTGGGTTTTGATGAATTGTGAGCAATCCTTGATGAATCATGATCAACTCTTGATCAAATGATGAATGATACTCCAAAATGAGGATGTTGACCAAAAATCTTGAAGTTTGACTGTATGTGGGCCATTGTTGACTTTTGACCTAGCACAATCGATTTTTAGGCCTTTGAGCAATTGACTGAGCAAACTTCCTCTGCAAGGCTTGAAACATGACATGGATGATCTTGGGAACATATTAGGACAATGGAAGGAATTTGGGATCCTTTTGACTCAAGCATCTTGGTGAAAAATGAAACCCTAATTTGGGGTAGACTGCCTTAGGAGAAAATTTGTCTGGTCAACTCTTGGACTTCCTTGAGCAATTTGAGGACCTCACTTGACATGTATTGAGAAATATGGGAGGGCAAATTTTGGGGTACAACAAACACACACACACGCTCTTGCAGGTCTTCATCCACCCTGGATCTCATTGCCAATGACTCTACTATTGCCAACTATGACTTTGAATGTCCAATTAACCAAGCTGAAGACGGAGGCGAGGAAGATTGTGAAATATCGGCAGAACTAGCCAGACTTCTATTACAAGAGGAAAAAGCTATTCAGCCGCACGAAGAGTCAGTTGAAGTCATCAATCTGGGTACCGAGACACACAAGAAAGAGGTTAAGATCGGTGCTAACTTAGAAGGCAGTGTTAAGAGCAGGTTGGTTCAAATGTTGCATGACTATGTGGAAGTGTTTTCTTGGTCGTATAAAGATATGCCATGGTTGGATACCGACGTCGTAGTTCATCGTCTGCCGAAAAAGGAATATTGTCCTCTTGTCAAACAAAAAGTTTGTCGCATGAGGCCTGACATGTCTGAAAAGATAAAAGCTAAAGTGATGAAACAATTTGATGAAGGATTCCTAGTTGTGACATCTTATCCCCAATGGGTTGCAAATGTAGTTCCAGTTCCAAAGAAAGACGGAAAAGTTCCCATGTGCGTAGACTATAGGGATCTGAATAGGGCAAGCCCCAAAGATGATTTCTCTCTACCTCATATTGATGTCTTGGTTGATAACACTGCTCAACATAAAGTCTGCTCTTTCATGGATGGTTTCTCTGGCTATAATCAAATTAGGATGGCTCCCGAAGACATGGAGAAGACCACTTTGGTTACGCAATGGGGCACCTTTTGTTAAAAGGTCATGTCGTTCGGATTGAAGAATGCAGGGGCAACATATCAAAGGGCTATGGTAGCTTTGTTTCATGATATGATCCATCATGAAATAGAGGTATATGTGGATGATATGATTTCCAGATCACAAACTGAAGAGGAACATCTCGATCACCTGTATAAGCTATTCGAAAGATTAAAAAAGTACAAGTTGAGGTTAAACCCTAACAAGTGCACATTTGGAGTACGATATGGAAAACTTATAGGTTTTGTTGTCAGTGGTAAAGGCATTGAAGTTGATCCTGCCAAGGTAAAGGCCATATAAGAAATGCCAGTCCCCTACTCAGAAAAGGAAGTTAGAGGATTCTTGGGTCAACTTAACTACATCCCCCGCTTCATATCTCACTTGACTGCTACTTGTGAGCCAATCTTCAAACTCTTGAAGAAAGATCAATTAGTCAGATGGAATGATGAATGCGAAGCTGCCTTCAACAAAATAAAAGAGTATTTGCAAGAACCTCCTATTCTCATGCCTCCAGTTGAAGGAAGACCCTTGATCATGTACTTGACAGTGCTAGAGAATTCTATGGGGTGTGTTTTGGGCCAACATGACGAGTCTGGCCGAAAAGAGCTTGCTATTTACTACCTGAGAAAAAAGTTTACCGACTGTGAAACCAGATATTCACTGCTCGATAAAACTTGTTGCGCTCTAGCATGGGTTGCTCGCCGGCTAAGACAATATATGCTGACTCATACCACTATGTTGATTTCTAAGATGGACCCAATCAAGTACATCTTAGAGAAGCCTGCTCTTTCTGGACGGATAGCCAGATGGCAAATGATCATGATTGAGTACGACATTTAATACACAATGCAAAAGGACATCAAAGGAAGTACTAGTAGATCATTTGGATCATCAAGCTGTTGATGATTATCAGGCTATGAACTTTGACTTCCCATATGAGAACATGATGCTAGTGACCGACTCCGCGAAACCTAGACCGTATGACGGACCTGAAGAAGGATCCTGATGGACTATGGTATTCGATGGGGCTTCCAACGCTTTAGGTAATGGAATTGGTGTTGTAATCATCTTCCCTGAAGGTTGCCACACTCCTTTCACTTCCAGACTGTGCTTTGATTGTGAAAACAATATGGCTGAGTATGAAGCATGCATTTTGGGTCAGAAGGATGCTATTGATTTGAGGATCAAGCATTTGAATGTGTTTGGAGATTCCGCTCTGGTGATTAGCAAAGTAAAGGGAGATTGGGACACTAAACACCCTAATCTCATTCCTTACAAGGAGCTTGTACCATGAGTTGAAGAGATACCTTGAAGAACAAGAGGATCCCGAAGGAGCTTCCATCAATGACAGAAAGTTCTTACAAAGATTTTCAGCCAAATTCTTCCTAAGTAATTAAATCTTGTACAAACGCAACCATGACTCTACTCTACACCGATGTGTGGACAAGAAGGAGGCAGAGGAGATTATGGAATACATGCACGATGGTCTCTTTGGGACTCACTCAAGCGGACATACCATGGCCAAAAAGATCTTCAGAGCTGGCTACATTGGTCAACAATGGAGATTGATTGCCATCAACACTCTAGGACTTGCCACAAATGCCAAATCTATGCTGACAAAGTCCATGTGCCTCATATCCCTCTAAACATCATGACCGCTCCGTGGCCATTTGCAATGTGGGTAATTGACATGATTAGAGAAATCAAGCCCACCGCTTCCAATGGACATTGCTTCATTCTGGTCGCTATTGATTATTTCACCAAATGGGTCGAAGCCGCCTCATTTGCCTAAGTTACCAAGAACGTGGTAGCCATATTCATCAAACATAACCTCATATGCCGCTATGGTATCCTCGAAAGGATCATCACCAACAATGGGACTAACCTCAACAATGCTATGATTACCGAGCTTTGCACTCAGTTCAAAATCAAGCATCATAATTCTTCTACATATAGACCTAAAATGAATGGCGCAGTGGAAGCGACCAACAAAAACATTAAGAAGATTGTGCAAAAGATAGTAGTAACCTACACGGATTGGCATAAAATGTTATCTTTTGCTCTTCTAGGCTACCGTACTTCAGCTAGGACATCAACTGGGGTAACTCCCTTTTCTTTGTTCTATGGCATGGAAGTCGTTCTACCAGTGGAAGTTCAGATTCCCTTGTTAAGGATTATGAATGAAGCAGGTCTAGGAAAAGACGAGTGGACTCAAACAAGATTAGATAAGCTGAACTAGATTGATGAAAAGTGACTGGCTGATGTTTGTCATAGTCAAACGTACCAAAAACGTATGATCAAGGCTTTCAACAAAAAGATCAAGCCCCGAGTATATCAAGCTGGTGACTTTGTGATAAAGCGCGTCATTCTTCCACAAGGCAACCCTAGAGGAAAATGGACTCCCACCTACGAAGGGCCATTTGTTGTCAAGAGAGTTTTCTCTAGCGGCGCCATGATGCTGACTACCATGGATGGTGAAGACTTCCCATATCCTGTGAACGCAGACATAGTTAAAAATACTACGCATAAGAGACCCACTAGGTTGACACACCTAGGCAAAATAAGGGCATCCTGGCAAACCAAAAGGTTTGGGCAAAAATTAGGGATATATGCAAAAGATTATACACCGGACAAGTTGAAAACCCGAAAGGGAGACTTGGGCAAAAATGGGTATCCTGATGGGCTAAAAACCCGAAAGGGCGGTCCAGGCAAAAGTTAAGGATTGAAAGCGTATGACTATGTCCCGTGGAATCACCGAAGTCGGCTTTATTACCAAGGTCCAAGTTAAAATGATACAAGATCAACCCAATCAACTTCTATCAACGGCAAGGGGCATTCGAAGACATTGGGGCAATAGTAGAGTTGGAATATAATGAGATCATTTCCACATGGCTATTTGTTTTTGTTTTAAAAAAATTTGTTTTCCTTTCAAAGATTTTCTCTTACTAGGATCTCAGTCTCTTTGTACAAAAAACACCTATTCATGGGAAAAATATCAATACAAATATAGTTTGAAGTGTAAACTTTCTATTTTTGTTTTGAATGCAAAAATGTCAAATGACTAAATTTGAATGAACATATGCATATGAACATGATTAAAACTAATTTGCACATGTGTCCCGCTAAGCAACAAGCATCTTTTTAATGTATATGGAATATCCTAACATAGTTATTTCATTATAATCATCTCTATAAAGATGGCTACAATAAACCAATCCTCAATAGAGTTACCCAAAAAGTCTATTTGCATAGGCTGATCTCCAACCAGAGTCTCAATCTCTTGACAACTCTCTCCCAGCTAAGTTGATCCTACAAAAAGAAGTCTTGTGGATCTCTTCCTCAAAGAACTCACCTCGTCAGCAGTTCGTCAAGTATTCACCAACAGGGTTTATTTTTCCAACATACAATATACAACAATCAATGAACAACAAAATTCCCCCGGCATAGTCTATCCTCCCCAACTGAGTCTGTATTCCTCGGCTGAGTCTATCCTCTCCAGCTTGAGTTTTCCTTTCAGACTATTACAAGTCAGAGGGCCACAACCCATAATCCCTAGTAAAGTCGTCAACAAAACCTTTACTATATCCACAACATACTATGAAGCATGGACCTGATCAGGTGTTAGTCTAACTTTCAAGCTACTATGAAGCCTGGACCCGACCAAATAATAGTCAACTTCTCAAGTCACTATAGACCCTGGACCCGACCAGATAATAGTTAACTTCTTAAGACGCTATGAAACCTGGACCCGACCAGATAATAGTTTAGCTCTTCGAGATATAGAAGAACGTGGACTCAACCAGACTAGGGTTTAACTTCTTTTCGCCAGTAGAGTTTGCCTCAACCCCAACAAATTACTGAGAAGCCTGGATCCGACCAGATATCAGTTCTCAATTTCATCTTTTCAAGTAAGTTATTGTAAATCCTGGATCCGAGCAGATAGCAATTCCCTTCAGAAGTTTGTTGTGAAACCTGGAATCCGACCAGATAACAACTAAGTTCCAAGCAAGTAACTGTAAAGCCTGGACCTGACCAGATATTAGTTCAAACCTATCTCTTTAAACATGTTTATTGTGAAGCCTGGACCCGACCAGATAGAAATTAACTTCATCCACCTTAAAATCTGTGAAGCATGGATCCGACTAGATATCAGTTCAATTTCGTCTATTCAAGCAAGTTATGGTGAAGCCTGGAGTCCGACCAGATAACAACTAGATACAATCCCCAACAAGACACTATGAAGCCTGGACCCGACCAGATAATAGTATAAATTTTCAAAAACCATGAAGCCTGGACCCGACCAGATAGTAGTTACCACTTCAAGAAATCTGCAAAGCCTGGATCCGACCAGATAACAGTTCAATTTCAAGAAATTTTCTACAAAGCCTGGAATCCGACCAGATAACAGTTAATTTATTCTTCCCCAGTAAGTTATTGTGAAACCTGGAATCCGACCAGATAGTAGTTGACTTCCTCATCCTCAAAAAATTATTGTGAAGCCTGGACCCGACCAGATAGCAGTTGACTTCCTCATCCTCAACAAATTATTGTGAAGCCTGGACCCAACCAGATAACAGTTAACATTCAAGAGATAATCCCTGGCGGAAGCATCCTTTTAACAAAGTTTGAAGATATGTATATTCTTCATCCCCAACAACGATCCGAGATTCAACTTCCCAGAATTCCTCAGCAGTAGTCAGGGATTTATTTTCCCAAATGAATATGCATCCCATACATACATCATAGCATATACATACAATACGCATTTAACATTATCTCATTCACCATGTGAACATCATGCATACATATGCATTTAACTAACCCTTTTTCACAGGTAAAACATCAAGTCTTAGTATAAATCGATCAAAGATTTGTGATGATACTTCTTCCAGTGTTTACCATCATTCCTCCAAATGGAATCTATAAGCCCATTCCCAATACATCTTCGAGTGCAAATTTCTGGGCACTCTAGTGTTCAATCATCTTCCACCTTCAAGTCACGAATGACAGATCCGCCAATCTAACTCTTCAAGTTTAAGAAGACTGAACAGGGGTAGCTGTTGTACCCCAAAATTTTCCCTCTCATTTCTCAAGTAATCTCTCACATGATCTCCATTGATTCAAGACTACACAAGGTTTGATCAGCTCAAGGCACCTCCTCAAGCACTGCTGACTCAAATTAGGGTTTGGGTTTGCATAAGGACAAATGGACTTTTAATGACCCATATGAATTTCATGGGTCATTTTTTACCCTCAAGATTTCTCATGTCAAGTTTCAAGTCTTGAATCACATTTTTGCTCAGTCAATTGATCAGTTGACCTAAAATCAATTGTATTGGGGAAAAAGTCAACTATGGTCAATTTACAGTCAAACTTCATAATTTTTATCCATATCAACATAATGAACTCATATATGTCAATTGATCAAGGTTGGATCACAATTCCTCAAGAAATTTGATCAAATCATCAAAAGGGCAAAATGGTCAAAATTAGGGTTTTGACTAGGAAGGTTCAATTTCTGATTTTTGACCTAATAAATGACTTATTGGTTTAAGACATGATCTCAAGGATTCAAATTATTCATTTTGACATAATGGCATGGCTCAAAAAAATTCTCAAGTTCAATTGATTGATAGTGGAATTTTAGTCAACAGATGAAAAGTCAATTGTACACTGAAAAGTCAAACTTTGACTTTTTAGTCAATATCAAGTTTCAAAGATTACAATTCATCAATACATGTCAAAATATGAAACTTGTTCATCAAGACATGCCAAAATATAAAACTTGTTCATCAAGAAATCAAAAGTCAAGATTTCATTTTGAAAAGTCAAAATTTCCAAGACTTAGAATTTTTCTAAGTGTTGAAAATTCATGATTTTTTCATAACTTTGTACCAAATTTTCACCATGATGCATGATTATTCAAAGGAAACTTCCAACATGAAAGTTGTAGATCTCAATGAGATATAAAATATTGTAGGGTATAACTTTTCCTAAAAATGCTTAGATTTAAAGTTATGATTTTCTGAAGACATGTTCATGAAACTTGAGGACTTAGAGAAATTTTGCCCTAGTTTAGGCAGGATTTTGACCTAACTTCATGGAAATTTTTCACCTAGTTCCAATTTGAATCTTCAAAAATGTCTAACATAAAGGTTTTTATCGGATGTTACAATCTTTCCAAAATGTCCAAGAACTCATTGAGATCATACTTGAGCTAAGGGAATCGAAGGCAAGAAGTTAGGGTTTCAAACTTGAATTACAAGCCATTTATTGATGAACACATAATCCAATCTCAATGATAGGCTGCATAATCTTGCTTTGCAGGACTTCTAACTTGTGTATATATCCATCATTAATGGATTACACAAAAATTTGAGCTATAATCCAAGTGGTTTAAGCATTGTCCAATTTAATTTTCCATTTTGGGAAGAAAGTTAACAATGCCATTCTTGAAAACCAAGCTTTATGCACAAAGTCAATTCTTGAGCCTCTCACTTGTTCCCTCTAATCACACTCCATCTACAAAGTCATAAGCAAGTTTGTTTAAAGCATAACCACTCTATAATAGCAAGTACAAAGGCATTGAAACTTGATTTCTCAAGAAAATCACATGTTGAGCTTAAACATGTGATTTTGAATTCTGATCAACTACAACTCTCAAAAGTTGTTGCTTATAAATTGAGGACCTATTTGCAAGTTAACACATGAGCTTAAGCATCCTGAGACTCTCTCAAACTCCGTCAAATCAGAACTTGCATCAAAACTCCATTTATGTGCACATTCTGACTTTGAACTTGTAACTCACAATTCCCTCGTGCGTTTTCCTTCCTAATTAATCACAAAGCTCCTATACATCAAATATAGTCCATCCTTGGCCCTGTTTCATAACTGTAACTCGATCTCCATAATCCTCCATAACCAAAAACAGAGCTCTACAAGTTAACTTCTCCAAGCCATTTTAGCCATCCATTGCTCAAGCTAATCATTGCATTAGCTTCCTGGGAACTTTAGGAGCTAACCTGATCATTGCAGCACCTTGAATCAAGCTCATTTTCATTTCATGATTTCCAGTTTTGAGGTATCTTTTCTGAACATGTATCTTTTCATTGAGGCATTGTTAAGCTTGCATTTGTAAAGATAAAATGTAGATATCATTGCCCTGAAACTATACATGTCCATAGATTTCATTTATATTGATTGAGATTAAATAATTTTAGGTTTGAATCTCTGAAAAAAGTTAGGTCAGAATTTGGTACTTTTATAAATTCTCATTCATCTTTGATTTATAGCTTATGATATTTATATGGTTGGATTTGTATGGAAAACTGGAGCAACTTTCATGTTTGCATCTTTCATTTTTGTTGAGAAATGAGCAAGTTACAGGAACCATGGTTGGAAGTTGAAGATGAAGTCATTTTCAGGACTTAACTTATGTTATGTATTTATCATTTCACTTATGTTAACGGATGTACAGCCACCCCAATGGCAAAGGTAGCGCACCTGTATAGTGAGGGTTATGGGTTCAAGTCTCAACCCTACCTTTTGTTTTAATTTCCAACATTTTTCTTTCCTTTTTGTTTCAAACAGCCAGCGCCTAGGCCCTAAGTCAGTGGGCCTTACCTTTTTTACTTTTCTTGACCCCCCTGCTCACTTTCACACACTTGGCACAAATATTTTTCTTTTATCAATTTAATTCATTTTATTTTCTTTTTCTCATTTTATTTTTTTCATTTTACTTTATTATTATTTATTATTATTATTATTATTATTATTATTATTATTCTTGTTAATAAAAAATTCAAAAATATTTTTATTTATTATTTTCACACTTATTTATTTAATTTTCTTTATAAAGACAAAAGACAAAAACATTTTTTAACAAATTAATTTATATTTTATTAATAAATAAATAATTATATTTAGGTTTAACTATTTATCTTTTTTTTATTTAAAATTAATTTAGAACTTAAGTTTCTTTTAGTTAATTAATTTTCATATTATTTTTATTAACTTAAAACCTTTCATATAAAAAACCCTAAAAAATGTTTCAAACTTAATTTCTTTTCTTAATTAGTTTAGGTTTAATTTTATTTAATTTTAATTAATCATATTCTTTATTAGGTCAAAACTAAACCCTTTTATTAAAAACCAAACAAAAATCATGTCTTTTCCATTTATCTTCTTGTACATTATATTTTCAATTTTTGTACATTATTCAATATGGTTGTAATAGATAATTAGGTTTAATTTTCTTGCAATTCCCATTTGTAAATTTGTATACCCCTTCCCCTAATGATGTAATAGCGTAGTAATTTTACTTTTCGTAATTTATCGCTTTCATATAAATGTTAGTAATTAGGGTTTGTACGGAAAGATAAAATCAACATCAGCAAACCCTAATTTAAGATAACAGATGCATGTAAATCAAACACACTTGCACACTTGCACCCCTAGGGTTAACTCCACTTTGTTGCCTTACAAAAATGGCCATGTTATGCATGTGGGGTATCTTAGAAAAAACAATAAAAAAAATACAAGATCATAGTCCCTCGATGACGCTATAAATGTTTCCTTTTAAAATGATCTTAGTCCCTCAAAGTGAAATGCTAAGATATCTCACAACATTGCTATCATGACTATACAGTGACCCACGCCCGTCCCTTTACATCAAAAGAGAAATGCTAAGATATCTCACAACATTGTTTTGATTAGATAGATTGTTCCTAGTTGCTTGCTCATTTTCAAAACAAACATCCTTGCTAATTTTCAAAACAAACTGTTGTACCCCAAAATTTTCCCTCCCTTATTTCTCAAAACATTTCAAGTGAGATCTTCAAATTGCTCAAGGAAGTCCAAGGGTTCCCTAGACAAACCCTCTCCTAAGACAGTCTACCTCAAATTAGGGTTTCATGTTGCATCAAGACACTTGAGTCCAAGGGATCCAAAATGCTCACCATTGTCCTAATATGTTCTGAACATCATCCATGTCAAGTTCCAAGCCTTACAGAAGAATTTTGCTCAGTCAATTGCTCAAAGGACTGAAAATCAACTGTGTTAGGGAAAAAGTCAACTGTGTCCTACATGCAGTCATACTTTAAGATTTCTGGTCAGCCTTATCATTTTGAAGTATTATTCATCATTTGATCAAGGGTTGATCATGATTCATCAAGGATTGCTCACAATTCATCAAAACCCAAAAGTTGCTAAATTAGGGTTTTGCAGGAAAAGTCAACTCAACTTTGACCAAGCATAAATTTATCATACTTTATCAAGAATGACCCATCCAAAGCTAATTTGGAATAGGATTCAATGTCCCACAATTCATTTTCAGCTCCCAAGTTTAAAATATGCACTCAGAAGAAGTTATGAATTTGGACATTATAGGTCATTTGGAAAAGTCAACAAAAACACCTTTTCTGTCAAAGCTTCATACATGAACATGGAAGACTCAATTGAGATGAGACCAAAAGGGTTGTTTAGCGGACATCTTGAGATTTCTAAAAAGTCCAAGAACACATCTCTAGGGTCAAAATTGAGGAAGCTATGCATTGGTGAGGTTGACCTTTTTTGCAAAATTGCCAAAAGTCAAAAGTGCCTCAAATTGCATTTTTGTCAAATGGGCCCAACTTTTTGTACTTTTATTGACTTTATAACATGGTCCACGACCCATGATCCTTCCCACTTGCCTTTATTTTATTTTTTCCATTTATTTTGATTTTTATTTCAATTAAATCAAATTAAATCAAAATAAAATCATGGAAATATCAAAATCATTTAAACCTTGAGATTTTGTGCATATTTCAGGTCTTTTATAAAGCTAGAAATGAAATCAAATCGTGCAAGGCCTGTTTATACACAAAAAGATTGGTTTTTGGCTTATTTTGGAAAGATTTGCATGAGAATCAAATCTTGATCAATGACCATAATTGAAAAAGATTTAGAGCAAACTTGTAAACCTAATTCACTCAAGGACATATATAGAACGTTTGTAGACCAAATGCACAAGGGTTGGAGGCGTGAGAAGCTGAGAAGAAACTTGCAAAAATTCAAGAAAAGTGACAATCGGATTTCATAATTCCAGGCTCTTTCAAGCCATTCCAAGCGCTCCTTTCACTTGCTGGGAATTAAAGGAGTCTATACCAATCAATAGCAAGCATTTTAGTGCACCAAAACTCACTGTAAGTGTCTCACGACATTGGAACTTTCTTGAAATTCAATCTCACAATTCTGGCATTTGTAGCATGAATACTTTTCATATTCTCGTTCAGTGAAACATTTGCAAGCTATTGGTAATGATTAATTGCATTTTTTCTAACCATACAGACATATGCCATTGTTAGGTTTTCTTGGTTCGTTTTAGGGTTTTCTTATGCAAGTGAAATTGGCCGAAAAGAGAGGTACCATGATGTTCACAAGGCCAAGACAAATTGGTCTGTAGCATTAGATTTCATTTATGGTGCGTGTATGGGATTTTGGAAAGTCACAGGGGATATAGCTACAGACATTTGTTTGTAGGTAAAAGCCTTGGACTTTTACCAACGGAGAGAGGAAGAAGAAAGGAGAAGTGGTAGACCCTGATTCATCCATTCAAAAATTCGCGCGTTTAATATATATATTTGCTTGTTTCCAATATATTGTTTATTTGATATTTCATATACAAACAAGCGCGCTAGCAGAGGTTGTAAGGTGGTGTGTGGAAAAAGCCATAGGGACTGGGTTCGAATCCCAGGTCCCCCATATTATTTCATAATTTTATCACTTGGATGATCAGGCACATGTACAGGCGCGAGGACTACCATATTCCATCATCTTTCAGCCATCAGATTGCCTACAAGCTGGATCAAAAGGCCATCATTAGAAAGTCCATGATGCATCCTGGTCAACCTGCAACATTGAATTAGAAAAGTCAAACGTGGACAAAGGCTTTTGGGCTTGAAAAATCAGATTGGCAGCCCCTAAATTGCTATTATACCAGGCCTAATTCTTTCTTTTTCTTTTTATATTTTCTTTTATTTATTTTATTTAATTTATTTTCTCACAAAATGAATTTCTTTTTATCAAAAAAAATCTTATAAAATCAATTTCATCAAATTTAGGTTTTATATATTTTGTCAAAATTAATTTAATTAGTTTTAATTTAATTTTAGGATAACTTTAATCATTTTGTAAACAAATTAAAACAAATTAGAAAATTAGGTTTTACTTGATTTAATTTTTATTTTATTTTCTCAAAATAACAAAATATAAAAATAGGTCAAAATTAATTATTTTTCTTACTTTTAATTAATTAGTAATTAAGTTTGCATTTATTCATTAAAACCTTATTTTCTTAAAATAATCAAAAACATCAAAAATAATTTTTCTTTTAATTAGGTTAGACGGGTTCAAAACCCTAATTCTTTTCTCGTTCTCGATTCATCGCGTGTTTATTTATTTTTTGCAATATTGATGTAACTGCTTATGGGATGTAATAGTTTAATTAGGCTTTTTCGCTTATTTATCGTTTTTTACGGGTTTTTGGCTATGTAATTATTTCCCCTCCCTGAAGCCTTGTAATAGCGTAGCTTTATTTTCCGCATTTTAATTTTCGCAAATATTAACTGTTAGATGTATGATAATAGGATTGCATGACAAGAATGTATGTTAATTTTAAAATGGTTAGCAAACCCTAAATTTGCAAAGATAATAACTTGAAATCAAATCACTCGCACATGCGCACTCCTAGGGTATACTCTCACTTCAGTTGCCTTCGGTAAACAATCATTAAGTATAGGGTGTCTTAGTGGTTGCTCTCTTGTCTAAACAAAGATCAAACGTCCCGTTCGGAAATGTTGCCTCGGAAAGGTTGCCTCAGAAATGTTGCCTCGAATATGATCTTAAGACATTAGGGTTATTACTAAGGCATCCTAACATTGCTTTAGTGGTCGTACGTCCCTTTCGAATTGACCCTTACAACTCTAACGACGGAGCTACCTACTGTTGGCTCCTAAATTCGACACCCTTGTTTTTCATTAATATAGACCATTAATCATGAGGAATGGTTTCGACCAGCTGATCCTGTCGAATGCTCATCAGAAGGTGGCAAGGTACTTAGAGAATTTCTTTTAAGTAGGAATCTTGTTGCCTTCGACGTCGAAGGAGCTTCTCGACAAAGGTATTTGATGCTCATAGTGGAACGGTTTGAGATTCGAATGTTTGGAGGGAAAACGGTTCCCAGCAATTACCAAGTGCAACGTGCCAAGATCAGGAGCGTCGAATGCTGTGAGCATGCCAAGTGGTGTCATCTCGAAGCAGCGTAACTGCCCAACGGTTACTTGAGATGTGTTTAGTATAAATACTAGTTGTTCACGTAGTTTTCGCGTGTGTTCATCATTATATACAAGTCACTCATCTAGATTCAAGTACCCAGTGTGAGCGAAAGAATTGTTGAGAATGTATGTGTGAAACACCATTTAAATTAATCAAAGTCTTTTATATTCCAGCACTTTATTGCCTTTTCATTTACCCTTCTCTGTCGAAGCCTTTATTTAACGCTTTCATTTATTCTATCAAGCTTTTCTTCATGCAATTTACATAAAGTGTCTCTACTTTACTGGCATTAACCATCATTAGACTTAGTCAAACCCCAAAAAATCAACCATGTCTTAGGATCAATCTGATCGATCCTGCGAGTCACCAAATAAGTAACCTTTTGGAGGATCAGCGGTTGTTTACCAATTTCCACGGTAAACAAATTGGCACACCTGGTGGGACTTTGTGTTGATTTTTAAGGTTAACCGTATCTATATAGAATATCATCTTTTTCGAGAAGTATTGCATGTTATTGAGAAGTGGTAGAATATACACTAACGATACCAATACTACGAGAAGAAGAGAAGCGATGGCGAATCCGCCAAACAATAGCGAAATCCCACAAACAAATGTGGGAACAACGGTTATCCCAACCGTAAGTGAAACGCTAACCGCTGGTTCAACACCAGCAGTAACGGTCACACAAACGGGGCCATTGCCTCCGTTCACTGGCCCCAAAATGCCTTTGGGAACTCCCCCACCAAGGGGAAATCTAGGAACTAGGCCTTATGTTCCCCCAGGATTTTCGACAGGTGGTCTAAATCGAGAACCACCCTATGGCATGCCAACTTCTGAATTGGCTAGCCTGACGAACGCTGCGTCCACTTTTTCAGACCCTTTAGTGAGCGCCTCTTCGCCACTCCAAGGTTCCGGAGTTGGTATGGCGAACATGAGTAGGACCCAACTCTTAGGAGGAACGTCCCAAGTAGCGCATGGCCTTACGAATGCCTCGACAGCAGTCTTGAGGCAGCAAATCGACGAAAGCAACCACAATATGGTTCAAATGTTGGCACAAACTTTAAGTACAGTGCTGAATCCTCTAATACAAAATACCACCCAGTCGAATCAGCAGATGACAGCGCAAATGGTGCGTCTGGCCGATTTCTTTGGAGTACCCCCACCTATTCGACAGCCCCAAAGGGCGCAAATAAGGGGAAACCAAGGTATACTTCTAGAGGAAGAAACCACTATTAACCAAGTCCAGCAGCCTGTCGAAGAAAACCTTAGGACGCGATTGGAACAACCCGGGGTCGAAGAACCTAGGGTCATAACCCCGGAAGTGAGGATAGTCAACAGAAACCAAAATGCTGACGAAATAGTTCAGCACATCCAATACCAGAATATGGGTTTGGAAAATAACCTGACGGCCATGATCGAAAGAATCATGACGCAAAATAGGATGAATACGGGCTTCCGTAGGCCCAACTTTACATCCCCACTATCAGAATATGTGTTACAAACAGACTTACCTCCTAGATGTAAAGTCCCTAAGTTCACTAAATTTTCAGGGGACACGACAGAATCTACTGTCGAACATGTGGCGAGATACTTGATCGAAGCAGGAGATATTTCAAACAACGAAAACCTGAGGATTAAGTATTTCCCAAGTTCCCTAACAAAGAACGCGTTTACTTGGTTCACAACTCTTCCCCCCAATTGGATCCACCATTGGACCCAGTTGGAGAGATTGTTCCATGAGCAATTCTACATGGGACAAACCAAGATAAGCCTGAAAGAATTGGCCAGTGTAAAGAGGCGATTCACTGAACCTATAGACGAATATCTAAATAGGTTTAGGTTGCACAAAGCAATATGCTTTACGCAAGTTCCAGAACATGAGTTAGTCGAAATAGCCGCAGGAGGCTTAGATTATTCCATTAGGAAGAAATTAGACACTCAATACCTGAGAGACATGGCCCAATTGGCTGATAGGGTTCGACATGTAGAACGCCTTAAAGCTGAAAAAGCCAAGGCGACAAAATCTCATAAAAGAGAAAGGATAGCATATGTCGAAATGGATGATGAAGATCCAGAAACCTTCAACGAAACTATAACCGTCGAAGAAAGCGAGGTCGATTTAGCGGAGCTAAAACAAGGGCCACCATACTCTTGCAAACTGCTAGTCCCCTCAAGTGGGAAAAATCCCACTGGTCCGGAAAGGGCCAACGATAGGTTCCCCAAAAAGACTTACAGTTTTGATATTACAAAATGCGATGAAATTTTTGACTTACTTGTAAAAGATGGCCAAATGATAGTGCCCCCAGGGGTAAAAGTGCCTCCTCTTGATCAAAGAAAGAAAAGAGGCTTTTGTAAATATCATAATTTTCTGGGCCATAAAACATCTCAATGTTTTCTTTTCAGGAATCTCGTGCAAGATGCTATCGAAGAAGGGAGGTTGAAATTTGCTGATAAGACCCCCATGACTGTGGACTCTAACCCTTTGCAGGATGAAGCCCATTATGCTGAACCTTCAGAGGTGAATGTGATCGAGGCGTCCAGAAGCCAGGTGAAGAGGCCAGGAATAACCATGGTCGAAGTCACCAAGGATCATGTCAACATGCCAATCTTTGGCAGTTTTTCTGGGATTCTTTCTAGAAAAACAATTGAAGCAGTCCAAAAAGCTGTTGAAAGCCCAAAACTGGAGACAGTTGGAGCCCCAAAATCTGGAGCAAAACCCAGTTCCTACTTGGCTGCAGTCCAAGGCCAAACAAAGGACCTGGAGGCTTAGATGAAGCAAATGAATCTTGTCACCAAAGACACCATGAATGTCAACATGGTCGAAATCTCTGAATCAAAAGCATCAGAGGAGGCCACTAGGCAAGAGCAGGCTAACAAAACGGCTTTCCCTCGAGAAAACGAAAATCTGGCAGATTTCCTGCAAAGATGCCAGAAGAAGAAGTCAGAAGTGATGCTGTGTCCTCGATGTAATTCGAGTTTCGACAAAAAAGCTGCTGAACACATCCAAGGTGTAAGAGCAGCAAACAGAAGAGGGGAAAGTGTTGATATTCGACATGACCCCAGAAGAACCTACCAAAAGGGTTCAAATCAAGAGAAGAGGCCACTGACTTTCAGGCCTCCAACCAATGTGCCAGTTGATACGTGGTATAAAACATCAGGTCGAAAGAGACCGAGCGAGGAAAGGTGGCACTCCTTCGAAGTGCCAAGAGGTTCATCTTTGACATACAAGAAAGAACCTCAGGTTGTCGCCTCTAAAGTGACCCAGGTATCAAGTAACTACAAGGGAAAGAATCCCATGTCTCGATCCCAATGGAGAAGATACCAGAGGCGGCGAAAGGCTGAGAGGGAAGCTACAAATGAACCAAAGCCAGAATCAAGTTCAAATGTCCCTCAGAGAAAGCAGAGAAAGCCTCTGGAAAGACAACCAGTGACCAATAGACTAGTCTGGCCTAATCAGGGCGAAGTTGATGACGAAAATGGCTCTGAGTCTGATGACACCCTAGATATCATGGTAAACATAGTCTCAGTTTTGCCAAGAGAGTTCAACCGCCAGGTGGAGGTCGAATTGAACGATTGGGAAGTCGAACAAGAAATGGCCAAGCATAGGCCAGTATGCTACTTCGTCATGGATAATGGCGCTACTGAAGAGCAAAATGGTTTCTTCGAACCTCCTACAGAGGCGATGAAAAATCACCTCAAGCCTTTATTCATAAGGGCAAAACTCGAGGAAACCACCGTAAATAAGATCTTGGTGGACTATGGGGCAACCATCAACATCATCCCTCACTTTATGCTAAGAAAAATAGGCAAGAGCGATTAAAACATCAAGCCTCACAACATGGTCCTGTCGAATTATGAAGGCGGAATAGGGACCACTATGGGTGTGATCCAACTAGACATCAAAGTGGGATCCATCCTTCGACCAACTATGTTTATGGTCATATCGGCCAAACCAAATTATAATCTTTTGTTGGGCCGAGAATGGATACATGGTGTTGGAGCAGTACCATCATCAATGCACCAAAGGTTGATACTATGGCGTCCTGATGGAATGGTCGAAAATATAGAAGCGGATCAGAGCTATTACTTGGGCGAAGTAAATCACCTAGGGAGAGCAGACTTCGACAAAAATTTGGCTCACATTGGGCCATGCCCAGCACCTGACTTCGACTTGGCGCCAGCGCCAAATGCTTTTTGTTCCTTGTACCTGCACCCTGAGCATGGTTTTCAATGGGACAGAGAAGACTTGTCCCACATTGATTTCAGTGAGCTAACTGACATCCAGCCAACTGGTTGGGGAAGCGAATCCAGTGACAATGACTGAGTCGCAATCACTGCAGCGAATTTCGGCTTATGTAGCCGAAATAAGGATGATAACGGCTCTTGAAGCCGAAGTAAAATATATGGCCACACAGGCCAATGATCAAGAGTTACCTTCTGCAGGTCCTGGAAAGGATTTCGACCCAGAACCTCCTGATATCATGCCAGAAGAAATGCAGGAACAAAGGCTCGACGCCATCTACGACGATGAGCCTTTGGGATTCGAAAAGGACCCCTTAGCGAACAACATCAAAATGTTAGCGCAAGATCCTTTAGAAGAAATCAACTTGGGCGAAGGTTTAGAGAAAAGGCCAACTTACATTAGCGCAAAAATAGACCCAGAACTCAGGTTGGAAGTGATCCATTTGTTAAAGGAGTTCAAGGACTGCTTTGCATGGGATTACGACGAGATGCCTGGTCTCGACAGAAGATTGGTAGAACTTCAGTTGCCAACCAAACCTGGGAAGAAGCCAGTCAAGCAAAGTCCAAGACGCTTCGCTCCAAAAATACTGTCGAAGATCAAAACAGAAGTCGAAAGACTGCTGAAGTGCAAATTCATACGAGCTATGAGGTATGTCGAGTGGATTGCAAACATTGTGCCAGTGATTAAGAAAAATGGCACGTTGAGGGTATGCATAGATTTTAGAGACTTGAATGCTGCCACACCCAAAGATGAATATCCTATGCCTGTGGCGGAAATGCTAGTCGATTCTGCCGCTGGCCATGAGTACCTGAGCATGCTCGATGGTTATTCAGGATATAATCAAATTTTCATTGCCGAAGAAGATGTGTCAAAAACAACTTTTCGATGCCCCGGGGCTTTAGGCACTTACGAGTGGGTAGTGATGCCTTTTGGCCTAAAGAACGCTGGGGAAACATATCAGCAAGCGATGAACTCTATCTTCCATGATTTTATTAACACTTTTATGCAAGTATATATTGATGATATCGTTGTAAAATCTTTTTCCAGGAAGAACCATATAGACCACCTTCGACAATCATTTGAAAGAATGAGAGAACATGGTCTGAAAATGAACCCTTTGAAGTGTGCGTTCTGTGTAAAAGCTGGAGATTTCTTGGGCTTCATCGTCCACAAGAAAGGAATCGAAATCAACCAGAACAAGACGAAGGCAATCTTGGAAGCGAAAGCGCCAGCGAACAAAAAGGAACTGCAATCTCTGCTGGGTAAGATAAATTTCTTAAGGAGATTCATATCTAACCTAAGCGGAAAAGCTCAAGCCTTCTCACCCTTACTTCGATTGAATAAGGAAAGATTTGAATGGGGGCAAGAGCAACAAGAAGCCTTCGACAAAATCAAAGGATATCTCACCAAGCCACCTATTTTGGTGCCTCCTTGCAGCAACAGAAGTATGAGATTGTACATAGCTGCATCCGACAAAACTCTGGGAAGCATGTTAGCCCAGGAAGATGAAAATGGAGTTGAAAGACCCATTTACTATCTTAGTAGAGTTTTGAACGATGCAGAAACTAGATATAGCGAAGTTGAAAAATTATGTCTATGTCTTTATTTCTCTTGTACAAAGCTCAAACAATATATAAAACCAGTTGATGTGTATGTTTCGTCTCATTTTGATGTTTTTAAGTACATGTTGTCGAAACCCATCCTGCACAGCCGAATTGGCAAGTGGGCGCTAGCGTTAACTGAGTACTCATTGACCTTTATGCCTCTTAGGGCAGTGAAAGGGCAAGTGGTAGCAGACTTTATAGTCGACCACTCAATTCAGGTTGAGAATATAAATTATGTGGAGATAGAGCCTTGGAAATTCTACTTCGATGGTTCCAGCCATAAAGATGGAACAGGAGTAGGGGTCTTGATTATTTCTCCAGAAAAAATTCCAACAACATTCAAGTACAAGATATCAGGTACTTGTTCGAACAATGAGGCTGAGCACGAAGCTCTAATTACTGGCCTTGAGATATTGTTGGAATTGGGGGCAACTCGAGTCGAAATAATGGGAGACTCATAGTTAGTCATTAAGCAAGTCACAAAAGAATATAAGTGCATAAGAGAAAATCTTATTATGTACTTTGTGATAGCAAATCGTTTATTGAAAAAATTCGAAATGGTCAACATTCGACACATACCCAGATTGGAAAATCAAATAGCCAATGATTTGGCACAAATTACATCTGGGTACAAAATTTCAAAAAAACGAGATTACAAAGAGCAATCGAAGTCCGAGAAAAAATAAAAGCAACTAGTCTGTCACCAACAGATTTGAAATCGACAAGACTAGGGTATGCTGATCCAAGGAACTTCGAAGTATCGTTCATAGACAATTTGTCAGAGCAAGATTGGAGGAAACCCATTGTAGATTATCTACAAAATCCAGCAGCTTTGACAGAACGGAAAATAAAATATAGGGCGTTGAGTTACGTACTCATGGGTAATGAGTTATTTAAAAAGACGCCTGAAGGGGTATTGCTAAAGTGCTTAAGTGAAACTGAAGCATACATAGCCCTTTCGACTACGCACGCTGGAGCATGTAGGGCTCACCAAGTAGGCCATAAGATGAAATGGTTGTTGTTTCGACAAGGACTATACTGGCCCACCATCTTGAAAGATTATGTTGAGTTCGCGAAGGGTTGCCAGGAATGTCAAGTCTATACGGGCATCCAACATGTACCAGCAAGCGAACTTCACTCAATAGTGAAACCTTGGCCCTTTAGAGGATGGGCGTTGGACCTTATTGGAGAGATTCGACCAGCATCATCAAAGAGCCAGAAGTATATATTGGTAGGCATTGATTATTTCACTAAGTGGATCGAAGCTATTCCTTTAGTCAATGTAGACCAAGAAAATGTCATTGAATTTATTCAAAAGAACATTATCTTTAGATTTTGGAATCCCTGAAACTATAACGACTGATCAAGGATCAGTGTTCACCGGTCGAAAGATGCAGGAATTCGCTCAAGAAACAGGCTTTAGACTCCTAACATCAACACCTTATTATGCATAGGCAAATGGTCAAGTTGAAGCAGCGAATAAAATAGTGATTGGCCTAATAAAAAAGCATGTAGGAAAGAAGCCAAAAAAATTGGCATAAGACGTTAGACCAGATCTTGTGGGCCTGTCGAACGTCCCCAAAAGAAGCCATAGGTACAACACCATATCGGCTAACCTTCGGTCATGACGCAGTGCTGCCAGCGGAAATTTGTCTTCAATCAGTAAGGGTTCAGAGACATCATGATATCCCCTCTGAGGTTTATTGGGATATGATGTTAGACGAACTAGTAGATTTAGATGAAGAAAGATTACGCGCTCTCGACCTACTAAGAATTCAGAAGAAAATAGTGGAAGACTCTTACAATAAAAAAGTAAAACCTAAGGCATTCTCGCCTGGAGAATTAGTTTGGAAGGTGATCCTCCCCATGGATCGAAGGGATCGAAGCATGGGAAAATGGTCACCCAAATGGGAAGGACCGTTCAGGATTATCCAAATTTTTTCTGGTGGAGCTTATGAAGTCGAAGAGTTAGGTGAAGATAAAGGACTCTTGAGAGTAAACGGCAAATATTTGAAAAAATATAAACCTATGCTCCAAGAGATCAAAATAAATAGCAATTAATGACCAAATTAACCATAAAGAGCCAAAATGGAAAATTATATAAGAATTAGCCAAAATGGTTACATTGTCTTACAAATATTACAGTACATAG
Organism: Vicia faba; assembly: GCA_948472305.1. Lineage (NCBI taxonomy): Eukaryota > Viridiplantae > Streptophyta > Magnoliopsida > Fabales > Fabaceae > Vicia > Vicia faba. The sequence goes on along the minus strand of OX451735.1, from coordinate 626,515,436 downwards.
TTAATAAATGGCTGAGCAAATTAGAAAGGGATATAATCTTTAAGTCGAAGATACTTGGCCTGCTGCAACTCCAGCCTTTTGTTACACAAGGCATTCGCCTGAGAAAGTTTGGCAATCTGGTCATCAAAGGCTTGGGCCTTCTCAGCGAACTCTAGGCCTCGTGTAACTTTAGCTTGGCTCTCTGTGTCCGAAACAGTCGAGAGGAGCTCCTCTTTGCGCTTGGTGTTAGCATTTATCTTGGCCTCCAGCTCCTCGATCTGCGCCTTTATAGAGGCATTATCTCGATCTATGGCGTCAATTTCTTCCTGCTTGGATGTCTTCTGCTTCGACAACTCTGCAATTCGAGAAGTTGTTTCAGCTACTTCGGTCCAGGCAGAAGAACTCTTGCGATGTAGCGCTTCGAGCTGGCTGTTGAAGTCCCTCTGACGTCGATAGTCCGCAGAGACTTGGTCAACAATGGAGTATAACTACAAGATAAAGCTGGAAACCTCTGGAGACACAGCAAGCAAGTCGACTGCATTCAAAACAGCTCCCAGACAAGACGGAGCATTAGGATCCCCCTCCAAAGCCTTCATCAGATCCTTTTTGAAGAACTGAGCCTTGACCTTCATCAAAGCCTCATCAAGAGGAGAAGTCGAAGTGGACTTCCCCGATGCAGTAGAAGCATCATGACTAAGGTCAGATGAACTTCCCCTACTCTCAATGATGGCATTCAGGTAGCCAATGGGATCAGTTTGCTTCAAAAGGGCCAAGTCTTCTTTAGACTTGGGCTTTGTCGAGGTGGTAGCTCTTACAGCAGCGTTGGCTTGGGGTTGAAGTTGTTCAGTAGCGTTTGCATCGACATGACTCTCTTCGACCTGTAGTTCAGTAGTGCCAGCATCAACATGATCCCCTTCGTCATGTTTCTCCTCCGTCAGATCGACCACTTGAGTTTCCTTTGGTTGTTGTTCCTCTGCTTCGGCAATGGCTTCATCGTTCGCCAATTCCTCCTCGTGTTGCCTACTATGTTCAGCAGAGTCTTGTGTCTCTGAAGTTTTTGGTGCTGAACTTTCGGTGGTCTCTTGAAAATAGAAGAGGAAGAATCTTTTGGTTTAGAAAGATAGGCAATCGAACGTGAGCATCGACACCTAAGTTAAAAATGGTTGGAGGAACTACCTGTAGAGGAATTTCAGCCCCAGGGCTGGAATTATCACTTTCAACGGGTTTGCTGAGCAAGACGTTCAGCTCCTCCTCCGTGGGCTCTTCGATGATCACGGGAGGTGGCCTGGGTCTTCTCCCTGCAACCTTGATTCTGATCATAGGTCGAGGCTCAGGAGCAGGGGCATCTTTCTTCAGTTTTCACCGTTTAAGAGGAACAGGGGGAGATTCATCCTCGTCATCACTCGTAGATTCGACCGTTAGTGCATGTCGTTTCTTAGGTGCAGGTTCCTGAAAACCAAATGGAGTCGATTTAGAACGCCATATCGAAAATCAGGATGTTAAAACCAGAAGGAAATAATAAAAGTTTGGTTACCGGTGCTGAAGGTTTTGTAGAGGGACCTCCTCCCTGATGGCTTTCTGTGGTTTTCTTTGCTGCAGGCTTTCGAACAACTGAAAGAAGACGCGTTCACAAGTTATAATTAACAAGTTATAAGTCGAAATGGAAAGATAAATATAATTTGGAGAGTGAACGTACATTTCTTTATTTTGTCAAGGACCAGAACGAAGGACTTCTGGAGTTCGTCCACAAAATCTTTTTCATCGAAGAACTCTTCAGCATAATAAATCTTCCACCAGTCTTAAAAAGATGGTGAACAGAGGAAGTTGAGTTGATAGTCGAACAGTGAAAGTACTGTTCGACCGGCGTACCTGCCAATATGCTTGGTGGCAGCATCTTCAGTGTAATCATTGCAAAAATACAACATTGATTTCTCCCTAGGGAAAATGGGAGAAGGAAGTGATTGGATGATACCAAACTGTCGAGAGACCAAATTTGGCTGATAAGCGATCAGGCTCAGGTGATTCTTGGAACTCTTAAAGCGCAGTGGCATTATTCTGGGAGTGAGAAATGCTTCCCACAGTGTTGTGTGTTCTTCGAGATGAGGGTCACCTGATGACTTGGGATGGGGCCTGGTGAACCATTCTGGACCAAACTTTCGACGGGCGAAAGGAGCCATGGTCGAGGTGAATTCTTTCTTCCTGCAAACATCAAAACGAAGTTTGCAAAGGTCTGTTGGAGTTCCATCCCATCTTCAGTGGGAGTCAGTAAGGCTAGCCTGGTGCCTTCGATACGCCTTTTGGCTATCTCAGGAGCTTGTTCGTTTATCTGAGTCTTCTGAGGTAAGAAAGACTCAAAAGTGGCGTTTAGCCATAGTTGTAGTAGCCAGAAGGGTCCTGCAAGCAGCAAGCTGGCTCTATTTTCTATTACCTTTAACAGAGTCGCTCCACTACTTATCGACTCATACAGGTTCGCCAGTATTAATTCGGTCAAACAGATGTTTTGACCATGGTGAAGCTGGGTAGCAAGGGTGACCATTTTCTTCGTCACCTGTAGAGACTTCGTGCAGAACACGAAGCGTGACAGCCAAAGGGCTAGAAACGCAATGTGCTCCACGTCCGTCACATTAGTTGTCGACCTGTCATGATAGTGGTTGATGTAGGTGGTGTAAGTGGGTTTGGTAGCTGAAAACCCAATCTGGTCTTCAGACATTTCCTCTGGGTCAAAGTAATCCCCAGTTGGTCGAAGACCGGTGATGGCAGCCACGTCGAAGAGAGTGGGTGTTACCATTCCACAAGGCAGGTGGGAGGTGAAGTGAGTATAGTCCCAAAATAGCAAAGAGGCTATCAGCATTTCAGGGGAGTAGTTGAGACCAGTCTTCGACAGCATGACTAGGTCATAGATTCCCAGGTTCTTCCAAATCGAAGCCTGGATTTTTTCCATCTTATCGAGCCAAGCGCTGTAGTCTGGTGTGAGGCTAGGGCTAGACCTAAAAGCCCTAACCCCTCTGTTAAAGAAGCGAAGATCTATCTTTTCTTTTGCAGGATCCTCGTTGTCATCTGTAGCCTTTTTGGAGCACCCAACAGGCTTGAGTGCCTCAAGCATCGGGAAGAAGCTCTTGATCTTTGTTGAGTCAGCAATGCATGCAGATAAAGGGCCAGACATGGCGAAAAACTGGTTGGAGTATCCAACAGGGATCAACAGTTGAGAAGAATAAGCCTCACGCTCAGCAGTTCCCAAGGGTTCAGGAACCCTTCGCATGCCTTTGGAGTTAACTGTTGGAACAGTTGAGAAGATTTTTGGTTGGGCAGTTTTAGAAGGAATGTTAGAACTAGGAGCATTGGAAGAACGAGATCCTGAAGTCATTTTGGGTTAAGATGAAGGTGGATGAAGAACAGAGTGTTTGCAGAAGTTTATGTTCAATAATAAGGCTTGGATGAAGAATAGCGTGAAAAAGTCCCACGAGGGGCACCTAGCGCTATTTATAGTGATTGGAAAATCACAAAACTCGAGGTCATTTAATGTTTCAGACGATAGTGGGGCACGTGGCGCTCATTCGCTAACATAGTCGTTCTGCAGAACGGAAACGGTGCAGCGTGCATCCTCGATTTTGGGAAATTGTCATGATGACAATCTGTGAAAAGACATTGGGCACGCCAAATGCCTTACTGAAGTGACGTCTTAGGAACAGTTGGAATGATGGCTTTTTTGGGATTGTCAGTTGGTTGGTAGGAGACGAAAAGCGCACGGGTTAATCTGTGGCTAAGAATGAAGGACAGGTGTCGGACGGAATCTCAAAGAATGCCTTTTTCTTTTCAGCGTCGAAATAAGGCATTCTTGGGGGGAAATTTGTTGGCTCCTAAATTCGACACCCTTGTTTTTCATTAATATAGACCATTAATCATGAGGAATGGTTTCGACTAGCTGATCCTGTCGAATGCTCATCAGAAGGTGGCAAGGTACTTAGAGAATTTCTTTTAAGTAGGAATCTTGTTGCCTTCGACGTCGAACGAGCTTCTCGACAAAGGTATTTGATGCTCAGAGTGGAACAGTTTGAGATTCGAATGTTTGGAGGGAAAACAGTTCCCAGCAGTTACCAAGTGCAACGTGCCAAGATCAGGAGCGTCGAATGCTATGAGCATGCCAAGTGGTGTCATCTCGAAGCAGCGAAACTGCCCAATAGTTACTTGAGATGTGTTTAGTATAGATACTAGTTGTTCACGTAGTTTTCACATGTGTTCATCATTATATACAAGTCACTCATGTAGATTCAAGTACCCAGTGTGAGCGAAAGAATTGTTGAGAATGTATGTGTGAAACACCATTTAAATTAATCAAAGTCTTTTATATTCCAGCACTTTATTGCCTTTTCATTTACCCTTCTCTGTCGAAGCCTTTACTTAACGCTTTCATTTATTCTATCAAGCTTTTCTTCATGCAATTTACATTAAGTGTCTCTACTTTACTGGCATTAACCATCATTAGACTTAGTCAAACCCCAAAAAATCAACCATGTCTTAGGATCAATCTGATCGATCCTGTGAGTCACCAAATAAGTAACCTTTTGGAGGATCAGCGGTTGTTTACCAATTTCCACGGTAAACACCTACTCACTAATAGTGGGATAGAGTTGTCTAAAAAGGAAACAAGAACATAAACATTATTTTTTCGAGTAGGTAGATGTTAGTAGGTACTTGCTCAAAATCAAACTTTTCCACACTTACACACTTTTTCAAACAAAGTTTTCAAAAACACTCTGTAACACTCTTGAAGACAGAAGCAAGGGTTAAAACGAAGTATACAAAAACTTTTCAAAACACACAAACACGGAAGCAATTTTTAAAATGATGAGCAAGTACCTAAGAGCCCGTAGAAAACTACAGATAGAAAGGGTGCTAATACCTTCCCTTTCTATAATCTACCCCCCATACTCAAAATATCGAAAAAGGAATTTTTCTATGCTTTTGTCCTTTCCTGTTGGATAAAATAAAAGTCGGTGGCGACTCTTGCTTACCGCGACATTTTGCAAACACAAACGCAAAATGCAAACCAGCATTTTCCTAAAACAGTCTGGTTCTGCCACCGTATCACAAAACTGGCGACTTTGTTGGGGAAAAATAACTGGGGTATACCTTAGGATTAGTTCATCCTAAATTGCTTTTATTGTTTGATTTGATTGCTTTACTTTTGAGGGCTTTGTATTGGGAGTTACAATAGATCCTAACCCAGATCTGGGGAACACCTTTTAGGTAAGTAGCAATAAACTTGTAGGGAACTGTACGATGTAGACCGATACGGTTGAAGCAGTAGCTACGTTGATGTGACACATTGGTTGGTACCGGTATCCCTTGTGGAGAAACAAGGAGAATACGGGGCTGCTATGTTTGTCTTTAAGCATCAACTGACCTTAGAACCTATAATTGACCAACATGGCCATAGGAAGTAGTGAGATAGCCGGCCTTGGTGTAAAGCTGAGAACTTGTTGATACTCGATACTACACTCATTGAGACCATACTCTCGAGATAGTTCCGGCCGCAAGAAAAGATTGCGTGAGCTGAAACCATGACCGATGGAGGATGTTCAGTGATATTGAGAACCTTTAGAACCCGGTTACTATTATTAGAACAGGTTGAAAATAACTGAACTTCAAGAGGGTAATACCTAGACCCCATGCAAGCTTGAAACTTAAGGGATTTTGTGTGACTTGTTTGCCTTTACCATGTCTATTATCTGCTATACCTGATGTTTTCTTTACCATGACATCATGAATCATAACATAGCATGCATACTTCATTATACTAACCATTTCAAAGACCGAGGGGATTTTTCTTTGTTCTGTTTTGCAGATTATGGCTTCCATGCGCAGAAACACCATCCGAGTTAACTTTGTGAAAATACCTACTCAACTCAAAGAGTTAGTATCAAAGGTTCCTGATACTTCTTCATTCATTAGAAGACATGGTCAGCTTCTTAGCTTGGTTACATTGAAGTTTGATGAGCAGATGATGAGTGTGCTTTTCCAGTTCTTCGATCCGGTGCATCATTGTTTCACTTTCCCAGATTATCAGCTATTTCCCACTTTGGAAGAGTTTTCTTACTTATTGGGTATATCCATCCTTGAGCAAACACCCTTCACGGGTTTGGAAGGGACTCCTAGACCATAATACATTGCTTCAACTTTGCATCTGACACGGGCTGATGTAGTATCCAACTAGAAGACACAAAGCGGGGTTGAAGGTTTCTTATCCAAGTTCCTAATAGATCAAGCTCAGCAGTTCTGGGATAATTTGGACTTTCAGGCTTTCGAAGACATCTTGGCCCTCCTTATCAATGGTTTGGTTCTCTTTCCGAATCCAGATTCCTTCATAGATGTGAATGCAGTTAAAATCTTCCTGTCTCGCAATCCTGTGCCTACTATTCTAGGTGATATCTTGCATGCCCTCTATACTCGTACTGTGCGAAGAAGAGGGACCCTCATGTGTTGCATGCTGCTGCTGGCGAGGTGGTTTATTTCGCACCTCCCCAAGTCCGTGTTGAAGAATGAGGAAGGTTTAGGGTGGTCTTACAGAATAATGTCCCTTGCCCATACAGACATTCTTTGGAGTTCTAAGGCTATGGAAAGCACTGATGTCATTGATCGATGTGGGGGATACCCTAATGTCCCGTTGCTTGGAATCAGAGGGGGAATAACCTACAGTCCTTTCTTGGCCTTACGACAGTTTGGTCGCGCTCGAAGAGACGGTCCTCATGAGCTACTTCTTACAGATATTGTATTTGACTACAAGGGAGACGTTGATTAGCATCGCCGAAGTTTTATACGAGCTTGGGGCATGGTGAACAGGTCTGACCCTCAAGAGCTAGGAAGAAAGACTTCTCTCCCTATGCAACCTTATCTCCAGTGGGTTCGAGATCGTGCTCAGAAGCTTGGGAAGCCTTATGAAGTTGTGTTTCCAGTAATTGTGGAGCCTACTAATGAAGAGGGTGTTCCTTATACAGTCCTTTATCCCTACATGCCCGTTGTTCTTGGGGCATTGAAGAGATCCTGGATTCAGCTGAGAGAGGAGAGGGATACCTACCGGGAGAAGTATCATGAGAAAGAAAGGAAGATCTTGAAGTTCACCAGGCAGATTGAGAATGAAAGGACAATCAATAACTACGTCAGCACGAAGGGGAAGCGTCCATGGGATTTCTGATTTTGCTTTCTTTATTTTATATTTGTTTTCCATTCGTTTCTTTTGTAACGCCTCAAAGGCATTGTTAAACATTTTTACAAGTTAATCTAATAAAGTTTGCTTTATTTTTGTTTTACAAATTTAAATCTCCCAAAGTCTTTGAAATCATTACATACGCATTCCATTCTCATGCAAATCATTACAGGTATCATTACAGGTTTCTCATCTCCTTCGTTGTTTATTTCAGCATAAAATGTCTTCTGAAATACCTACCGATCAAGCCATCAAAGCTCTTCAGGTGCAGAATGCCCAATTCCAAGAGATGTTCTTGAACTTGGCTAAAGGGCAAGAAGATTTGAAGACTCTCATCCTGAAGGAGAAGAAGAAGAAGAAGAAGAAGAAGAAGGTGGTTCTTCTGAATATGGGTAACAAATTTGGGAATAGGTTGCGACAGGAAGCTGATCTGTCTCTTTAATCCAAAGGAGAGGAGAACCAAGAAGAAGAAAAGGGTCCCAATCCTGTGGTCTCTGATATTGACACTGATTTTGATGATGAGCAGTATCCTCCTCTTGAGGATAGGTACGAACAACTTGAAGACTGTCTGAGTGCTATGGAGATTCAGAAGATCCTTGGTTTGGACTTCGGAGATCTGGGACTAGCATCTGGGGTGGTGATCCCTCACAAGTTTAAAGCTCCGATTTTTGCTAAATATAATGGAGTATCCTGTCCCAAACTCCATCTCCGCTCGTATGTCTGAAAAATCCAACCTTACACTGCTGATAGGAAATTGTGGGTACATTTCTTTCAAGATAGTCTGTTAGGGACTCAACTTGAATGGTTTTATCAATTGGAAGGAGCTAATGTCCGCAACTGGAAGGACCTTGTTGCTGCTTTTTACAAGCAGTATCAGTATAACGCCGACCTTGCTCCCACTCGTACTCAGCTTCAGGATATGTCTATGGGTGCAAGCGAAGGTTTTAAGGACTATGCTCAGAAATGGAGAGACATATCTGGAAGAGTCCAAACCCCTTTGTCTGACAGGGGGTTGGTTGACATGTTTCTAGGGACGTTGTCTGGTCCATTTTTCAATCATCTGATCAGCAGTTTGTCATCTGGGTTTACTGAATTGATTTTGACTGGAGAGAGAGTAGAAGCTGGTACCCGAAGTGGTAAGATATATAAAGGTACTTCATCAAGTACAGAAAAGAAGCCTTTCACTGGTAAGAAAGAAGCTAGTGCAGTTTACAGCTCGAGGAGCCAAAACCAACTTGAACGCCGTCAAGCAGTGAATGCGGTAGTAATATCAAGACCCGCCGTTGCCCCACAATGCAACAATCAACAAATAATGGAGAGGCCGCACAGACAGTACACTCGGCTCAATATGACCTTGTCTCAAATTCTACCATAATTGTTGAAGACCAACCTGGTAACTTTGAGGGAAGCCCTGAAGAATCCTAGCACCACATCTCCGCTATATAACCCGAACGCCCGCTGCGCCTATCACTCCGATAGCCCAGGTCATGATACAAACAACTGTTGGGCCTTGAATAATAACGTGCAAGATTTGATCGAAGCTAAAGAAATTGAGTTTGATGCTCCGGAGAAGCCCAACGTCATAACTGCTCTTATGCCCAAGCATGGTCATGGTGTAAATGTTGTGGATGATGTTTTATTTGTGACCTCTGTGGAAGAAATTTCTACTTCTTTGGTGACAGTTAAGAAGAATCTATTGTTGGCCGGTTTATTTCCGGGTTGTGGCGAAGGTTGCCACCTATGCTCAATCCTGCCTGCTGGTTGCCATTTATTGAAATCAGGTGTTCAGCGCCTGATGGATAATAGAGAGATCATGTTCGAGAAGACTTTGATTCCATTAGTTCTAATTGAAGATGTTTCCATCATTACCATTTCCTCCAATCCTTCTAAGGCTTCCTCGAGAATGCCTGTTAGGATTACATCTGTTCCAAGAATTGCTCCGTTAATCATTACTATCCCTGGTCCTGTCCCATACACTTCGGATAAGGTTGTCCCTTGGCACTATGGGGCCGATGTGTATTACCATGGAGTTAAACAAGACTTAAAGATTAAAGAAGCTGATGCTGATATTAGAAATATTGTCAGGGCTAGCAAGGTCACCAGAAGTGGAATACTGTTTTCTCCTGAGATTTTGCCACCGACTGTTCACAAGCCTATTGTCATTCCATCTGCTAGTACGTCAGCTACTGTCCCAATTCCAATTCCAGTTATCACCCCTTTCACCGAGCCATCTGGCACTCGGGGCAAAGAAGTAACAGGTGAGCCTGCCCAGACTGAGGCACCTAAGAAGATCATCATAAAAACCTCTAAGCAGGAGATAAAGGAAATTCTGAAGATTATCAACAAGAGTGACTACAACGTAGTTGAGCAGTTGGGGGAAAACCCGTCGAAAATCTCCATGTTATCATTGTTGTTATGTTCTGAAGCCCATGCAAAGGCTTTAATTTCTTTCCTCAAAACTGCACATGTGCCGCAGGAGACTTCTTCCGATCAATTCAAAGGTTGTGTAGCCAGTTTGACTGCCGACAACAGGTTGGGTTTCTCAGATTCAGATCTGACTGCTAAAGGAAGAAATCACAATGATGCTCTGCACGTCTCGATCGAGTGCAGGGGCACTACTTTGGCCCATGTACTGGTAGATACTGGGTCCTCATTAAATGTTTTGCCAAAGAAAGCATTAGATCGTCTGGACTGTGAAGGCTTGGTTCTGAAGCCGAGTAATATTATGGTCAGGGCTTTCGACGGATCAAAGAGGATGGTGCACGGGGAAGTAGACGTCCCTATTTAAGTTGGCTCTCAGACTTTTGAATCTACTTTATATGTGATGGATATCCACCCATCTTATTCTTGCTTGTTGGATCACCCTTGGATTCATAAGGCTGGGGCAGTGACTTCTACGCTCCATCAGATGTTGAAATATCCAGTAAAAGGGAAGATCGTCACGGTACGAGGAGAAGAGGAGTACATGGTGAGTCATCTTAATTCCTTTCGCTATGTGGAGAGGGATGGGGAGTTCATTGAAACCCCGTGCCAGAACTTTGAAGAGGTCCCCCAGACTCTGGCATTGACTGAAGTTGCTGCTGATAAACCTCCAATGAAGATGGCTTCCCTCAAGGATGCCAGGGCTGTAATTGAAAAAGGTGGGTGTGCAAATTGGGGTCAGCTCCCCGACTTTGCACACAAAACTGACAAGTTTGGCTTGGGCTTTACTGCAGAGGCTCAAAGGACTGTTCGGCGCGCGCGGATTGGAAGACCTCTCCTGCACATCAGTAATCAGGGAGTGAATGCAATTGAGGATGATGAAGAAGAGTCAGATATCGACAGCTGGATTTTCCCGACTACCAACGGTGGATTGAACAACTGGACGGCGAAGGACTTCGTTCCCGTTTCTTTTATTACATAGTAATAGACTTTTGTTTTGAGATTTGTAATAGACAGTTTAAAAATTTACGGCCCGGTGCCTTGCCCGAGGCACCTTGGCTTTGCTTGTGAGGGCTTATTATTTGTCATTTTCATATATCATCAATAAAGCATTGGACGTTTTCTTGCATTACAAATTTTACGCTCCCTATTTTTCTTTTCTATCTCTCACTTTATCAAAACATCTATGCTCTTACACACACTCACATATCATAATGCAGATCCACATCCACTCTGGATCCCATTGATAACGACTCTGCTACTGCCAGTTATGACTTCGAAAATCCGATCAACCAAGCCGAGGACGAAGGTGAGGATGATTGTGAAGTGCCTGGGGAACTTGCTAGATTGTTACTGCAGGAAGAGAGGGCCATACATCCTCATGAAGAGCCAGTAGAGTCATTGAATTTGGGTACTGAGGAAGACAGGAAAGAGACCAGGATAGGTGCAAATCTAGAACCTAGTGTCAAGCAGCGGTTGATACAGATGCTACGCGACTATGTTGAGATCTTTGCCTGGTCTTATGAAGATATTCCTGGTTTGGACACCAACATTGTGGTACACCACCTGCTAACTAAAGAAGATTGTCCTCCGGTAAAGCAGAAGATTCGCTGTATGCGCCATGAGATGTCTGAGAAAATCAAAGCTGAGGTCATGAAACAGTTTGACGCCAGGTTTCTAGCTGTCACTTCTTACCCGCAGTGGGTTGCCAACGTGGTTCCGGTACCTGAAGGATGGTAAGGTACAGATGTGTGTGGACTATAGAGATCTGAATAGGGCGGGCCCAAAAATGATTTCCCACTGCCTTACATCGATGCTCTGGTTGACAACACCGTGCAACATAAGGTCTTCTCCTTTATGGATGGTATTTTCAATTACAATCAGATTAAGATGGCTCCCAAGGACATGGAGAAGATAACTTTCGTTACGCAGTGGGGCACATTTTGCTACAAGGTCTTGCCGTTCGGGTTGAAGAATGCTGGGGCAACGTATCAGCGCGCCATGGTCGCTTTGTTCCACGACATGATTCACCATGAGATAGAGGTTTATGTTAATGACATGATTGCAAGGTCCCAGACTGAAGAAGAACACCTTGACCATCTCCAGAAGCTATTCGACAGGTTGAAGATGTACAAGTTCAGGTTAAACCCGAACAAGTCCACTTTCGGGGTAAGATCTGGTAAGCTGCTGGGTTTCGTCGTTAGTGATAAAGGTATTCAAGTGGATCCTGCAAAGGTGAAGGCTATACAGGAGATGCCATCTCCCCAAACAGAAAAGGAAGTGAGAGGCTTTTTGGGACGTCTGAATTACATTGCCCGATTCATTTCACACCTAACTGCTACTTGTGAGCCGATCTTCAAGCTGCTGAAGAAAGATCAAGTGGTAAAATGAATGATGAGTTTCAGACCGCTTTCGAGAGAATCAAAGAATATCTTAAAGATCCACCTATTCGGTGCCTCCAGTTGAAGGAAGACCTTTGATCTTATACTTGACCGTACTAGATAATTCAATGGGGTGTGTGCTGGGGAAGCATGACGAGTCTGGCCGAAAAGAGCATGCTATTTACTACCTTAGCAAAACATTTACCGACTGTGAGACCCGATACTCGTTGCTCTAGAAAACTTGTTGCGTTTTGGAATGGGCTGCTCGCCGGCTGAGACAGTATATGCTGACTCACACTACCCTATTGATATCAAAGATGGATCCAATCAAGTATATCTTCGAAAAGCCTGCTTTGTCCGGAAGAATAACAATATGGAAGATGCTTTTAACTGAGTATAACATCCAATACACAACCCAGAAGGCAATTAAGGGGAGTGTATTGGCAGATCATTTGGCGCATCAGGCCGTGGATGATTACCAATCCATGAATTTTGAGTTCCCGGATGAGAACATCATGTTTGTGACCGACTGTGAAGAACCTGGAACGGATAAAGGACCTGAGGAAGGATCCCGATGGTCTATGTATTTTGATGGAGCTTCAAACGCATTGGGTAATGGCATTGGCGCCGTGATCATACCTCTTGAGAGCTGTCATACTCCGTTCACCGCCCGATTATGTTTTAACTGCACCAACAATATGGCGGAGTATGAAGCATGGATCATGGGTCTTCGAGCAGCTATTGACCTAAGGATTAAGCTCTTAAGTGTATTCAGAGATTCCACTCTAGTGATCAGTCAGATCAAAGGCGAGTGGGATACGAAGCACCCAAATCTTATTCCTTACAAAGAGTATGTACTGACGTTGCTCTAACACTTTAAGGAGATAACCTTTGAACATTTCCACAGAGAGGAGAATCAGTTAGCGGACGCGCTAGCTACCATGTCTTCCATGTTCAAAGTCAGGTGGGACAATGAAGCTCCCCAGATTACCATTGAGAGGTTGGACGAACCTGCACATTGTTGTGACATCGAGACTGAAGAGGTAGTAGTTAAACCCTAGTTTCACGAGGTAAAGAGGTATCTTGAGGCTCAAGAGTACCCCGGGGGTGCATCTGTTAATGATAAGAAGTTTCTGAGGAGATTCGTGGTGAAGTTCTTCATCAGTAATGGTATCCTTTACAAGCGTAATCATGATTCAACCTTACCGCAGTGTGTAGACAAAAGCGAGGAGGAAAGGATTATGACAGAGTTACATGAAGGTACCTTCGGGACTCATTCCAGTTGACATACCATGGCAAGGAAAATCCTACGGTCAGGATATTATTGGTATATTATGGAAGCCGATTGTTATCAGCATTCTCGGACTTGTCATAAGTGCCATGTCTATGTTGATAAGGTGCATGTACCTCCGGTTCCTCTGAATGTTTTGATGGCTCCTTGGCTTTTCGCAATGTGGGGCATCGACATGATCAACGAGATCATACCTACTGCGTCCAACGTACATTGTATCATTCTAGTAGCTATTGATTATTTCATGAAGTGGGTTGAAGCAACTTCCTTTGCTACAGTGACCAAGAACGTCGTGGCACGGTTTATCCGACACAATCTGATCTGTCGATACGGTGTACCAGAGAGGATTATTATGGACAATGGTACAAACTTCAACAATATGATGATCATCGAGCTCTGCAAACAGTTTAAAATTTAGCATCACAACTCTTCTCCTTATCAGCCAAAGATGAATAGGGTTGTTGAAGCGGCTAATAAGAACATCAAGAAGATTGTACAGAAGATGACAGTGACATACAAATACTGGCATGAGATGTTACCATTCGCTCTTCATGGGTACCGTACCTCAGCGCAGATGTCAACAGGGGCAACACCTTACTCTTTGGTATATGGCATGGAGGCAGTCTTACCTATTGAGGTCCAGATACCCTCTCTTCGAATTATGAAGGATGCAGGTTTGAGCGAGGATGATTGGATCCAGACCCGGCTTGATCAGCTGAACTTAATCGATGAAAAGAAACTTACTGCTATTTGTCATGGTCAGACGTATCAAAAGCGGATGATCAAGGCATTTAACAAGAAAGTTAGATGACAAGAATATCAAGTCGGGGATCTGGTGATCAAACGCATCATACTGCCGCCAGGCGATCCCAGGGGAAAATGGACCCCTACGTACGAAGGGCCATTTGTGGTTAAAAAGATTTTCTCGGGAGGAGCTATGACTCTAACCACCATGGATGGTGACGACCTTCCTCACCCTGTCAATGCAGACATAGTGAAAAAATACTACGCATAATCAAAGACCCGCTAGGTTGATTGGCCTAGGAAAAAATAAGGGCTTCCTGGCGAACCAAAAGGGTTCGGGCAAAAGTAAGGGATGAAAATGAAAGAAACTGTACACCCGATAAGTCGAAAACCTGAAAAGGCGGCTTGGGCAAAAAAGGGTATTCCGGTGGACTGAAAACCTGAAAGGGAGGTCCAGGCAAAATTTAGGGATCAAAGCGTAACACTGTCTCATTGGATCATCTTGCAACCAGACTTCGGTACCGATTATCAAGCTCGGACGGCGCTAATCAATTTGATTTACCTTCAACCAAGTAGCAAAGTGATTAGACGCTCGAAAATATAAAGGCAATAGCGGAGTTGGAACCCAGTGGGATTGTTCACATAGCTATTTTTCTTTCTGTTACACAAATTGTATAATTTCTATCTTTCGGCGTGTTCTCTTACTAGGACGTCAGCCTCTTGTACAAAACGCCTAATACAGGCCAACTTCAAAATCAATACAATTCATTTTACAATAAATTTCAAAATTGTTTTTCTTTTTCTGTTTTGTTTTGCAAGAACGTCCAGTGATTCATTTTTGATATATGCATTTGACAATAATTGTTGCTCATAAATATTTACATGCGAAACAAAGGACGATTACTCGTAATTCTAGGAACAGGGGCAAACAAGAAGTGTCCAAACCTTACAATTTCTCTACCCACCAGGTACAGGGACAGAGCCAGCTTGAGAATGTGACTAAAAATACATACACTCCCCGCAGAGTAAAAGGTATCTAAAAACATCGGTGTTAATTCTCCCCAAGCATAGTTCATCTATCACCAACAATGGAAGACTATCCCCAGCGGAGTTTATTTCTTCCATAAACAGAAACTCAATCCCCAACAAGGTTCATTATTGCCAACAACGGTAATTCATCCCCAGCTGAGGTTATTTCTCCAAATTAGCAGATCTTCTGACAGAGTATCTCTTCCCCACAGAGTTATTCTCTCGCCGGTTTATTCTCCAGCAGAGTTATTCTCCCGCCAATTTATTCTCAAATCATCTTCGACCGCCATCCCCAGCAGGAACAAAGAATTCAGCTCTTTATATTCTCCAGCAGTAGTCCGAGATTTATTTTCCCCAGTTAGAGAATATCATAAAAACATTGCATATCCGTACATCATGGCATGTGCATACGCATCACACAGCACAATCACATTTATTTTGAGAACATCATTTGCTCAATGCATTTCATATATCATGACATTACATACGACTAACCCTTCACTTTTTATGGGAAAATACAATCAAATTCTCACAAAGTTCAAGCTATGAAGCCCTGATTCGATCGGATAATATCTTGATTTCCCCATCATATTGTGAAGCCTGAAGAACGACCGGATAATAGTATCAAAATACCGTGAAGCCTGGAATTGACCAGATAATGGTTTATCATTAAGCTATGAGGCTCGGATTCGACTGGATAATAGTTTAATCCCCAGCACGTTATTGTGAAGCCTGGATTACGACCAGATAGCAGTACAAGAACACCATGAAGCCTGGATTCGACCAGATAGTTGTATATCATAAACAGAAGCCGTGAAGCTCAAATTCGACCGGATAACATCTTAGTAAGTTATTGTGAAACTTGGATTACGACCAAATAGAAATACAAGACACCATGAAACCTGGACTCGACCAGATAATGGTAGAAGATGTTGTGAAGCCTGGGTTACAACTAGATAGCAACCAAGAATACTATGAAGCCTGGATTCGACCAGATAGTGGTATATTATAAACACAAGCCGTGAAGCCCGAATTCGACCAGATAACAGCTCAGCAAGGTATTGTGAAGCCTGGAGTTGACAAGATAGCAATACAAGACACCATGAAGCCTGGATTCGACCAGATAATGGTATAAGACATCGTGAAGCCTGGATTACGACCAGATAGCAGTAAAGGATATTGAAGCCTGGGATTACGACTAGATAACAGTATGAGACACTGCAAAGCTTGGATTTCGACCAAATAGATGTTTACCTAGACAATTACTAAGAAGCCCGGAGTCGACCGGATATTAGTGTGCCCTAAATTCAAGTTGAAGCACGGATGCAACCGGATAACAACTCACTTAATTCCTTCTGAATCCTGGAGTACTTGCAAAGCCTAGATTACGACTGAATAGCAAGTTTAATCTCATCTCCCCAGTAAGTCACTGTAAAACCTGGAGCACGACCAGATAGCAGTCGATCTTATCACTATGAAGCCTAGATCACGACCAGATAATAGTTCATTTTCACCTCTTCGACCAAGAGACAATTTCCTAGTAGAATAACGGACGACCGAAGCTCCTAAAATTCAACTTTTACCAAGACAGAGACCAGCATTCCCCAGTGGAATCCTCCTCAACAACAGGTATACAAGCTCTCGCAAAGGAATCTCTTACGCGATCGACACTCCTTCAGATGGCATCTTTAAGCCCATCCCCTGGCACCAATCTCCAAATGTCATCTATAAGCTCATTCCCGACATCACAAGACAAGTACCACTTCATGCGAGTACAAATTTTTGGGCACTCTAGTGTTCAATCATCTTCCACCTTCGGATCACGAAAGGCAGGCAAGCCAATCTACATCCTCAGGTTTAAGAAGATTGAACAGGGGCAGCTGTTGTACCCCAAAATTTTCCCTCCCATATTTCTCAAAACATTTCAAGTGAGGTCCTCAAATTGCTCAAGGAAGTCCAAGGGTTCCCTAGACAAACCCTTTCTTAAGGCAATCTACCTAAAATTAGGGTTTCATGTTGCATCAAGACACTTGGATCCAAGGGATCCCAAATGCTCACCATTGTCCTAATATGTTCTCAAGATCATCCATGTCAAGTTTCAAGCCTTACATAGGAATTTTGCTCAGTCAATTACTCAAAGGGCTGAAAATCGACTATGCTAGGGCAAAAGTCAACTGTGTCCTACATGCAGTCAAACTTCAAGATTTTTGGTCAACATTCTAATTTTGAAGTATTATTCATCATTTGATCAAGGGTTGATCATGATTCATCAAGGATTGCTCACAATACATCAAAACCCAAAAGTTGCTAAGTTAGGGTTTTGTAGGAAAAGTCAACTCAACTTTGACCAAGCATAACTTTCTCATACTTTATCAAGAATGACCCATCCAAAGATAATTTTGAAGAGGATGAAATTCCCTACAATTAATCCTCAGCTCCCAAGTTCAAAATATGCACTCACAAGAAGTTATGAATTTGGACATTATAGGTCATTTTGAAAAGTCAACAAAAACACCTTTTCTGTCAAAGCTTCATACATTAACATGGAAGACTCAATTGAGATGAGACCAAAAGGGTTGCTTAGAGGACATATTAAGCTTTCAAAAAAGTCAAGGAACACATCTCTAGGATCAAAATTGAGGAAGTTATGCATTAGTGAGGTTGACCTTTTTTGCAAAATTGACAAAAGTCAAAAGTGCCTCAAATTGCAATTTTTGTCAAATGGGCCCAACTTTTTGTACTTGTCTTGAGTTTGTAACATGGTCCACGACCCATGATCCTTCCCACTTGCCTTTATTTTATTTTTTCCATTTATTTTGATTTTTATTTCAATTAAATCAAAATAAAATCATGGAAATATTAAAATCATTTAAACCTTGAGATTTTATGCAAATTTCAGGTCTCTTATACAGCTAGCAATGAAATCAAATCGTGCAAGGCCTGTTTGTGCACAAAAAGATTGGTTTTTGGCTTATTTTGGAAAGATTTGCATGAGAATCAAATCTTGATCAATGACCATAGTTGAAAAAGATTTAGAGCAAACTTGTAAACCTAATTCACTCAAGGACATATATAGAACGTTTGCAGACCAAATGCACAAGGGTTGGAGGCGTGAGAAGCTGAGAAGAAACTTGCCAAAACTCAAGAAAAGTGACAATTGGATTTCATAATTCCAGGCTCTTTCAAGCCATTCCAAGCACTCCTTTAACTTGCTGGGCATTCAAGGAGTCTATACCAATCAATATCAAGCGTTTTAGTGCACCAAAACTCATTGTAAGTGTCTCACAACATTGACACTTTCTTGAAATTTAATCTCACAATTTTGGAATTTGTAGCATGAATACTTTGCATATTCTCGTTCAGTGAAACATTTGCAAGCTATTGGTAATGATTAATTGCATTTTTTATAACCATACAGAGATATGCCATTGTTAGGTTTTCTTGGTTCATTTTAGGGTTTTCTTATGCAGGTGAAATTGGCCCAAAAGAGAGGTACCATGATGTTCACAAGGCCAAGACGAATTGGTCTGTAGCATAAGATTTCATTTATGGTGCGTGTATGGGATTTTGGAAAATCACAGGGGCTATAGCTACAAAAGTTTGTCTATAGGTAAAAGCCTTGGACTTTTACCAACGGAGAGAGGATGAAGAAAGGAGACGTGACAGGCCCTGATTCATCCATTCAAAAATTCGCGCGTTTAATATATATCTTTGCTTGTTTCCAATATATTATTTATTTGATATTTCATATACAAACAAGCGCGCTAGCAAAGTTGGTAAGGTGGTGTGTGGAAAAAGCCATAGGGCCTGGGTTCGAATCCCAGGTCCCCTATATTATTTCATAATTTTATCACTTGGATGATCAGGCACATGTACAGGAGCGAGGACTACCATATTCCATCATCTTTCAGCCATCAGATTGCCCACAAGCTGGATCAAAAGGCCATCATTTGAAAGTCCATGATGCACCCTGGTCAACCTGCAACATTGAATTAGAAAAGTCAAATGTGGACAAAGGCTTTTGGGCTTGAAAAATCATATTGGCAGTCCCTCAATTGCTAGTATACCAGGCCCAATTCTTTCTTTTTCTTTTTATATTTTCTTTCTTTTATTTATTTTATTTAATTTATTTTCTCACAAAATTAATTTCTTTTTATAAAAAAAAACTTATAAAATCAATTTCATCAAATTTAGGTTTTATATATTTTGTCAAAATTAATTTAATTAGTTTTAATTTAATTTTAGGATAACTTTAATCATTTTGTAAACAAATTAAAACAAATTAGAAAATTAGGTTTTACTTGATTTAATTTTTATTTTATTTTCTCAAAATAACAAAATATAAAAATAGGTCAAAATTAATTATTTTTCTTAATTTTAATTAATTAGTAATTAAGTTTGCATTTATTCATTAAAACCTTATTTTCTTAATATAATCAAAAACATCAAAAATAATTTTTCTTTTAATTAGGTTAGACGGGTTCAAAACTCTAATTCTTTTCTCGTTCTCGATTCATCGCGCGTTTATTTATTTTTTGCAATATTGATGTAACTACTTATGGGATGTAATAGTTTAATTAGGCTTTTTCGCTTATTTATCGTTTTTTATGGGTTTTTGGATATGTAATTATTTTCCCTCCCCGAAGCCTTATAATAGCGTAGCTTTATTTTCCGCATTTTAATTTTCGTAAATATTAACTGTTAGATGTATGATATTAGGATTGCATGACAAGAATGTATGTTAATTTTAAAATGGTTAGCAAACCCTAAATATGCAAAGATAATAACTTGAAATCAAATCACTCGCACATGCACACTCCTAGGGTATACTTTCACTTCAATTGCCTTTGGTAAACGATCATTAAGTATAGGGTGTCTTAGTGGTTTCTCTCTTGTCTAAAAAAAGATCAAACGCCCCGTTCGGAAATGTTGCCTCAGAAAGGTTTCCTCGGAAATGTTGCCTCGAAGATGATCTTAATACATTAGGGTTATTACTAAGACATCCTAACATTGCTTTAGTGGTCGTACGTCCCTTTCGAATTGACCCTTACAACTCCAACGACGAAGCTACCTACTCACTAATAGTGGGATAGCGCAGTCTAAATGAAACAAGAACAGAAACATTCTTTTTTCGAGTAGGTAGATGCTAGTAGGTACTTGCTCAAAATCAAACTTTTCCACACTTACACACTTTTTCAAACAAAGTTTTCAAAAACACTTCGTAACATTCTTGAAGACAGAAGCAAGGGTTAAAACTAAGTAAACAAAAACATTTCAAAACACAGAAACACGGAAGCAATTTTTAAAATGATGAGCAAGTACATAAGAGCCCATAGAAAACTACGAATAGAAAGGGTGCTAATACCTTCCCTTTCTATAATTTACCCCCCGTACTCAAAATCTCGAAAAAGGAATTTTTCTGTGCTTTTGTCCTTTCCTGTTGGATAAAATAAAAGTCGGTGGAGACTCTTGCTTACCGCGACATTTTGCAAACACAAACGCAAAACGCAAACCAGCATTTTCCTAAAACAGTTCGGTTCATCCACCGTATCACACAAACACCAAACACTTTCAAAATAAACGAGAATTATTACAAAGTTTTCCTAAAGGAAGGCGCCCTTTACAAAATACTTCTAAAAACCCACCAAAAAGCATATTTTCAAACAAAAGCAAGTGATCTAGCAAGCAATTAATAGCCCATAGATAATTATGGATGAAAAAGGTGCTAACACCTTCCCTTTTCATAATCTACCCCCCAAACTCAAGAAATTATCTCAAAGGTCTTTCCTGTTCTTTTCCACCTTTCCTTTTGGATAAAAGAAAAGTCGGTGGAGACTCTTGCTAACCGTAATATTTGCGATCAAACGTAAAACATCCCAAGTCAGTTCTCCGGCCGTATCACACATAGTATAATAGTCAAGTATTTTGGAACTATATCAAACATCGATATGATGATGGTCAACTATGTGTGAAGTATGTTTGAGATGCATAGGATGATGGTGAATGATGTGTGAATCATATGCCAGACATCCATAGGATGATGGTCAACTACGTGGAAACTATGTCAGACATCCATAGGATGATGGTCAACTATGTGGGAACAATGTGAGACATCCATAAGAATATTGTTAACTATGCGGAAACAATGTCAGATACCCATAGGATGATGGTCAACTATGTGTGAAGTATGTCAGAGATGCATATGATGATGATGAATGATGTATGTACCATGTGAGACATCCATAGGACGATGGTCAACTATGTGTGAAGTATGTGAGACATCCATAGGATGATGGTCAACTATATGTGAGATATCTATAGGATAATGGTAAACTATGTGTGAAGTATGTTAGAGATCCATAGGATATTGGTCAACTATGTGGTAACTATGTCATACATCCATAGGATGATGGTTCACTTTGTGGGATCAAAGTCAGAAATCTATAGGATGATGGTAAACTATGTGTGAAGTATATCAGAGATGCATAAAATTAGGGTGAATGTTGTGTGAACCATGTTCCAGACATCCATAGGATGATGGTCAAATCTGCTTCAACTATGGAATAAGTACTTTGGCTCAGATATGGCATAGATGGATGAAGTATGGTCAACTCTAGTTCAGATATGGTAGACATCCAACAAATGATGGTCAACTCGGGTTCATATGTCAGACATCTAATAGATGATGGTTAACTATGTTTGACCGATTTCAGATATCCAACAGATGATGGTCAATAATGCAGGATAAATGTTAGACATCCATAGGAAGATGGTCAACTATGTGTCAAGTATGTCAAAGATGCATAGGATAATTATTAATGATGTGTGAACCACGTCAGACATCCATAGGTTAATGGTTAACTATGTGTGAAGCATGTGAGACATCCATAGGATGATGATCAACTATGTGTGAAGTATGTAAGACATCTATATAATGACGATGAAATATTTGGGAAGTATGTGAGAGATCCATAAATTTATTTCCAACTATGTGGGAACTATGTCAAACATTCATAGTATAATAGTCATGTTTTTGGGAACTATATCAGACATCAATATGATGATGGTTAACTATGTGTAATGTATGTTTAAGATGCATAGGATGATGGTGAATGATGTGTGAATCATATGCCAAACATCCATAAGATGATGGTCAACTACGTGGGAACTATGTCATACATCCATAGGATGATGGTCAACTATGTGGGAAAAATGTCAGACATCTATAAGAAGATTGTTAACTATGTGGGAACAATGTCAGACATCCATAGGATGATGGGCAACTATGTGTGAAGTATGTCAGAGATTCATATGACGATGATGAATGATGTGTGTACCATGTGAGACATCTATAGTACGATGGTCAACTATGTGTGAAGTATGTGATACATCCATAGGATTATGGTCAACTATATGTGAGACATCCATAGTATAATGGTAAACTATGTGTGAAGTATGTGAGAGATCCATAGGATGTTGGTCAACTATATGGTAACTATGTCAGACATCCATAGGATGATGGTCCATTATGTGGGATCTAAGTCAGACATCTATAGGATGATGGTCACCTATGTGTGAAGTATTTTAGAGATGCATAGAATTAGGGTGAATGCTGCATGAACCACGTGCCAGACATCCATAGAATGATAGTCAACTATGGCAGAGATTGATGGAGTATCATTAACTCTGGCTCAGATATGGCATAGATGGATGAAGTATGGTCAACTCTGGTTCAGATATGGTAGACATCCAACAAATGATGGTTAACTCTGATTCATATATGTCAGACATCCAATAGATGATGGTTAACTATGTGTGACCGATTTCACATATCCAATAGATGATGGTCAATAATGCAGGAACAATGTCACACATCCATAGGAAAATGGTCAACTATGTGTCAAGTATGTCAAAGATGCATAGGATGATGATTAATGATGTGTGAACCACGTCAGACATCCATAGGGTAATGGTTAACTATGTGTGAAGCTTGTGAGACATCCATATGATGATGGTCAACTATGTGTGAAGTATGTGAGACATCCATAAAATGTGTGTGAACTATGTGGGAAGTATGCGAGAGATCCATAGATTAATTGTCAACTATGTCTAAACTATGTCAGACATCCATATTATAATATTCAAGTATTTGGGAACTATATCAGGCATCAATATGATGATGGTCAACTATGTGTGAAGTATGTTTGAGATGCATAGGATGATGATGAATGATGGGTGAATCATATGCCAGACATCCATAGGATGATGGTCAACTACGTGGGAACTCTGTCAGACATCTATATGATGATGGTCAACAATGTGGGGACAATTTCAGACATCCATAGGAAGATTGTTAACTATGTGTGAAGTATGTCAGAGATGCATATGATGATGATGAATGATGTGTGTACCATGTGAGACATCCATAGGATGATGGTCAACTATGTGTGAAGTATGTGAGACATCCATAGGATGATGGTCAACTATATGTGAGACATTCATAGTATAATGGTAAACTATGTGTGAAGTATGTGAGAGACCCGCAGGATGTTGGTCAACTATATGGTAACTATGTCAGACATCCATAAGATGATGGTCCACTATGTGGAATCGAAGTCAGACATATATATGATGATGGTCAACTATGTGTGAAGTATGTTAGAGATGCATAAAATTAGGGTGATTGTTGCGTGAACCATGTGTGAGACATCCATAGGATGATGATCAACTCTGCTTCAACTATGGCATAAATTGATGTAGTATCGTCAACTCTGGCCTAGATATGGCACAAATGGATGAAGTATGGTCAACTATGGTTCAGATATGGTAGACATCCAACAAATGATGGTCATCTCGGGTTCATATATGTTAGACATCCAATAGAAGATGGTCAACTATGTATCAAGCATGTCAAAGATGTATAGGATGATGATTAATAATGTGTGAACCACGTCATACATCCATATGGTAATGGTTAACTATGTGTGAAGCATGTGAGGTATCCATAGGATGATGGTAAACTATGTGTGAAGTATGTGAGATATCCATAGAATGATGGTGAACTATGTGGGAAGTATGTGAGAGATCCATATATTAATTGTCAACTATGTGGGAACTATGTCAGACATCCATAGTATAATAGTCAAGTATTTTGGAACTATATCAGACATCAATGTGATGATGGTCAACTATGTGTGAAGTATGTTTGAGATGCATAGGATGATTGTGAATGATGCGTGAATTATATGCCAGACATCTATAGGATGATAGTCAACTACGTGGAAACTATGTCAGACATCCATAGGATGATGGTCAACTATGTGGGAACGATGTCAGACATCCATAGGAAGATTGTTAACTATGTGGGAACAATGTTAGACATCAATAGGATGATGTTCAACTATGTGTAAAGTGTGTTATAGATGCATATGATGATGATGAATGATGCGTGTACCAGGTGAGACATCCAAAGGAAGATGGTCAACTATGTGTGAAGTATGTGAGACATCTATAGGATGATGGTCAACTATATGTGAGACATCCATAGTGTGATACGGTGGTAAAACCGACTGTTATATTAGTTTGCGTTTTGTACTCGCAAATCATGTGGTAAGCAAGCGTCGCCACCGACTTTTATTTCATCCAACAAAGGAAAGGGATAAGAACTGAAAAAAACCCTTTTTCAAGAGTTTTTGAGTACGGGGGGTAGATTTTGGAAAGGGAAGGTGTTAGCACCCTTTCCATCCATGGTTTTCCATGGGATCTTAGGTACTTGCTCATTTTTAAAATTGCTTGTGTTTGTTTGTTTGTAAAATTTTTGTTTACTTCGTGATAACCCTTGTATATGTCCTCAAGAGTGTAACAAAGTTGTTTCTTAAAATTGTTTTGAAAGTGTTTGTGTGAAATTTGTTTGTTTGAGCAAGTACCTAGGAACTATCTACCTACTCGAAAAAAAGTCTGTTTGTTTTCCTTTAGACAACACTATCCTACTATTAAGGAGTAGTTATCTCCATCATTGGAGTTTAAGGACGCTCGAAGGGATGAAATGTTCTATGAAGGAAACAAGTAAAGATACCTTAGCATTTCGAAGGGACTATCGTCATAAGATCATTTCTCTCAGGAAACTCAAGGGACTAGGAGGGACTATGATCTTTATGACGATTTTGAATCGTGGGTCATTGAAAAGGTATCCCTACGTTTGAGGGACACGACCATTATTTCCGAGGCAACCAAGTGGGGCAACCCTAGGAGTGAACATGTGCAAGTATGTTTTTTCCAGTTAATTATCTTTGAACAATTACGATTTTTTACTGTTTTAAATTGATTTATCTTTCGCATACAATCATAATGTCCATACATCTAATAGTTTAATAGTTGTGGAAATTAAAAGCGAGAAATTAAAACCCTAGATATTACAAGGCTTCGGGGAGGGGATTACAGAATAATAATAAAACGGGAAAAATGATAAACGCGAAATAGTAAACCTAATTAACTATTACAAACTGGGAACAATTACAATAATTAATAAAAATAAAGAAAGTAAAGACGCGCGCGAAAGTTAAAACTGGAACAAATTAGAACCTAAGAAATTTAATTAATTAAAAAAATGATTTTGTATATTTTTTTTATTGCGGAAAAAAATAATTACAAATTGCAAAACCTAATATACTAATTAATTTTATTTAGCAAAATAGCCAATGTTGAAACAGTTAAAAATAATTTATTTTTAAAATTTATATCAATTATAAAAAACAAACCTCATTCTATTTAATTTTAATTATGGAAGGAAAAAAATTAATTAAATTAACCTAATTTCTATTAAATTTTAATTACAAAAAATGTTTAAGTTAATCTAATTAAATTAATTAATTAAATGCAAAAAAAATATATTATGAAAAAAAAGACTAAACTTAATATTTTTTTGTAGTTTTCTGATTTTATGATTTCATTAAAAAATGATTTTTTATTGTGAAAGTAATTAAAATAATAAATTAAAATAAAAAATATATAAAATAAAAAGAATATAAAAAAAAGAGGAGATGGGCCTGATGATGTAAGCAAATCAGGGGGGTGTGTTGCCCAATCTGCGTTAGGCCCAAAAACTGGTGGCCCAGGATCTGGCGCCTGATCCGTTGGGGGCATCTTCTGAGGGTTCATGGTAGGCCTACGTATGCTAAGCACTGGATCAGTGATGGAGATGAATCCTGAGGACGAGATCAGAGGGCGCATGGTGGTTCTCAGGAAATGACGTGCACTGGTTCTGGAATTGTAATTTCAGAAAATGCAAAGGGCCTGGACCTGGGATCGAACCCAGGTCCTCCCTCTCACATGCCTTCTTCCCTTGCCATCTGTGCTGGTTTGTTTGTCATATACGTAATCAAATAAAATAAATATAATACAAACAGAGTGCTTGGCCTAAGAAAATGCGTGATTTTTCAAATGGTCCAACATGACGTTGCCACGCGTTCTTCTTCCCTGTTACTGTCGTTTTAGATGGAAACCTTTACCTACGGTTTCATGGCTGTAACTACAACCCTGTAAATCTCAAAAATCAATACCAAGCATGATAAATCCATTCCAAGCATACAGATCAACTTATTTTGAGCTCACAAGTAGGATGGTTTCCTTCTTTGGCTCTAATTTTGCCTGCATCACAAAGCCCTAAAATACGACCTCAAACCCTAACAATGGCATATGTCTATACAAGCATCAAAACTCATAATTAATTATACAGACAGTTTCTAAATGACAATACAAACATGAATGGATGTCTTGAAATCATTTATAACGCGTAAATATCCAAAATCAAATTCAAGAATGGAGGATAAACCGTGATACCGTTATGGAGTGTTATGAAGGTATTGATGCGTGCAAGTGATGCTATTAGCTTCAGGAGGTTTCCAGGAATGTGGTTTGATCCTTAGAATGCTCTGAACTAGCCTGTAGAGGAAGATCCGGTCTCTACTTTTTGACAAAAAATTTGAGTTTTCTTTCTTGCTTTGGAGGCAGGTTGTGCGTGAAAAATCCCTCCCTTAGGGTTCAACAAACTTCCGTATATGTATTGAATCCAATTAGGTCAATATTTTTGGCAAGAATCCAAAGAATAATGGCCTTGAAATTTTGATTCCAAACTTTCCGAAATTTGAGATTTGCTCTTTTTTATGTCTTGGCATGTTTTGCTTGAGGTTATACAGCTTGCATGATCTTCACTTCAATGCAAAATAAATCTCATTCCATAAGTTTGATTTGTTTTGATTTAATTTGATTTTATTTTAAAATGAATAAAAATCAAAATAAATTAAATAAATGAGTGAATAATGAATGGGGGGGGCATAGGTCGTGGACCATGCTAGGATTGATATTTAATCTTGAAAAGATGGGCCCATGTGGGAAAAATGCAATTTTGAGCATTGTTGACTTTGGGCGAATTTCCAAAAATGGCGAACTTTGACAATGCATATCTCTCTCAATTTTGACCCTAAGAGGATGTTCTTGGACTTTTTATAAATATTATGATGTCCCCTAAGAAACCTCATTGGTCTTATGTTAATTTGATCTTCCGTGTTCATGTAAGGAGCTTTTGACCCAAAAGGTGATTTTGTTGACTTTTTGGAATGACCTATAATGTCTAAATTCATATCTTTCCATGAGTGCATTTCTTGAACTTGAGGGCTAAAGATTAGTTGTAGGGAATTGGATTCTCTTCAAAATGAGCCTTGTATGAGAAATTTCTGATAAAGTATGAGAGAGTTATGCCTGGTCAAAGTTTGGTTGACTTTTCCTAAGAAACCCTAATTTAGCAACTTTTGAGTTTTGATGAATCAGGGGCATTTCTTGAGGAATCATGATCAACCCTTGATCTAATGATGGATATCACTTCAAAATGTTTATGTTGACCAAAAATATTGGAGTTTGACTATATGTGGGCCCCAGTTGACTTTTGACCTGGTATAATTGATTTTCAAGCAGCTGAGCAGTTGACTGGGCAAACTTCTTGTACAAGGCATGAAATTTGGCATGAATAGTCTTGAGAACATATTAAGACTATGGAGAGCATATGCGGCCTTTGGGACTCTCCCATCTTGATGAAAATGGAAACCCTAGTTGGAGGTTCATTGCTTTTAGGAGAGAGTTTGTCTGGTCAACTCTTGTGCATCCTTGGGAAAATTGAGTATCTTAATGAATATATGTTGAGTAAAAAGGGAGGGAAAATTTTGGGCTACAATAGCTGCCCATGTTCAATCTTCTTAAGCATAAGGATGTAGATTGGCTGGTCTGCCTTCCGTGATCTGAAGGTGGAAGATGATTGAACACTAGAGTGCCTAGAAATTTTCACCTCACATGAAGTAACACTGATCGGTGATATCGGGAATGGGCTTTCAGATGCCATTTGGAAGTCGATAGAGAATCGTCAGAGATGGGCTTAAAGATGCCATCCAGAAAAGATATCGGTTGCATTAAAGATTCCTTTGCGAGAATTCTTGTACCCGCCGTTGAGGGGGACTTCACCGAGGAATGTTGATTTACGCCTTGGAAAACAGAGTATAGGAGCTTCGGTTGTCCATTACTCTACTGGGGAATTAACTCCTGGTTAAGGAAGTGGAAGTAAACTGCATATCTGATAAGGGTCTAGGCTGCATAGCGACCTCTTGGGGAATTGTGAAATTGACTGTATCTGGTCGGATCCAGGTCTTACAATGTTGTAAATGTCCTCTCGAGATAAGAGCGAAGAAACATGGATTGTAAGGTTATGAGAAGGAACCTGGGTCGTAGGGTTACTTCGAACCAGAAGCCTGGATAGTAGGTCTATGAGAAGGAACCTGGATAGTAGGGTTACTTCGAGATGAAAGGCTGGATAGTAGGGCTATACGAAGGAACCTAGATAGTAGGGTTACTTCGAAATGAAAGCCTGGATAGTAGGGCTATGAGAAGGAACCTGGATAGTAAGGTTACTTCAGGATGAAAGCTTGGATAGTAGGGCTTATGAGAAGGAACCTGGATAGTAGGATTATTTCGGGATGAAAGCATGTATAGTAGGGCTTATGAGAAGGAACCTGGATAGTAGGGTTACTTCGGGATGAAAGCCTAGATAGTAGGGCTTATGAGAAGGAACCTGGATAGTAGGGTTACTTCGAGATGAAATCCTGGATAGTAGGGCTTATGAGAAGAAACTTGGATAGTAAGGTTACTTCGAGATGAAAGCCTGGATAATAGGGCTATGGGGAAGGAACCTGTATCATAGGGTTACTTCGAGGTGAAAGCCTGGATAGTAGGGCTTATGAGAAGGAACCTGGATAATAGGCTTACTTCGAGATGAAACCCTGGATAGTAGGGCTATAGGTAAGGAACCTGGGTCGTAGGGTTACTTCGAAATGAAAGCCTGGATAGTAGGACTTCTTCATTTGGTTACGTAGATTAATTGACCCGTTTGATCTTTGAGAACTGATTTTCCATTAGTTGTATGTAGATATGACTTGTATAACTGCTGGAATTGTTGGTGATAATTCTGTTTCCTGAAAAGATAACAAGGATTGATTATATGTGTGATGCATGAAATTCCTTGTGAGAGGATGTTCTCAAAATAAATGAGATTATGTTGTATGTGATATGTATGCGCATGTCCTGATGTATGTACATGAAATGCTATCGGGGACATGTCCGAGTCTAGGAAAATAAATCCCTAACTGTTGTTGGAGAGTATAGCATTCCTGGCCGTTGTAGAGATTAGTGGTTCTTCTACTTCCGTTGGAGATGGTGAATGGAAATGACTGTGCTGAAGATTTACTCTTTGTTGTTTGTGAATATTCTGTTAGGGAGAGACTCTGTTTGAGAGCAGCTCTGCAAGGAATAATTTGGAAGGTGAATTTTCGTAGTTGAAGTAATAAGCTCTATCGGGGATTGAGCCTCTTTATTCAAATAAATAAACACTGCTTAGGGAGATAAAAATCATGATGATCCGCTCGCGATCATGAAATTCGACTAGGGGATATAGATGTCAGGTTTTTGAGAGACCCTGGCTGGGGAGCTTACTTCCTTCTTTAGGAAAGCAGATAGAAAATGCCTTGATTGCTTTTACTTTGTAGGGAGTCAGATGTTACAAGGTCGTATGCACTGAAAATTATGTTTCCAAGTCGTCTATGCCCTGGTACCTGCTGGACAAAGTAACTGTCGTGTTTCACATTTCTTATTTTTGCCCCTATTTCTTATGTTACGAGCAATTGTCTTTTCGTTTCTTATGTAAATGTTTATGAGCAGCAACCATATTCAAATGTATATGTCAAGAATAAATCATTGAACGTTCTTGCAAAACAAAACAAAAAAGGAAAAAACACATAGTTTTGTAAAAAATGATTTGTATTGATTTTTGAAGTTGGCCTGTAATATGCGTTTTTGTACAAGGAGGCTGACGCTCTAGTAAGATAACGCCACCGTAAAGATAGAAGGTATACAATATTGTGTAAAAGAAAACAGCTATGTGCAACAATCCAATTGGGTTCCAACTCTGCTATTGCCCCTATGTCTTCGAGCGTCTCATCACTTTGCTGCTTGTCTGAAGCTGATTAAATTAATCAGTGCCGTTCGAACTTGATTATTGATAATGAGGTCTGATCACAAGATGATCCAATGGGACATAGTTATACGCTTTACATCCCTAACTTTTTCCTGGACTGCCCTTTCGGGTTTTCAGTCCACCGGGATACCCTTTTTTTACCAAGCCGCCTTTTCAGGCTTGCCGAGTGTACACATTTTTTTCATTTTCATCCCTTATTTTTGTCTGAACCCTTTTGGTTCTCCTAGAAGCCCTTATTTTTTCCTAGGCCAGTCAACCTAGCGGGTCTTTGATCAGGTGTAGTATCTTTTCACTATGTCTGCATTGATAGGGTGACGAAGGTCATCACCGTCCATGGTGGTTAGAATCTTAGCTCCACCCGAGAAAATGTTTTTAATCGCAAATGGCCCTACATATGTGGGGGGTCAATTTGCCCATGGGATCACCTTGCGGCAGTATGATGCACTTGACTACCAGATTCCCGACTTGATATTCTTGTCTTCTGACTTTCTTGTTAAAAGCCTTGATCATTCGCTTTTGATACGTCTGACCATGACAAATAGTAGTAAGTCTCTTCTTGTCGATCAGATTTAGTTGATCAAGTCGAGTCTGGATCCAGTCATCTTCATTCAAACCCGCATCTTTCATAATCCTCAAAGAAGGAATCTGGACCTCGATGGGTAGGACTACCTCCATGCCATATACCAGAGAGTAGGGTGTTTCCCCTGTCGACGTCCGTACTTAGGTACGATACGCATGAAGAGAGAATGGTAACATCTCATGTCAGTCTTTGTATGTCACCGTCATCTTTTGTATAATTTTCTTGATGTTCTTGTTAGCCGCATCAACAACTCCATTCATCTTCGGCCGGTAGGGAGAAGAGTTATGATGATGTATCTTGAATTGCTTACAGATCTCGGTGATCATCGTGTTGTTGAAATTTGTTCCATTTTCAGTGATAATTCTCTCTGGCACACCATACCGACAAATCTGATTATGCCTGATGAACCGCGCCACAACGTTCTTGGGCACAGTAGCAAAAGAGGCCACCTCAACCCATTTTGTGAAGTAATCAATGGCCACCAGGATGAAGCGATGTCCATTGGAAGCAGTAGGCCTGATTTGTCCGATCATGTCAATGCCCCACATTGCAAAAGGCCACGGAGCTGTTAAGACGTTCAATGGAACTGGAGGCACATGCACCTTATCAGCGTAGATTTGGCACTTATGACAAGTTCGGGAGTGCTGATAACAATCTGCTTCCATAGTGGACCAGTAGTATCCTTCCGGTAGGATTTTCTTAGCCATGGTATATCCACTGGAATGGGTTCCAAAGGTTCCTTCATGTAGATCTGTCATAATCCTCTCTGCTTCGCTCTTGTCCACACACCGTAGTAAGGTAGAGTCGTGGTTGTGCTTGTAGAGGATTCCATTACTGAGGAAGAATTTCACAGTGAACCTTCTCAGAAACTTCTTATCATTGATAGATGCCCCCTCAGGATACTCTTGAATCTCGAGATACTTCTTCACCTCATGAAACTAGGGTTTGTCTGCCACCTCTTCGGTATCAATCTCATAACAGTGCACTGGTTCATCCAACCTCTCAATGGTGATTCGGGGAGCCTCCTTGTCCCACTTGACTTTGAACATGGAAGACATGGTAGCTAGCGCGTCCGCTAAGTGATTCTCCTCTCGTGGGAAGTGTTCAAAGGTTACCTCCTCAAAGTGTGGGAGCAATGTCAGTACATGATCTTTGTATGGGATGAGATTCGGATGCTTCGTATCCTATTCGCCTTTGATCTAACTTATTACTAAGGCTGAATCCCTGAAGTACTTTAGGAACTTGATCCTGAGGTCAATAGCGGCTTTGAGACCCATGATGCAGGCTTCGTACTCTGCCATGTTGTTAGTGCAGTTGAAACATAGTCGGGCAGTGAAAGGAGTATGACAGCCCTTAGGAGATATGATTACAGCGCCTATGCCATTACCAAGTGCGTTTGAAGCTCCGTCAACAAACATAGTCCATAGGGATCCCTCCTTGGGTCCTTCATCTGGTCCAGGTTCTTCATAGTCAGTCACCAGCATAATCTTCTCGTCCGGGAACTCAAAATTTATGGACTGGTAGTCATCCACAGCCTGATGATCCAAATGATAAGTCAATACACTCCCCTTGATTTCTTTCTGGGTTGTATATTGTATATCGTATTCAGTTAAGATCATCTTCCATCTTGTTATTCTTCCGGAGAGAGCGGGTTTCTCGAAGATGTACTTGATTGGGTCCATATTAGATATCAACAAAGTAGTGTGGGTCAGTATATACTGTCTTAGTCGGCGAGCAGCTCATGCCAAAGCGCAGCAAGTTTTCTCGAGAAGTGAGTATCGTGTCTCACAGTCTGTAAACTTTTTGCTAAGGTAGTATATTGTGTACTCTTTTTGACCAGACTCTTCATACTGCCCCAGCATACACCTCATTGAATTGTCTAGTACTGTTAAGTACAATATCAAAGGTCTTCCTTCAACCGGAGGCATCAAAATTGGAGATTCTTGGAGATATTCTTTGATCTTTTCGAAGGCGGCCTAGCATTCGTCATTCAACTTTACCACATGATCTTTCTTCAGAAGCTTGAAGATGGGCTCACAAGTAGCAGTCAGATATGAAATGAACCTGGAAATATAGTTCAAGCGTCCCAAGAAACCTCTAACTTCTTTCTCTGTGTGGGGAGCTGGCATCTCTTGTATGGCATTTACCTTTGCAGGGTCTACCTGAATACCTTTGTCACTGACGATGAAACCTAGAAGCTTACGAGACCTTACCCCGAAGGTGCACTTGTTCATATTTAACCTCAACTTGTATGTCTTCAACCTGTCGAACAACTTTTGTAGATGATCAAGGTGCTCTTCCTCGATTTGAGACCTGGAAATCATGTCATCAACATAAATTTCTATCTCGTGGTGAATCATATCGTGGAACAAGGAGACCATAACTCGCTGATAAGTTGCCCCGACATTCTTCAACCCAAAAGGCATCACCTTGTAACAGAAGTTACCCCACTGTGTGACGAAGGTTGTCTTCTCCGTGTCTTTAGGAGCCATCTTGATCTGGTTGTAGCCAGAGAAACCATCCATGAAGGAGAAGATTTTATGATGCGCAGTGTTGTCAACCAGAACATCAATGTGGGGAAGGGGAAGTCGTCCTTGGGGCTCGCTCTGTTCAGGTCTCTGTAGTCCACACACATTCGTACCTTGCCGTTCTTCTTTGGTACCGGAACGACATTAGCAACCAACTATAGATTAGAGATGACAACTAAGAACCCTGTGTCGAACTCCTTCATGACCTCTGCCTTAATCTTCTCAAACATTTCAGGATTCATATGGCAAACCTTCTGTTTAACCGGAGGACAATCTTCTTTAGTCGACAGGCGATGTACCACGTTGTCAGTGTCTAGACCAGGCATGTCTTTATATGACCAGGCGAAGATCTCATCATAGTCGTGCAACATCTGTATCAACCGCTGTTTGATCTTAGCTTCCAGATTTATGCCGATCTTGACTTCCTTTCTGTCCACTTCTGTGCCCAAGTTTATCATCTCAACTTGTTCTTCATGAGGCTGTATAGCCCTCTCTTCCTGTTGTAATAGTCTAGCAAGTTCTCCGGGCACCTCCCCATCTTCCTCACCTTCGTCCTTGGCTTGGTTGATCGGATTTTCAAAGTCATAACTGGCAATAGAAAAACTGTTATTAATGGGATCTAGAGTGGATATGGATATGCAGTTTGATACGTGAGTGTATGTAAGAGCATAGCTGTATTGATAAAGTAAAAACGGAAAAGAAAAACAAAGAGCGCAAAATTTGTATGTAAGGAACGTCCAATATTTTATTGATGATATATGAAATGACACATAATAGCCATCACAAACAAAACCTATGTGCTTCGGGTAAGACACAAGGCTGTAGAGTTTAAATTGTTTATTACAAATTCACCAAACAAGTAAGACAATTACTGCGGAATAAAAGAAAATGGTATAAAATCTCTGGTCGTCCAACTACTCGGTCCACCGTTCGTAGTTGGGTAGATCCAGCTGCCAATGTCAGAGTCTTCCTCATTGTCTTCAATGGCGTTAATTCCCTGATTGCTGATGTGTAGGGGAGGTCCTCCATCTCGAGCGCGTCCAACAACCCTTTAAGCTCCTGAAGTAAAGCCCAACCCAAACTTGTCAGTTTTGTGAGTAAAATCAGGGAGTTGTCCCTAGTTGGTATACCCACCTTTTTCAACCACTACTATGGCGTCTTTGAGAGAAGCCATCTTCAGAGGAGGTTTGGTGTCGATAGTAGTCTCAGTCGATGCCAATATTTGGGGAACCTCTTCAAAGTTTTGGCAAGGAGTCTCTATGAATTCACCGTCCATCTCTACGTACCTGAAGGAGTTGAGGTGGCTCACCATATAATCCTCTTCGCCATGTACAGTGACAATCTTCCCCTTCACTGGATACTTCAGCAATTGGTGCAGTGTAGAAGTAACAACCTCAGCTTCATGGATCCAAGGACGACCCAACAAACAAGAGTATGACGGCCGGATGTCCATTACATAGAAGGTGGACTCAAAGGTCTGGGAACCTACCTTGACAAGGATTTCCACCTCCCCATGCACCATTCTCTTTGACCCGTCAAAAGCCTTTACCACAATGTTACTAGGCTTTAAGGTCAAGCCCTCACAATCTAGTCGATCGAGAGCCTTCTTCGGCAGGAAATTCAGCGAAGACCTAATATCTACCAGCACATGAGCCATAGTGGTTCCCCTGTATTCGATCGAGGCATGAAGAGCGTCATTATGCTTCCTCCCTTTCGGTGTTAAGCCGGCATCTGAAAAACCCATCCCATTGTCAACAGTCAGGATGGCCATACAGTCTTTCAATTGATTAGCCGAGGTCTTCTGCGGCACGTGCGCAGTCTTGAGGAATGCGATCAAAGCCTTCGCATGGGCCTCGGAACACAATAATAGAGACAATATGGATATCTTCGAGGGGGTCTGCCCCAGCTGCTCGACCATATTGTAGTTTCTTTTTTTAATTAATTTAATATTTCCTCCATCTCTTGCTTAGAGGCTTCTACGACAATCTTTCTAGGTGCCTCCGTCCGGGAAGGCTCACCTATAGCTTCTTTGCCTCGGGTCCCAGATGACTCGAGGGCAGGAATGACAATTGGAGTAAGCAAAGGAGTAGTAGTTAAAGTATTGGTAGGAATAGCGGGCGAAATAGCAACAGGCTTATTGAGAGTCTTTGGGGAAATATCGGGAGAGAAAACCCTTCCACTTATGGTGATCTTACTATTCCCGAAAATGTTACTGACATCGGGATCAACTTCCTCGTTCTTCAGATCTTGTTTAACGCCATGATAGTAAACATCAGCGCCATAGTGCCAAGCGACAGCTTTATCTGAGGTGTACGGGACAGGACCAAGAAGGGTGATTATTAACGGCAATATCTTCACATGGAACAGTTGGAATCAAAGTTTTCTCGAACAAAATTTCTCTGCTGTCCATCAGGCGTTGGACACCTATTTTCAGCAAATAGCAACCAGAAGGGAGAGGTGAACACAAGTGGCAACTTTCACCATAACCCAGAAATAAACCGACCAACAACAAATTCTTCTTAACAGTCATAAGAGGAGTAGAAACTTCATCAACTGAGGTCACAAATAGATCGGTATCAACATCATTAACTCCACGATTGTGTTTAGGCATGGAAGAAGATGTGACATTGGGCTTCTCCGGAGCATCGAACTCAATTTGTTTGGCTTTAATCAGATCTTGTACCTTATTTCTCAGAGCCCAAAAATAATTTGTATCGTGGCTAGGACTCTAAGAATGGTAGGCACACCGAGCGTTTGGATTGTACCGAGGAGATGTGGTATTTGGATTCTTGGGAGTCTCTTTCAAGGTTTCCAAATTGGATCTC
This sequence comes from Vicia faba, assembly GCA_948472305.1. Lineage (NCBI taxonomy): Eukaryota > Viridiplantae > Streptophyta > Magnoliopsida > Fabales > Fabaceae > Vicia > Vicia faba. The sequence goes on along the minus strand of OX451735.1, from coordinate 626,478,883 downwards.
AGTAGATGGGGTAGAACTTCTGTCAATGTCATGTTAATGCAGGTAAACTGCCTTTGTGGTCTTTCTACCCTTTGTTGATTGCTGCGTTGTGGAGCAGTTACAGGCCTAGGTATCATTACAGCACTTACCGTCGGACCGTGTTCAGCTCTGCTTTGGCCTCTCGGGCTATAGATGGCACTATCTTCCTTTTTACCAGTGAAGGGATTCTTTACAGAACTCGAAGAGGTGTCTTTCTGTATTTTACCACTCTGGATCCAAGCTTCTACCCTTTCTCTTGTTAATATCAGCTCGGTGAAACCTGCTGATGAGATGCCAATCAAATGATTAAAGAATGGACCAGAAAACGTCCCAAGAAACATGTCAACCAACTCCCTGTCAGATAAAGGGGGTTGGACTCTCCCAGCCACGTCTCTCCACTTCTGCGCATAGTCTTTAAAGCCTTCACCTGCACCCATGGGCATACTCTGGAGTTGAGTACGAGTGGGGGAAAGGTAGTTGTTGTATAATACTGCTTATAAAAAGAAGCGGCCAAATACTCCCAGTTTCGGACATTGGTTCTCTACAGTTGGTAGAACCATTCAAGTTGAGTCCCTGGCAGACTGTCTTGAAAGAAGTGAACCCAGAACTTTCTATCAGCGGTGTGGGGCTGGATCTTCTTTACATAAAGATGGAGCTTAGGGCAAGAAACCCTATCATACTTTGCAAAAATTAGAGCCTTAAATTTTTGCGACATGACTACTCACGACACAAATCCTAGTTCTTTGAAATCCAACCCAGGTATCCTCTCGACTCCCATATCACTCAAACGATCTTCGAATTGCTTGTATCTATCCTCAATGGGAGGATACTGCTCATCATTGTAGTCCGTATCATTGTCACAAACTTCAGGACTGGGGTCATTTTCCCTTGTCTCCCATTCTTGATTCTCTCCTTCCTTAGATGAGGAGGTTAGATCGACTGATTTCTTTAATGGCCCCCTGAACCTTCTTCCCATATTCAGAATACTAGAGACCTTCTTCTTTTTCTTCTTCTCCTTCAGGATAAGGGCTTTCAGATTCTCCTGCCCTTTTGCCAGGGTTATGAACATCTGTTAAAATTTGGCATTTTGTGCCTGAAGATCTTTGTTGCTTTGTTCAGAAGAAATTTTTGCTGAAATAAACAGCGAAGAAGATGAGAAGCCTGTAATGGTACTTGTATATGCAGTGTTTATGGATGGGATGGTGTATGCAATGATACCAAGGACTTTGGGAAATTTAAATTTGAGAACCAAAATGAAACAAAGATTTTATTAGTATAATTCAAAGTACAATTGCCTTTTAGGCATTACAATTTAAAATTCTAAAAACTAAAAAAAGTCAAATTTTCCATGGATGCTTCCTCTTTGTGCCGAGATAGACATTAAGTCCTCTTTCCTCATGAAGCTGCTTTGTGAGCTCTAAAACCTTCCTCTCCTGGGCATAGAACTGGTCCCTATAAGTATCCCACTCTTTCTTCAATTGAATCCAAGACCTCTGTAGTTCTTCAGGATCAGTGGGCATATCAGGATGGAGAACCGTGTAAGGAATACCCCCTTGAGTAATGGGTTCCACAATCACTAGTAAAATGGCCACGTAGGGCATCATAGGTTTCTGAGCGCGAGCTCGTACCCATTGGAGATATGGTTCCATATAAATGGAATTCTTCGGCCCCAAAGTCTTGGCGACAGATTTGTTTACCATGCCCTAAGCTTGTATGAACCTCTGGCGATACCCTTGAACATCATCCTCATAGTTAAATATAATTCCCTGGATAAGTAACTCATGAGGACCATCCCTTTGAACGTAACCAAATTGTCGCAGAGCCAAAAAAGGATTGTAAGTTATGCCTCCCATAATGCCAAGTAGTGGGACATTAGGGAACTCTCCACAGTGGTCAATAATAGCCATATCTCCCATAGCTCGGGAATACCAGAGAATATCCGTGTGAGCAAGTGACATTATCCTTTGCGACCAACCCAAACCTTCTTCATTCTTCAGCACTGACTTAGGGAGGTGAGAAATAAACCACCTCAAAAGTAATGGCATGCATCACATAAGAATCCCTCTTTTATTCAAGGTACGAGTATGGAGAGCATGCAAGATATCTCCGGGCAAGGTAGGCACGGGGTTGCGAGAGAGGAAGATCTTGATAGCATTCATATCTATGAGCAAGTCTGGATTAGGGAACAATACTAACCCATAGATTAGGAGGGCCAAGATCTCCTCAAAATCCTGAAAGTCTAAATCATCCCAAAACAGTTGGGCATTATCTATTAAGAACTTCGCTAGAAAACCCTTGACTCCGCTTCTTGTTTCCTAATTGGATACCACGTCGGCCCATTTTAGATGCAAGGATGAGGCAATGACTTCTGGCTTAGGAACCTCTTCTAAACTTGTGAAAGGCAGCTGTTCAAGAATGGGTATATTCAATAACTGAGAGAACTCTTCCATGGTAGGCACCAACTGATAGTCTGGGAAGGTGAAACAGTGGTGCTTGGGATCAAATAACTGAAAGAGTACACCCATCATATTTTCATCAAAGTTTGAAGTAACCAGGTTAAAAAGTCGACCATGTCTCTTAGTGAACGCAGAAGTTTTAGGATCCCTTGATACTAGTTCCTTGAGTTGGGGAGGTATTTTCACAAAGCTGATTCGGATAGTGTTTCTACGAGAGGGAGCCATAATATGCAAAACAAAATAAAGATAAATTCCCTTGGTCCTTGAAATGGTTAGTGCAATGAGAAAGGATGTTATGTAATGATGCATGATGTTATGTTTAAACAGGGTATAACATACACAAGAAAAACACATAATAGACCTTAGGTTAAAAGGCTTGCATGAGGTTAAAGGTAAGTACCCTCTTGAAGTTTAGTTGGTTTCAAACCTGTCATAGTAAAGTAACCAGGGTCTAAAGATTCTCAATATCATTGATCATCCTTTATCGAGCATTGTTCCAACTCAGGAAATCTTTTCTTGCGGCCGAAATATCCCGAAAGTCTAACCTCAATGAGTATAGCATCGAGTATCAACCAATCCTCAGCTATATACCGAGGCCGACTATATCACTACTTTCTAATGGCCAAGTTTGATCAACTAAGGTTCTAAGGTCCGTTAGTGCTTCACGACACCACGCGGCGGCCCCGTATTCTCCTCGTTTCCACACGAAGGATACCGATACCAACCAAAGTATCACACCAACACAGCCATCGGTTAAACCATATCGGTCTATGCCGTACAGTCTCCATGATCTATTGTTGTTTACCTAAAGAGTGCCCCTAGATCCGGGTGTAGGTTCTTTAACAATACCCAAGCAAAATCCCTTAAAGATAAAGCAAGAAAAGCAAACAAGAAAGCAATTAAAATGACCTAGATCCTAAGGTATACCCACTTATTATTATTCCCCAGCAGAGTCTCCAGTTCTGTGATACGGTGGCAGAACCGACTGTTATACTAATTTGCATTTTTTATTCGCAAATGTTGTGGTAAGCAAGAGTCGCCATCGACTTTTATTTCATCCAACAAAGGAAAGGGAAAAGAACAGAAAAAACCTTTTTCGAGAGTTTTTGAGTACGGGAGGTAGATTATGGAAAGGGAAGGTGTTAGCACCCTTTCCATCCATGTTTTTCCGTGGGCTCTTAGGTACTTGCTCATTTTTAAAATTACTTGTGTGTGTTTGTTTTGAAAAGTTTTGTTTACTTCGTGATAACCCCTGTATCTGTTCTCAAGAGTGTGACGAAGTTGTTTTTGAAAAGTGCTTTGAAAGTGTTTGTGTGAAATTTGTTTGTTTGAGCAAGTACCTAGGAACTATCTACCTACTCGAAAAAAAGTTTGTTCGTTTTCCTTTAGACAGCGCTATCCTACTATTAAGGAGTAGGTAGCTCCATCGTTAGAGTTTTAGGGACGTTCGTAGGGACGAAATGGTCTATGAAGGAAACAAGTAAAGATACCTTAGCATTTCGAAGGGACTATCTTCATAAGATCATTTCTCGCAGGAAACTCGAGGGACAAGGAGGGACTATGATCTTTCTGACGATTTTGAATCGCGGGTCATTGTTAAGGTATCCCTACGTTCGAGGGACACAACCATTATTTCTGAGGCAACCAAATGGGGCAACCCTAGGAGTGAACATGTGCAAGTGTGTTTTTTCCAGTTAATTATCTTTGCACAATTAGGGTTTTCTACTATTTTAAATTGATTTATCTTTCGCATACAATCGTAATGTCCATACATCTCCAGTTTAATAGTTGCGGAAATTAAAAGCGAGAAATTAAAACCCTAGCTATTACAAGGCTTTGGGGAGGCGATTACGGAATAATAAAAAAATGGGGAAAAATGATAAATGCGAAATAGTAAACCTAATTAACTATTACAAACTGGGAACGGTTACAATAATTAATAAAAATAAAGAAAGTAAAGACGCGCGCGAAAGTTAAAACGGGAACAAATTAGAACCTAAGAAATCTAATTAATTAAAAAAATGTTTTTGTATATTTTTTTTTATTGAGGAAAAAAATAATTACAAATTGCAAAACCTAATTTACTAATTAATTTTATTTAGAAAAATAGCCAATGTTGAAACAGTTAAAAATAATTTATTTTTAAAATTTTTTCAATTATAAAAAACAAACCTCATTCTTTTTAATTTTAATTATGAAAGGAAAAAAATTAATTAAATTAACATAATTTCTATTAAATTTTAATTACAAAAAATGTTTAAGTTAATCTAATTAAATCAATTAATTAAATGCAAAAAATTATATTATGAAAAAAAAGACTAAACCTAATATTTTTTTGTAGTTTTCTGATTTTCTGATTTGATTAAAAAATGATTTTTTATTGTGAAAGTAATTAAAATAATAAATTAAAAGAAAAAAAGAAAAAATTAAAAGAATATAAAAAAAAAAAGAAGAGATGGGCCTGATGTTGTAAGCAAATCAGGGCGGTGTGTTGCCCAATCCGCGTTAGGCCTAAAAACTGGTGGCCCAGGATCTGGCGCCTGATCCGTTGGGGGCATCTTCTGAGGGTTCATTGTTGGCCTGCGTATGCTAAGCACTGGATCAGTGATGGAGATTAATCCTGAGGACGAGATCAGAGGGCACATGGTGGTCCTCAGGAAATGACGTGCACTGGGTCTGGAATTGTAATTTCAGAAAATGTAAAAGGCCTGGACCTGGGATCGAACCCAGGTCCTCCCTCTCACATGCCTTCTTCCCTTTCCATCTATGCTGGTTTGTTAGTCATATACATAATCAAATAAAATAAATATAATACAAACAGAGTGCTTGGCCTAAGAAAACATGCAAATTTTCAAATTGTCCAACATGATGTTGCCACGCGTTCTTCTTTTTCCCTGGTACTGTCATTTTAGATGGAAACCTTTACCTACGGTTTCATGGCTGTAACTACAACCCTGTAAATCTCAAAAATTAATACCAAGCATGATAAATCCATTCCAAGCATACATATCAACTTATTTTAATCTCACGAGTATGATGGTGTCCTTCTTTTGCTCTAATTTTGCCTGCATCACAGAGCCCTAAAATACGACCTCAAACCCTAACAATGGCATATGTTTATACAAGCATCACAACTCATAATTAATTATACAGACATCTTCTAAATGACCATACAAACATGAGTGGATGTCCTGAAATCATTTATAACGCGTAAATATCCAAAATTGAATTCAAGAATGAAGGATAAATCGTGATACCATTATGGAGCGTTCTGAAGGTATTGATGTGTACAAGGGTTTCTATTAGCTTCAAGAGGTTTCCAGGAATGTGGTTTGATCCTTAGAATTCTATAAAATAGCCTGTGGAGGAAGATCCGGTCTCTACTTTTTGACAAAAAATTTGAGTTTTCTTTCTTGCTTTGGAGGCAGGTTGCGCGTGAAAAATCCCTCCCTTAGGGTTAAACAAACTTCGGTATATGTATTGAATCCAATTAGGTCAATATTTTTGGCAAGAAATCAAAGAATGGTCTTGAAGTTTTGATTCCAAACTTTCCAAAATTGGAGATTTTCTCTTGTTTATGGCTTGGCACGATTAGCTTGAGGTTATACAGCTTGCATGATCTTCACTTCAATGCAAAATAAATCTCATTCCATAAGTTTGATTTGTTTTGATTTTATTTGATTTTATTTGAATTTATTTGATTTTAAAATGAATAAAAATCAAAATAAATTAAATAAATGAGTGAATAATGCATGGGGGGTCCCATAGGTCGTGGATCATGCTAGGATTGAGATTCAATCTTGAAAAGATGGGCCCATGTGGAAAAAAATGTAATTTTGAGCATTGTTGACTTTGGGCAAATTTCCAAAAATGGCCTACTTTGATAATGCATATCTCTCTCAATTTTGTCCATAAGAGGATGTTCTTATACATTTTAGAAAGCTTAGGATGTCCCCTATGTAACCTCTTTGGTATTATCTTAATTGGATCTTCCATGTTCATGTAAGGAGCTTTGACCCAAAAGGTGTTTTTTTGACTTTTTGGAATGACCTATAATGTCTGAATTCATATCTTTCCATGAGTGCATTTCTTGAACTTGAGGGTTGATAATGAGTTTTAGGGAATTGGATTCTGTTCAAAATGAGCCTTGGATGAGAAATTTCTGATAAAGTATGAGAGATTTATGCCTGGTCAAATTTTGGTTGACTTTTCCTGAGAAACCCTAATTTAGCAACTTTTGATTTTTGATGAATCAGGGGCATTTCTTGAGGAATCATGATCAAACCATGATAAAATGATGGATATCACTTCAAAATGTGGAAGTTGACCAAAAATCTTGGAGTTTGACTGTATGTGGGCTCCAATTGACTTTTGACCTGGTATAGTTGATTTTCAAGCATCTGACCAATTGATTGGGAAAACTTCTTGTACAAGGCATGAAATTTGGCATGAATTGTCTTGAGAACATATTAGTACTATGTAGATAATATGAGGCCTTTGGGACTCTCTCATCTTGATGAAAATGGAAACCCTAGTTGGAAGTTCATTGCTTTTAGGAGAGAGTTTGTTTGGTCAAGTCTTGGGCATCCTTGAGCAAATTGAGTATCATAATTAATATATGTTAAGTAAAATGGGAGGGAAAATTTTGGGGTACAACACATAGTATAATGGAAAAATATGTGTGAAGTATGTGAGACATCCATAGGATGTTGGTCAACTATATGGTAACTATGTCAGACATCCATAGGATGATGGTCCACTATGTGGGATCTAAGTCAGCCATCTATAGGATGAAGGTCAACTATGTGTGAAGTATGTTATAGATGCATATAATTAGGGTGAATGCTGAGTAAACCATGTGCGATACATTCATAGGATGATGGTCATCTCTTCTTCAACTATAGCATAAATTGATGGAGTATCGTCAACTCTGGCTCAGATATGGCACAGATGGATGAAGTATGGTCAACTATGGTTCAGATATGGTAGACATCCAACAAATGATGGTCCAATCAGGTTCATATATGTCATACATCCAATAGATGATGGTCAATAATGCAGGAACAATGTCAGACATCCATAGGAAGATGGTCAACTATGTGTCAAGTATGTCAAAGATGCCTAAGATGGTGATTAATGATGTGTGAACCACATCATACATCCATAGGGTAATGGTTAACTATGTGTGAAGCATGTGAGACATCCATGGGATGATGGTCAACTATGTGTGAAGTATGTGATACATCCATAGAATGATGGTGAACCATGTGGGAAGTATGTGAGAGATCCATAGAATAATTGTCAACTATGTGGGAACTATGTCAGACATCCATAGCATAATAGTCAAGTATTTGGGAACTATATCAGGAATCAATATGATGATGGTCAACTATATGTGAAGTATGTTTGAGATGCATAGGATGATGGTGAATGATGCATGAATCATTGCCAGACATCCATAGGATGATGGCCAACTACGTGGGAACTATGTCAGATATCCATAAGATGATGGTCAACTATGTGGGAACAATGTCAGACATCCATTGGAAGATTGTTATCTATGTGGGAATAATGTCAGACATTCATAGGATGATGGTCAACTATGTGTGTAGTATGTCAGAGATGCATATGACGATGATGAATGATGTGTGTACCATGTGAGACATCCATAGGACGATGGTCAGCTATGTGTGAAGTATGTGAGACATCCACAGGATGATGGTCAACTATATGTGAGACATCCATTGTATAATGGTAAACTATGAGTGAAGTATGTGAGAGATCCATAGGATGTTGGTAAACTAAATGGTAACTATGTCAGACATCCATAGGATGATGGTCCACTATGTGGGATCTAAGTCAGACATCTATAGGATGATGTTCAACTATGTGTGAAGTATGTTAGAGATGCATAAAAATGGGGTGAATGTTGCGTGAACCATGTGCTAGACATAAATATGATGATGGTCAACTCTGCTTCAACTATGGCATAGATTAATGGAGTATGGTCAACTCTGGCTCAAATATGGCACAGTTGGATGAAGTATGGTCAACTCTGGTTCAGATATGGTAGACATCCAACAAATGATGGTCCAATCGGGTTCATATATGTCATACATACAATACATGATGGTTAACTATGTGTGACCGATTCTAGATATCAAACAGATGATGGTCAATAATGCAGGAACAATGTCAGACATCCATAGGAAGATGGTCAACTATTTGTCAAGTATGTCAAAGATGCATAAGATGGTGATTAATGATGTGTGAACCACATCATACATCCATAGGGTAATGGTTACCTATGTGTGAAGCATGTGAGACATCTATAGGATGATGGTCAACTATGTGTAAAGTATGTGAGACATCCATAAAATGATGGTGAACTATGTGGGAAGTATGTGAGAGATCCATAGATTAATTGTCAACTATGTGGGAACTATGTCAGACATCCAGAGCATAATAGTCAAGTTTTTGGGAACTATATCAGGCATCAATAAGGTGATGGTCAACTATATGTGAAGTATGTTTGAGATGCATAGGATGATGGTGAATGATGCACGAATAATTTCCAGACATCCATAGGATGATGGTCAACTACTTGGGAACTATGTCAGACATCCATAAGATGATGGTCAACTATGTGGGAACAATGTCAGACATCCATTGGAATATTGTTAACTATGTGGGAACAATGTCAGACATTCATAGGATGATGGTAAATTATGTGTGTAGTATGTCAGAGATGCATATGACGATGATGAATGATGTGTGTGCCATGTGAGACATCCATAGGACGATGGTCAACTATGTGTGAAGTATGTGAGACATCTATAGGATGATGGTCAACTATATGTGACACATCTATAGTATAATGGTCAACTATGTGTGAAGTATGTGAGAGATCCATAGGATGTTGGTAAACTAAATGGTAACTATGTCAGACATCCATAGGATGATGGTCCATTATGTGGGATCTAAGTCAGACATCTATAGGATGATGTTTAACTATGTGTGAAGTATGTTAGAGATGCATAAAATTGGGGTGAATGCTGCGTGAACCATGTGCTAGACATACATATGATGATGGTCAACTCTGCTTCAACTATGGCATAAATTGTGGAGTATCGTCAACTTTGGTTAAGATATGGCACATATGGAAGAATTATGCTCGACTCTGGATCAAATATGGTAGACATCCAAAAAATGATGGTCAACTCGGGTTCATATATGCCATACATCCAATAGATGATGGTTAACTATGTGTGACCGATTTCAGATATCCAACAGATGATGGTCAACAATGCAAGAACAATGTCAGACATCCATAGGAAGATGGGAAACTATGTGTCAAGTATGTCAAAGATGAATAGGATGATGATTAATGATGTGTGAACAATGTTAGACATCCATAGGGTAATGGTTAACTATGTGTGAAGCATGTGAGACATCCATAAGATAATGGTAAACTATGTGTGAAGTATGTTAGACATCCATAGAATGATGGTGAACTATGTGGGAAGTATGTGAAAGATCCATAGATTAATTGTCAACTATGTGGGTACTATGTCAGACTTCCATAGTATAATAGTCAAGTATTTGGGAACTATATCAGGCATCAATATGATGATGGTCAACTATGTGTGAAGTATGTCTGAGATGCTTAGGATGATGGTTAATGATGCGTGAATCATATACCCGACATCCATAGGATGATGGTCAACTACGTGGGATCTATGTCATACATACATAGGATGATGGTCAACTATGTGGGAACAATGTCCAACATCCATAGGAAGATTGCTAACTATGTCGGAACAATGTCAGAATCCATAGGATGATGGTTAACTATGTGTGAAGTATGTAAGAGATGCATATGATGATGATGAATGATGTGTGTACCATGTGAGACTTCCATAGGACAATGGTCAACTATGTGTGAAGTATGTGAGACATCCATAGGATAATGGTTAACTATATGTGAGACATCCATAGTACAATGGTAAACTATGTGTGAAGTATGTGAGAGTTCCATAGGATGTTGGTCAACTAAATGGTAAATATGTTAGACATCCATAGGATGATAGTCCACTATGTGGGATCTAAGTAAGACATCTCTAGGATGACGGTCAACTACGTGTGATGTATGTTAGAGATGCATAAAATTAGGGTGAATGTTGCGTGAACCATGTTCCAGACATCCATAGGATGATGGTCAACTTTGCTTCAACTATGGCATAGATCGATGGAGTATCGTAAACTTTGGTTAAGATATGGCACATATGGACGAAGTATGGTCAAATATGGTTCAAATATGGTAGACATCCAACAAATGATGGTCAACTCTGGTTCATATATGTCAGACATCCAATAGATTATGGTTAACTATGTGTGATCGATTTCAGATATCCAACAGATAATGGTCAACAATGCAGGAACAATGTCATACATCCATAGGAAGATGGTCAACTCTGTGTCAAGTATGTCAAAGATGCATAGGATAATGATTAATGATTTGTGAACAATGTTATACATCTATAGGGTAATGGTTAACTATGTGTGAAGCATGTGAGACATCCATAGGATGATGGTAAACTATGTGTGAAGTATGTGAGACCTCCATAGAATGATGGTAAACTATGTGGGAAGTATGTGAGAGATCCATAGATTAATTGTCAACTATGTGGGAACTATGTCAAACATCCATATATAATAGTCAAGTATTTGGGAACTATATCAGGGATCAATGTGATGATGGTCAACTATGTGTGAAGTATGTCTGAGATGCTTAGGATGATGGTGAATGATACGTGAATCATATGCCCGACATCTATAGGATGATGGTCAACTACGTGGGAACTATGTCAGACATCCATAGGATGATGGTCAACTATGTGGGAACAATGTCAGACATCCATAGGAAGATTGTTAACTATGTGGGAACAATGTCAGACATCCATTGGATGATGGTCAACTATGTGTGAAGTATGTTAGAGATGCATATGATGGTGATGAATGATGTGTGTACCATGTGAGACATCCATAAATTGATGGTCAACCATGTGTGAAGTATGTGAGAGATACATAGGATGTTGGTTAACTATGTGGTAACTATGTCAGACATCCATAGGATGATGGTCAACCATTTGGTATCTATGTCAGACATCTATAGGATTATGGTTAACTATGTGTGAAGTATGTGAGAGATGTATAAAATTAGGGTGAATGATGCGTAAACCATGTGCAGGACATCCATATGATGATGGTCAACTAAGCTTCAACTATGGCACGAATTGATGGAGTATGGTCAACTCTAATTCAGATATGGCACAAATGGACGAAGTATGGTCAACTCTGGTTCAGATATGGTAGACATCCAACAAATGATGGTCTACACTAGTTCTTGTATGTCAGTCATCCAACAGATGATGGTTAACTATGTGTGGACGATGTCAGATATCCAACAGATGATGGTCAACAAATCATGAACAATGTCAGACATCCACATGAAGATGGTCAACTATGTGACAAATATGTCAAAGATGCATAGGATGATGATTAAGGATGTGTGAACCACGTTAGACATCCATAGGGTAATGGTTAACTATGTGTGAAGCATGTGAGACATCCATAGGATGATGATCAACTATGTGTGAAGTATGTGAGACATCTATAAAATGATGGTGAATTATGTGTGAAGTTTGTGAGAGATCCATAGATTGATTTTCAACTATGTGGGAACTATAATACACATCCATAGTATAATAATCAAGAATTTGGGAATTATATCAGACATCAATAAGATGATGGTCAACTATGTGAGAAGTATGTTTGAGATGCATAGGATGATGGTGAATGATGTGTGAACCATATGCCAAACATCCTTAAGATGATGGCAAAATATGTGGGAACTATGTAAGATAACCATAAGATGATGGTTAACTATGTGTGAACGATGTCAGACATCCAACAAATTATGGTGAACAATATGGGAACAATGTCAGGCATCCATAAGAAAATGGTCAACTATGTGTGAAGTATTCGAGAGATACATATGATAATTATTAATGATATGTGAACCATGTGAGACATCCATAGGATGATGGTCAACTATGTGATGTATGTCAGACATCTATAGGATGATTGTCAACTATGTATGAAGAATATGAGACATCCATAGGATTATGGTCAACCATGTGTGAATTATGTGAGAGATATATAATATTATGGTCAACTATGTGAGAACTATGTCACACATCCATAGTATGATGGTCAAGTATGTGGGAACTATATCAGACATCTATAGGATGATGGCCAACTATGTGTGAAGTATGTCAGAGATGCATAATATGATGGTGAATGACATGTGAACCATGTGCATGACATCCATAGGACGATGGTCAACTACGTGTGAAGTATCTGAGACATCCATAGGATGATAGTCAACTATATGTGAGACATCAAAAGGATGATGGTCAACTATGTGTGAAGTATGTGAGAGATCCACAAGAAGTAGGTCAACTATGTGGTAGCTATGTCAGAAATCCATAAGATTATGGTCATCTATGTGTGAAGTATGTGAGACATCCATATAATTATGGTCAACTATGTGTGAAGTATTAGAGAGATCATTAAAATGATGGGCAAAAATGTGGGAACAATGTTCAAACATCCATAGGGTAATGGTTAACTATGTGTGAAGCATGTTAGATATCCATAAGGTAATGGTTAACTATGTGTGAAGCATGTTAGATATCCATAGGATGATGGTAAACTAAGTGTGAAGTATGTGAGACATCCATAGAATGATGGTGAACTATGTGGGAAGTATGTGAGAGATCCATAGATTAATTGTCAACTATGTGAGAAATATGTTAGACATCTATAGTATAAGAGTCAAGTATTTGGGAACTAAATCAGACATCAATATGATGATAATCAACTATGCGTGAAGTATGTTTGAGATGCACAGGATGATGGTGAATGATGTGTTAAACATATGTCAGACATCCATAGAATGATGGTCAACTATGTGTGAACTACGCCAGACATCCATAGGATTATGTTCAACTATGTGGGAACAATGTCAGACATCCATAGGAAGATTTTTAACTATGTGGGAACAATGTCAGACATCCATAGGATGATGGTCAACTATGTGTAAAGTATGTTAGAGAGGCATATGATGATGATGAATGATGTGCGTACCATGTGAGACGTCCATAGGATGATGGTCAACTATATGTTAAGTATGTGAGACATCTATAGGATGATGGTAAACTATATGTGAGACATCCATAGTATAATGGTAAACTATGTGTAAAGTATGTGAGAGATCCATAGGATGTTTTTCAACTATGTGGTAACTATGTCAGACATCCATAGAATGATGGTCCACTATGTGGGACCTAAGTCAGACATATATAGGATGATGGGCAACTATGTGTGAAGTATGTTAGAGATGCATAAAATTAGGGTGAATGGTGCGTGAACCATGTGCGAGACTTCCATAGGATGATTGTCAACTCTACTTTAACTATGGCATACATTGATGGAGTATCATCAACTCTGGCTCATATATGTCTCAGATGGATGAATTATGGTCAACTCTAGTTCAGATATGGTAGACATCCAACAAATGATGGTTAACGCGGGTTCATATATGTTATACATCTAATAGATGATGGTTAAGTATGTGTGACCGATTTCAGATATCCAACAGATGACGGTCAATAATGGAGGAACAATGTTAGACATCCATAGGAAGATGGTCTACTATGTGTCAAGTATGTAAAAGATGCATATGATGACTATTAATGATGTGTGAACCACGTCATGCATCCATAAGGTAATGGTTAACTATGTGTGAAGCATGTGAGACATCCATAGGATAATGGTAAACTATGTGTGAAGTATGCGAGACATCTATATAATGATGGTGAACTATGTGGGAAGTATGTGAGAGATCCATAGATTAATTGTCAACTATGTGGGAACTATGTCAGACATCCATAGTATAATAGTCAAGTATTTAAGAACTATATCAAATATCAATATGATGATTGTCAACTATGTGTGGAGTATGTTGAGATGCATATGATGATGGTGAATGACGCGTGAATCATATGTCAGACATCTATAGGATGTTGGTCAACTACATGGGAACTATGTCAGACATCCATAGGATGATGGTCAACTATGTGGGAACGATGTCAGACATCCATAGGAAGATTGGTAACTATGTGGGAACAATGTCAGACATCCATAGGATGATGGTCAACTATGTGTGAAGTATGTAAGACATGCATATGACGATGATGAATGATGTGTGTACGATGTGAGACATCTATAGGAAGATGGTTAACTTTGTGTGAAGTATGTGAGACATCCATAGGATGATTGTCAACTATATGTGAGACATCCATAGTATAATGGTAAACTATGTGTGATGTATGTGAGAGATCCATAGGATGTTGGTCAACTATATCGTAACTATGTTAGACATCCATAGGATGTTGGTCCACTATGTGGGATCTAAGTCATACATGTATAGGATGATGGTTAACTATGTGTGAAGTATGTTAGAGATGCATATAATTAGGGTAAATGTTGCGTGAACCATGTGCGAGACATCCATAGGATGATGGTCAACTCTACTTCAAATATAGCATAGATTGATCGGGTATCGTCAACTATGGCTCAGATATGGCACAGATGGATGAAGTATGGTCAACTCTGGTTCAAATATGGTATACATCCAACAAATGATGGTCAACTCGGGTTCATATATGTCAGACATCCAATAGATGATGGTTAACTATGTGTGACTGATTTCAGATATCCAACAGATGATGGTCAATAAAGCAGGAACAATGTCAAACATCCCTAGGAAGATGGTCAACTATGTGTAAAATATGTCAAAGATGCATAGGATGATGATTAATGATGTGTGAACCAAATCATACATCCATAGGGTAATGGTTAACTATGTGTGAAGCATGTGAGACATCCATAGGATGATGGTCAACTATGTGTGAAGTATGTGAGACATCCATAGAATGATGGTGAACTATGTGAGAAGTATGTGATAGATCCATAGATTAATTTTCAACTATATGAGAACTAGGTCAGACATCCATAGCATAATAGTCAAGTATTTTGGAACTGTATCAGGCATCAATGTGATGATGGTCTACTATGTGTGAAGTATGTTAGAGATGCTTAGGATGATGGTGAATGATGTGTGAATCATATGCGCGACATCCATAGGTTGATAGTCAACTACATGGGAACTATGTCAGACATTCATAGGATGATGGTCAACTATGTGGGATTAATGTCAGACATCCATAAGAAGATTGTTAACTATGTGGGAACAATGTCAGGCATCCATAGGATGATGGTCAACTATGTGTAAAGTATGTGAGAGATGCATATGATGATGATGATGAATGATGTGGGTACCATGTGAGACATCCATAGGACAATCGTCAATTATATGTGAAGCATCCATAGGATAATGGTCAACTATGTGTGAAGTATGTGAGAGATCCAAAGGATGTTGGTCAACTATGTGGTAACTATGTTAGACATCTATAGGATGATGGTCCACTATGTGGGATCTATGTCAGACATCTATAGGATGATGGTCAACTATGTGTGAAGTATGTTAGAGATGCATAGAATTAGGGTGAATGATGCGTGAACCATGAGCCAGACATCCATAGGAAGATAGTCAATTGTGCTTCAACTATGGCATTGATTGATGGTGTATCGTCAACTCTAGTTTAGATATGACACGAATTGATGAATTATGGTCAACTCTAGTTCAGATATGGTAGACATCCAACAAGTGATGGTCAATTGTGGTTCATATATGTATGACATCCAATAGATGATGGTTAACTATGTGTTACCGATTTCAGATATCCAGTAGATGATGGTCAACAATGTAGGAACAATGTCAGACATCCATAGAAAGATGGTCAAGTATGTCAAAGATGCATAGGATGATGATTAATGATGTGTGAACAACGTTAGACATCCATAGGGTAATGGTTAACTATGTTTGAAGCATGTGATACATCCATAGGATGATGGTAAACTATGTGTGAAGTATGTGAGACATCCATAAAATGATGGTGAACTATGTGGGAAGCATGTGAGAGATCCATAGATTAATTGTCAACTATGTGGGAACTATATCAGACATCTATAATATAATAGTCAAGTATTTGGGAACTATATCAGGTATCAATATGATGTTGGTCAACTATGCGTGAAGTATGTCTGAGATGCTTAGGATGATGGTGAATGATGCGTGAATCATATGCTCGACATCTATAGGATGATGGTCAACTACGTGGGAACTATGTCAGACATCCATTGGATGATGGTCAACTATGTGTGAAGTATGTCAGAGATGCATATGATGATGAATGATGTGTGTACCATGTGAGACATCCATAGGACGATGGTCAACTATGTGTGAAGTATGTGAGACATCCATAGGATGATGGTCAACTATATGTGAGACATCTATAGTATAATGGTAAAGTATGTGAGAGATCCATAAGATGTTGGTAAACTATACGGTAACTACGTCAGACATCCATAGAATGATGGTCCACTATATGGGTTCTAAGTCAGAGATCTATAAGATGATGGTCAACTATGTGTGAAGTATTTTGATATGCATAAAATTAGGGTGAATGTTGTGTGAACCATGTGCGAGACTTCCATAGGATGATGGTCAACTCTGATTTAACTATGGAATAGATTGATGGAGTATCATCAACTCCTGCTCAGATATGGCACAGATGGACGAATTATGGTCAACTCTGGTTCAGATATGGTAGACATCCAACAAATGATGGTCAACTCTAGTTCATATATGTATGACATCTAACAGATGATGGTTAACTATGTGTGACCGATTTCAGATATCCAACAGATGATGGTCAACAATGCAGGAACAATGTCAGACATCCATAGGAAGATGGTCAACTATGTGTCAAGTATGTCAAAGATACATATGATGATGATTAATGATGTGTGAACAATGTTAGACATCCATAGGGTAATGGTTAACTATGTGTGAAGCATGTGAGACATCCATAGGATGATGGTTAACTATGTGTGAATTATGTGAGACATGTATAAAATGATGGTGAACTATGTGGGAAGTATGTGAGAGATCCATAGATTAATTATCAACTATGTGGAAACTATGTTAGACATCCATAGTATAATAGTCAAGTATTTGGGAACTATATTAGGCATCAATATGTTGATGGTCAATTATGTGTGAAGTATGTCTGAGATGCTTAGGATGATGGTGAATGATGCGTGAATCATATGCCCAACATCTATTGGATGATGGTCAAATATGTGGGAACTATGTCAGACATCCGTAGGAAGATTGTTAACTATGTGGGAACAATGTCAGACATCCATAGGATGATGGTCAACTATGTGTGAAGTATGTCAGAGATGCATATGATGATAATAAATGATGTGTGTACCATCTGAGACATCCATAGAATGATGGTCAACTATGTGTGAAGTATGTGAGACATCCATAGGGTGATGGTCAACTACATGTGAGACATCCATAGGATAATGGTCAACTAGGTGTGAAGTATGTGAGATATCCATAAGATGTTGGTCAACTATGTGGTAACTATGTCAGACATCCATAGGATGGTGGTCAACTATGTGGTATTTATTTCAGACATCTATAGGATGATGGTCAACTATGTGTGAAGTATGTCAGAGATGTATAGAATTAGGGTGAGTGATGCGTAAACCATGTGCAATACATCCATATGATGATGGTCAACTATGCTTCAACAATGGCACGAATGTATGGAGTATGGTCAACTGTATTTCAGATATGGCACAGATGGACGAAGTATGGTCAACTCTGGTTCAGATATGGTAGACGTCCAACAAATGCTGGTCTACTCTAGTTCATGTATGCCAGACATCCAACAGCTGATGGTTAACTATGTGTGAACAATGTCGGATATCCAACAGATGATGGTTAACAAATCATGAACAATGTCAAAAATCCATAAGAAGATGGTTTACTGTGTGTCAAGTATGTCAAAGATGCATAGGATTATGATTAAGGATGTGTGAACAATGTTAGACATCCATAGGGTAATGGTTAACTTTGTGTGAAGCATGTGAGACATCCATAGGATGATGGTCAACTATGTGTGAAGTATGTGAGACATTCATAGAATAATGGTGAACTATGTGTGAAGTATGTGAGAGATCCATAGATTTATTTTAAACTATGTGGGAACTATAATAGACATCCATAGTATAATAATCAAGAATTTGGGAAGTATATCAGTCATCAATAAGATGATGGTAAATAATGTGCGAAGTATGTCTGAGATGCATAGGATGATGGTGAATTATGTGTGAACCATATGCCAAACATCCATAAGATGATGGTCAAATATGTGGAAACTATGTAAGACAACCATAAGATGATGGTCAACTATGTGTGAACGATGTCTGACATCCAACAAATGATGGTGAATAATGTGGGAACAAAGGTAGACATCAATAGGAAGATGGTCAACTATGTGGGAACAATGTCTTGCATCCATAAGAAGATGGTCAACTATGTGTGAAGTATTCGAGAGATGCATATGATATTGATGAATGATATGTGAACCATATGAGACATCCATAGGATGATGGTCAACTATGTGTCAAGTATGTGAGACATCTATAGGATGATAGTCAACTATGTATGTAGTATGTGAGACATCCATAGGATTATGGTCAACCATGTGTGAATTATGTGAGAGATACATAGGATTATGGTCAACTATGTGAGAACTATATCACACATCCATAGTATGATGGTCAAGTATGTATGAACTATATCAGACATCCATAGGATGATGGTCAACTATGTGTGAAGTAGATCAAAGATGCATAAGATAATGGTGATCGATGTGTGAACCATGTGCATGACATCCATAGGATGATGGTCAACTATGTGTAAAGTATCTGATACATCCATAGGATGATGGTCAACTATATGTGATACATCAATAGGATGATGGTCAACTATGTTTAAAGTATGTGAGAGATCCACAAGAAGTAGGTCAACTATGTGGTAGCTATGTCAGACATCCATAGGATTATGGTCAACTATGTGTGAAGTATGTAAAACATCCATAGGATTATGGTCAACTATGTGTGAAGTATCAGAGAGATCCATAGAATGATGGGCAAAAATGTGGGAACAATGTTCAAACATCCATAGTATGATGGTCAACTATGCATAAAGTATATAAGAGAAGCATAAGATGATGATGAATGATGTGTGAACCATGTGATACATCTATAGGATGATGGTCAACTATGTGTCAAGTATGTGAGGCATCCATAAGATAATTGTCAACTATGGGTGAAGTATATGAGACATCAATAGTATAATGGTCAACTATTTGTGAACTATGTGAGACATCCATGGGATGATGGGGAACTATGTGGGAACTATATCAGACATCCATGGGATGATGGTCAACTATGTGGGAACTATGTCCGACATTTATAGGATGATGGTTAACTATGTTAGAGATGCTTAGGATGATGGTGAATGATGTGTGAACCATGTGCCAGACATCCTAAAGATGATGGTCAACTATGCTTCAACTATGGTATAGATAGATAAAGTATTTTCAAATCAGGTTCAGATATGGCACAGATGGATGACGTATATTCAACTTTTGTTCATATATGACAGACATCTAACAGTTAATGGTCAACTCTAGTTTAGATATGTCTGACATTCAACAGATGATGTTCAACTATGTATGAACAATGCCAACATCTAACAAATGATGGTCAACTATATGGGAACAATGTCAGACATCCATAGAATGATTGTTAACTAAGTTGGAACAATGTCAGACATCCATAGGACGATGGTAAACTATGTGTGAAGTATGTAAGAGATGCATATGATGATGATGAATGGTGTGTGTACCATGTGAGACATCCACAAGACGATGGTCAACTATGTTTGAAGTATGTGAGACATCCATAGGATGATGGTCAACTATATGTGAGACATCCATAGGATAATGGTCAACTATGTGTGAAGTATGTGAGAGATCCATAGGATGTTGGTCAACTATGTGGTAAGTATGTTAGACATCCATAGAATGATGGTCCAATATATGGGATCTATGTCAGACATCTATAGGATGATGGTTAACTATGTGTGAAGTATGTTATTGATGCATAGAATTAGGGTCAATGATGTGTGAACCATGTGCCAGACATCCATAGGATGATGGTCAACTCTGCTTCAACTATGGTATAGATTGATGGAGTATCGTCAACTCTGGTTTGAATATGGAATAGATGGACGAAGTATGGTAAACTCTGGTTCATATATGGTAAACATCCAACAAATGATGGTCAACTCTGGTTCATATATGTCACATATCCAATAGATGATGGTTAACTATGTGTGACTGATTTCATATGAACAATAGATTATGGTCAACAATGCAGAAACAATGTCAGGAATCCATAGGAAGATAGTCAACTATGTGTCAAGTATGTCAAAGATGCATAGGATGATGATTAATGATGTGTGAAACACGTCAGACATCCATGGGGTAATGGTTAACTATGTGTGAAGTATTTGATGCATCCACAGGATGATGGTCAACTATGTGTGAAGTATGTGAGACATCCATAGAATGATGGTGAACTATGTGTGAAGTATGTGAGACATCCATAGAATGGTGATGAACTATATGGGAAGTATGTTAGAGATTCGTAAATTATTTGTCAACTATGTGGTAACTATGTCAGACATCCATAGTATAATAGTCAAGTATTTGGGAACTTTATCAGACATCAAGATGATGATGGTCAACTATGTGTGAAGTATGTTTAAGATGTATAGGATGATGGTGAATGATGCATGAATCATATTCCAGACATCCATAGGATAATGGTCAACTACGTGGGAACTATGTCTGACATCCATAGGATGATGGTCAACTATGTGGGAACAATGTCAGACATCCATAGGAAGATTGTTAAATATGTGGGAACAATGTCAGACATCCATAGGATGATGGTAAACTGTGTGTGAAGTATGTCAGAGATGCATATGATGATGATGAATGATGTGTGTACCATGTGAGACATCCATAGGACGATGGTCAACTATGTGTGAAGTATGTGATACATCCATAGGATGATGTTCAACTATATGTGAGACATCCATAGTATAATGGTTAACTATGTGTGACCTATGTGAGAGATCCATAGGATGTTGGTTAACTATATAGTAACTATGTCAGACATTTATAGGATGATGGTCCACTATGTGGGATCTATGTTAGACATCAATAGGATGATGGTCAACTATGTGTGAAGTATGTTATAGATTCATAGAATCAGGGTGAATGATGTGTGAACCATGTGCCAGACATCCATAGGATGATGGTCAACTCTGCTTCAACTATGGCATAGATTGACGGAGTATCGTCAACTTTGGTTCAGATATGGCATAGATGGACGGAGTATGGTCAACTATGGTTCAAATATGGTAAACATCCTACAAATGATGGTCAACTATGGTTCATATATGTCAGACATCCAATAGATGATGGGTAACTATGTATGACCGATTTCAGATATCCAACAGATGATGGTCAACAATGCAGGAACAATATCAGACATCCATAGGAAGATGGTCAACTATGTGTCAAGTATGTCAAATATGCATAGGATGATGATTAATGATGTGTGAACCATGTTAGACATCCATAGGGTAATGGTTAACTATGTGTGAAGCATGTGAGACATCTATAGGATGATGGTAAACTATGTGTGAAGTATGTGAGACATCCATAGAATGATGGTGAACTATGTGGGAAGTATGTGAAAGATCCATAGATTGATTGTCAACTATGTGGGAACTATGTCAGACATCCCTAGAATAATAGTCAAGTATTTAAAAACTATATCAGATATCAATATGATGATTGTCAACTATGTGTTAAGTATGTGAGACATCCATTGGATGATGGTCAACTATATATGAGACATCCATAGGATAATAGTCAACTATGTGTGAAGTATGTGAGAGATCCATAGGATGTTTTTCAACTATGTGGTAACTATGTCAGATATCCGTAGGACGACTGTCAACTATGTGGGATCTATGTCAGACATCTATAGGATGATGGTCAACTATGTGTGAAGTATGTCAGAGATGCATAGAAATAGGGTGAATGATGTGTGAACCATGTGCAGGACATCCATAGGATGATGGTAAAATATGCTTCAACTATGGCTCGAATGGATGGAGTATGGTCAACTCTAGTTCAGATATGGCACAGATGTACGAAGTATGGTCAACTCTGGTTCAGGTATGGTAGACATCCAACATTTGATGGTCAACTCTGGTTCATATATGTCAGACATCCAATAGATGATGGTTAACTATGTTTGATCGATTTCATATAAACAACTGATGATGGTCAACAATGAAGGAACAATGTCAGACATTCACAGGAAGATGGTCAACTATGTGTCAACTATGTCAAAGATGCATAGGATGATGATTAAGGATGTGTGAACCACGTCATACATACATAGGGTAATGGTTAACTATGGGTGAAGCATGTGATGCATCCATAGGATGATGGTCAACTATGTGTGAAGTATGTGAGACATCCATAGAATGATGGTGAACTATGTGTGAAATATGTAAGAGATCCATATATTGATTGTCAACTATGTGGGAATTATAATAGACATCTATAGTATAATAGTCAAGAATTTGGGTACTATATCAGATATCAATAAGATGATGGTTAACTATGTGTGTAGTATGTTTGAGATGCATAGGATGATGGTGAATGATGTGTGAACCATATGCAAAACATCCATAAGATGATGGTCAAATATGTGGTAACTATGTAAGACAACCATGGGCTGATGGTCAACTATGTATGAACGATGTCAGACATCCAACAAATGATGGTGAATAATGTGGGAACAAAGTTAGACATCCATAGGAAGATGGTTAACTATGTGGGAACAATGTCAGGCATCCATAGGAAGATGGTCAACTATGTGTGAAGTATGCGAGAGATGCATATGATGATGATTAATGATATGTGAACCATGTGAGACATCCATAGGATGATGGTTAACTATGTGTGAAGTATGTGAGACATCTATAGGATGATGGTCAACTATGTATGAAGTTTGTGAGATATCCATAGGATTATGGTCAACCAAGTGTGAATTATGTGAGAGATTTATAAGATTATGGTCAACTATATGAGAACTATGACACACATCCATAGTATGATGGTCAAGTATGTGGCAACTATATCATACATCGATTGGATGATTGTCAACTATATGTGAAGTATGTCAGAGATGAATAAGATGATAGTGAATGATGTGTGAACCAGGTGCATGACATCCATAGGACGATGGTCAACTATGTGTGAAGTATATGAGACATCCATAGGATGATGGTAAACTATATGTGAGACATCCATTGGATGATGGTCAACTATGTGTCAAGTATGTGAGAGATCCATAGGAAGTAGGTCAACTATGTGGTAGCTATGTCAGACACCCATAGGATGATGGTCAACTATGTGTGGTCTATGTTATACATCTATAGAATGAGGGTCAAAGATGTGTGTTGTATGTCGGAGATGCATATGATTTTGGTGAATGATGTGTGAACCATGTGCCAGACATTCATAGGATGATGGTCAACTCCGCTTCAACTATGGCATAGATTGGTGGATTATTGTCAGCTCGGGTTCAGATATGGCACGGATGGATGAATTATGGTTAACTCTAGTTCAGATATGGTAGACATCCAACAAATGATGGTCAAAACTAGTTCATATATGTCAGATATCCAACAGATGATGGTTAACTACGTGTGAATGATTTCCGATATCCAACAGATGATGGTCAATAATGTGGGAACAATGTCAGACATCCATAGGAAGATGGTCAAATATGTGTCAAGTATGTCAAAGATGCATAGGATTATGATTAATGATGTGTGAACCACATCAGACATCCATAGGATACTGGTTAACAATGTGTGAAGCATGTGAGACATCCATAGGATGATGGTAAAATATGTGTGAAGTATGCAAGGCATCCATAAAATGAAGGTGAACTATGTGTGAAGTATGTAGAAGATCCATAGATTGATTGTCAACTATGTGGGAACCATGTCAGACATCCATAGTAAAATAGTCAAGTATTTGAGAACTATATCAGATGTCAATATGATGATGTTCAACTATGGGTGAATTATGTCTGAGATGCTTAGAATGATGGTGAATCATGCGTGTATCATATTCCCGACATCCATAGGATGATGGTCAACTACATGGGAACTATGTCAGACATCCATAGGATGATGGTCAACTATGTTGGAACAATGTCAGACATCAATAGGAAGATTGTTAACTATGTGGGAACAATGTCAGACATCCATAGGATGATGGTCAACTATGTGTTAAGTATGTCAGAGATGCACATGATGATGATGAATGATGTGTGTACAATGTGAGACATCCATAGGCTGATGGTCAACTATGTGTAAAGTATGTGAGACATCCATAGGATGATGGTCAACTATATGTGAGACATCCATAGGATAATAGTCAACTATGTGTGAAGTATGTGAGAGATCCATAGGATGTTGGTCAACTATGTGGTAACTATGTCAGATATCCATATGACGATTGTCAACTATGTGGGATCTATGTCAGAAATCTATAGGATGATGGTCAACTATGTGAGAAGTATGTTAGAGATGTATAGAATTAGGGTGAATGATGTGTGAACCATGTGCAGGACTTCTATAGGATGATGGTCAAATATGCTTCAATTATGGCAGAAATGGATAGAGAACGGTCAACTCTAGTTCAGATATGGCACAGATGTTAGAAGTATGGTCAATTCTGGTTCAGATATGGTAGACATCCAACAAATGATGGTCTACTCTAGTTCATGTATGTCATACATCCAACAATTGATGGTTAACTATGTGTGAACGATGTCAAATATCCAACAGATGATGGTCAACAATCCATGAACAATGTCAGACATCCACAGGAAGATGGTCAACTATGTGTCAAATATGTCAAAGATGCATAGGATGATGATTAATGATGTGTAAACCATGTCATACATCCATAGGGTAATGGTTAACTATGGGTGAAGCATGTGAGACATCTATAGGATGATGGTCAACTATGTGAGAAGTATGTGAGACATCGATAGAATGATGGTGAACTATGTGTGAAGTATGTGAGAGATCCATAGATTGATTGTCAACTATGTGGGAATTATAATAGAAATCCATAGTATAATAGTCAAGAATTTGGGAACTATATCAGACATCAATAAGATGATGGTCAACTATGTGTGAAATATGTCTGAGATGCATTGGATGATGGTGAATGATGTGTGAACCATATGTAAAACATCCATAAGATGATGGTCAAATATGTGGGAAATATGTAAGACAAGCATATGTTGATGGTCAACTTTATTTGAGCAATGTCAGACATCCAATAAATGATGGTGAATAATGTCGGAACAATGTTAGACATCCATAGGAAGATGGTCAACTATGTGGGAATAATGTTAGGCATCCATAGGAAGATGGTAAACTATGTGTGAAGTATGCGAGAGATACATATGATGATGATGAATGATATGTGTACCATGTGAGACATCCATAGGATGATGGTCAACTATGTGTGAAGTATGTGAGACATCTATAGGATGATGGTCAACTATGTATGAAGCATGTGAGACATCCATAGGATTATGGTCAACCATGTGTGAATTATGTGAGAGATTTATAGGATTATGGTCAACTATGTGAGAACTATGTCACACATCCATAGTATGATGGTCAAGTATGTGGGAACTATATCAAACATCTATAGGATGATTGTAAACTATGTGTGAAGTATGTCAGAGATTCATAAGATGTTTGTGAATGATGTGAGAACCATGTGCATGACATCCATAGGACGATGGTCAACTATGTGTGAAGTATCTGAGACATCCATAGGATGATGGTCACCTATATGTGAGACATCCATAGGATGATGGTCAACTATGTGTGAAGTATGTGAGAGATCCATAGGAAGTAGGTCAACTATGTGGTAGCTATGTCAGACATCCATAGGATGATAGTCAACTATGTGGGATCTATGTCATACATCTATAGAATGATGGTCAAATCTGTGTGTAGTATGTCGGAGATGCATATGATTTTGGTGAATGATGTGTGAACCATGTGCTAGACATCCATAAGATGATGGTCAACTCCGCTTCAACTATGGCATAGATTGGTGGAGTATTGTCAACTCTGGTTCATATATGGCACAAATGGACGAATTATGGTTAACTCTGGTTCATATATGGTAGAGATCCAACAAATGATGGTCAACACTAGTTCATATATGTTAGATATCCAACAGATGATGGTTAACTATGTGTGAATAATTTCAGATATCCAACAGATGATGGTAAATTATATGGAAAAAATGTCAGACATCCATAGGAAGATGGTTAAATATGTGTCAAGTATGTCAAAGATGCATAGGATTATGATTAATGATGTGTGAACCACATCAGACATTAATAGGATAATGGCTAACTATGTGTGAAGCATGTGAGACATCCATAGGATGATGGTCAAATATGTGTGAAGTATGCAAGGCATCCATAAAATGATGGTGAACTATGTGTGAAGTATGTGAGAGATCCATAGATTGATTGTCAACTATGTGGGAACAATGTCAGACATCCATAGTATAATAGTGAGGTATTTGGGAACTATATCATACATCGTTATGATGATGGTCAACTATGTGTGAAGTATGTCTAAGATGCATAGGATGATGGTGAATGATGTGTGAACCATATGCCAGACATCCATAAGATGATGGTGAACTATGTGGGAACTATGTCAGACATCAATAGGATGATGGTCAACTATCTGTGAATTATGTCAGACATCCAACAAATGATGGTCAACAATGTGGGAATAATGTTCGACATCCATAGGAAGATGGTCAACTATGTGGGAACAATGTCAAACATCCATAGGAAGATGGTATACTATGTGTGAAGTATGCGAGAGATGCATATGATGATTATGAATGATATGTTAAATATGTGAGACATCTATAGGATGATGGTCAATTATGTGTGAAGTATGTGAGACATCTATAGGATGACGGTAAACTATGTATGAAGTATGTGAGACATCCATAGAATTATGGTCAACCATGTGTGAAGTATGCGAGAGATCCATAGGATGATGGTCAACTATGTGAGAATTATGTCAAACATCTATAGTATGATGGTCAAGTATGTGGGAACTATATGATACATCCATAGGATGATGGTCAACTATGTGTGAAGTATGTCAGAGATGCATAAGGTGATGGTGAATGATGTGTCAACCATGTGCCTGACATCGATAGGACGATGGTTAACTATGTGTGAAGTATGTGAGACCTCCATAGGATGATGGTCAACTTTATGTAAGACATCTATAGGTTTTTGGTCAACTATTTATGAAGTATAGGAGAGATCCATAGGAGGTAGGTCAACTATGTGGTAACTATGTCATACTTCCATAGGATGATGATCCACTATGTGGGATCTATGTCAGACATCCATAGGATGATGGTAAACTATGTGTGAAGTATTTCAGAGATGCATAGGATTATAGTGAATGATGTGTGAACCATGTGCCAGATATCCATAGGATGATGGTTAACTCTACTTCAACTATGGCAGGGATGGATGGAGTATGGTCAACTCTTGTTCAGAAATGGCACAAATGAAAGAGTTATGGTCAACTCTGGTTCAGATATGGTAGACATCCAACAAATGATGGTCAACTCTGGTTCATATAAGTCAGACATCCAACAGATGATGGTTAACTATGTGTGAACAATGTTAGATATCTAACAGATAATGGTCAGCAATGTAGGAACAATGTTAGACATCCATAGGAAAATGGTCAACTATGTGTGAATTATGTCAAAGATACATATGATGATGATTAATGATGTGTGAACCACAACATACATCAATAGGATAATGGTCAACTATGTGTGAAGTATGTGAGGCATCCATAGAAAGATAATGAACTATGTGTGAAGTATGTGAGAGATCCATAGATTGAATGTCAACTATGTGGGAACTATGTTAGACATCTATAGTATAATAGTCAAGTATATGGGAACTATATCAAACATCAATAGGATGATGGTCAACTATGTGTGAAGTATGTCTGAGATGCATGGGATGATGGTGAATGATGTGTGAACCATGTGCCAGACATCTAAAGAATGATGGTTAACTATGTGGGAACTATGTAAAACATCTATAGGATGATGGTTAACTATGTGGTAACTATGTGAGACATCCATAAAATGATGGTTATTTATATGTAAAGTATGTCAGTGATGCATATGATGATGGTGAATGATGTGTGAACCATGTGTCTGACATCCATAGGATGATAGTCAACTCTGCTTCAATTATGGCACACATGGACGAAGTATGGTCAACTATGGTTCAAATATGGAACAAATGGATGAAGTATGGTAAACTCTAGTTCAGATATGGCAGACATCCAACAAATGACGGTGAACTCTGGTTCAGAACTGTGAGACATCCAACAGATGATGATCAATTATGTGTGAACGATGTCTGGCATCTAACATATGATGGTCAACAATGTGGAAACAATGTTAGACATCCATAGGAAGATGGTCAACTATGTGGGAACAATGTCAGATATCCATAGGAAGATGGTCGACTATGTGTGAAGTAAGCGAGAGATGCATATGGTGATTATGAATGATGTGTGAACCATGTTAGACATCCATATGATGATGGTCAACTATGTGTGATGTATGTGAGACATCCAAAACATGATGGTAAACCATGTGTTAAGTATGTGAGAGATGCATAGGATGATGGTCAACTATGTGGGAACTATGTCATACATCCATAAGATTATGGTTAACTATGTGGGAACTATGTCATACATCCATAAGATGATGGCCAACTGTGTGGGAACTATGTCAAACATCTATAAGATGATGGTCAACTATGTGGGAACTATGTCAGACATCCATAGGATGATGGTCAACTATCTGAGAAGTATGTCAGAGATGCATAGGATGATGATGAATTATGTGTGAACCATGTGCCAAACATCTATAGGATGATGGCAAACTCTTTTTCAACTATGGCACAAATGGACGAAGTATGAAAAACTTTAGTTCATATATGGCAGACATCCAACAAATGATGGTCAACTATAGTTCATATATGTCATACATCCAACAAATGATGGTTAATTATGTGTGAATGATGTCACACATCCAACATATGATGGTCAATTATGTGGGAACAATGTTAGACAACCATAGGAAGATGGTCAACTATGTCGGAATAATGTCAGACATGCATATGAAGATTGTCAACTATGTGTGAAGTATGTAAGATATGCATAGGATGATGATGAATGATGTGTGTACCATGTGAGACATCCATAGGATGATGGTTAACTATGTGTAAAGTATGTAAGACCTCGATAGGATAATGGTCTACTATATGTGAGACATTCATAGGACGATGGTTAATTATATGTGTGAAATATATAGGATGATAGTCAACTATGTGTAAAGTGTTTGAGAGATCAATAGGATGATGGTCAACTATGTGGGAACTATGCCAAACATCCATCAGGATGATGGTTAACTATATCTATGGAATTTATAGGATGATAGTCAACTATGTGTGAAGTATGTGAGAGATCAATAGGATGATGGTCAACTATGTGGGAACTATGTCAGACATCCAAATGATGATGGTCAACTTTGTGTAAAGTATGACCGTGATGCATATGATGATGTTGAATGATGTATGGATCATATGCCAGACATCCATAGGATGATAGTCAACTCTGCTTCAGCTATAGCAAAAATAGATGAACTACGGTCAACTTTGATTTAGATATGTCACCGATGGAGTAAGTATGGTCAAATCTAGTTCAGATATGGCATACATCCAACAATTGGTGGTCGACTCTTGTTCAGATATGTCAGGCATCCAACATATATTGGTCAACTATGTATGAACAATGTCAGACGTCCAACAAATAATGGTTAACTATGTGGGAACAATGTAAGACACCCAAAGGAAGATGGTCAACTATGTGGGAACAATGTTATACTACTATAGGAAGATGGTCAACTATGTGTGAAGTATGCCAGAGATGCATAGAATGATGATGAATGATGTGTGAACCATGTCAGACATCCATATGATGATGGTTAACTATGTGTGAATTATGTGAGACATCCCTAGGAATATGGTCAATTATGTTTGAAGTATGTTAGAGATCCATAGGATGATGGTCAACTATGTGAGAACATAGCCAGTCATCCATAAGAATATGGGAAACTATGTGTGTAGTATGTAAGAGATGTATATGATAAAGATGAATAATGTGTGAACTATGTGATAAATCTATAGGATGATGGTCAACTATAAGTGAAATATGTGAGACATCCATATAATGATGGTCAACTATGTGTTAAGTATGTGAGACATCCATAGGATGGTGGTCAACCATGTGTGAAGTATGTGAGAGATCCATAGGATGATGGTCAACTATGTGGGAACTATGTCATACATCCATACGATGATGGTTAACTATGTGGGAACTATGTAAGACATTCATAAGATTATGCTTAACTATGTGTAAAGTATGTCAGTGATGCATATGATGATGGTGAATGATGTGTAATCCATGTGCCAGACATCCACAGGATAATGGTCAACTCTACTTCAACTATGGCACAAATGGATGGAGTATGGTTAACTCTCATTCAGATATGGCATAGATAGATGAATTATATCCAAATCTGGTTCAGATATGTCAGGCATCCCACAGATGATGGTCAACTCTGGTTCAAATATGTCATACATCCAACAGATGATGGTCAACGACGTGTGAACAATGTCAGACATCCAACATATGATAGTCAACTATGTGGGAACAATGTTAGAAATCCATAGGAAGATTGTCAACTATATGGGATCAATGTTCAGACTTCCATAGGAAGATGGTCAACTATGTGTGAAGTATTTCAGAGATGTATATGATGATGAATGATGTGTGAACCATGTGAGAAATCTATAGGATGATGGTCAACTATGTGTGAAGTATGTGAGATATCCATAAGATAAAGGTCAATTATGTGTGAGGTATGTGAGACATCCATATGATGATGGTCTACTATGTGGGAACTATGTAAGACATGCATAGGATGATTGTCAACTATGTGGGAACTATGTCAGACATCTATAGGATGATGGCCAACTATGTGGGAACAATGTCAGACATCCATAAGATATTGGTAAATTATGTGTGAAGTATGTCAAAGATGTATAAGATGCATAAGATCCACCAGATGATGTTCAACCATGTGGGAAAATGGTCAGATACCCATGCCTCATATGTTTGTGAAGACCACTCTTCCCCTATTGGATGATGTGGAAGAGCTTCAGCTTGCTCTAGTCAGGATGCAACAAGAAAAGGAGGATTTGAAGAATAAGTGCCAGACTTTTGAGGTATCCTACTAAGCAGACTTGAAGGAGAAAGATGACCTGATCGAGATTCTTAAGAGTCGCGCCTTAGATAAGATGGAGAGGCAAGAGGATTTTTTTTCTTTAGAACTCAGTCAGGACCTAATTGCTCACTTCCTGACTCTAGTTATTGTAATGAGGTCGCCAACAGGCATGCAGAAGAGAACAAGCGGTTGAAGGCTCAGATTGCAAGACTCACGGGGTCGTAGATTTTTATCTTATCTTGTACTTGAGATTATTGAAATACTAGAAGTTGTAATCCATTTTGAAGTTATTATAATAAGATTTTTTAGTATTTCAAATGTGTTAGTACTTTAATATTTGCAAATTGTCTATAAATATTTGAGTTCCTTGAAATATTAATAATAAAATAAATTATTTGCATTGCACATCATGCATCATCCTGCACATATTCTTGCATTTCTATTCATACCCAGGTGTCTTACTATGCTTCTTTACTTCATTCGGAAAGCTGACTAACCAATACAATACTCGGGCCAATTTTAGAAGGAAGATGGATAATCTAGAACAAGAGAATCGCGAGTTGCGCAAAGAAGTTTCTGCTCTGAAGGTCGGTATGGCCAATGTCACTACTTTGATGGAATCGTTGGTGACTGCTCATAATTAGCCACCACTTTCTCAACCTCAACAGACAACGGTTACTTTCGAAGCTCCGACAGTTCCTGCTTCTGTTACTCTAGTCACTGTTGTTCAGAATCGTATGCCTCAGGGATATCCTTGGGGAATGTTAGAGAACTTCATGCCAGAAGGTTATAATCAAGATGCTCAAGTTGCTCCACTTGCTCAGGCAGATGCTGCTCCTGCACCTCTTGTAATGCATAATACTCCTTCTGCTAGAAATGAGATTCACTATGCTCCACCTCCCTCGGTGAATGTTGTACCATTTTCTAATGACGAAGTTTATTGCCCTATTCCTCCACCAAGTGAAAGCTTAGGTTTCTATGACCGAATGGACGATTTTCAGGATCAGTTTGATAAGATGCAGAAAGAGGTGAAGGCCCTTAGAGGAAAAGAACTGTTTGGGTAGAATGTGAATGATCTGTGTCTGGTTCCAAATGTGAAAATACCTGCAAAGTTCAAAGTATCGGAATTCGAAAAGTACAAGGGAAATACATGTCCTCGTGCTCACTTAGTGATGTATGTGATAAGGATGTCTGCTCACACCAATGATCAACGCCAGTTGATTCACTTCTTTCAAGACAGGTTGACTGGTGCCGCACTAAAATGGTACATGAACTTGGATAGTGCCATTATTCACACTTTTAACGACTTGGGTGAAGTGTTTATCAGACATTACAAATATAATATGGACATGGAGCTTGACCGTGATCAACTCAGGGCTATGATCCAGAAGGACAAAGAGTCATTTAAGGAATATGCACAGAGATGGCGTGAAGTAGCCGCCCAAGTGATTCCTCCAATGGAGAAAAAGAGATGACGAAGATTTTTCTGAAGACTCTAGGTGCTTTATATTATGAAATAATGGTGGCAAGTGCGCCAGGTGATTTTACCGAGATGGTGGGAATGGGCAATCTTTTGGAAGAAGTTGTAAGGGAAGGTCGCTTGACAAGAGGTGAAAATTCCGACAGTGTGAAAAAGCCATCATAAGGGTTTGCTAAAAAGAAAGAAGCAGAGACGGATGCTGTTATTCAAGAGAGAAGGGCTAATCCTCCTAGAAGAAATCATCAGCGTTATCAACAGGTTGCTTCGGTAACTCCAATTATTAATACATCTCCAACCACAGTCGCTTATCAAAGACTAGCCCCTTAAGGAAATCAAGGGTAGAATCAAAGGAGAGATGCTTTTGACTCTATCCCCATGAGTTATGCAGAATTACTCCCAACATTGATTCAGAAAAAGTTTGTCCAGACCAGGCCACCCCCCGTTATACCATCACCTTTGCCTTGGTATTATAAGGCAGATCAGACGTGCGCTTTTCATCAAGGAGCACCAGGGCACAATATGGAAAACTATTATCCTCTGAAATATGAGGTATAAAAAATGGTAAGATCTGGCCTTTTTTCTTTTAAGGATGTCAGCCCTAATGTAAAAGATAATCTTTTGCCAAAGCATTGAGGAACAAATTTTGTAAACACGGTTGCTGGTTATCCAGGGGACTTCCGAATTTATGATATCAACTTGGTGACAAGATAAAGGTTGATTTGTAGGAAATAATGGATGAAGGCATCATCCATATAATCAGGCCTAGGGATGAATATGAGGAAGAAGTGAAAATGGTCTTTGGATGTCCTGGAGAGTTCTGGATCTTTGATGTGGACCATATGAATGATGACTTGGTGCAATTTCACGCTACCTTCTGCCACATGGAAGGTCAGGTAGAATACCACTATTGATCTTGTCGGGTTTTCTGCAGGGATTCCTGAGGTTGTTCCATTGTAATAAGAGGTATTCCATTGTTATTGGATAATGGCACTATCAAGGTTTCGGGCCATAAAGATGATTACCACGAGATTAATGTGATTGAAGATTGCTTGTCTGAGACTGAGTCGGATGATAAATATGCTTTTATGGATGAATTATTTTCCTAAGACGAAGATATGTTCTCTAGTGTTGATTTTGCAATGACCAAATATTCTGAAGAAGGGGCGAACGTAATTGTGCCTTGTTTCAATGACTCCGCCCCTATCGAGATTGAATACTATAGCAAGCCAGTTGTTTCTCCAGTAGTGATTTTCTTGCCGGGTCCTATTCCTTACAAATCAAACAAAGTCGTATTATACAAGTATAATGCTATAATTCTAAAGGATGGTGTAGAGGTTCCCATCCAGCCTTTGACTAATGTCAAGAAAATTTCTGAAGCCAGTAGAGTGACCTGCAGTGGTCGAGTTTTTACACTGATTATCTGAGGGAATGTTAGTGCCGAAAAGAAAGTTGTTGTAAGTGTTAATGATAAGAAAGCAATAGGGGAGTCCAGTGGTGCTACTCTGGAGAAGGATGAGGATGATATATTGAAGATTATCAAGATGAGAGACTACCGGATCGTAGATTAGTAGTTGTTGACTCCTTCAAAGATATCAATTATTTCCTTACTGATGAATTCTTTTGCCCATATAGAATCTCTAATGATAGTGTTGGATCAAGCCTTTATGGAAAGAGATATGTCGTTGGACCAATTCAGCAGTGTGGTAGGTAATATTACATCCTTTAATAACCTAAGCTTATGTGATGGCGAATTTCCTGACAAAGGAAGAAATCACAATCTGGCTCTCCACATATCCATGAACTGTAAGAACGATTCATTATCAAATGTGCTGATTGATAATGGGTCCTCCTTAAATGTCATACCAAGGAGAACACTGATGAAGTTGAACTATCAAGGAGCTCCCATGCGCCCAAGTGGTATAACTGTAAAAGCTTTTGATGGATCAAGGAAGTCTCTTATTGGGGATGTGAATATGTCTATTCATATAGGCCCACACTTTGTCCAGATTACTTTCCAAGTCATGGGTATTGTGCCCGCATACAACTTCTTATTGGGACGCCCATGGATACATGAGGCAGGGGTTGTCACCTCAACTCTACACCAAAAGATGAAGTTCATGCGTGAGGGAAAATGGTTATTATAAATGAAGAGCAAGAATTGTTAATATCTCATTTATCCTCTTTCAGTGTTGTAGAAGCAGATGGGGCTGCTGTTGGAACTAAATTCCAAGCTTTGTCCGTTGATAACGTAAGAGAGAATGAAAATTCTATGGCTTCATTCAAAGATGCTCAACAGGTCATGCGCAATGGCCCTAGTAAGGTATGAGGGCATATTGTTGACCCGCCGGTGCACAAGAACAGGGCTGGTTTTGGATTTTTCTGCAAAGAATGGTAAATATGAGAACAAGAAGCCGAAGACTGCTCTAGGCAAGTATCAGGATATTTTCCACAGTGGAGGTTACCTTCATCCAACTGTTTCTGGGATCAATGCCATTGTAGAGGATGAAGAAGAGCAGGAGATGCCGAATTATGTGATAACTGGAGTCAGAGTCCAGAACTGGGTCACTATTGATGTTACCTCTTGCATTCATATCTCAAAGTAATTTGTTTTTGTTAATCTTTTCAAAAAGCTTTCACTCTGCCCAAGGTGAAAGTTGATATTTTATGGGCTTATCTGTTTGCTTTGATCATTAAAATCATTAATAAAAGTTGTCTTTGATTCTCAAAATGTGTTTTTACTTTCTTCTTTTTCATGGAAAAAGTGTAATCAGAAAAACCCTTTTAGAATAAATAATAAATGTAAATAAATCTGCATAATTGCTTGATATATGTGTCAGTTTCTAAAAGCAATCATAAATCATATGTGTAGATTAATTAATAAACTCGTTGAATATAATGACCCTGCACCCTCTTCCAACTTTTGAATATCCTGTGTATGGGACCAAAGAAGAAGAATATGATGAAATTCCAGAAGAGGTTTCACGGTTTCTTAAGCGGAGGAGAATGCCATTCAACCGTATAAAGAGCCGTTAGGGACAATCAATTTGGGTTCAGAGGAAGATCCGAAGGAAGTCAAGATTGGAGCATTATTGAATCCCAATGTGAAGAGAAGATTGATTGAATTGTTGAAAGAGTATGTGGAAATATTTGCTTGGTCATACCAAGATATTCCTGGTTTGGATACTGATATTGTGGAGCATCATTTTCTGTTGAAGCCAGATTGCCCGCCAGTTAAGCAGAGATTACGAAGAACTCACCCTGATATGGTAGTGAAAATTAAAGAAGAAGTTTTAAAACAGACTAATGTTGGTTTTCTTATGACATTAGTATACCCTCAATGGATTGACAATATTGTCATAGTACCAAAGAAAGACGGAAAAGTTCACATGTGCGTTGATTATAGAGATTTAAACAAAGCTAGTCCAAAATATGACTTTCCATTACCACATATTGATATGTTGGTTGATAGTACAACAAAATTCAAAGTATTCTCGTTCATGGACGGATTTTCTGGATATAATCAAATAAGAATGGCTCCTGAGGATATGTAAAAAACAATGTTTATCACACCCTGGGGAACATTCTGTTATAGAGTGATGCCCTTCGGGTTGAAGAACACTGGTGCAACATACCAGAGGCTATGACAACCCTATTCCATGATCTAATGCACAAGGAAATTGAGGTATATGTTAATGATATGATTGCTAAGTCCCATACTGAAGAAAGGCATGTAGAAGATATGTTGAAATTGTTTAAACGTTTGAGGAAGTATCATCTCCGCTTGAATCCAAATAAATGCACCTTCGGTGTCTGATCAGGGAAGTTGTTAGGTTTCATTGTAAGCCAAAAAGGAGTTGAAGTTTATCCTAGTAAATACAAAGCAATTCAAGAAATGCCTGCACCAAGGTTTGAAAAGCAAGTTAGAGGCTTCCTTGGGCGGTTGAATTACATTTCCAGATTTATTTCCCATATAACCGCGACGTGTGAACCGATCTTTAAGTTGTTAATGAAAGATCAAGGATGTTTATGGACATATGATTTCTAAAGGGAATTTGAAACTATAAAAGAGTATCGTCTTGAACCTCCTATATTGCTCCCGCCAGTTGAAGGAAGACCATTAATCATGTATCTGACAGTGTTAGATAATTCTATGGGTTGTATTTTGGGACAACAAGATGAAACAGGAAAGAAGGAATATGCCATTTATTATCTCAGCAAGGAGTTTTCTGACTGTGAGTCACATTATTCTATGCTGGAAAAGACATGTTGTGCTCTGGCCTGGGCGGAAAAGCGGTTGCGGCAATATATGTTGAATCATACTACTTGGTTGATTTCCAAAATGGATCCAATTAAGTATATCTTTGAAAAGCCTGCTCTTACTAGGATAATTGCCTGTTGGCATATGTTATTGTCTGAATATGATACTGAATACCGCACTCAGAAGGCTATAAAAAGCAATGTACTGGCGGATTATCTTGCTAACCAGTCGGTTGATGATTATCAATCTGTCAAATATGATTTCCCAGATGAGGATGTTATGTTTCTGAAAACAAAAGGTTGTGATGAACCTTTTCCTGGGGAAGGTCCTGATCCTGAATCCCGGTGAGGTATGGTATTTGAGAAAGTTGTGAATGCATATGGGAATGGAATCGATGCTGTGATTATCACTGCTCATGGATCACACATTCCTTTTAGTGCAAGGCAGAAATTTGATTATACTAATAATATGGTAGAGTATGAGGTATGTATCATAGGTCTCGAGGAGGCCATTGATCTCAGAATCAAAGTTCTAGATGTTTATGGCGATTCAACTTTGGTAGTAAATCAGATTAAAGGAGAATGGGATACTCGTCACCCTGGCTTGATCCCTTATAAAGACTATTCTAGAAGATTATTACCCTTCTTTAACAAAGTTGAATTCCATCATATTCCTAGAGATAAAAATCAGATGGCAGATGCTTTGGCAACTCTGGCTTCTATGTATCAAGTGAATACTTAGAACGACATGCCTTATATCACAGTGAGACGTTTGGATAGACCGACTCATGTGTTTGTACCAGAGGGAGTAGTAGATGAAAAACCTTGGTATTATGATATCAAGCATTTTCTCCAGACTCGCGAATACCCGGCTGGTGCGTCAAATAAAGATAGAAAGACATTGAGAAGGTTGGAAGGCAGCTTTTTCCTCAATGAAGATGTGATATACAAAAGAAATTATGGCATGGTCTTGCTTAGATGTGTGGATAGACACGAAGCAGACATGTTTATGCATGAAACCCATGAAGGTTCCTTTGGTACTTATGCCAATGGACATTCGATGGCAAAGAAGATGCTTATGGCAGGTTATTATTGGCTGACAATGGAATCTGACTGTTACAAATTTGCAAAGAAGTGCCATAAATTCAAGATTTATGCTGACAAAATTCATGTCCCTACGACACTTCTCAATGTTATTTCTTCGACATGGCCTTTCTCTATGTGGGGGTATGGACATGATTGGAATGATTGAACCCAAGGCGTCGAATGGACATCGTTTCATCTTAGTGGCAATTGACTACTTCACCAAATGGGTGGAAGCACTTCATATGCTAATGTCACTAAGCAGGTGGTAGTGCGCTTTATCAAAAATAATCTCATATGTCATTATGATGTGCCAAACAGGATTATCCCCGACAACGACTCAAATATGAATAACAAGATGATGACAGAACTTTGTGAAGAATTCCACATTTTTCACCATAATTCATCTCCTTACATAACAAAGATGAATGAGGTCATTGAAGCTGCTAATAAGAACATCAAGAAGACCATCCAGAAAATGGTTGTTACCTACAAAGATTGGCATGAGATGCTCTTTTTTGCTTTGCATGGGTATCAAACATTTGTCCGCACTTTAACCGGGGAAACCCTGTTCTCTCTTGTGTATGTCATGGAAGTCGTGCTCCCCATTGAGGTTGTGTTTCCCTCTTTATGCGTGATAATGGAAACCAAGTTGTCAGAGGCTGAATGGATCTAGAACAGGTATGACCAGTTGAATTTGATTGAAGAGAAAAGTATGACGGCCTTATGTCATGGTAAGTTATACCAGAAGAGAATGAAGAAAGCTTTTAATAAGACAGTTAAACCTCATGAATTCAGATAAGGCAACCTCGTGCTCAGGAAGATCATGCCTTTTAACTCTGATTCTAGGGGCAAGTCGACTCCCAATTTTGAAGGCCCATATGTTGTGAAGAAAGCCTTTTCTGGTGGTGCATTGATTCTTGAAACAATGGATGGAGAGTGTGATACGGTGGGAGAACTGACTAGGGTTTTGCGTTTGTTTTCGCAAATGTTTCGGTTGAGCAAGAGTCGCCACCGACTTTTTATTTTATCCTAAGGAATGGTTTAAAAAGCACAGCAAAAACCTTTGAGATTTTTCTTGGATTCGGGGAGTAGATTATAGAAAGGGAAGGTATTAGCACCCTTTCTATCCATGGTTATCCATGGGCTCTTAGGTACTTGCTTAGATCAACTTGCCTTGGTGTTCAATTGTTTGAAATGGTGCTTTGTGTGTGTGGCTTTGAAAAGGTTTTGAAAAAGATGCCTTGTATAGGCTACCCTTGTAACAATTCTTTACTCGAATGTTTTACAAAAGGTGTTCGTCTTTTTTGAAAAGATGTTTCAAGGTTTTTTTGAAA
Organism: Vicia faba; assembly: GCA_948472305.1. Lineage (NCBI taxonomy): Eukaryota > Viridiplantae > Streptophyta > Magnoliopsida > Fabales > Fabaceae > Vicia > Vicia faba. Next base: position 626,438,514 of record OX451735.1, on the reverse strand, counting down.
GTTTGTTTTGAAAGTGTTTGTGAAGTGTGGTTTGAAAATAGGCAAGTGTTTTGTTTTGCAAGTTGACAAGTACTTAAGAGCTATCTACCCTAAAGTTCTCAAAGATTTTTGTTATGTTTTTAATCCTTTTAACAATTTTGTTCCACCATTGCATTTGGTGGACAATCTTGTATTAGGAGGTGAAAGGGACGGGCGCGGGTCATCGTTTAGACCATAATTGCAATAGTGCTAAGTATCTTTGGGTAATTTCTCTTTGAAAGGGACTTGATCATTTTAGGCAACTTTTCGAAAGCGTCATCGAGGGACTATGATCATTTGATTGTTTGTTTTACCCAAAGAAACCTAACATGCAATATGGCCCATTTATTTGAAGGCAACAAGTGGAATACCCTAGGGGTGCAAGTGTGAGATGTGTTGTCCATTTTCATGCTTTGATTATCTTGAAATTAGGTCAAACTAATTTGTTCTTTTTATTTGCATACAAAACCCTAATTCTAGCATGGCATATTTAGAAAGCGATAAAGTGCGAAAATTGAAATTCCTACATTATTACAACACAATATGGGAAGGGGGGTACAAATGTTCAAATGGGGGATATTTAGACAAAGAAATTAAACCTAGCTATTACATCAATTTTGAATATTACAAGATAATTGATTGCATAAATTAAATGGGAAATAAAATAAAGATGTAAAATGCAAAAAGGGTTTTCATATGTATGAAAAAAAAAGTATTATTTATGTCAAATAAATAAATAAAAAAAAGTATTATTTTTGGAGTTTTTATGTTTTAAAGGTAAAACCCTAATTTTTATTAAGTAAACATATATCTTATTTAATTTATACAAGTATTTATTTATTATGTACAAAAATAAAATAAAAATGAAATATATTTATAAAAATGTTTTTCATGTCAAATATTAATAAAATAAAAAAAGTATGTATTTTTGTATTTTAACCTAAGTATACTAATAAATATATATATATATATATATATATATATATATATATATATATATATATATATATATATATATATATATATATATATATATATATATATATATATATATTTATGTACAAATAACTAAACTAAACAAATAAATGCCTATAAATTCAAAAATGGTGAGAAAAATATTTTTTTATATTTTTTATATTATAGGCAAAAATAAATAAGTCAGAATGAAAAAAGAAAAGTCAAAAAATCATTGAAATAAACCAAATGGGCCTAGGGGGTGTCAAAGTGAAAAGAGTGTGTGAAAAGAAAATACAAAAACAAGCCAAGCCCAGATAACCCTTCTTCAACCTCTGAACAAAAATGTTCAAGAAACGCGCGCCTGTTCTTCCAATTCAAACACCTGGATTCTTTGATCTTTTGCACAAACTTCCAACATAAGAAATGTTAAGCATTGAATCACGATTCTAAATATATAAAAAACTCATCCTAACTCAAAGAAATGAGAGAGAATTTTGACATTCCCAAATCCTGACCTAAGTTTTCTTCCATTTTCAAACCTTAAATTCTCACAGCTCAGACAAAATAAATGAAAAGTAAAAGCATGTACAGGTTCAGGGGCATGAGTAGAACATTTCTTATTCACAAACCTAGAGTTAATGATGCCTATACTAAGAGTTAGAAGTTCATAAAAGTACCTGTTCAGTTGAAGTTCTATCTGGCAATGGAGTAGCTTTCAGTGCAAGGTGATGATTGGTATAGCTTCCTTGAGGTCCAGGGATGCTATTCCAAGCTTTACTTTGTCTTGAGACCTTTTGAATCGTGCTAGAGCACTTCACCTGCAAATCAGAAAAGTGAAAATGGCCAAAAGGATTAGAGGAGTTACAGGTTGCTTCTAATGCTTTGGATAGTTTGGATTGATGGTAGGGAAGGTGTCTTAAGTGGTTTGGGCAAGAATGCTTGAAAGGATTCAGAGTTGGAACTCAATCTGCAGAGATAGCTCTGTTTTTGCAGTTTGAGAGTGATTTTGGCAATGGGGAGGTATTGGAGTCGTGTGCTAGCTTGTGTTTGATGTTTAGAGTGTGTACAAAACAATTGCTTAAGTGTTCTAATGCTGAGATGTGAGTTCTCTTCTGTTATGCCACTTTTCTTCACACTTAAGCAAGCAAAGCCAAGTTGATGTTCTAGGCAAGTAGAGGACCCCTAATCATGCTGCAAAACTCCTCCTTGATCAGTGTGTTATGCTCATAATCTTGTGCCAATTAGATTTGATCTGTACTTGTGGATTTTCAATTGGACATAAAGCATAACTTTTCAAAAATGACTATTTTGCTTTTTCCATAAATGGCTTAATTCAAAGTGTAATGCATAAACTCATGAGACAAAGCCTTAGCACAATGAACATGCATTAAATTATTGAGTGTTGGATGGTTTAAGGGCCTGTAATGTAGCATAAGCCAAGCTGACTTGAAGATGGCATAAGTTATGAACATGTACATGACCAATTCAAAAGTGAGTTTTTGCCATATTGCAAAATTCGAATCTCTCAAGTTATGAGGTTGTTTGATGAGTTATTGGACATTTTGGAAAGCTTGGAATGTGTACTACAATCCATCTTTGAAATACAAATTGAAATTCCGAGTGGAAGTGTATGGAAAATGGCCTTGAAGTTAGGTAGAAAACCTTGCCAAAATAGGTTAAAATTTCACTAAGTTAAGGATGGTTTAGTATCCTTATTCAAAAAATTGTAACTTGAGATACAAGCCTCATTTGGGAAAACTTTGTGAATCAAAGTTGTAGATTATGCAACAAGCTACAACTTTCATGTTTTGACTTTTGTTTGAATCCAAATGAATCTTGGTGAGAAAGTGGGGCAAAGTTGGGAAAAAATTAGGGTTTTTCATAACTTAGAAAAATTCTAAGTTATGAAAAATTCTCATTTCTAACCCTAATTTGCAATTTTTGATTTCTTGGTGAACAAGTTTCATGATTTGGCATGTTTTGATAAAAAGTGAATCTTGACTCTTGATTTTGACCAAAAAGTCAAAGTTTGACTTTTCAGTATACAGTCAAAATTGATCAATTGACTGGGAAATTCAACTGTCAATCTTGTGCATTTGGGATCTTTTGAACTTGTTGAGCATGTCAAGACAATTCCATGGGGTCCTTGAGTCCATATGTGAGCTTGGTTTGCCATTGGCTAGGTCAAACAGTCAAAAATTGCCTTTGTGCAGTCAAAACCCTAAAAATGACCATTTTGCCCTTTTAGTGATCTGATCAAATTTCTTGTGGAATTGTGATCCAAACTTGATCAAATGTTCCATATGAGTTCATAATGTTGATGTGGGTCAATTTTTATGAGATTTGACTGTCAATTGGCCACAGTTGACTTTTTCCCCCCAATACAGCTGATTTCTAGGTCAACTGTCCAATTGACTAGGCAAAACATGGAGTCAAGACTTGAAACTTGATATGGGTAAACTTGGGAGTCCAATATGAAGCAAGAAGGTCATCTGAGGCATTTTAGGTCAAAACATCTTTGTGCAAACACAAACCCTAATTTGGGTTCACAGTGCAAGGAGAAGTCTTGAGCAGATGAAACCCTAACTGGATCTTGATCTTCAGGGACTTGGTGATGAGAAATTAATGAGAAATGGGAGGGAAAATTTTGGGGTACAACAGTTGCCCCTGTTCAATCTTCTTGAACCTGAAGAGTTAGATTGGCAAGTTTGCCTTTCGTGACTCGAGGGTAAAAGGAGATTGGACACTAGAGTGCCCCTAAATTTGCACTTGTCAAAATAATGGATGCGGGAATGGGCTTAAAGATGCCATTTGGAGATGGGCTTAACGATGCCATCTGGAAGGGTGACAGAAATCTTGTCGGGGATGGGCTTAAAGATGCCATCTGGGATGAGTATCAGGAAGGTGTCCATGCTTGCGACCATCTCTGAACTGGGGATATGAATAAGCAATAGATTGACATCCGTTGTTGGGAGGAATCCGTAAGCTGTTTTCAAAAAAATCTTGAGAAGAGTCTGAACAAGCGATAGATTAACATCCGTTGTTGGGACGAATCCATAAACTGTTTTCAGAAGTCTGGAGAAGAATCTGAACAAGCGACAGGTTAACAACTGTTACTTGGAGAACCCGTGAACTGTTTTCAGAAATCTTGGAGTTGAATAAGCAATAGAGCAGCATCCGTTGTTGGGAAGCGTCCGTCAGCTGTTTTCAAAGGTTGCATCTGAACAAGCGATAAATTAACATCCGTTGTTGGGAAGAATCCATAAACTGTTTTCAGAAGTCTTGGAATTGAATAAGCAATAGAGCAACATCCGTTGTTGGGAAGCGTCCGTAAACTATTTTCAAAAGTTGAATCTGAACAAGCTGATAGATTAACATCCATTGTTGGGAAGAATCCATAAGCTGTTTTCAGAAATCTGCATCTGAACAAGTGATAGATTAACATCCGTTGTTGGGAAGAATCCATAAACTGTTTTCAGAAGTCTTGAGAAGAATCTGAACAAGCGATAGGTTAACATCCGTTACTTGGAGAACCCGTGAACTGTTTTCAGAAATCTTGAACTTGGAGGAAGAACCGGTGTAGGGTTCCCTGATGATGAGTTCGTGTAAAACTGCATCTGGATAAATCTGGAATAAGCATTAGAATGTTGCCATGTCTGGGTCACATCTGAACTATTCCTGGAAAGAATCTCGGAAGATAATGACTTTAGTCCTTCGACTGATCTTACCTGAAAGGTAAAGAGTTAGTTATATGCAATGTCATGATGCATGATACAATGTATGTTCTGTAATATGAATGTAAATGAATGCGCATGTAAGCTGGAGAGCTGTCTTGCAAAGGATAGATGAATCCAGGATGGCTGAAGATAAAAGTATCTTGACTGCTTCCCCAGAGAATAATCCCTGGTTGTTGCTGGAGAATAAAGAGCTTGGGTTGTATACCAATCTTCTAGGGAATTCCTGCTGACTTCTACTGGGGAGTTCCAATCTAATAGGCTCATGCTGGGGAGGTGAGATTGAGAATCTTCAACTTGGAGGGAAGTATCTCTGGAGACTTCAATGGGGAACTCAAGATTTGCTTTCCCAAAACTCTGTGGGGAGAAGGTTCACTAGTCTGGCTTCGCTGGGGATTGACAATTTGAAACTTTAGCTCGGCTGGGGATACTGAAACTTAAATTCTGAGGGGAATTGAGTTCTGGAGGGTTCTCTGACTGAGGGTAGCAAGGATAAACTCCTCGGGGATTGTATTGATAAGTTATGCTGGGGAATTTTGATGAACTCCGCTGGGGATAGGAATAAATTTGGCGAATGCGATCTTCCGTTGCAATAAGCTGAGGATAACCCAGTTATAAGCCCTTGTGAGGAATAACTTTGAATAAAACTCGGGAGAGACGTCCGTACTCTGCAAGGGATAAGCTTCAGGGTTTGCTGGGGATATGGATTCCAAATCTCTTGGGGTTTTCTTTGAAGGGTATCAAGATATCCAACTGCACCTTCAACCTATCAGTAATCCTTTTTGTTGACTCATAAGGAAATGATTATGTTTCAAATGCATATGCCTATTTAACAAAACATTGGACGTTTCTCAAAAATAAACAAATAGTGCAAGAGAAAAAAGAAAAAGAAAACGACACAAATTTCTGGGAAAAGTATTTGTATTAACTTTCTCTGAGTATGTTTGTACAAAGGAGACAATCATCCTAGTAAGAGGATTTTGTCGGAAAAATTTGAAAAATTTACAAAAATAAAGATGGCTATGTGAAATAATTCCATGGGATTCCATTCCGCTATAGCCTTCACAATTCTGAATATCTGTCCATTCAATGCTTCGTTTGCCGGTGACTGGATTGTTCAGAAACCTAGAACTGGTTGATGAAGAGATTGTCTTCGAAGTGATCCGACGAAACATAGTCATACGCTTTAATTCCCTAACTTTTGCCTGAATCGCCCTTTCGGGTTTTCGATCCACCGGGAAACCCCTTTTTGCCCAAGCCGCCCTTTCGGGTTTTCAACTTGCCGGGTGTACAGATTTTTTTGTTTTTATCCCTAATTTTTGCCTGAACCGCCCTTTCGGGTTTTCGGTTCACCGGGATGCCCATTTTTTGCCCAAGCCGCCCTTTCGGGTTTTCGACTTGTCGGGTTATTTTATGCGTAGTATCTTTTGACTATGTCTACGTTCGCAGGGTGCGGCAAATCGTCGCCGTCCATGGTGGTCAGAATCATTGCACCACCAGGAAATATGCTCTTGATCACAAATGGTCCTTCATATGTAGGAGTCCATTTGCCCCTGGGATCACTTTGCGGCAAGATAATCCGCTTGATTACGAGATCTCCAACTTGATACACCTGACGTTTGACTTTCTTATTGAAGGCCTTGATCATCCGTTTTTGATATGTCTGACCATGGCATATAGCAGCAAGTCGTTTCTCGTCGATCAGATTGAGTTGATCAAGTCGGGTCTGCATCCAATCATCTTCATTCAAACCTGCATCCTTCATAATCCTTAAGGAAGGAATCTGAACCTCCATAGGTAGGACAACTTCCATGCCATATACCAAAGAAAATGGTGTTGCCCCGGTTGAAGTACGTATCGTCGTACGGTATCCATGCAGAGCAAACGGTAACATTTCATGCCAGTCTTTGTAAGTGACTATCATTTTCTGAATGATCTTCTTAATGTTTTTGTTCGCAGCTTCAACAACACCGTTCATCTTCGGCCGATAGGGAGATGAATTGTGATGATAAATCTTGAACTGTTCGCATAATTCAGTGATCATCGTGTTATTCAGATTTGTACCGTTGTCCGTGATGATCCTGTCTGAAACACCATACCGACATATGAGATTTTTCTTAATGAAGCGGGCAACCACATTTTTAGTAACAGAGGCGAAGGAAGCTGCTTCGACCCATTTGGTGAAATAGTCAATGGCAACCAGGATGAAGCGATGTCCGTTGGAAGCTGTGGGCTTGATCTCTCCAATCATGTCAATGCCCCACATTGCAAATGGCCAAGGAGCAGTCAGAACGTTGAGAGGGACCAGAGGGATGTGAACTTTATCAGCGTAGACTTGACACTTGTGGCAAGTACGGGAATGTTGATGGCAGTCAGCTTCCATGGTAGACCAGTAATAGCCTGCCCTTAGGATCTTCTTAGCCATTGTATGCTCGCTCAAGTGAGTGCCAAATGTGCCGCTGTGTACATCGGTCATAATCAGCTCTGCTTCAGCTTTGTCTACGCATCGGAGTAATACACAATCATGGCTTCGTTTGTAAAGGATGCAGTTGCTCAGGAAGAATTTAGCAGCGAATTTCCTGAAGAACTTCTTGTCATTTACAGAAGCTCCTTCGGGATAATCTTTAGTCTCGAGATACCTTTTGATTTCATGGAACCAGGGTTGCTCCACTACTTCTTCGGTATTAATCTCGTGACAATGCGCAGGTTCATCCATTCGCTCGATGGTGATTTGGGAAGCCTCGTTATCCCAATTGAGTTTAAACATGGAGGACATTGTGGCTAGAGCATCTGCTAGCTGATTCTCTTCTCGCGGAAAATGCTCGAAGGTAATTTGCTCGAAATGAGGCAACAATGTCAGGACATGTTCTTTGTACGGGATAAGATTAGGATGCTTGGTATCCTACTCTCCTTTGATTTGACTGATAACCAAAGCCGAGTCCCCAAATACGATTAAAGATTTGATCCCCAAGTCTATAGCAGCCTTGAGACCAAAGATGCAAGCTTCATACTCAGCCATGTTGTTTGTGCAGCTGAAGCAAAGTCGGGCCGTGAAAGGTGTGTGACAACCTTCCGGAGAAATGAGTACTGCGCCAATACCATTTCCAAGTGCATTTGAAGCACCATCAAAGTACAGGGTCCATCGGGATCCCTTTTCGGGTCCATCATACGGTCCGTTACTTTCAATGTTGTCCAAATTCATGATGTCCTCGTCCGGGAAGTAAAATCTCATGGGTTGATAGTCTTCGATAGCTTGATGAGCCAAATGGTCACCTAGTACACTCCCTTTTATAGCTTTTTGGGTGGTGTACTGAATGTCATACTCAGTTAGGATCATTTGCCATCTAGCTATCCTTCCAGATAAAGCGGGCTTCTCGAAGATATACTTGATAGGATCCATTTTGGAAATCAACAAGGTAGTATGAGTCAACATATACTGCCTTAGTCGGCGAGCAGCCCATACCAAAGCGCAGCAAGTTTTCTCGAGCAGTGAGTAGCGAGTCTCACAGTCGGTAAACTTTTTGCTAAGGTAATAAATAGCATGCTCTTTTCGACCAGACTCGTCATGCTGGCCCAAAACACACCCCATTGAGTTATCCAAGACGGTCAAATACATGATCAATGGTCTTCCTTCGACGGGTGGCATCAGAATAGGAGGTTCTAGCAAATACTCCTTGATTCTATCAAAAGCAGCTTGGCAGTCGTCGTTCCATTCAACTACCTGATCTTTCTTCAAGAGTTTGAAAATTGGCTCACAAGTAGAAGTCAGATGAGAGATGAATCTGGCAATATAGTTCAAGCGCCCCAAGAATCCTCTAACTTCTTTTTCAGTACGGGGAGCATGCATCTCTTGTATTGCTTTCACTTTTGCTGGATCGACTTCAATTCCTTTGTTGCTTACAATGAATCCTAGAAGTTTACCAGACCTAACTCCAAAAGTGCATTTACTTGGATTCAGCCTGAGCTTGTATTCTTTCAACCTGGCAAACAGCTTTTCTAGATGTTCAAGGTGCTCTTCCTCTGTTTGTGACCGAGCTATCATATCGTCTACGTAAACTTCAATCTCATGATGTATCATATCATGAAATAAAGCTACCATGGAGCGTTGATAAGTTGCCCCTGCGTTCTTCAGCCCGAACGGCATCACCCTGTAACAGAAAGTGCCCCATTGTGTGACAAAAGTTGTTTTCTCCATATCCTCGGGGGCCATTTTGATTTGATTGTAGCCCGAGAATCCATCCATGAAGGAAAACACTTTGTACTGAGCTGTATTGTCGATCAAAATGTCAATGTGTGGCAGCGGAAAATCATCTTTGGGGCTGGCCCTATTCAAATCCCGGTAGTCCACACACATCCTGACTTTGCCATCTTTCTTAGGTACTGGCACGATGTTAGCGACCCATTGAGGATAGGACGTAACAGCCAGAAAGCCAGCATCGAATTGCTTCATCACTTCTGCTTTGATCTTTTCAGACATGTCAGGCCTCATTCGGCGAACCTTTTGCTTGATTGGTGGACAATCCTCTCTTGTGGGGAGACTGTGAACCATAATGTCTGTGTCTAAACTCGGCATGTCTTCATAAGACCAAGCGAAGATTTCAACATACTCATTCAACAACTGTATCAGGCGCTCTTTGACACTTGGTTCCAGATTGGCACCCACTTGCACCTCCTTCCAGTTTTCCTCGGTTCCCAAGTTGACAGTTTCTAATGACTCTTCATGCGGTAAGATGGCTCTTTCCTCTTGCTGCAGAAGTCTTGCTAGTTCCCCTGGTACTTCACAACCTTCGTCATCTTCACACTCGGCTTGATTGACCAGGTCTTCAGAGTTATTGAAGGATATAGCAGAATAGTCACCCATGGAATCCGGAGTGGATGGGTACCTGCATTGGTGAGTGTGGGTGTGTGTAAGGGATAGCCATCCTTAAACAAAAAATGCAAAAGGAAAGAAAATGAACACAAGCAGTTTATCAAATGAAAAACGTCCAATGAATCATTAAACATGGCATATGGATATGAAAAATAATCAAAACCCTTAAAAGTGGACCTACATGCCCCGGGCAAAGGCATGAGGTGAAAAGATAGTGTACAGATTGTTTGAAAATATTACAGACCAAATTGAAATGTTTAACAAATAAATTACTGATGAATAAAAGTGATGGGGACAAAGTCTTTTGCCTCCCAGTTGCTCAATCCTCCTTTGACAGTTGGGTAAATCCACTCTTCGATGTTGCTTTCTTTGTCTTCATCCTCCAAAGCGTTGATTCCGTAGGGAGAAATTTTGAATGGCGCCCTTTCAATCTTCGAACGGCGCATAGCTTTCTGGCCTGTGGCTGTGAACCCTAAACCGAATTTGTCTGTCTTATGTGGAATGTCAGGCAAACGCCCCCATGCTGAATTCTTCCCTTCCTTGATTGCGGCCCTTGCGTCCTCCAGAGATGCCATCCTGGCTATCTGCTTCGGTGTCTCAGCTGCCAACTTTGATACTGCTATTTCAGGAAGGACTTCTTCGAAATGCTGAAAAGGCGTCTCAATGAACTCCCCTTCTACCTCCACATATCGGAAGGAGTTCAAGTGGCTAATCATGTACTCTTCTTCACCATGGACAGTAATGATCTTTCCCTTGACAGGATACTTCAACATCTGATGCAAGGAGGAGGTGACTGCCCCAGCATGGTGTATCCAAGGACAACCCAACAAACAAGAGTATGACGGACGGATGTCCATCACATAGAAAGTAGATTTAAACACCTCAGTGCCTATCTTGATGGGAATTCCAACTTCTCCATGGACCATTCTCTTTGAGCCGTCGAAAGCTCTGACAACAATATCACTCGGCTTTAATTCCAACCCTTCACAATCTAGTCGGTCCAAGGCCTTCTTAGGCAATACATTCAGCGACGAACCAGTGTCGACCAAGACATGCGCGAGGGTGGTTCCCCGGCACTCGACTGAAATGTGCAAAGCATCATTGTGGTTTCTACCTTTAGGAGTTAAGTCGGCATCAGAGAACCCTAATCCATTGTCCGCAGTAAGGCTAGCCACGCAATTCTGAAATTGATCCGCAGAGGTTTCCTGGGGCACATGGGCTGCCTTCAGGAATTTTATCAGGGCTTTAGCGTGCGCTTCTGAGCAAAGTAGTAGTGCCAGCATGGAGATATTTGAGGGGGTTTGCCCCAGCTGTTCTACCACATCGTAGTCACTTCTCTTGATTATCTTCAGGATCTCATCTATTTCCTTCTTGGAGGTTTCCGGGATGGCCAAGGGTTGAGCCCTCGTCCTGACGAGCTCATCTTGGATTCCCTTACCTTTCTCAGCAGTGGTAGGAGAGACAGTACTAGGAACAACAACATCTTCAATCAAAGGAGTTCTAGCAGAGAGTTTTATTGGTGTCGGGATGACCTTGTCAGCTGATGAGGGTCCAAAGATTGCTCTCGGAGGGGCAATCTCTGGAGAAAATATTCTCCCGCTCCTGGTGATTTTGCTAGTGCCTGCAATGTTACCAATGCTGGCTTCTTCATCATCCGAACTTTCTTCAGTTATTTCGATTTGTTTAATCCCATGGTAATAGACGTTGCTGCCATAGTTCCATGGTATGGACTTCTCAGAGACATAGGGGTCAGGCCCTGGCATCGTTATCTTCAAAGGAACAGATTTCATAGCTGGCGTAATCTTAACAGGCTTTTTGACGGCCTTGGAAAGATTGGCGTGAATGGTTATGATTGAGACATCTTCAGTATGAACTGGAACAGCAGAAACTTTTTCAAACAAAATTTGTCGACTATCCATAAGGCCTTGGATGCCCTTCTTCAGTAACGGACAATCAAACGGCAGAGAGTAACAACAATAACAGTCTTCTTTACATCCCGGGAAGATCCCGGCCCTTAACAAATTCAACTTGATGGTTAACAATGGAGTAATCAGATCATTGACATCAGCAACATACAAATCTTCTTCAATGGCATTGACATTTCGGCCGTGCTTCAGCATGGGTGCAGATATCACATTAGGCTTCTCCGGAGCGTCAAACTCCACTTCCTTCGCCTCTATCAGGTCTTGGATTTTATGCTTGAGTGCCCAACAATCATTGGTGTCATGTCCGACACTGTCAGAGTGGTAGGCGCACTTAGCATTAGGATGGTAATGCGGTGAGGACGTATTCACATTCTTTGGTGCTTCCTTAATGGTGGCGAGATTCAACTTTAACAGATGGGGAAGCACTTGCGCTGGAGTCATATTAATGCGGGTGAACTGCCGTTGTGGCCGTTCCACCCGTTGTTGATTTGGTCTGGACTGGTTGTAGCGAGGCTGCTCACTTGGAGTATTTTGAATCATTACGGCCCCCACAGTTGGCCGATGCTCCGTCTTCCCTACTCTTCTCTGAGAATATACCACAATTGTCTCCTTCTTAAAAGGTTTCTTCTCAACACTTGCAGCAACACCCTTCTGAATCTTTCCTGACTTGATGCTAGATTCTATTCTTTCGCCTGTTAAGATCAAATCGGTAAACCCCGCAGAAGAGTTACCAATCAGATGATTGAAAAATGGCCCAGATAGGGTCCCTAGAAACATATCAACAAGCTCACGATCGGTTAAAGGAGGCTGCACCCTGCCAGCCAAATCCCTCCATTTTTGTGCATATTCTTTGAACCCTTCACCTGTTCCCAGAGACATACCCTGAAGTTGGGTACGAGTAGGAGCAAGGTCAGAATTATACTGGTATTGTTTGTAAAAAGCGGTGGCCAAATCTTCCCAATTTCGGACACTGGTTCCCTCCAGTTGATAAAACCACTCCAACTGGGCCCCAGAAAGGCTGTCTTGAAAGAAATGAATCCAAAGGTTTTTATCTGCCGTATAGGGTTGGATCTTTCTCACGTAGGACCTGAGATGCATTTTTGGACAGGACAGCCCATCATACCTCACAAACACTGGCACTTTGAATTTTGGGGGAATCACAATCCCGGCGACCAAACCCAAGTCTTCAAAATCCAAACCCGGTACTCTTTGTAGCTCCATGGCGGCCAACCTGTCTTCTAAACCTTTGTATTTATCATCAGCTGGAGGGTATTGCTGATCAGAATAATCTTCATCCTCTTCGACCTCCTCTTCTTCCACATCGGACTCGGAAGGTACCGCAGCCCCACCACCTTTACTGGTTCCTTCATCAGAGATAGGAGGAAATTCAAGCACTCTCCGAGCTTCTCCGTCAAATCTTCTCCCCAAAGTAGCCACTCCGACTCTCTTTTTCTTCTTCCTTACTGGGTCCTTATTCCCCAATTGGGTCTTGATATCCTCCTGACCCTTAGCCAAGGTCATCAGGAGTTGCTGGAACTGTGCATTTTGAGCTTGCAGGTCTTTGACTGTTTGCTCGAGATCCATCCTACTGAAATAAACAGCAGACAAATAAAGAAACCTGGAGTGAGACCTGCTTATGCACATGATGAATGATATGCTTATGTATGCAATGCATTCAAGGATTTAGGACATTCAAAATTGTTTCAGACAAAGAAGAACGCACGTCATATTAATAAGAAGAAATTTGTTAGTACATAAATGCCCCATGGGCCAAATATTACAAAAATAACTTCTCAAGGCAAAAAGACATTGCGCATCCTCTTTGGTTCGATGTAGGTGTTGAGGGCCTCTTGCTCATGGAGTCGACGGGTGAGCTCTAGAACCTTCTTCTCACTGGCGTAGAAGCTGGCTTCAAAAGTATCCCTTTCTTCCTTGAGCTGGATCCAACTTTTCTGCATTTCCTCCCACGATGTAGGCATGTCAGGATGTAGGACGGTGTAGGAAACCTCTCCTTCCTTAACAGGCTCTTTAATCACAGGGAGAACATGAGGATAAGGCATCATGAGACTCTGGGCTCGGGCTCGTACCCACTTGAGATAAGGCTCAAGAGGGATGGAGTTCTTGTGTCCCAGTGTCTTGGTGTCAACCTTGTTGGGCATCCTCCAAGATCTGATGAATCTTTGGAGAAGTCCTTGCGCATCGTTGTCGAAGTCAAAAACTAGGTCAGGAATCAACATGTCGTGAGGGCCATCCCTCCGTGCATATCCAAATTGCCTCAAAGCTAGGCAAGGGTTGTAGGTGATACCTCATCTGATTCCAAGTAAAGGAACATTATGAAACTCTCCACAACGATCGACGATGATGACATTTTCTCTGAACCGAGAAACCAATGTACATCAGAGTGAGTAAGAGTCATCAACCGTTGGGACCACCTTGAGCCTTGGTCATTCTTCAAGACAGATTGTGGAAGGTGCGAAATAAACCACCTTGCAAGGAGAGGAGTACAGCACATGAGAACACCCCTCTTTCTCATTGTTCGTGTGTAAAATGAGTGAAGGATGTCCCCAAGCAATGTTGGTATGGGATTTCTGGACAAGAAGATTTTGACGGCGTTGACATCTATCAATTGGTCAGAATTTGGGAACAAGACCAATCCATAGATAAGGAGTGCCACAATTTCTTCAAAGGCTTGAAGGTCCAATGAATTCCAACATTCTTGTGCCTTCTCAAACAAGAATTTTGCTAAGAATCCTTTGACGCCGCTTCTGGTTTCCCAATGCCCCTTGATGTCGGATGGTTGTAGATGTAATGCTCGAGCAACATCTCCCGACTTTGGTTCCTTTTCCGTACCGTTGAAGGGTAGTTGATTAAGGATAGGAATTCTCAGGAGTTGAGAAAACTCCTCCAAAGTGGGCACCAACTGGTAATCAGGGAAAGTGAAACAGTGGTGAAGAGGGTCAAAGAACTGAAATAGCACTTTCATCATGTCTTCTTCAATGTTGGTGTTGACTAAGCTGAGCAGTCTACCATGTCTTTCACTGAAGGATGAATTTTCCGGAATTCTTGAGGTGAGCTCCTTAAGTTGAGCAGAGATTCTCACAAGGTTGACTTGGATGGTATTTCTGCGAGGAATTTCCATGACCTACAAAACAAGAACAATGATGAAGATCCAAACCCTTGAAATGGTTAGTGAATGCATATGATGCTTCATGATGTTTATGATGTATGCACAAAACATATGTACAAGCAATTCACACCAAACCCTAGTTTCAGGCTTGCATGGGGTTTCATAGGTATGTACCCTCTTGAGTGTAGTTGGCTTAAAAACCTGTCCTATAAATAGTAATCGGGTTCTAAGGAGCTCAATATCACGGGATTTTTTTTCATTGTTCATTGTTTTGGTTTAGCCACTTAACTAGCGACCAAAATATTCCAAGAAAACAACCCTCAATGAGTGTAGTATCGAGTATCTACCAACTTCGGACCGCACCAAAGCCGGTCATCTCACTACCCCTAATAAAAAGGCCAAGATGGTCAAGTAAGGTTCTAGGTCATTAGTGCTTAGTGACATCACTCAGCGGCCCCGTACTCTCCTTGATTGAACTCAAGGGTTACCGGTACTCACAAATATGTCGCACTAATATAGCTATTGCTTCGACCGTGTCGGTATACCCCGCACAGTTTCCACAACGTATTGCTATCTATGAATGTTTCCCAAAAATCCGGGTGTAGGATTGCAAACCCAAACAAGAGAGCCAAAATATAAAGCAATCAAATCAAACAATTAATCATGCAAGAGGGTGATCTAAGCCCTAAGGTTACTCCACTTTTAAAATTATCCCCAGCAGAGTCGCCAGTTCTGTGATACGGTGGGAGAACTGACTAGGGTTTTGCGTTTGTTTTCGCAAATGTTTCGGTTGAGCAAGAGTCACCACCGACTTTTAATTTTATCCTAAGGAAAGGTTTAAAAAGCACAGCAAAAACCTTTGAGATTTTTCTTGGATTCGGGGAGTAGATTATAGAAAGTGAAGGTATTAGCACCCTTTCTATCCATAGTTATCCATGGGCTCTTAGGTACTTGCTTAGATCAAGTTGCCTTGGTGTTCAATTGTTTGAAATGGTGCTTTGTGTGTGTGGCTTTGAAAAGGTTTTGAAAAAGATGCCTTGTATAGGCTACCCTTGTAAAAATTATTTACTCGAATGTTTTACAAAAGGTGTTCGTCTTTTTTGAAAAGATGTTTCAAGGTTTTTTTGAAAGTTTGTTTTGAAAGTGTTTGTGAAGTGTGGTTTGAAAATAGGCAAGTGTTTTGTTTTGCAAGTTGACAAGTACTTAAGAGCTATCTACCCTAAAGTTCTCAAAGATTTTTGTTATGTTTTTAATCCTTTTAACAATTTTGTTCCACCATTGCATTTGGTGGACAATCTTGTATTAGGAGGTGAAAGGGACGGGCGCGGGTCATCGTTTAGACCATAATTGCAATAGTGCTAAGTATCTTTGGGTAATTTCTATTTGAAAGGGACTTGATCATTTTAGGCAACTTTTCGAAAGCGTCATCGAGGGACTATGATCATTTGATTGTTTGTTTTACCCAAAGAAACCTAACATGCAATATGGCCCATTTATTTGAAGGCAACAAGTGGAATACCCTAGGGGTGCAAGTGTGAGATGTGTTGTCCATTTTCATGCTTTGATTATCTTGAAATTAGGTCAAACTAATTTGTTCTTTTTATTTGCATACAAAACCCTAATTCTAGCATGGCATATTTAGAAAGCGATAAAGTGCGAAAATTGAAATTCCTACACTATTACAACACAATATGGGAAGGGGGGTACAAATGTTCAAATGGGGGATATTTAGACAAAGAAATTAAACCTAGCTATTACATCAATTTTGAATATTACAAGATAATTGATTGCATAAATTAAATGGGAAATAAAATAAAGATGTAAAATGCAAAAAGGGTTTTCATATGTATGAAAAAAAAAGTATTATTTATGTCAAATAAATAAATAAAAAAAGTATTATTTTTGGAGTTTTTATGTTTTAAGGGTAAAACCCTAATTTTTATTAAGTAAACATATATCTTATTTAATTTATACAAGTATTTATTTATTATGTACAAAAATAAAATAAAAATGAAATATATTTATAAAAATGTTTTTCATGTCAAATATTAATAAAATAAAAAAAGTATGTATTTTTGTATTTTAACCTAAGTATACTAATATATATATATATATATATATATATATATATATATATATATATATATATATATATATATATATATATATATATATATATATATATATATATATATATATATATATATATATATATATATATATATATATATATATATATATATATATATTAATTTCTAAATATGCATTATATATAAAAAATAATAATATTTAACATTTATAAAAAAATATATTTTGCATAAAATATTTTCAAAAAGAAAAATGTAATAAAAATCAGAAAATAAAGTATATTTGCATTATTTTTCCTATCTATTCTAAATAATATATATATATATATATTTATGTACAAATAACTAAACTAAACAAATAAATGCCTATAAATTCAAAAATGGTAAGAAAAATATTTTTTATATTTTTTATATTATAGGCAAAAATAAATAAGTCAGAATGAAAAAAGAAAAGTCAAAAAATCATTGAAATAAACCAAATGGGCCTAGGGGGTGTCAAAGTGAAAAGAGTGTGTGAAAAGAAAATACAAAAACAAGCCCAACCCAGATAACCCTTCTTCAACCTCTGAACAAAAATGTTCAAGAAACGCGCGCCTGTTCTTCCAATTCAAACACCTGGATTCTTTGATCTTTTGCACAAACTTCCAACATAAGAAATGTTAAGCATTGAATCACAATTCTAAATATATAAAAAACTCATCCTAACTCTCAGAAATGAGAGAGAATTTTGACATTCCCAAATCCTGACCTAAGTTTTCTTCCATTTTCAAACCTTAAATTCTCACAGCTCAGGCAAAATAAATGAAAAGTAAAAGCATGTACAGGTTCAGGGGCATGAGTAAAACATTTCTTATTCACAAACCTAGAGTTAATGATGCCTATACTAAGAGTTAGAAGTTCATAAAAGTACCTGTTCAGTTGAAGTTCTATCTGGCAATGGAGAAGCTTTCAGTGCAAGGTGATGATTGGTATAGCTTCCTTGAGGTCCAGGGATGCTATTCCAAGCTTTACTTTGTCTTGAGACCTTTTGAATCGTGCTAGAGCACTTCACCTGCAAATCAGAAAAGTGAAAATGGCCAAAAGGATTAGAGGAGTTACAGGTTGCTTCTAATGCTTTGGATAGTTTGGATTGATGGTAGGGAAGGTGTCTGAAGTGGTTTGGGCAAGAATGCTTGAAAGGATTCAGAGTTGGAACTCAATCTGCAGAGATAGCTCTGTTTTTGCAGTTTGAGAGTGATTTTGGCAATGGGGAGGTATTGGAGTCGTGTGCTAGCTTGTGTTTGATGTTTAGAGTGTGTACAAAACAATTGCTTAAGTGTTCTAATGCTGAGATGTGAGTTCTCTTCTGTTATGCCACTTTTCTTCACACTTAAGCAAGCAAAGCCAAGTTGATGTTCTAGGCAAGTAGAGGACCCCTAATCATGCTGCAAAACTCCTCCTTGATCAGTGTGTTATGCTCATAATCTTGTGCCAATTAGATTTGATCTGTACTTGTGGATTTGCAATTGGACATAAAGCTTAACTTTTCAAAAATGACTATTTTGCTTTTTCCATAAATGGCTTAATTCAAAGTGTAATGCATAAACTCATGAGACAAAGCCTTAGCACAATGAACATGCATTAAATTATTGAGTGTTGGATGGTTTAAGGGCCTGTAATGTAGCATAAGCCAAGATGACTTGAAGATGGCATAAGTTATGAACATGTACATGACCAATTCAAAAGTGAGTTTTTGCCATATTGCAAATTCGAATCTCTCAAGTTATGAGGTTGTTTGATGAGTTATTGGACATTTTGGAAAGCTTGGAATGTGTACTACAATCCATCTTTGAAATGAAAATTGAAATTCCAAGTGGAAATGTATGGAAAATGGCCTTGAAGTTAGGTAGAAAACCGTGCCAAAATAGGTTAAAATTTCACTAAGTTAAGGATGGTTTAGTACCCTTATTCAAAATATTGTAACTTGAGATACAAGCCTCATTTGGGAAAACTTTGTGAATCAAAGTTGTAGATTATGCAACAAGCTACAACTTTCATGTTTTGACTTTTGTTTGAATCCAAATGAATCTTGGTGAGAAAGTGGGGCAAAGTTGGGAAAAAATTAGGGTTTTTCATAACTTAGAAAAATTCTAAGTTATGAAAAATTCTCATTTCTAACCCTAATTTGCAATTTTTGATTTCTTGGTGAACAAGTTTCATGATTTGGAATGTTTTGATGAAAAGTGAATCTTGACTCTTGATTTTGACCAAAAAGTCAAAGTTTGACTTTTCAGTATACAGTCAAAATTGATCAATTGACTGGGAAATTCAACTGTCAATCTTGTGCATTTGGGATCTTTTGAACTTTTTGAGCATGTCAAGACAATTCCATGGGGTCCTTGAGTCCATATGTGAGCTTGGTTTGCCATTGGCTAGGTCAAACAGTCAAAAATTGCCTTTGTGCAGTCAAAACCCTAAAAATGACCATTTTGCCCTTTTGGTGATCTGATCAAATTTCTTGTGGAATTGTGATCCAAACTTGATCAAATGGTCCATATGAGTTCATAATGTTGATGTGGGTCAATTTTTATGAGATTTGACTGTCAATTGGCCACAGTTGACTTTTTTCCCCCAATACAGCTGATTTCTAGGTCAACTATCCAATTGACTGGGCAAAACTTGGAGTCAAGACTTGAAACTTGATATGGGTAAACTTGGGAGTCCAATATGAAGCAAGAAGGTCATCTGAGGCATTTTAGGTCAAAACATCTTTGTGCAAACACAAACCCTAATTTGGGTCCACAGTGCAAGGAGAAGTCTTGAGCAGATGAAACCCTAACTGGATCTTGATCTTCAGGGACTTGGTGATGAGAAATTAATGAGAAATGGGAGGGCAAATTTTGGGGTACAACAGAGAGGAGTTCCCACGTCCTTTGAATACTGATGCATTAAATAAATACTTCTCCTAGATAGATAAAAGAACAACTCACTAAGATAAAAACCCGAAAGGTCGGCTTAGACAAAAAGGAGCGTATCGTTAGGCCGAAAATGCAAAAGGGCGGTGTAGGCAAAAATTAGAGACATAAACAGAACGAATTTTCCCGGTAGGTTGAAAACCCACAAGGTAAATCTAGGAAAAAGGTAGGGATTTCCTGGCAAGTAACTGCATCAGACAAGACTTGGTCATTGAAGCAACAATCTTCTTGGATCATCACCACTCTTCAATCGAAGTCGCTGCTCAGTAATTCAAAGTTGTTAGGGAGAATAATTGTCATTGTATTTTAATGTATCTTTTCCAATATATATTACCATTTCCAAACTTTGTAATTATCTATGGAGTCTCGCCATTCGCAGACTACCATCCTATTAATAAAGTTTGAGCTTTTATCCAATTCTTTGCAATTCTTATTTTATTCAGCTTTCAAAGACTTCATTTATTATTGGTAGTAATTTTCAAAGAAAACACATTAAATAAAATAAAAAATTTTGAAAACAATTTACAAATTAGTTCTTCCTTTAGATTTTGTGACTCAAGGAAAACAAAAATAGTGACCCCAAAGGATGGACGAACTATGAATTTTGGAAGAATGAATTCCCCATGAAGGCTCTCCCAAGTCAATTTTTCTGGAATGAGTACGATCTTCTTGTGCTTCTCAGATAATTAAAGATGATACCAATTGATGTATGGTACGGTATTGGGTTTGTAATCCTGTTTTCCCCAACTAAGTTTTGGTTCATTTTGATTTCGGGTTTGCATGGTATGAAGTCTCTATCCCAGATTCCCCGATAAGTTCTTATCTCACAGGACGAAAGTCTCTTCCTCTTTGTGTGATGAGACGGAATCATTTGCAAAACATCTCCCTTGGCAGCACTAGCCTTGTCGTCGTTGTTCGTTTACTAGCAAATCAAGCAAGGGAAATGTCTTTTCTAAGAAGTGATGAAACAGTTGTCAACTTTTTGGGTTTTCTCCCACCAAATGTCGGGTTTGATTTAAAATCCCCATAACTTTGATTTTTCTTGTTGTGACTTTTGAATCCCCAAGTTGTTATCCCCGTGAGGTTTCATAATTTCTCCCTAGAGAAGTTGGTGCAATCCTCACGCTCGATATTGAAGAATGTATCTTGGTTTCCCCATGATGATGTGGTGTTTCCCTCACCAATGAAGTCAATATGAGATCCTAAGTTGATGTCTTGGCAATGCGGTTTTCATTTTCCCTAGTGAAGGCAATATTATAATCTCTAGTGGAAATCTAGGTGTTGAAGCATTTGCTTTTCCCCAAAGAGGTCGGTATTGCAATCCCCAATAGAAGTACAGATGTTGAAGAATTTGCTTTTCCTCATTGAAGTCTGTGTGATATTCCCCAGTGAAGCCTGGAGGAAGATGTTATATCCGTTTATCTGTACTGATTTTTTGTTATGATTCGTTTATTTTGAGATTATGTTCCTTCCCAAGGAGGTTAAGCCGTGAAATGGGAATTTGTTTCCTCAGTTGGTGCTTGATGAGATTTATCCGAGTTTTTATTGTACCCAAGTTGGTTTTGTTTGGTTATCCCCAGCGTTATATGTCTGTTTTATCAACATATCCATGATAACATTCATACATTCATACATACATCATGCATAGTTGAATTCAACAAACCATTACTTATTTGCATTCATCAATATTTTGTTGGCATGTTACCCTATTTTGCAGAGTTGTGTTATCCTCTCCCCAATAGAGTGTTAACCTTAAGCAGAAAGTGTATATTTTTTCAATTTCCCCATTGAGTTTGTCTTTCATGGAATATTTTTTTGCTTCATCTTCCCTGTCCAGTTTTTTTGTCTGGGTGGAACGTGGTTCCCTTTTGAGTTTATTTCTCATGAGGTGTTATTTTGGTTGACTGTTTCATTCCAGTTTATTTCTAGTTTGAATCTATGGTCCCTAGCAGTATTATTATATTATTCCTATAAGCTTTAAGCCCTAGTTTGAGAATGTGCATTTATTTTGCACGTGAAGATTTTATCTCCTCAACAAGAGTACATTGGCATCTCCCCAGGAAGCCATATTTCATTTCCCCAGGAAGTCCTATTTCTTTCCCTAGGAAATCATTATTGCAATTCCTCCTCATAACAGCAAGTGACAGGTCTCTTTATTTGAGCAACCTATACTTCCTCAATAAGTCTGACAGTCCCTAGAGAAGATTCATATTTTTCACTCCAATGAATGGAAGCCTTGTCATTATGAAAGGTAGTTCGTTGTTGAGATTTATTACTCCAATGAATGGTACCCTTTTCATTATGGAAGGTAGTTCATTGTTGAGATTTGTTACTCCAATAAATGGTAGCCTTGTCATTACGGAAGGTAGTTTGTTGTTGAGATTTGTTACTCTAATGAATGGTAGCCTTGTCATTATGGAAGGTAGTTTGTTGTTGAGATTTGTTACTCCAATGAATGGTAGCCTTGTCATTATGGAAGGTAGTTCGTCATTGAGATTTGTTACTCTGATGAATGGTAGCCTTTTCATTACATAAGGTAGTTCGTTATTGAGATTTGTTACTCCAATGAATGGTAGCCTTGTCATTAAGGAAAATAGTTTGTTGTTGAGATTTGTTACTCTGATGAATGGTAGCCTTGTCATTATGGAAGGTATTTCGTCGTTGTTGTACCCCAAAATTTGCCCTCTCCTTTTTATCAACATTTCTCATCACAAGGTCCTTGGAACTCAAGATCAAGCTAGGGGTTGCTCATCTCAAACACCTCCTTGCATTGTTGACCTAAATTAGGGTTTGAATTTGCACAGGGATGTTTTGACCTACAATGCCCAAAGTGACTTTCATACTTTATGTTGGACTCACAAGTTTGTCCATACCTAGTTTCAAGCCTTGAATCAAATTTTTGCCCAATCAATTGGACAGTTGACCTAAAAATCAGCTGTATTGGGGAAAAAGTCAATTGTGGCCAATTGACAGTCAAACCTCATGAATTTTGACCCACATAAACATACTGAACTCATGTGAACCATTTGATCAAGTTTGGATCACAATTCCACAAGAAATTTGATCAGATCACCAAAAGGGCAAAATGGTCATTTTTAGGGTTTTGACTGTGCAAAGGCAATTTTTGACTGTTTGACCTA
Organism: Vicia faba; assembly: GCA_948472305.1. NCBI lineage: Eukaryota > Viridiplantae > Streptophyta > Magnoliopsida > Fabales > Fabaceae > Vicia > Vicia faba. The sequence continues at coordinate 626,415,702 of OX451735.1, read as the reverse complement.
GCCAATGGCAAATCAAGCTCAACCATGGAATCAAGGACTCAATGACATCATCTTGACCCATTCAACAAGTTCAAAATATCTCAAATGCATAGGATCGACAGATGAATTTTTCAGTCAACTGATCAAAATTTAACTGTATACTGAAAAGTCAAACTTTGACTTTTTGGTCAAAATCAAGTGTCAAGGGTCATTTTTCATCAAGACATGCCAAATTATGAAACTTGTTCATCAAGAAACTCAAAAATTCAAACTAGGGTTTAAAATGGAAAAATTTCATAACTTAGAAATTTTCTAAGTTATGAAATTTTCTTATTTTTTCCCAACTTTGTCCCACTTTTTCATCAAGATGCAAATGGATTCAAACAAAACTTTCAACATGAAAGTTATATTCCATCACAAGGTCTACAACTTTTATTCACAAAGTTTTCTCAAAAGAATCTTGTATCTCAAGTTATGAGTTTTGGAACAAGGGTACCTAAAACTTTTAACTTAGAGAAAATTTGCCCTAATCTAGGCAGGATTTGGACCCATCTTCTTGGCCACTTTTCACATAGTTCCACTTGGAATTTCAAGTTGCATTGCAAATATGGATTATATTACATGTTCCAAGCTTTCCAAATTGTCCAAGAACTCCTCAAACACCCTTGTGGTTAGAGAGAATCGAATGCTTGAAGTTGGCAAAAATTCACTTTTGTCCATGGCCAATACATGTTCATAACAACTTGCAATTCTGATCTAGCTAGCTTGGTTTGATATTACAGGCCTCAAAACCAATTTGTACTCCTTAATTTAATGCATATCCATTGTATTAAGGTATTTTCTTGGTCATTAGGGCATTATACACTAGTTTAAGCTTTAAAAGGAAAAAGCAACAATGCCATTTTTGTCTAAACTTCACTTTATGTCAAAACCAAATCCTTGAGGCATGGGGCCAGATCTTTGAGGCAAGATCAAGTCCACTAATTCCAGTAACCAAGAACAAAAGATGCAGAATGATTTAGGGCTTGTGCAAGCCTGCATTGGGAGGACACATACTCTTGCTTGAAAAAGAAGAAAAGTTGCAAAACATATACAATCTCTCATATCTGTTAACACAAGCTTAGACAAACATTGTAGACAAGTTCCATACCTCCTAACAAGCCTAAAACACGACCCTTTCATCACTCAAACCTCCTCATACTCAGAATCACTGTTTTTCTGCAAAATAGGGCAGGTTCTGCATTTTGCAAGCCACAACAAAATTCCATCGTGCGTTTTGTCCAAAGATAGTTCAAACACCTTCCAATAAACTCACATGAACTATCCCAGGCCCCCATTGCAAGCTGTAACACCTCTAACACACTTTGCCATTTTCATTTCAAAGCTCTGAAGGTTGAGTTCTACAGCACGATTCAAGTTGTTTCAAAGCAAGCCAAGCATTGGAGAAGCTTCCTTGGACCTCAGGCGAGCTCAAGAGAAGCTCAAACACCATTGAAGGTTGCTGCATTGTCCAGCTCGAAGTCAACTGAAACAGGTATTTCATGGACTTCTATCTCCCTATTTAGGAATGGTTAGGCTTAGGTTTGTGAATGAAATATGTTGTACTCATAGCCCTGAAGCCATACATATGCTTAGTTTTCATTTACATTAATCGTGCTGAGAGAATTTCACTCATGAACTTTCTGAAAAAACTAAGTTAGAAATTAGGGCCAGAGAAATTCTCTCTGGTCTTTGAGAGTTAATCCAAGTTTTTTATATGGTTGAATTCGTTGTTTAATTCTCTACAATGTTCATGTTATGAGTTTTGTCAAAAAATCAAAGAATCAGGAGTTAACCATTGATGCACAGAAGCGCGTGTTTTGTGAACAAGAGGAAGAAGAAGAAGTCTGGATGGGCTGGGCCTGTTTGTTTTCACTTCTAAACCCCCTATTTTCTGTTTACACCCCCTGGCCCATTTATTTAAATATTTATCATTTTGACATTTTTATTTTTTATTCTGACTTTATTATTTTTTGTCTAAATATAAAAAATGCCAAAAATAATTTTCTATATTTTTTCATATTTATTTGATATTTATTTTATTTTATTAAGTATACATATGTAAATAAACTATTTTTAAACAAAACTAAAAAATAATACAAAAAATTTACTTATTTTCATTTATTATCTTTATTTATATTTGAAAACATTTTCTTGAAAATATTCATTTTTTTGTAAATAATTAATTTTTATTTTGTATGTTTAATATGTTTAATATATATATATATATATATATATATATATATATATATATATATATATATATATATATATATATATATATATATATATATATATATATATATATATATATATATATATATATATTGTGTCTTAAAAATACAAAAATACCACATTTTCATTTTTATTAATATTGTGTCTTAAAAATATCATTTTTTATAATATAATTTTAATTTTTTGTATAAATTGGTTTATTTATTGTATATAACTAATAAATAATATTATTTATTAAGAATTAGGGATTCTTGTCCTAAAATAGAAAAATAATTAAAATTGATCCTTTTTTTTATTTTATTTACATTTCACATTGAAAAAATACTTTTCTGTATACATAAAAATCATTTTGTGCATAATACCTTTTATTTGACATTTATTTATTGTATTGTATTCAATTGTTGTACATTTAAATATTTCCTATACATTCGATATGGTTGTAATAACTTAGAATTTATTTTCTTGTCAAAAACTCCCAATTCAAATTTGTACCCCCCTCCCTATATCATGTTGTAATAGTGTAGCATTTAAATTCTCGCACATTTAAAAGCTTTCAATTATGCCATGCTTAGACCTAGGGTTTGTATGCAAATAAAATCAACAATTAGTTTGACCTAATCCAAGATAAATATGCATGAAAAACAAACATAATACACACTTGTACCCCTAGGGTTTCATCCACTTGTTGCCTTCAAAAATGGGCCATGGTTGCATGTCAAGCACTTTGGCAAAACAAAAACAAAACAAAAGATCATAATCCCTCGATGACGCTATCTAAGTTGCCTAAACAAAATGATCAAGTCCCTCAAGAAAATTGCCAAAGATACTTGACACTATTGTTATCATGGTTTATACGATGACCCGCGCCTATCCCGTTAACATCCTAATACAAGGTTGTCCACCAAATACAATGGTGAAACAACACTGCTAAAAGGTTTAAAAACATAAGAAAGATCTTTGAGTAAAATAGGGTAGATAGCTCCTATTTACTTGATCAAAAGCTTGCAAAAACATCCTTGCTACTTTCAAAACACACTTCACAAAACAATTTCAAAACCCTACTTTCAAACATTGAAAAATTTTCAAAAGACAAAAACACCTTTGTATACATTCAAACAAGAATCATTACAAAGGTTTCCACAATGATGGCCTCTTTTCAAAATATCTTTCAAAATCACACACAAAGCACCATTTCAGACAATTGAAAATGCAAAGCAAGTGATCTAAGAAAGTAACTAAGAGCCCATGGATAACCATGGATAGAAAGGGTGCTAATACGTTCCCTTTCTATAATCTACTCCCCGAACCCAAGAAAACATCTCAAAGGTCTTTCCTGTGCTTTTTGGCCTTTCCTTAGGATAAAATAAAAAGTTGGTGGCGACTCTTGCTAAACCGAAACATTTGCGAACACAAACACAAAATCCCAAGTCAGTTCTCCCACCGTATCACAATCGTTGAGATTTGTTACTCCAATGAATGGTAGCCTTGTCATTATTGGAGGTAGTTTATTGTTGAGATCTTTTTCCGATGAATGGTAGCCTTGCCATTATGGAAGGTAGTTCGTCGTTGCAATTCGCATTACTCTGAAGAAGTTCATTTATTTCTAATTGTGAGTATTAGCTGCTTACCCTGATATTGGTATTTACTGGTATTATCTTACCACTTCTTTCCCTGGTGGGTCAACACTACTTTTTTGCTATCTCCTCATCGAGTGGATAAGTTCGAAGTCATTTGTCGATCACTTTCATCCTTTACCTTCTCTCCTCATTCTTTGAGTTGATGACCCTTTATCTCCTCTTTGGGATTTACCCCAATAGAGTCGGATCTCTTGTTCACCAGTGATTTATTTTCCTGGTCGGGTTTTTCAGTTGATCCCTATTTTTTATTTACTTTATCCCCAATGGGGTCTTGCATCCTTTTAAGATTTGTTCATTTTGCACACAAAATCATAAGCCTTACGTGGCATCTTAGGGCCAAAACTAGGGCTTGTTTTATATTTAAGTATCTTCAATCGCGTCGACACGAAGATTTTAACCTTCATATCTCCGGATAGAAGACACTTAAATAAGGGCAGCTGTTGTACCCCAATTTTCCCCCCTAAAATTCCTCCATCATATCATATCAACTCAATCACAACAATATCACACTAGGGCTTGGCTCATCTCCTTATCTTTAGCTTTACTCATGGGGAATCACCAAGCACCTTTACTTGTATTTTGTGATCATCTATGTTTTGTATTGATTAACTTTTAACTAATAAATACAATGAATGGTTTCCCTAATTATTGATATCATAGGTGAAAGCACAACACATTCCCTCAGATTGATCTATAGGTTCATGAGTTGATTTCCATGCCTTCTTCAACAAAGATTCTTTGAGATTCAAGATTCATCATTGAAGATACTTTTAAGTAATATCATGACAAAGTCTATTATGATTCATCATGCATCAAATTGGAAAAAATAGTTCAAAATGTAAGGGTTGGTTGAAGAAGTTTGACCTAATTGGATAACATTTTGATTTCTTGATCACAAGTGCATATTTCCATCAATTATCAAGATTTGGAAGTGTTAATGGTTGCTATGGTTCCTCATTGTCAACCTTAACAACTTATATCTACATGACAAGAGTATTTGTGCAAGAAAGTTTGTCAGAATTGAAAGAGGTTTTCAAGGCACTTTGGTGCTCTATGAGCTAAGGTTTTGAACTTCTAAGGGCTATATCTTGCTCATATTTTGGTATTTTTGAGTAATTCCAAAAACATGCTTCTCTTAAAAGGGTTATCAACCAAACACTTCAAAATTTTCAAGAAAATTTTGTGTGGAAGATACCTAATGATGAAGAAAGAATACAAGTCCTCCAGATAAATCATCAAATTCCCTTATGTGACTTCAAAGGATCATAACCTTATCAATTTTTATCTCCTTGAGCCTATTATTTTTCCATAATGATCTTGAAGATGTGAAACTCAACCTTTATTTTATGTGCTAACTTGAAAATGGATGGAAAATTCCCTAAGGATGCAAAAGATTATAGGTCATCTTATGAATTTTCACCGACTTCAACAAGTCATAACTTTCTCATTTTTTGGATATTTTAAATGGCTCAAGTATAAAAATGTCATTCAAGAGATTTACTTCATGCCATCTATTTTAGTCAAGAGCAAATTTCAAATGGAAGGCCATGTTTGGATGCAAGACATTAAAGGTCAATTTTGAAGAAAAATTTAGAAATTTTCTAAGTACAAAAGTCAACCTCTTTTTCTCAGCTTTGACTCATCAAAATTTCCAGCTCAAGCATCCATTTGATTCCATTCTTTGCACATTATAAGCTTGTGATCTCATCTTTCTAAAGCTTCAAGAATCATGCCATAAGACTCATTGAGCTATGAGTGCGATTGATTCAAAAATGATACCTTGAAACTGAAGTTTCACTTCAAGTCGGAATTTGAAATTCATGTTGTGGCTTTTAAACATCAATTTAGCACGCATTTTTGGTCTAAACATGTTTAATCAACTTACAAAAGTGGATTAGAGCCTTGAAACGCAAGGATTGAGTGAGTTTTGATGTAAATAGATCACACATTCCTCATGTATCAGGTTCACACGATTTCCCTCCAAATCACATCATTCCACACGCTTGAGAATTCTATTTGATTCCCTATAAATAGAGGGTCATAACTCATTCATTTTGTCAAGCTTAGAGTGCCAGAATCACCCTGTCAAACTTCCTCTTGAACCCAATTTTTTACAACTTCGAATTTTCTCTTACAACTTTCCTCAATCCATTTTCTTTGTGAATTCTTCATCCTTGAACCTCACTGAAGCTAACGGAAGAAGAACCAAGCTCTAAGACTTCCTAAATCATGCTAGCCAAGTCAAGTTTGAAAGCTCTGAATTTGAACTTCAATAGGTAGATTCCTTCACCAATTCTCTCAAACTTTGATATTGTTATGAAGCTGTCATTATTCTGATTCTAGTTGCAACATTTGTTTTCCACTGGAAGTGTATTTTGGTTCTGAATTTTAAAATCCCTTTTCAAATCATTCCATCCAAAACGATTGAGCTATACCTTATATAAATTTTTTGCGAGGGTACCATTGGAATTATCTTGAAGAGAAGAAGTGAATGGTACCAGTCTCGAGCTCTAATTTTACCGTTTCAAGGACCTGCAAATCTTGTGGATGGAGGTTGAAGATGACCAACGTGTCATCTCTCAACCAATGATAGCGTGCCTCGCTTTTTTTAAAATTATTATTTAATAAATGATTCTGTGTTTTATTCACTAAAGACCATGATATGCACAATGCGTCTGATCCATTGGATTAGCTTACTAACGCGTTTTGCCTCTCATCCATTGGTCCACATTTTTTTGACTTTATTTATTATTTCTGATTTTTATATTTAAATTGTTTAAAACTTCAAAAAATCATAGAAAATCCATTTTAACTTAAAAAAATTTAAAAAATTTTATGAAAAATACTTTTGATTTTTCTCTTTCTGATTATCATTTTTTTACAATTTTATTTTGTGCTTTGATATTTTTTATTTTTTTACTTTATTTGAATTGTTTTAAATGTTTAAAAAATACTTTTCTTAATTTTTAAATTATGAAAGAAAAACAAATGGAAGGATCCAAATGACCTCTTATAAACTATTGGTGACTTCATTTTATTTTTATTTATGACTTTACCATTTTCCCAATTATTGATTTGTTTTGCCTATTTCTTTTAATTTTAAAAATAGTTTATGACTTTAAAAAATTACCAAAAAATTTATAAAAATATTTGAGCTCATTTATGATTTTTCTATGGTCTTATTTGATTTTTCTTGGATGTTTTGAATATAGCTTATATTTTCTCCTTTTATTTTCATTTTAAAATCAGTTTAAAAAATCTTCTTTTTCATTTTTAAATATAATTTTATTTTTTATATATTCTGGTTGATCTTGGACTATGAAATTTTGATCATGAGCTTTATTAACATCATTGGATCTGTGATGTTGAGTTTAACGCCAAAAAAAAGGATGGATGATTTTAATAATAGCTTGATTAAATTTTTGGTTCAAATGTGGTTTGATTCTTATCCCATCCTTCTTCATCTTATCCCCTTCTTATTGTACTAAATATTGTTGGAGAATAATTTACATATCATTTCTCAAAACAGATAGTACATATATTTCTATTGACCGGCCTCAAAATAGGTGCGACTTCTATATAAGTCCATTTACGATTGCTTAACATAACGCTAAATTTTGTCCCGATTCGAGAAATGATCATTCATGGCCCAAACCCATGTTTGTAGGCTCAAGTATGTTAACTTGAATCCTTTGATCCAATAACCTTGAGATTTGCTGTTAGGAGACTTTGGTCTTATCAATCCTCTAATGAATCTTCACAAATTTTGGTCAAAGTGAATTACTTAAACATCATTGATAATTTATTGTTGCCTTGAGAATTTTAAATGGATGATATACTTGACAAAAAGCTAATGAAACTTGTCATTTAGAGGCTTTGATTTTATCAATCTTCTAATGAGTTTCAAATGCAAGTTTCAAGATGGTCATTCAACTAACTTATAATTTCTAACAATTGACCTTATTTTGTGCATTTACTTTATGCTTTTACTTTAAGCACATTTATTTCAGCATTTACATTTCAAGCTATTTTCATCTTTGCTCATTTGAGCATTTACTTTTATGTCATTTTTACTTTACTCACTTGAGCCTTTCATTTCTTTTAAAGATGCTTAATAATCAACTTGAACCATAAAAAAAAATTAATGTTACTTGGACTACTTGGTTACTATCCTTGGCATTATGGAGTAATGATCTTCTTAGACTTAGGATTAGGGACTTTGACCTACCTTGAGACCTTGTGACCTCAACTGTTATTTTTGTTTGGAGTTCTTGGGATTAACCCCAAGACATTGGGTTGTTTGTTTGCTTTGTATGCAGGTTATTGTGATTACATGCTTTGTCTGTGATTTGGAATTCATCTATATACAACTGTTACTCTGCCCAATTTTTGTGAAGACTTAATGCAATTGAAGCTTGGTCTTCTTAATAGGTTTATTATCTTTGCTTGTTTATTTTCAATCCAAAGGATGGGAATTCTACATTGACTCATCGTGTCAAGTGTTCGCATCTTGTTGGTTAGACAATTCTTTTCTCTAGCTTTTACCTTATGCTTTAGGATAGTCCCTTCATCTCCTCCCATCTTCTTTAATTTCAAAAATCTTCTCCCTCCTTTTGAAAGTTCTTATTATTTTAAAAACTTGAACTACTTTCATAATAAACTTGGACTTAGGTCCATGCATTTTCAAAAAAATATTTTCTTAATCAAACTTCAATTAATTTAATAATACTTTGAAATTTTGTGAGAAGAATAAAAGTCAATCAATCTCAATCAAACCATTTTGCCATTTTAGCATTTACTTTAAAGTTTTCTCAAATGACTAGACTCTTGTCAATCCTTGTAGTGATGCGAGCTACTATACTTCTATGATATATAGTGAAGTGAGATATTTTCTACTTGGGTGTTGAGCGAGGATTTGTTGATTTTAAAATCCAAGCCATATTCTCCACTTTGAGATGACACAAAATCTCCTTTCTCATAATTGTAGGTAGTAAGTATGTTCTTCCACTCGGATAAGACGATGATGTCTCGTCTCTTAAAATTAACCAACACACTTGTATTTCAAATTTTTTAAAGGTGAACTACGAGTACCCTGATCTCCTATTGCACGGAAGGTGGTACATAGGCACTAAAGGCTCGCATCCACGGCGGGTGCAAAAATCATAAAAAATATATACTTCTTTTCTCATCCCCACAATCTATTTTTGTACATCATTTATAGAAAAAATACACTTATTTTCAAAGTGGTTCTCACGGAGTACCATAGATGTTTAGGGTGCTAATACCTTCCCTTTGCATAACCAACCCCTGAACTTATATTCTCTCCCATATTTTTTTGGGTTATTCTCTCTTTTCCCATTCCTTTGGAAACAATAAAGCGCGGTGGAGATTTTTATTTGATCTGTACGAGTCAAGTCAATCCAATGGATAAGTCTAAACATTTCTACGGCTACAAGATCTATGTTAGACATCCATAGGATGATGGTCAACTATTTGTGAAAAATGTCAGAGACGCATAGGATTATGGTGAATTATGTGTGAACCACGTTCCAGACATCTATAGGATGATGGTCAACTCCTCTTTAACTATGGCACAAATGGATGGAGTATGGTCAAATCTGGTTTAGATATGGCACATATGGACGAAGTACGATCAACTCTAGTTCAGATATGGTAGACATCCAACAAATGATGGTCACCTCTGGGTTCATATATGTCAGATATCCAAGATATGATGGTTAAATATGTGTGAACGATGTTAGATATCCAACAGATGATGGTCAATAATGTGGAAACAATGTTAGATATCCATAGGATGACAGACAACTATGTGTGAAATATATCAAAGATGCTGAAATTATGGTATCAGATATGTGATGTCGAAGGAGATGTCACGACACAAATATATGAGGCCAGGGTAAATTTCAATAATAATAAATGCAGTAAAAACACAAGGGATTGTTAACCCAATTAAGTGTACAACAACACCTACTATAGGGGCTACCAAGCTAGGGACAAGTCCACTAAATAGTATCAATTCATAGACCCTCAGTAAATAACTAGTTTATGATCTAATCACTTAATCACTACCCGTGTTATACTTCTACCTAAGACATTCCTAGGTATGAGGCCCTCCTCAAATCCCTTCAATCACTTACAGTGAAGATTTAACTGAAATAATAAGTTTTAAAGACTTAAATCTTCAATGCTTAAAAGCTTTGAATGAGACACAATTAACAACGCAAATAAAAACTCAAATATTAAATCAATACTAGAGTGTTTGACAATTAAAAGACTTAGACTTCTAAAACAGAAAGAAAGTATTCTTCTTCAAAAGTTGCAGTAGTACGAATAAAGAAGAAAGTCCTTATATAGGTGCAGTAGTGGGCTTGAGCTGAAAAACAAATATTCAAACATTTTGAATATTTCCATGAAAATAGTCCAAGATATAATCCATAAAGATAATTCAAAAAGAAAAATACTCATCCATATTTTTCGCAGCCTATGAGTCACAAATCCTGAATTATGGCGCACATTAAAATAAGAAACATAAAACTTAAACAGATATTGGGCTGAGTTTAGTTCAGGAGGAAGATGTCAAGACATCTGCTTTGACATCATTCAAAATAGTTTGCTTTAAATGTTAAGACATTTAGAAAAATATTATCAGGTCATTCTTTTACCAAAATTGTTGAAGCATGAGGCTCCCCCTTAAGTATTAAGCTTCCCCTAAATTAGTGGTCAGTCAGTCAGTTCCTCAATCAGTGGCCAGTTAGTTAGTTTCTCTCCCCCTTTTTAGTCATAATATGACAAATAACAGTATGTATTCAAGAGAGTATCAGTAATATAGGTACAAACCATAGAATTCAAAAGTCAAGCACATGCAAGTGCCAAAAAAGAAACAAAGGGGTCAGATAAATAAACATCAAATAGTCTACCTATCTTCAGGACCAGTAGACTTTGCTGAGCCAGAACATTCTTCCTCACTAGAATCTCCTCCTTCAGAGCTCACTCTATCATCAAAGTTATTGTCCTTTTGCAGCTCCTTGATCATCTTTTCAAAAGTTAGCTTCCTTGTTGAACTAACTCTGATCACATCATCTAGTTCTTTGCATGCTTCCCATAATTCAGCGAACATGTCATCCTTGGTGGAGGTCTTGTTTTCAGCAGATGCATATGTCAAAATAATGTCTGGGACATGTTTTCTTAAAAAAAGCATAAAGTGAAGGGTCAAAGCAGACTTCCTCTTACACACTACATCATTACCACTTAGAATTCCAAGATGTTGATTAACAATAATTCCACAGATGAGGGAAGGAAAGGCAATGTGCATCTTAATGGCACAAGTTCTTGCATGCTTAATAGTCTGATCAAAGTTGTAAGTACCATAATTAAACAGTTTCTTGTTTCCAACAACATAAATAAACTTTCCTAAGCCAATAATGATGGTTGAAGTATGATTAGTAGGAATCCAATTAGCAACTCCAATTCTATACAAAGTATCATATTTCACACTTAGCTTGCTAACAGGAAGTTTGTTCTTCATGGGCCACTCACTCATTTGATTAGCAGTGATGACTCTGCACACTTAATTATCTGTTACTTCCAGCTCACAAAAGTCATCTTCATACAACTGTTGTACCCCAAATTTTGACCCTAAGATCCCTCATCATACTTTGTACGTTTTTCACATAGCATTGGTCTCGTGGTTATAAGATCGAAGAGCTTTGGCATTAGGCTTTCTCTCTCTGAATGGAGGTTGTCGTCTTGCTCAAAATTGATTCGACTGGCGCTCTCATTTTTCTTGTTATGAGATTAGGGTTTTGGATCTAAGCATAGATGTCTTAGCTATCAGGTTTCCTCAAGATACAAATTTTTCTTCATCAAGGTTCTTTCAAGGAACAAAGGTATTAGGGCCTAACTCAGCCAGAGAATCAGGATTTCTCTTCATTTTAATTGAACTTGGTAGTGATTCCTCTATGGAGGCTTATTGAATTAATATCTCACTCCAAGGCTGCTTTGAGCACTACTCTTCCCTTTATTGCGAGTTCATCATCATCAATCAGGGTTTATTCTAATCATTATATCTCAAGACATTCCTCTCAAGAAGTTCAGAAGATTTAGTCAAGGGCTTAGTTCTTTTAATGTTAGTTGTTAAGTGGTTAAGGGTTGGTCGAAGAATTCATCGAATCAATGTACTTATTATTGATTAAGCTACTAATTAAGAGCTCACCCAAGCTTGTTGATAGGATTCGTGTGGCTTCTTGAGTTTGAGATTTCAATTGAAGATTTAGATTCATTGACCAAGATGGCGTAAAAGACAAGTTTGTGAACTCTTTGTGGAAAAAAATGCATTTCATGGTGTTTATAGTGATCAATCAATTTTAAGAGATTAAGGATCAATATAAGGTGTCACACTTCAATAATCAGAACTACATTTTGCTATAAACTTAAGGGTGTTACAAGTTTTCCTATTATGTCTTATACGTATCCTTAGAATTTCATCCATGATTTCATTCAAATTGTTATGGGAAAAGAAGGAACAAAAATATTTTATTTGAAGACATTTAAGCATCCAAAATAGTGAGGTTGAAGAAAAAGATTAAGGTTGTGCAAGTTGCAATTTGAAGATTATTTTGAAATGTCAAAATTCCTCTCACATTCTTAAAGAGCAAGACTTTATGAGTCAACCAATGAAACGTGCTTAAAACTTAGAAAGAGAAAGAAGGCTAAATATGCTGAGGGAAGTGGTTCTAATCATTGAAAGGAAATGTCGGAGCTTACTACCGAGTTGGCTAATACCAATATCACTACCAGTCAAGAAAATGGTGATGCTTCTACAAAAGTTTATGTTGGAGGAATTCCCTACTATTCAGTGAGGATGGTATTCATAGTTATTTTGAAAGTTGTGGCACCTTTATTGAAATTAATTGTATGAATTTTCATGTCACTGGCAAATTCCGAGGGTTTGATCATGTGGATTTCAGTGATAGTAATTCACTCAAGACAGCACTTGCATTGGATCAAAGTGCTTTTTTTGGAAGGTCTGTCGGGATAAGTTGTGCTTCTCCTTTGAAAAAAAACCGGGTGCGGGTAAAAAACAAGTCGCAGGTTTGAAACCAAGTGCAGTTGGAATATTAGTTGCAGGTGCGGGCGAAAAATCATATGTAGGCTCTAAATCAAGTGCAGGAGGGAAGTCAGTTGCTGGCGACAAATTTGTTGCTGTTGATGAATCAATTGTTGAGAAACCAATTACTGTCGTTGCAAGTGGCAAGAAGAAGAATAGAATGTGCGAGGTGCTTTAACATGTGACAGAAGTATATAAGCTGCTAGTTGCTTGAGATCAATCCCACTGTAACGACGCTGAGTATTGAATTTCTGATAACTAACTGTAAAAGGAAATAACAGTCAACCAAATTCCTGTAACTGAAGCCTAATAGAATTTCAATCTTTCCAACAGAATCTAACAGCTCGTTCCTAACCTTTTTTTCTAACAGATATTCTAACTGCTCTAAACATAACTAACAAACAGAACTAAATTCCAAAAAAAGAAAATCTCTAATAGAATTCCATGACCCCCTAGCAAAATAACAGAATCGTGGAGTCCATAACTAACCTCTAACAGAAGTTCCTGGGGGGATCAGAAACTTGGAACAAACCTCCCATTACCAGCTCATATCCTAACAGATTTCTAACCCTCTAACTAATTCTATAACAAACTCTATCACTATATAACAGAACTTTAGAATTAGCCACATGGAAGATACGATTGAACACATAATAAACTCAAAATTACGTATCATCCTCACTTCCTTGATTCACGCTTCTTCAATTTTAGAGCATCACAGAAAAATCTCAATCTCTCTCTTTCTTAATTCACCGTCATTCTATAACATTCCCTTGATACTTCATCAAGAACTCCTCTAAATTTTCTTGGCTTCCTTCCTTAATCATCATCTTCATCAATTCTGAAAAATCTTCAATCCTCTTCAAGATTCACCTTCAAGAATCTTCAATCTGCATCTTCAAGTTTCAGCATCATCTTCAACTACTGCGAAACAAGTTCATCATAACAATTTGCGTACTGACACCAACCTCGCAAAAATGCAAAAAACAAAGAAATTAACAAAGAAAATAAGATGAAAAGGTTTTCGAACAAGAAAAACAGAGAGAAGTAGAAGAGTATTACCTCTGGTTTTCTGGATTTCAATGTCTCTGAAGAATCGTCAGAGTTGGCTTCTGATAGGTAAATCTTATCTCTTCTACTTCTTTTTTTTTCGCACTTTTTTGCCTAAGTGTTGAGAACCGCGAACGAGGCGAAACCGCTATTACGACGGATATGCGGAGTTGAATCGGAGATGTTGTTGATGCATCAGAGATGACGAAAATAAGATGAAGAAGGTTGATACAGAGATCGCGCGTTGAATTTGAAGATGAAGATGAGACAACAACGACGAAGCTTGGATCAGAGAAGGTTAGAAATCACGTAACAGACGGAACCGCATAGAGGATTGAGACAGAGAGAGATGAGTGGTAGCGGTGATTCACGGTAGCCATGGCTTCACAACAGTGGAAAAAGGATGCGCCAATTCACAGAGAGAGAAGAAGAGGTCCGTTGAGAAGATGAAACGTCACCCCATTTTTTCAACCCTAATTACTTTCCATTATTTAATATGTTTTAATATTTGTTTGGATATATCAGTTTTATTTAATAATTGAATTTAAATGTTGAAAATGGGTGGATGTTGTATAAGGGTTTATGGACCAAAATTGCACGACTTAGGCCCATGTCACGCCATTTTTGGCATCTAATGTTGAAGGTGAACAATTTTTTTATTGGACTTAGCCAGCTTGGGCGTAGCACCAATTTACTACACTACACTCCCCAATTCAGCCATACACCCCCTGATCAATTATACTTCCTATGTCCTTTTTTTTATTTTGTTTAGTTTTTTTTTAGTTTAAATTTCTTTTATAATAAAAATAATAGGAAAATACATATAATAAAAAACAATAAGAAATATATATCTTGGGGATTCCTTTCATCGTTTTAGGTAATAAACTAAAAAATCAATAAATTTGTTGGTTTTCTCATTTGATTTTTTTAAATATTTATTTCTGAATTTTTCGATAACTTGAAAATTGCGATTCACCTTTGTTTGTTGAGTTGAGTCTTATGAAGTTTCATTATTTGATATGCGGATGTGTTTTAGATTTTGATTGTGATTTATTTTCACATTGACGAAGTTTCAACACCTATTCCAAATATTCGAACTCTGACTGTTTGTTTGTTGATGCCAGCTCGTACGAAGTATCTCGGACTTCTTTACTTTGGTTGTGCTTTTTTACGGACGTCATTGTTTGTTTGGTATTATACTGCTTCCAAGTTATATTTCTGCACTTATCGCTTTTCTAGATATCATGAGAAGTAGGAAATAAAGAGCGTGTGCTCGAAGTCACTGTTTATAGACTTGTAGTAGGCATTCTGCACTTCATTTCTTATATGTGTTGTGCTTGTGTTTGTTTCCTTTATTTCTTGTTGATCGATGAGTCACTCAATTTAGAAATTGAGATCACAAATTCGCTCTCAGTGCATACCCCCTATAGGATTTTATCGCTTTCCTTTATTTCTTGTTGATCGATGAGTCACTCAATTTAGAAATTGAGATCACGACTTCGCTCTCAGCGCATGTTCCCTATAGGATAGTTTGTTAGACTTTCTTTGGCATGCTAACTTAGGTAGGATCCCTCATTGTATAATAACATTAGGTTAGAGATAGGTTAGTCTCCCTTAGATATTTTCTTCCCATTTTTGCATAATTGCACTTAAAACTAAAACTTATTTTTTCTTGGAAAATGTATAAAAAATGATAAGCATACAAAAAAAATTTTCATGATAAAAAATACCAACCAATCCATTTATTTTCGCCATTCGACTTTTCTCTTCTAAGAGCATGTTAGCTTCTTTCCACTACAGGTCATAAGTCTCCAAAGGTCGAGCAGCGGTGGAATGATTGAATGAAACATTGTTCATTTAAAAAATACAAACAAACAAAATATATGAGCCGAACTACGGTAACTTTGATTCCTCAAAAAGGATAGGTAGGCATTGGGGTAGGGCCCAAGCGAGTACGATTTTATTTTCCCTACATTCTTTCTCTTTTCTTTGCATGCATTCTCTCTTAGATTATAACCCTTAAGCATTAGATTGAACACACCCTTTGATTATAATAACGAGAGTGGATCCCGTAGAGTACTATGGACCTATGGGGTGCTAATACCTTCCCCTCACGTAATCCACTCCCTTACCCAATCTCTCGGTCGCAAGAACTTGATTTCCCCCCTTAGGTTTTTCTTCTATGATTTTCCTTTCCATTTTATATGGAATAAATAAATACTCGGTGGCGACTTCATTGATTTTATCGCTACAGAAAGTGGCGACTTCACTGGGGAAAGAATGTCGACCAATTGCTGGTCCATCCCGTGAGTCACTCGTAGCGCCCGCTTTTCTTTTCTTAGGGTGTTTATCATTATGCTTTCATGGATTATTCATTTGTATATGTTTGAGAATATGTTTTCATTGCATCTTTATCGTTATTTGTCATATTGTTGTTGTGTTGGTTTCTCTGTTTATGGATGGATGGGATGTTACTATAAGGTAAAAGGCCCAATACCCATGCCAAGTGGAAACAATAGGAAAACTAGGAATAAAGTGGAACATGACGGCTAGTTGACTTAGGTTTCACTATGCCGCCATGTCGTCCATGCTGAGACGAGGTACAAATGAGGGGCTATCATTTTCACGTAGGTGATATGGCGATAGTTTTTTAGGAGTACCCTCGATTCTGAGTTACCATTGACCTTACCATGACCTTATCATTTCCCGTGAGTGGGGAGGGAATAATCTTTACAGGTACACATGGTGACTATACATGTTCTGTTGGTGACTTTGATTATACTGATGACTTTGATCCTTTCTATTCTAATTTGGTCCGGACCTTTCATATTATTACATATGACAGTGGTTCTGTTATCAGTTCAGAAACTATCCAGCATTGCAGAAACTTCGATCTTATGTTTATCGCACTTGCATCATGGCATAATTATTTTACAAAAGAAACGCAAAAAAGAAAAATATATATAACTGCCTAACCTGCATTTGCATTTCATTTCCAGGATTATTCTGAGGTCTGTCATCAGCATCGAAGATGGATAACAACATGAAGACATGTTCAGAGCCTCTTAAAAACACTGCTGCTTATCAGTTCCCATGCTTTGGTGGTCGATTACGAGAGGTGGGAGCTCTTGTGAAACGACCAAATGAAAAAGTTTTCAGAGGACAATATGGAAACTTATTGTCGTTGGTGAATGATGATTTTGAAGAATGGGCCGTGATAACACTTCTTCAGTTATATGATCCGCATCTACGCTGTTTTACTTTCCGAGATTATCAATTGGCACTAACTCTTGAAGTGTATGTGCACATTATGGATGTCAAAGTGACCAACAATATTCCTTTTGTTCGAACACCAGAGACTCCAGACTATATGGCAATCGCCAGAGCTCTTTATTTGACTCATGGTGAAGTTAAAAGTAATTGGATTAACAAAAGGGACACAAGCGGTCTCCCTCTGAATTAGATGATATCAAAGGCCAAGGGTTTTGCAAAAGACATGAATTAGACCGCGTTTAATGCATTGTTGGAAGAAATGATTTATGGTCTGGTCCTATTTCCAGTATCTGAGAAGTTAGTGCATCTATCTGCATTGTATGTCTTCATGAACGGTAACCCCGTACCAACCCTACTCACCGACACTTATTACACCATCCATTCCCGACATGGGAAGAAAGGGGAAGTCATGTGCTGCGCGATCACACTTTATAAATGGTTGATGATGCATATGCCTACAAAAGGGCCTTTTGTTCATGCTGCCGATTCATCTTTATGGTCTCAGCATATCATGGGACTCACCTCATATGATATTGTTTGGAAAAGTGTGATAAGTTTAAAAGAGATCATTATAGGGTGTGGAGAATTCCCTAATGTCCCTCTTATAGGGACAAGGGGGTGCATTAATTATAACCCTATCCTGGTGCGCCGTCAATTACGATTCGCGATGTTAGATAGACCCAATGAGAGGGAGGTGATGGATACCGTTTATTTCGGTAAAGGGGAAGATGAAGTGTTTCTTGAAAAGGTGAAGATAGCATGGGGACATATTCGCCGTAAAGGGAAACTTTCTTTCAGCCAGAATGGAAGTGTAGCTTATGATACTTATACAAGCTGGATTCAGGATCGTGTGAGGGAAATGCGGTTACCTTATAAAAGGGGGAGGTTTCTATATCCTCAACCTGATTTCGACCCATTAGCGGATGTTCAGGCGGAAAATTCCTTATTCCTATTGATTCGTTTCCTATGCAGCCGGTCACAGAAGGATTAGAGTTCGTGCCTGTAACGTGTTTTAAGAATGTCAAGGCCGAAAACCTCAAACTCCAGGCTAGGCAGGAAGAAATGAATATGGATATGTCATTTGCCTTGCAAGGCAAGAAGAAGCTCATGAAAGAGGTTAAGTTGAAGAACCAGTTGTTAGAAAAACATGGTTTGCTTGAGGGGTCAAAAAGACCTAGGGTCGAGGGTTTTGATACTACCAGTCAACAGGTTGAAGAGCTACAGGCTAAGAATCAAGAGATAGAAAACATCCGATTGGCTAAAAGGGAATTGGAAGCTAAGCATTGCAAGTAGGTTAAGATATTAAAGAAAAAGTTGAGAGAGAAGAATGTTCTCTTGACTCAAGTTATGAAAGAGTTGACAACAATCAAAGCCCAGGTAGCAAATAAAGATGAGGGTCTAGCAGAAGAGGATGAAGTGGGAAATATAGATTCTGAGGATTGGGAACTCAAATATCATTGTTTGTTGGCGCTAGTAAGGAAGAGGGGCTTTGTGACCGGGGACCGTTTTTCTGGAAATGATTAGCCGGATAGTTGAGCTTAAGGAGAATTCTTTTTACTTCACTTATCTTTTTATGCTTGTTTTGATCGACAAGGTCACCGCCAGTCTCGTTGGACGGGGCCTCTTTAATAATTGACTCTATTTGTACTAAATCATTACCATATGGATGTTTGTTCGGCTATATGATATGAGCAGTTCCAACTTTGATATTTTTCCTTTGTTTTGTTTATCTTGTTGTTTATCCTACTGCTTATCGATACTTGATGAAAAAACCAAAGGATTCTCCTGGAAATGATAAAACACTTCATGCATAATTATTCATCCATGCATACCATATCATGACAGGTGGGTCACGACAGGTTTTCTTATCTTTGATTCGGGTTTCTTTACAGAGATTGCTACCACAAATTTTCATTGTTATAATACTCGAAGCACTTTCAAGAGGCATATGGAAAATCTCGAACAAGAGAATCGCGAACTGTGTGAAGAGGTCACCTATTTCAGAACTGGAATGTCAAGCTTGACTCCTTTGGTAGAGTCGTTGGTGGCTGCTCAGAATCAGCCATCACCACCTCCACCTCCTCAGGCTACGCAACCACAACAAGCAACAGTTGTTTCTGAAATTGCGATAGCTCCCAGCTCAGTTGCTCCAAATACTACTGCCACTCAGAATCGCATGCCTCCTGGATATCAATGGGGAATGCCTGAAGGTTATACGCTAGAAGGATATAACCCTACTCCTCAAATTGCTCAATCCGCTCAACAAGTTATGGCTTCTGCCCCTCTCGTGTTACACATTGCTCCTGCTGTCAGCAATGAGATCCGTCATGCTGTGCCTCTAGTAATGAATGTTGTCCCTGTTGTCAATGATGTGGTTCACCATCCTACTCCACCGCCAAGCGAAGGAATTGGATTCTATGACAGAATGGATGACTTCCAGGATCCTTTTAACGAGATGCGAAAGGAAATGAAAGCCCTCCGGGGAAAATAACTGTTCGGACAGAGTGTGAGCGATTTATGCCTAGTTCCAAATGTAAAAATACCTGCGAAATTTAAAGTGCCAGAATTCAAAAAATATAAGGGAAATACTTTCCTCCGTGCTCATCTAATAATGTACGTGAGGAGGATGTCCACTCACACTGACGATCAAAGTTTACTGATCCATTTCTTTCAAGATAGCCTGACTGATGCTGCACTAAAATGGTACGTGAGCTTGGATAGTGCCAATATTCATACCTTCAACGACCTAGGAGAGGCGTTTTCAAGCAGTACAAGTATAATGTGGACATGGCGCCTGACCGCGATCAACTCAGGGCTATGGTCCAGAAAGATAAGGAGTCGTTTAAGGAATATGCGCAAAGGTGGTGTGAAGTGGCCGCCCAGGTAATCCCCCTAATGGAAGAGAAGGAGATGACGAAGATCTTTTAAAGACTCTGGGTTCCTTCTAATATGAAAGAATGGTGGCGAGTGCACCGAGTGACTTCACCGAAATGTTGGGTATGGGTGTTTGCTTAGAAGAAGCCGTGAGGGAAGGTCGTTTGACGAGAGATGAAAGTTCTAGTGGTGCAAAAAATCGTCATATGGATTTTCTAGAAAGAAGGAAGGAGATGCAAATGCCGTTGTTCAAGAGAGAAGAGCTAAACCGCCTAGAAGGCTCCATGCACATCCACAATAGGTTACTTCGGTCACTCTGGTTGTTAACATGGCTCCGACTGCTTGCGTACCAAAGAACACTTAAACATGGCAATCAAGGGCAGAGTCAGAAGAGAGAACCCTTTGACCCCATCCCTATGAGTTACACAGAGCTATTTCCAGCACTGATTCAAAAAAATTTATTGCAGACTAGGAGTCCACCCGCTATACCGTCTCCTTTACCATGGTATTACAAGGCAGATCAGACGTACCTTCCACCAGGGAGTCCCTGGGCACAATATCGAGAATTTCTATCCTTTGAAGTCCGAGGTCCAAAAAATGGTTAGATCTGGCCTTCTGTTCTTTAAAGATGTTGGTCCCAGTGTGAAGGACAACCCGTTTCCTAAACATGGAGGTGGAGGAACGGTGAATATGATTTCTGATAATCCAGGAGAGTCCAGGATTTATAATGTGAATTTGATAAAAGGTAATTTGGTGAAGATGCACGCTGACCTTTGTAGGCATGGCTATTGTATGCATGACCATAATATGTGTAATATCTGCAGCCAGAATAGCCATGGATGTGATAAGGTGAAAATTGACCTTCAAAAGGTGATTGATGAAGGCCTTGTTTGTATTATCAGGACCAAGATTGAATGTGAAGGAGGAGTGAATATGGTGCACGGATGTCTCGGAGAATTCCGAATTTATGACGTGGATGATATGGAGGACAATCTGTTACAGTTACATGCCAACTTTTTCCATATGCCAGGACAAGAGTTACATCAATATGGTGGTTATCAGATCTGTTAAGGAGACCCCCGTGGTTTTTCCATAGTGAGGAGGGGTATCCAATTACTTCTAGACGAAGGAACTATTAGCATCACAAGAAATAGAGATGGTTATGTTGGAATCAACATGGTTGAGGACCATTCTGGTGAGGTCGTGTCAGATGATGAATATATTTCTGCTGACGAATTCTTTTCTGATGATGAGGCCAAGCCTGTGGTTAAAGATGATTCTTTCGTTGGAGATTTCATAAAGTCATGATGTACAAGAGAGGTAGGGGTGAACTTTATTGTACCTCATTTTGACATTCCTGCTCCGGTAGATATTACATATTGCAGCAAGCCTGCAGTAACCCCTGTTGTTATATGTTTACCTGGTCGTGTCCCGTATGAATCAGATAGGGATGTGCCCTATAAATACAATGTGAGCATCCTAGTAGACGGGATCGAAGTTCCAATATGACCTTTTACACATGTAGAGAATATTGCTGAAGCCATTCGAGTGACGCGTAGTGGCCGCGTATTTGCTCCTACTTTTCGGGGAGATGTCGATCATAGCAAGAAAGTCGTCGAAACTAATGTTGAACTTGAAAAGGAGGCCGGGGAATCTAGTTGCACTACCTTAGAGAAAGAAATCGATGATGTGCTGAAGATCATTAAGATGAGTGACTACATGATTGTGGATCAGTTGTTACAGACCCCGTCCAAGATTTCTATATTGGCCTTATTGATGAATTCTGCTGCCCATCAGGAATCCTTGATGAGAGTGCTAGATCAAGCGTTTGTTGAAAGGGATATGCCCCTGGACCAGTTTAACGATGTTGTCGGGAATATTACTTCTTGTAATAATTTGACCTTTTGTGATGAAGAATTGCCCGAGCAGGGAAGAAACCACAATATGGCTCTACACATCTCGATGAATTGCAAAAATGATTCTTTATCCAATGTATTGATTGATAACAGTTCTGCCTTAAACGTGATTCCAAGAAGCACTCTCTCAAAGCTTAAGTACCAAGGAGCCCCCATGCGCCCTAGTGGTATCATAGTGAAAGCCTTTGATAGCTGCAGGAAGTCGGTCATTGGAGAGGTGGACTTGCCCATGCATATAGGTCCACACATGTTCCAGATTACTTTCCAGGTGATGGAAATCGTTCCTGCTTACAATTGTCTATTTGGAAGACCATGGATCCACGAGGCAGGAGCTGTTACGTCGACTCTTCATCAGAAGTTGAAGTTTGTCCGAGAAGGCAAGGTGGTTATCATAAGCGGCGAGCAAGCTTTATTAGTATCTCATTTGTCTTCCTTCAGCGTTGTAGAGGCGAACGAGACGGTTGTTGGAACGTAGTTCTAAGTGTTTCTGATTGATAATATAAGGAAAAATGAGGACTCTATTGCTTCGTTCAAAGACGCTCAACAGGTAGTACAGAATGGCCCTAGCAAGGCGTGGGGGAAAATTATTAATCCACTAGTGAATAAGAATAAAGCTGGTATGGGCTTCTCAGTGAAGAATGATAAGTGTGAGATTTTGAAGCCGAAGTCTGCTTTCAGCAAATACCAAGATATATTCCATAGTGCAGGGTATTTGCATCCCACTACTTCGAAGATCAATGCTATCCTTGAGGACGAGCCAGGGCAAGAGATGCCGAATTTTGTAACGCACAAAGTGAGGGTCCATAATTGGATCACCATTGATGTGCCTTCTTGCATCCACATCTCGAAGTAATTTGTTTTTTGTTATCTTTCCAAAAATCCTTTCACTCTGCCCAAGGTGAAAGCGATATTGTACAGGCATGTCTTTTGTTTTGAACTTTTACATCATTAATAAAAGATGTTTTGTTTTCCAAATTATGTTTTATTTATTGCTTTTTCTTGGGAAATGGTAATCAGATAAAACCTTTCGAAATAAATAATAATCATTAGTAAAATATGCATACTCACTTATACATCGGTCAGTTTCTAAAATCAATCATAATCACATGTGCATATTAACTAAGAAAACCATTGAATACAATGACCCTGCGCCCTCTCCCAACTTCGAATATCCTGTGTATTTGACCAAGGAAGAAGAATACAATGAAATCCCAGAAGAGGTTTCATGGTTTCTTGAGCGCGAGGAGAATACTATTCAGTCGTATAAAGAGCCGTTGGAGGTGATTAACTTGGGATCAGAGGAAGACCCAAGAGAAGTCAAGATTGGAGAATTGCTTCATCCCGACATGAAGAGGAAATTGATTGAGTTACTACAATAATATTCCAATGTTTTTTCTTGGTCTTACCAGGATATGCCTGGATTAGAAACTGACATCATGGAGCACCACCTGCCGTTGAAGCCAGAATGTCCACCCATCAAGCAGAAGTTAAGGAGAACTCACCCTAATATGGCAATGAAGATAAAAGAAGAAGTCTTGAAGCAGATCGATGCTGGTTTTCTCGGGACATCAGTGTATCCTCAATGGATTTCCAATATTGTTCCGGTACCAAAGAAAGACGAAAAAGTCCGCATGTGCGTTGATTAAGATCTTAATAAAGCAAGTCCAAAAGATGACTTTCTATTACCGCATATTGATATGTTGGTAGACAGTACAGCAAAATTCAAAGTGTTCTCGTTCATGGATGGATTTTCTGGGTACAATCAAATCAAGATGGTTCCTAAGGACATGGAAAAAACAACATTTATCACACCCTGGGGAACATTCTGTTACATAGTGATGCCCTTCGGGTTGAAGAACGCTAGTGCAACTTACCAGAGGGCTATGACAACCCTATTCTGTGATCTGATGCATAAGGAAATCGAAGTATATGTTAATGATATGATCGCTAAATCTCATACCGAGGAAGGATACATGGAATATTTGTTGAAGTTATTTCAGCGGTTGAGGAAGTATCTCCTTCGTTTGAATTCGAATAAATGCACATTTGGTGTTCGTTCAGGAAAATTGCTAGGTTTCATTGTCAGTAAAAAAGGAATCAAAGTTGATCCTGATAAAGTCAGGGAAATCCAAGAAATTCCTTCCCCAAGGACTAAAAAACAAGTTATAGGTTTCCTCGGACGTCTGAATTATATCTCCAGGTTCATCTCCCACATGACTACAACGTGTGAACCCATATTCAAGCTTCTGAAGAAAGATCAAGGGTGTGTATGGACCGATGATTATCAAAAGGCATTTGAAAGCATTAAAAAGTATCTGCTTGAACCTCCTATCTTTCTCCCTCTCATTGAGGGAAGACCATTGATTATGTGTCTGACAGTGTTAGATCATTCTATGGGTTGCATTTTGGGAGAGCAGGATGAAACGGGAACAAAAGAATACACCATTTACTATCTGAGTAAAAAGTTCACAGATTGTGAGTCGCGATACACTCTACTTAAAAATACATGTTGTTCTTTGGCTTGGGAAGCGAAGCGTCTGCGTTAGTATATGCTGACTCATACTACTTGGTTGATATCCAAAATGGATCCAATTAAGTACATCTTCGAAAAGCCTTCTCTTATCGGAAGAATCGCTTGCTGGCAGATGTTGCTGTCTGAATACGATATCGAATATCACACTCAGAAGGCTATCAAAGGTAGTGTGTTGGCGGAGTACTTTGCTCACCAACCGGTTGAAGACTATCAGTCTGTCAAATATGACTTTCTCGACGAAGATGTGATGTTTTTAAAAGTAAAAGATTATGATGAACCTTTTCCTGAGGAAGGTCCTGATCCAGGTTCCCAATGGGGCATGGTGTTTTACGGAGCTATGAATGCTTACGGAAAAGGGATTGGCGTTGTAATTTTCACTCCTCATGGGTCTCATATCCCTTTCACTGCAAGGCTGACCTTTGATTGTACAAATAACATGGCGGAGTATGAAGCATGTATCATGGGCCTCGAAGCAGCTATGGATCTCAGAATCAAAATCCTTGATGTCTATGGGGATTCAGATTTAGTAATAAACCAAATTAAAGGAGAATGGGATACTCGTCACCCTGGCTTGATCCCTTACAAAGATTATGCCATAAGGTTATTACCCTTCTTTAACAAAGTTGAATTCCAACATATTCCTAGGGAGGAAAATCAAATGGCAGACGCTTTGGAAACTTTGTCATCTATGTATCAAGTGTATGCTTGGAACGATGTGCCTCGTATCAGAGTGTGACGTCTGGATAGACCAGCTCATGTATTTGAAATAGAGGAGACGTAAGATGAAAAGCCTTGGTATCACGATATCAAGCATTTTCTCTGAACTCAGGAATACCTGTTGGGCGCATCAAATAAAGATAGGAAGACCCTAAGAAGATTGGCAGGTGACTTTTTCCTTAATGAAGATGTGCTATACAAAAGAAATCATGACATGGTCTTGCTCATATGCGTGGATAGACACGAAACAGACATATTGATGCATGAGATCCATGAAGGTTCCTTTGGTACCCATGCTAATGGACATTCGATGGCTAAAAAGATGCTAAGGGCAGGTTATTATTGGCTGACAATGGAATCTGAGTGTTACAAATTTGCAATGAAGTGCCATAAATGCCAGATTTATGCAGACAAGGTCCATGTGCATCTGACGCTTCTCAATGTGATTTCCTCCCCTTGGCCTTTCTCTATGTGGGGTATTGATATGATAGGAATGATTGAACCTAAGGCGTCGAATGGACATCGTTTTATCTTGGTAACGATTGACTATTTCACCAAGTGGGTGGAAGCAGCTTCATATGCCAATGTTACTAAGCAGGTGGTATTACACTTTATCAAGCATAATCTCATTTGTCGATATGGTGTTCCAAGCAGGATTATCACTTACAACGCCTCGAATTTAAATAATAAGATGATGATGGAACTTTGTGAAGAATTCAAAATTATCCATCATAATTCATCTCCCTATAGGCCAAAGATGAATGAAGCCTTCGAAGCTTCCAATAAGAACATTAAGAAAATCATCCAGAAGATGGTTGTTACTTATAAACATTGGCATGAGATGCTCCCATTTGCTTTGCATGGGTATCTTACATTTGTTCGCACTTCAACAGGGGCAACCCCTTTCTCGCTTGTGTATGATATAGAAGCAGTGCTCCACGTCGAGGTTGAGATTCCCTCTTTACGCGTAATGATGGAAACCAAATTGTCAGAGGCTGAATGGATCCAGGATAGATTAGACCAGTTGAATTTGATTGAAGAAAAGAGAATGACGGCTTTGTGTCACGGTCAACTATACCAAAAGGGGATGAAGAAAGCTTTTAATTAGAAATTCAAGCCTCGTGAATTTAGAGAAGACGACCTCGTGCTCAGCAAGATCATGTCTTTTAACGCTGATTCTAGGGGCAAGTGGACTCCCAATTATGAAGGCCCATATGTTGTCAAGAAATCCTTCTCTGGCGGTGCATTGATTCTTGAAACTTTGGATGGCGAGGAGTTCCCACGTCCTTTGAATACTGACGCAGTCAAGAAATACTCCGCCTAGAGAAATAAAAGAACAACTCGCAAAGTTAAAAACCCGAAAGGGCGACTTTGGCAAAAAGGAGCATCTCGGTAGGTTGAAAACCCAAAAGGGCAGTCTAGGCAAAAATTAAAGACATAAATAGAATAAATTCTTCCTGGTAGGTTGAAAACCCGCAAGGGTAACCTAGGCAAAAGTTAGGGATTTCTTGGAAAGTAACTGCGTCAGACAAGAGTTGATCATTGAAGCAACAATCTTCTCAGACTCTCATCACACTTCAACTGAAGTCTTTACTCAGGAGTTCGAAGTTGTTAGGGAGAACAGTGGTCATTGTATTCAAATGTATCTTTTCCATATATTTACCATTTTTCAAACTTTGTAATTATCTATGGAGTCTTGCCGTTCGCAGAATACCATTCTATTAATAAAGTTTGAGCCTTTATCCAATTCTTTGCAGTTCTTACTTTTATTATGTTCACAAAAATTTAATTTATTATCGATAGAAATTTTCAAATTAAAAAGACTCAATAATAAAAAAATGTTTTGAAAAGAATTTACAAACTACCTTTTACTTCAGATGTTGTGATTCGAGTGGTACAGAAGTAGTGATTCCTAGAATGTGCGAACTCCTAAATTTGAAAAGTCCCCTGACTGCTCTTACTAATATGCGCGTGTTCCATTCATGATACTGTTTCTTGGGATAGATGAATCTCATACAAGCTAATACATGATGTGGCATTTGGGCCTGTGTTCCCATATTTCCCTAGTTAAGTCTCGGTTCAGATCGTTTTCGAGCAGCTTTTTGATGTTGGGTTTGTAATCCCATCCTCCTCAGTCAGGTCCCGATTCATATTTCTCCGATTGAGTGTAATTTCCTTCTGTGGTCAGAAGGTGATCAAGCAAAGGTTGCAAAGTTACAAAGCATGTACTTAGTTGTTGAACTCTTTCTCCCTTCGTGTTGAGAAGTAATGTAGAATCTTCAACAGGTTATTATGCCTTTCAGTTATGGTATTGTTGTTGTCGTGTTCCTCTAAGCAACCAGACAAGGGCAATATACATTCTAAGAAGTTTTGAGATAAGTGTCTACTCCTTGGGTTTTCTCTCGCTATGTGCTGAGTTTGATTTAAAATCCCCATGAGCTGACCCATTACTGTGCTGTCGACTTCTTAAATTCTCCAGATATGTTGAATATGATACTTCCCTCTGAAGTTGTTATCCCATGAAATTCCGTGATCTCTCTCCAGAGAAGTTTTCACAACTATTATGCCTAATAGTGAAGGTTGTATCCAGGCTCTCTTTGGTGTGCATGGCTTCCTTTTCCCCAATGAAGTTAGCATAACAACCCCCAGTTGAAGTATCAACGATGTAGTTTTGCATCTTCCCCGGTAAAGTCTGTATTGACATCCCCAGTTGAAGTCTCGACGACATAATTTTAATCTTCCCCTAGTGAAGTTAGTTCTGGAATCTCCAGTGAAGTCTAAACGATGAAGTTTCCTCTTCCCTTATCGAAGTCCGAATTAGTATTCCGCGGTGAGACATAGAAGAGTTTATGATATTCTCGCAACTTTATTTGTTGCTAGCCAGGTGGTTTTTGGTTTGCCTTCAAGCCATGTTTCCTCCCAGTGAAGTTAAGCCATGAAATAAGACTTTGTTTCCTCTGTTGATGCTTACTCTCTCGTGGCACCTAATCTTCATCCTGCATGTAACTTGGCCGAGTGTTGTCTTCACCCAAGATTAGATTTGTCTGGTTATCCCCAGTGCACTATGGTTATTTTATCAGCATGCGCATGATAACATCCATACAATCACACATCATGCACAAATGAATTTAAAATTCATCACTCATTTGCATTCATTAATGTTTTGTCAGCATATTATCCTCTTTGCATAGTTATGTTACTCTCTCTCCAATAGAGTTATCAATGTTAAACAGAAAGTGTATATTCTTTCAATTTCCCCACCGAGTTATCCCTCGTGGAAGATTTTTGCTCCATCCTTCCCATTCGGTTCATTATCTGGATGGGGTATGATCCCCTTTTGAGTTTATTTCTCATCGGGTGCTGACTTGGTTGATTATCTCATCCCAGTTTGTTTCTGATTTGAGTCTATAGTCCCCGACAACATTATTATCCTGATTTCTGTAGGCCTCGAGCCTTGATTTTAGAATGTGCATTTATTTTGCACGCAAAGACTTTTTCTCCTCAACAGGAATGTATTAGTATTTCCCCAGGAAATCAAGCTTCTTTTCTCGCCAGTCTTATTACAATTCCTTCTTAACACGACAAGCGACAGTTCTCTTTATTTGAGTAACCTGTTCCTCCCAGTAAGTCTGTTAACGTAAGAAGATGTTTTTTCCAATGATTGGTAGCCTAGTCGTTATGGAATGTAGTTCGTAGATGAAAATTTGATACTCCAATGAATGGTAGTCTCGTCATCATGGGAGATAGTTTGTTGTTGAGCTTAGCTGTACTTCAATGATAAAGACAGTTCGTTGAAAGATTCCTACAGTTGTATTTTTACCCTTTCTGGGAGAAATATCTTGGTTAAAGAAGAAACTGAGACCAGTTCATGGCTAATAGTCAGGATCGAGGGGAAGTTTATATGATTTTCCATCAAATGGTATCTCTTCGAGGAAGTTTCACAAGAGAAGTTTGTTGTGAAATCTTTACAAGTTGTAGTCTCTTTATTTGAGATAGCTTGTATTTTTACCCTTTCTAGGTGAAATATCTTGGTTAAAGAAGAAACCGAGATCAGTTCGTGGCTTATAGTTAGGATCGAGGCGAAGTTTATCTGATTCTCCATCAAATGGTATCTCTTCGAGGATGTTTCACAAGAGAAGTTTGTTGTGAAATCTTTACAAGTTATAGTCTCTTTATTTGAGATAACTTGTATTTTTACCCTTTCCAGGTGAAATATCTTGGTTAACGAAGAAACGGAGACCAGTTCGTGGCTTATA
The DNA here is from genome assembly GCA_948472305.1 of Vicia faba. Lineage (NCBI taxonomy): Eukaryota > Viridiplantae > Streptophyta > Magnoliopsida > Fabales > Fabaceae > Vicia > Vicia faba. The sequence continues at coordinate 626,386,066 of OX451735.1, read as the reverse complement.
GTCAGGATCAAGGGGAAGTTTATCTGATTCTCAATCAAATGGTATCTCTTCGAGGAGGTTTCGCAAGAGAAGTTTGTTGTGAAATATTTACAAGTGGTAGTCTCTTTATTTGAGATAGATTGTATTTTTACCCTTTCCAAGTGAAATATCTTGGTTAAAGAAGAAACTGAGACCAATTTGTGGCTTATAGTTAAGATCGAGGGGAAGTTTATCTGATTCTCCATCAAATGGTATCTCTTCGAGGAAGTTTCGCAAGGAATTTTTTTTGAGAAATCTTTACAAGTGGTAGTCTCTTTATTTGAGATAGCTTGTATTTTTACTCGTTCTAGGAAGAACGCCATAATTTTGGTAAGTTTGTTATTACTCTTTGAGACGTCACCTTCAATAAAAGCTGGTGGATTCTCTTTTCTCCACCTTCAGTAAACGTCAATATATCTTCTGTTTATTTACCTTCAATAAAAGTCAGTATTGTCCTATGTTTGTTTTTTTTTTACCTTCATTCTTGAGTGGGTAGTTCATTACCATTCTTAGGTAAGATTGATCTCTTTCTGGTTAGCGATTGTCGATCCCCTGTGTTGATGTTACACTCTTTTTTCTATCTCCTCTATGAGTGGATAGTTCATAGGTATCAGTTAACTGTTGTCATCCATTACTTTCCACTCGGATCTTACCCCAGTAAAGTTGAGTTTTCTTTTCCCCAGCGGAGCCAATTCGTCCCCAATAGATTCAAATTTCTATCCCAGAAGTCGTGTTGTTCTCCATAGGTTTATTATCCTGGTTGAATTATTTTGGTTAATTTGTAGATTCTACTTTTGCTTCTCCAGTGTGTGTCTTGCCCATCTGCATGAAATTCATACGTTACATCCATAATCATAAGCATCGCATGGTATCTTGGGGCCAAAAATAGGGCTTGTTTTATATTTAAGTATCATCAATCACGTCGAAACGAAGATTTTAATCTTCGTATCTTCAGATAGAAGACACTTAAATAAGGGCAGCTGTTGTACCCCAATTTTTTCCCCTAAGATCCCTCATCATACTTTGTACGTTTTTCACATAGCATTGTTCTCGTGGTTATAAGATCGAAGAGCTTTGGCATTAGGGTTTCTCTCTCTGAATGGAGGCCTTCGTATTGCTCAAAATTGATTCAACTGGCACTCTCATTTTTCTTGTTATGAGATTAGGGTTTTGGATCTCAAGAAGCATAGATGTCTTAGATATCAGGTTTCCTCAAGATACAAATTTTTCTTCATCATGGTTCTTTCAAGGAACAAAGGTATTAAGGCCTAACTCAGCCAGAGAATCAGGATTTCTCTTCATTTTATTCGAACTTGGTAGTGATTCCTCTATGGAGACTTATTGAATTAATATCTCACTCCATAGCTGCTTTGAGCACTACTCTTCCCTTTATTGCGAGTTCATCATCATCAATCAGGGTTTATTCTAATCGTTATATCTCAAGACATTCCTCTCAAGAAGTTCAGAAGATTTAGTCAAGGGCTTAGTTCTTTTAATGCTAGTTGTTAAATGGTTAAGGATTGGTCGAAGAATTCATCGAATCAATGTACTTATTATTGATTAAGCTACTAATTAAGATCTCACCCAAGCTTGTTGATATGATTCGTGTGGCTTCTTGAGTTTGAGATTTCAATTGAAGATTTAGATTCATTGACCAAGATGGCGCAAAAGACAAGTTTGTGAACTCTTTGTGGACAAAAATGAATTTCATGGTGTTTACAGTGATCAATCACTTTTAAGATATTAATGATCAATATAAGGTGTCCCACTTTAATAATCAGAACTACATTGTGCTATCAACTTAAGGGTGTTACAAGTTTTCCTATTATGTCTTATACGTATCCTTGAATTTTCATCCATGATTTCATTCAAATTGTTATGGGCAAAGAAAGAACCAAAATATTTTATTTGAAGACATTCAAGCATCCAAAATAGTGAGGTTGAAGAAAAAGATTAAGGTTGTGCAAGTTTCAATTTGAAGATTATTTTGAAATGTCAAAAGTCCTCTCACATTCTTAAAGAGCAAGACTTTATGAGTCAACCAATGAAAAGTGCTTGAAACTTAGAAAGATAAAGAAGGCTAAAGCTGCTGAGGGAGGTGGTTCTAATCATTGAAAAGAAATGTCAGAGCTTACTACTGAGTTGGCTAATACCAATATCACTACCACTCAAGAAAACGATGATGCTGCTACAAAAGTTCATGTTGGAGGAATTCCCTACTATTCAAGTGAGAATGGTATTCATAGTTATTTTGAAAGCTGTGGCACCATTACTGAAATTAATTGTATGACTTTTCATGACACTGGCAAATTCCGAGGGTATGCTCATGTGGATTTAAGTGATAGTAAGTCACTCAAGACAACACTTGCATTGGATCAAAGTGCTTTGTTTGGAAGGCCTGTCCAGATAAGTTGTGCTGCTCCTTTGAAAAAAAACTGGGTGCAGGTAAAAAACCAGTCGCAGGTTTGAAACCAAGTGCAGTTGGAAATCAGTTGCAAGTGCGGGCGAAAAATCATATGCATGATTTAAACCAAGTGCAGGAGGGAAGTCAATTGCTGGGGACAAATTTGTTGCAGTTGATGAATCAATTGTTGAGAAACCAATTACTGTCGTTGCAAGTGGCAAGAAGAAGAATAGAATGTGCGAGGTGCTTTAACATGTGATGGAAGTATATAAGCTACTAGTTGTTTGAGATCAATCCCACTGTAACGATGCTAAGTATTGAATTTCTAATAACTACCTGTAAAAGGAAATAACAGTCAACAAAATTCCTGTAACTGAAGCCTAACAGAGTTTCAATCTTTCCAACAGAATCTAACAGCTCGTTCCTAACCTTTTTTTTCTAACAGATATTCTAACTACTCTAAACATAACTAACAAATAGAACTAAATTCCAAAAAAAAAAAACTCTCTAACATAATTTCATGACCCCCTTAGCAAAATAACAGAATTGTGGAGTCCATAACTAACTTCTAACTGAAGTTCCTGGGGGGATTAGAAACCTGGAACGAACCTCCCATTACCAGCTCTTATCCTAACCGATTTCTAACCCTCTAATTAATTCTATAACAAACTCTATCACTATATAACAGAACTTCAGAATTAGCCACAGGGGAGATACGATTCAACACAGAAAAAACTCAAAATTACCTCTCATCCCCACTTTCTCCATTCACGCTTCTTCAATTTTGGAGCATCACACAGAAAAATCTCAATCTCTCTCTTTCTTAATTCACCGTCATTCTGCAACATTCTCTTGATACTTCATCAAGAACTCCTCTCAATTTTGTCGACATCCTTCCTTAATCATCATCTTCATCAATTCTGAAAAATATTCAATCCTCTTCAAGATTCACCTTCAAGAATCTTCAATCTGCATCTTCAAGTTTCAGCATCATCTTCAACTACTGCGAAACAACTTTATCATAAAAATTTGCGTACTGACACCAACCTCGCAAAAACGCAAAAAATGAAGAAATTAACAAAGAAAAGAAGATGAAAAAGTTTTCGAACAAGAAAAACACAGAGAAGTAGAAGAGTATTACCTCTGGTTTTCTAGATTTCAACGTCTTTGAAGAACCGTCGGAGTTAGCTTCCGATAGGTAAATCTTATCTCTTTTACTTCTTTTTTTTCTGCACTTTTTTTTGCCTAAGTGTTGAGAACCGCGAACGAGGCGAAACCGCAATTACGACGGAGATGCGGATTTGAATCGGAGATGTTTTTTATGCATCAGAGATGACGAAAATAAGACGAAGAAATTTGAGATGGAGATCGCGCGTTGAATTTGAAGATGAAGATGAGACAACAATGACGAAGCTTGGATCAGAGAAGGTTGGAAATCACGTAACAGACGAAACTGCAGAGAGGATTGAGACAGAGAGAGACGAGTGGTAGCGGTGATTCACGGCAGCCACGGCTTCACAGTAGCAGAAAGAGGATGCGCCGATTCACAGAAAGAGAAGAAGAGGTCCGTTGAGAAGATGAAACGTCACCCCCCTTTTTTCAACCCTAATTCCTTTCCATTATTTAATATGTTTTAATAATTGTTTGGATATATCAGTTTTATTTAATAATTTAATTTAAATACTGAAAATGGGTGGATGTTGTATAAGGGTTTGTGGACCGAAATTGCACCACTTAGGCCCATGTCACGCCATTTTTGGCATCTAATGCTGAAGGTGAACAAATTTTTTTTGTTTTTATTGGACTTAGCCAACTTGGGCCTAGCACCAATTTACTACACTGCACTCCCCAGTTCAGCCATACACCCCCTGATCAATTATACTTCCTATGTCCTTTTTTTGATTTTGTTTAGTTTTTTTTGTTTAAATTTCTTTTATAATAAAAATAATAGGAAAATACATATAATAAAAAAAATATAGATCTTGGGGATGCCTTTCATCGTTTTAGGTAATAAACTAAAAAATCAATAAATTTGTTGGGTTTCTCATTTGATTTTTTAGAAAATTTATTTATGAATTTTTTGATAACTTGAAAATTGCGATTCACCTTTGTTTGTTGAGTTGACTCTTATGCAGGTTCATTATTTGATATGTGGATGTGTTTTGGATTCCGATTTTGATTTATTTTCACATCGACGAAGTTTCAACACCTATTCCAAATATTCGAACTCTGACTGTTTGTTTGTTGATGCCAGCTCGTACGAAGTATCTCAGACTTCTTTACTTTGGTTGTGCTTTTTTGTGGGCGTCATTGTTCATTTGGTATTATACTGCTTCCAAGTTATATTTCGGCACTTACCGCTTTTCTAGATATCATGAGAAGTAGGAAATAAAGAGCGTGTGCTCGAAGTCGCTGTTTAAAGACCTGTAGCAGGCATTCCGCACTTCATTTCTTATATGTGTTGTGCTTGTGTTTGTTTCCATTATTTCTTATTGATCGATGAGTCACTCAATTTAGAAATTGAGATCATGAATTCGCTCTCAGTGTATGCCCCCTATATGATTTTATCGCTTTCCTTTATTTCTTGTTGATCGATGAGTCACTCAATTTATAAATTGAGATCACGACTTCGCTCTCAGTGCATGTTCCCTATAGGATATCTTGTTAGACTTTCTTTGCCATTCTAACTTAGGTAGGATCCTTCATTGTATGATAACATTAGGTTAGAGATAGGTTAGTCACCCTTAGATGTTTTCTTCCCATTTTTGCATAATTGCACTTAAAACTAAAACTTCTTTTTTCTTAGCAAATGTATAAAAAATGCTAAGCATACAAAAATTCTTTTCATGATAAAAAATACCAACCAATCCATTTCTTTTCGCCATTCGGCTTTTCTCTTCTAAGAGCCTATTAGCTCCTTTCCACTATAGGTCATAAGTCTCTAAAGGTCGAGCAGCGGTGGAATGATTGAATGCAGCATTGTTCATTTAAAAAATACAAACAAACAAAATATATGAGCCAAACTACGGTAGCTCTGATTCCTCAAAAAGGATACGTAGGCATTGGGGTAGGGCCCAAGCGAGTACAATTATATTTTCCCTACATTATTTCTCTTTTCTTTGCATGCATTCTCTCTTAGTTTATAACCCTTAAGCATTAGATTGAACACACTCTTTGATTAGAATAACGAGAGTGGATCCCGTAGAGGACTATGGACGTGTGGGGTGCTAATACCTTACCCTCACGTATTCTACTCCCTTACCTAATCTCTCGGTCGCAAGACCTTTATTTCCCCCCTTAGGTTTTTCTTCGATGATTTTCCTTTCCCTTTTATATGGGATAAATAAATACTCGGTGGCAACTTCATTAATTTTACCGCTACAGAAAATGGCGACTTCACTGGGGAAAGAATGTCGACCAATTTCTGGTCCATCCCGTGAGTCACTCCTAGCTCCCGCTTTTATTTTCTTAGGGTGTTTATCATTATGGATTATTCATTTGTATATGTTTGAGCATATGTTTGCATTTCATCTTTATCGTTATTTGTCATATTGTTGCTGTTCTGGTTTCTCTGTTTCTTGATGGGTGGGATGTTACTATGAGTTAAAAGGCCCAATACCTAGACCAAGTGGAAACAATATGAAAACTAGGAATAGAGTGGAACATAAACGGCTAGTTGACTTAGATTTCACTATGCCGCCATGTCGTTCACGCTCAGATGAGGTACAAATGAGGGTCTATCATTTTCACCTAGGTGATATGGCGATAGTTTTTCAGGAGCACCCTCGATTCTGAGTTACCATTGACCTTACCATGACCTGAACATTACCCGTGAGTGGGGAGGGAATAATCTTTACAGGTACACATGGTGACTATACATGTTTTGTTGGTGACTTTGATTATACTGATGACTTTGATCCTTTCTATTCTAATTTGGTCCGGACCTTTCATATTATTACATATGACAGTGGTTCTGTTATCAGTTCAGAAACTATCCAGCATTGCAGAAACTTCGATCTTATGTTTATCGCACTTGCATCATGGCATAATTATTTTACAAAAGAAACGCAAAAAAGAAAAATATATATAACTGCCTAACCTGCATTTGCATTTCATTTCCAGGATTATTCTGAGGTATGTCATCAGCATCGAAGATGGATAACAACATGAAGACATGTTCATAGCCACTTTAAAACACTGCTGCTTATCAGTTCCCATGCTTTGGTGGTCGATTAGGAGAGATGGGAGCTCTTGTGAAAGGACCAAATGAAATTTTTTTCAGAGGACAATATGGAAACTTATTGCCGTTGGTGAATGATGATTTTGAAGAATGGGCCATGAGAACACTTCTTCAATTCTATGATCCGCAGTTACACTATTTTATTTTCCGGGATTATCAATTGGCACCAACTCTCGAAGAGTATGCGCACATTATGGATGTTAAAGTGACCAACATTATTCCTTTTGTTCGAACACCAGAGACTCCAGACTATATGGAGATTGCCAGAGCTCTTTATTTGACTCATGTTGAAGTTAAAAGTAATTGGATTAACAAAAGCGACACAAGCGGTCTCCCTCTGAATTACTTGATATTAAAGGCCAAGGGTTTTGCAAAAGACATGAATTGGACCGCATTTAATGCACTGCTGGAAGTAATGATTTATGGTCTGGTCCTCTTTCCAGTATATGAGAAGTTAGTGCATCTATCTGCATTGTATGTCTTCATGAACGGTAACCCCGTACCAACCCTACTCGCCGACACTTATTACACCATCTATTCCCAACATGGGAATAAAGGGGAAGTCATGTGTTGCGTGATCGCGCTTTATAAATGGTTGATGATGCATATGCCTACAAAAGGGCCTTTTGTTCATGTTGTCGATTCATCTTTATCGTCTCAGCGTATCATGGGACTCAACTCATATGATATTGTTTGGCAAAGTGTGATAGGTTTAAAAGAGATCATTATAGGGTGTGGAGAATTCCCTAATGTCCCGCTTATGGGGACAAGGGGGTGCATTAATTATAACCCTATCCTGGCGCACCGTCAATTAGGATTTGCAATGTTAGATAGACCCAATGAGCAGGAGGTGAGGGATACTGTTTATTTCGGTAAAGGGGAAGATGAAGTGTTGCTTGAAAAGGTGAAGATAGCATGGGGACATATTCGCCGTAAAGGGAAACTTTCTTTCAGCCAGAATGGAAGTGTAACTTATGATACATATACAAGCTGGATTCAGGATCATGTGAGGGAAGTGCAGTTACCTTATAAAAGGGGGAGGTTGCTATATCCTCAACCTGATTTCGACCCATAAGCGGATGTTCAGGCAAACAATTCTTTATTCCATATTGATTCGTTTATTGTGCAGCCGGTCACAGAAGGATTAGAGGTCATGCCTGTAACGTGTTTTAAGAATGTCATGGCCGAAAACCTCAAACTCCATACTAGGAAGGAAGAAATGGATGTGGATATGTCATTTGCCTTGCAAGGCAAGAAAAAGCTCATGAAAGAGGTTAAGCTGAAGAACCAGTTGTTAGAAAAACATGGTTTGCTTGAGCGGTCGAAAAGACCTAGGGTCGAGGGTTCTGATACTACCATTCGACAGGTTGAAGAGCTACAGGCTAAGCATCAAGAGATAGAAAACCTTCGATTGTCTAAAAGGGAATTGGAAGCTAAGTATTGCGAGGAGGTTAATATATTAAAGAAAAAGTTGAGAGAGTAGGATGTCCATTTGACTCAAGTTGTGAAAGAGTTGACAACAATCAAAGCCCAGGTAGCAAATAAAGACAAGGGTCCAGCTGAAGAGGCCAAAGTGGGAAATATAGATTATGAGGATTGGGAACTCAAATATCATTGTTTGTTGGCGCTAGTAAAGAAGAGGGGCTTTGTGACCGGGGACCCTTTTTCTGGAAATGATTAGCCGGATAGTTGAGCTTAAGGAGAATTCTTTTTACTGCACTTATATTTTTATGCTTGTTTTGACCGACAAGGTCACTGCCAATCTTGTTGGACGGGGCCTCTTTAATAATTGACTCTATTTGTACTAAATCATTACCATAATTGACTCTGATATTTTGCCTTTGTTTTGTTTATCTTGTTGTTTATCCTACTGCTTATCGATACATGATGAAAAAACCAAAGGATTCTTCTGGAAATGATAAAACACTTCATGCATAATCATTCATCCATGCATACCGTATCATGACAGGTTGGTCACGACAGGTTTTCTTATCTTTGGTTCAGGTTTCTTTACAGAGATTGCTACCATAAATATTCATCGTTATAATACTCGAAGCACTTTCAAGAGACAGATGGAAAATCTCAAACAAGAGAATCGTGAACTGCACAAATAGGTCACCGCTTTGAGAAAAGGAATGGAAAACTTGACTGCTTTGGTAGAGTCGTTGGTGGCTGCTCAGAATCAGCCACCACCACCTCCACCTCCTCAGGCTACACAACCATAACAAGCAACAGTTGTCTTTGAAATTATGACAGCTCCCATCTCAGTTGCTCCAAATACTACTACCACTCAACATCGCATGCCTCCTAGATATCCATGGGGAATTCCTGAAGGTTATACGCCAGAAGGATATAACCCTACTCCTCAAATTTCTCAATCCGCTCAACAAGTTATGGCTTCTGCCCCTCCCGTGGTACACGTTGCTCCTGCTGTCAGCAATGAGATCCATCATGTTGTGCCTCCAGTAATGAATGTTGTCCCTATTGTCAATGATGTGGTTCACCATCCTACTTCTCCGCCAAGCGAAGAAATTGGATTCTATGACAGAATGGATGACTTCAAGGATCAGTTTAACGAGATGCGAAAGGAAATGAAAGCCCTCCAGGGAAAATAACTGTTCGGACAAAGTGTGAGGGATCAAGCCTAGTTCCAAATGTAAAAGTACCTATAAAATTTAAAGTGCCAAAATTCGAAAAATATAAGGGCAATACTTGCCCCCGTGCTCATGTAATAATGTACGTGAGGAGGATGTCCACTCACACTGATGATCAACATTTGCTGATCCATTTCTTTCAAGATAGCCTGACTGGTGCTGCACTAAAATGGTACATGAGCTTGGATAGTGCCAATATTCATACCTTCAATGACCTAGGAGAGGGGTTTGTTAAGCAGTACAAGTATAATGTGGACATGGCGCCTGACCGCGATCAACTCAGGGCTATGGTCCAGAAAGATAAGGAGTCGTTTAAGGAATACGCGCAAATGTGGAATGAAGTGTCCACCCAGGTAATCCCCCCAATGGAAGAGAAGGAGATGACGAAGATCTTTTTAAAGACTTTGGGTTCCTTCTAGTATGAAAGAATGGTGGCGAGTGCACTGAGTGACTTCACCGAAATGGTGGGTATGGGTGTTCGCTTAGAGGAAGCTGTGAGGGAAGGTCGTTTGAGGAGAGATGAAAGTTTTAGTGGTGCAAAAAAATCGTCATATGGATTTGCTAGAAAGAAGGAAGGAGATGCAAATGCCGTTGTTCAAGAGAAAAGAGCTAAACCGTCTAGAAGGCGCCATGCACATCCACAACAGGTTGCTTCGGTCACTCCGGTTGTTAACGTGGCTCCGACTGCTTTTGTGTACCAAAGAACACCTCAACAAGGAAATCAAGGGCAGAGTCAGAAGATAGAACCCTTTGATCCCATCCCTATGAGTTACACAGAGCTATTTTCAGCACTGATTCAGAAAAATTTAGTGCAGACTAGGAGTCCACCCGCTATACCGTCTCCTTTACCGTGGTATTATAAGGCAAATCAGATGTGTGCCTTCCACCAGGGAGCCCCTGGGCACAATATCGAGAATTTCTATCCTTTGAAGTCCGAGGTCCAAAAAATGGTTAGATCTGGCCTTCTGTCCTTTAAAGTCGTTGGTCCCAATGTGAAGGACTGTTAGAACAAGATTGGTTTTGATCATATCTCAGAGTTTTGATGATAACAATAGATTATATTTTATATATTTGATACTCTGATGAACATATTTAATTGTTTCAAATAATGTTATGACAGAAGCATTTTGATGTGCTGATGCTGACTCTGATAAGAAATTAGTTAATGCATCTTCTAACGTTTAGCAGGTTTCCATGTTCAGAAGTACTTTGAAAGCAAGTGTTGTTCATAAGTACTTTGAAATCAAGCTTTGTTCAGAAGGATTCTGCAAGCAAGTCGTGAAGCCATGTTCTGAAGCAAGACGTGAAGCTATTTCTGAAAGAATAAAGAAGCTAACAAGTCTTGTCAAGTTTCAGGAAACATGCTCTGAGAAAGTGCCGTTTGCTAATTTAATGCAAAGACGGCTACATGCACTCAAGTGTCTACACTAGTTCATTGGAAAATGCAATACTGCAAGCAAACACGCAAACATTAATTGTTCTCCACTTTTGAAGGTAGCAACGGTCATTTTCTTCATACTATATATACAAGATCATTTATTGCAAGCCAACAACTCAACAAATTAAAAAGAAGCAAGAACTACGTGAAAATATTCTGGGCTCACAAATTATTTTACACACACTTTGTGCAATACTAATATTAGTGAAAAATCACAATTGTTATATAGCTTTCTTAGAAGAAAATTTTGTTTCACTATCTGTAAAGATTTAACTCTTGTAATTGTTCCTTGAGAGACCAAGTTTGGTCAGATTTCTCAAGTAGACTAGGACTAGTTTACGTCCTAGTGGTGTTAGTCACTTGTAAGATTACTTGTGCATTGTTAGTCAAAACAGTTGATGTGTGATTGTAATTAGTTTATTATAGTGAATTAAGTCCTTGTTGAGAAAGGAGAAATCACCTTGGCGGGTGGACTGGAGTAGTTTGAGTTCAAACGAACCAGGACAAAAATAACTGTGTCTTTCCATTATTATTGAGCCTTTAAGAAAAAGAAAAAAGAGAAACTTATTCAACCCCCCTTCTAAGTGTTTTATCACCCTTCAATTGGTATCAGAGCTTGACTCTAAGCGCAACACTTAACCGTGTCAAGAAAAGATCTAGAAGAAAACACAAATGGCTACTGAACAAAACAACAATAGCTACAACAAACCTCTTGCATTTGATGAAGAAGATTTTGAATATTGGAAAGATAGACTAGAAATTTTCTTTCTAGGTAATGATAGTGATTTATGGGATATAGTGTTCGATGGTTACACACATCCTAAATACTCAGAAGGAAACAAGATTGATAGAAAAAATATGGATAGACAACAAAAAGTTGATTTCAAAAATCATCATAGAGCTAGAAATATTTTTCTAAATGCTATCTCTAAAATGGAATATGAAAAGATCATAAATAGAGATACAACACATGATATGTTTGAGTCTCTCAAAATGACTCATGAAGGAAACGCTCAAGTGAAGGAGTCTAAAGCTATGGCTCTCGTCCAGAAGTATGAAGCCTTCAAAGTAGAAGAAAGTGAATCTATAGAAGCTATGTTCTCAAGGTTCAAAACTCTGATCGCTGGTCTGAGAGTTTTGAACAAGGGATACACTAAGGCATACCACGTTAAAAGGATCATCAGAAGCTTACCCAGAAGATGGGCACCTATGGTCACTGCTTTCAAAGTATCAAAAGATATGAACAACGTGTCTCTTGAAGAACTCATCAGGGCTCTCAGAAGTAATGAGATAGAACTTGATGAGCACGAGCCTCATAAGAAAGGTAGGTCTGTTGCCCTTAAATCAATTAAAAAATATGAAACTAACGCTTTTCAGGATGAAGAGGTAAAGTCTGAAGAATCTGCGTCAGAAGAAGATGAACTATCCTTACTCTCCAGAAGGATCATTCAGCTGTGGAAGCACAGACAGAAGAAGTTCAGGAACTTCAAGAAGTCAGAAGATAAACCAGAATCTTTTGGACACAAAAAGTCCAACAAAAGGGAGATAATATGTTATGAATGCAAAGAACCTGGACACTATAAGAGTGATTGTCCAAAACTTCAAAGAGAAAAACCAAAGAAAAAGTTTCGTAGAAAGAAAGGGATGATGGAAACTTGGGACGATTCAGAATCCTCTGAAGATGAATCTGATTCTGAAGATGAGAACGCCAACCTAGCTCTGATGGAAACCACAGCAGATGACTCAGATTGTGAGTCAGATCCAAAAGAGGTATTCTCTGAATTTACTAGAGATGAACTTGCTGAAAGTTTATCAGAACTTCTGGAAAACTATAGTCAGCTCAAAATCAAATACAAGAAACTCAAGAAGAGTCTTGCATCTGATCTTGAGAAACATGAAACAAAAAAATCTGAACTCAAAGAAAATAATTTTAAACTTATAGAAGAAATTCAAAATGTTCAAAAAATTTCTAGTTCAAATTTTGTGTCAAGTTCAAAAGATATTCTGAAAGAATATGACTGTAGCTTTAAAAATTTTCTTGCTAAAAGCATAGATAGAAGCAAAATGGCTTCAATGATCTATGGAGTTAGTGGGAAAAACATAAGAGGAATTGGATATGAACCTCCCAAAGGGAAGGAGACATATATACCAAAACCTGTTGCTAATATGACTTTCACTTATAAACCTCTGAACAAACAATTCAAGTTTGGACACACACATGATATAAAATATACATCACATTCTGAAAACTCTTATGATAATCCAAAGTTCAAACAGAACTTTAAATACTCAAACCCAAGAGGACCCAAAAATATATGGGTACCTAAGGATAAAATAATATTTGTTGCAGATGTCCTTAACAGCTCAATTAAGACACCAGTCATGGTACCTGGACTTTGGGTGCTCACGACACATGACGGGAATAAAGTATATGTTCCAAAACCTAGATTTTAAAGCTAGAGGAGACGTCAAGTTTGGAGGTAATCAGAAAGGGAAGATTATTGGTTCTGGAACCATTGGAAACGGTAACCTTCCTTCTATCTCTAATGTTTTATTAGTAGAAGGATTAGTGCATAACCTGCTGTCCATAAGTCAATTAAGTGACAACGGTTATAACATTATCTTTAATCAAAATTCCTATAGAGCTGTTAGTCAAAAAGATGGAACAATCCTCTTTTCTGGAAAGAGAAAGAACAACATATACAAAATTGATTTGTCAGATCTTAAATCTGAGAATGTTAAATGCCTTTTGTTTGTTAGCGATGAGCAATGGGCATGGCACAGAAGATTGGGACATCTCAGCTTAAGAAAAATCTCTCAACTAAATAAATTAAATTTAGTCAGAGGACTTCCCAATCTGAAGTAAAACTCAGAAGCTCTGTGCGAAGCATGTCAAAAAGGAAAATTTTCAAAACCTTCCTTTAAATCCAAAAATGTTGTGTCTTCCTCTAGGCCATTAGAACTACTTCATATTGATCTGTTTGGGCCAGTTAAAACTGCATCCATCAGAGGAAAGAAGTATGGATTGGTCATTGTTGATGACTTCAGCAGATGGACATGGATTAAGTTTTTAAAACACAAGGATGAGTCACATTCTGTGTTCGTTGACTTCTGTAACCAAGTGCAAAATGAAAAATATTTTAGAATTATAAAAGTCAGAAGTGATCATGGTGGAGAATTTGAAAACCATTATTTTGAAAAATATTTTAAAGAAAATGGTATTGTTCATAATTTCTCTTGTCCTAGAACTCCCCAACAAAATGGAGTTGTAGAACAAAAGAATAGAACATTACAAGAAATGGCCAGAACCATGATCAATGAAACAAATATGGCTAAGCACTTTTGGGCAGACGCTGTGAACACATCATATTATATTCAGAATAGAATCTATATAAGACCTATTCTTGAAAAGACTCCCTATGAATTGTGGAAAAACAGAAAACCCAACATTTCTTATTTCCATCCTTTTGGATGTACTTGTTTTATTCTGAACACTAAAGAAAATCTGAACAAGTTTGATTCTAAAGCACTAAAGTGTTTTTTGCTTGGATATTATGAACGCTCAAAAGGCTATAGAGTATACAACACAAAAACTCTGATTGTTGAAGAATCAATCAAAGTCAGGTTTGATGATAAGCTTGGCCAGCAACAGCCAAAGCAAATTAATATTTCTGTAGGTATAGAAGATCATCCCTCAAACTCTGAAACTTCAGAAGCAAAGGAAGACTCAGAAGCAAAGGAAGACTCAGAAGATCATCCTCTTGACAATGTTCTAGATAATCTCAGAATCTCTGAACTACCCACTCAGAAAAGGTTTCCTAGAATCTCTTCAGCTTATAAAGAAGACCTGATTATTGGAAGAAAAGAAGATCCCATCAGAACAAGATCCTCTCTCAGAATCAATGAAGAATCATTGTTTGGATTGGTATCTCTGATTGAGCCAACTTCTATTGATGAAGCTCTGGAAGACAATGATTGGATCTTAGAAATGCAAGATGAACTCAATCAATTTTCAAGAAACGATGTGTGGGATCTAGTTCCAAGACCCAAAGGATTCAACATTATAGGAACTAAATTGGTTTTTAGAAACAAACTAAATGAGGAAGGACATGTGGTCAGAAACAAAGCACAACTGGTTGCACAGGGTTATAGTCAACAAGAAGGAATTGATTATAATGAAACCTTTGCCCCAGTCGCCAGGTTAGAGTCTATTAGATTATTAATTTCTTTTGTTGTTCAAAATAACATTTCATTATATCAAATGGATGTTAAAAGTGCATTTTTAAATGGCTATATAGAAGAAGAAGTTTATGTCCATCAACCTCTTGGCTTTAATGACTCAAAACATCCAGAACATGTTTTTAAATAAAAAAGTATTTGTACGGTTTAAAACAAGCTCCCAGAGCTTGGTATGATCGTCTGAGTAATTTTCTTTTAGAAAAAGATTTTACCAGAGGGAAAGTGGACAAAACTTTATTCAGAAATACATTTAAAAATGATATCTTAATTTGTCAAAGTTATGTTGATGATATTATTTTTGGAACCTCTAATATCTCCCTTGGAAAAGAATTTGCTGAGACCATGCAGGCAGAATTTGAGATGAGCATGATGGGAGAATTGAAGTTCTTTCTAGGAATACAAATTAACCAGACTCCAGAAGGTACTTAAATACATCAGACGAAGTATGTTAAAGAACTTCTAAAGAAATTTCAGATGTCAGAAAGCAAAGATGCTAAGACACCAATGCATCCAACATGCATTCTGGGAAAAGATGAGGTAAGTATGAAGGTAGATCAGAAGCTCTACAGAGGTATGATTGGATCCCTTCTCTATCTGACTGCATCTAGACCTGATATATTATTCAGCGTATGTTTATGTGCTAGATTCCAATCAGATCCTAGAGAATCTCACTTAACTGCTGTTAAGAGAATTCTGAGGTATCTGAAAGGTACTACTAATCTGGGTCTGTGTTACAGAAGATCAAAAGATTTCAGACTAGTAGGTTATTATGATGTTGACTTTTCTAGAGATAGAATTGAAAGAAAGAGCACCTCTGGAAGCTGCCAGTTTCTGGGTGACAATCTTATCTCGTGATACAGCAAGAAGCAAGCAACAATTGCACTTTCAACAACAGAAGCTGAGTATATATCTGCTACTGGATGTAGTTCTCAGATGATTCGGATGAAAAGTCAGCTAGAAGATTTTAATCTTTATGAAAGTAAGTGTCCTATCTTCTGTGACAATACTTCTGCAATTTGTCTTTCTAAAAATCCTATTTTACATTCTAAAGCTAAACACATTGAAATTAAATATCATTTTATAAGGGACTATATTCAGAAGGGAATCTTAAATTTAAACTTTGTAAAAACAGACCATCAATGGGCTGATATTTTTACCACACCCCTTTCATAAGAAAGATTTAAATTCATTTTGAAAAATATTTGTATGGAATTATGTCCTGAATAAAATTGTATTTATCTTCTGTGTTTGACTTCAGAATATTCTGAAATGAATGTTCTGATTAACAACTCTTCAGAAGTTAGAAGAGAAGTTACATCAGAAGCTATATGAAAAGTTCTGAAATGTTCTAACGTTTCATTTCAAGTATAGCTCAGCAGTTCATTAGATCAAACAGTTGTCCCATGCAACCTTCAGGAGATGAACACGTGGTGTGTTTCTGAAAGGTCACGTGTGCTAAGCTATTGACGCCGTTCTAGATAACTGTTATGATTTTCTCAAATCTCACGCTTTCCCCTAAATTTTCATTATCATTAAATGCTTGTCATGATTAGATTTTTTTAAATTAATTTTAAATAAAAAAAACTATTTTTACAGTTTTATTTTTTAAACCTATTTCTCAAAAGTTTTCATATAAATACCTTTGTAAAAACCCTTTTTCACTTTTTACCTTCTCTTTCAAAAACTCAAACGTCTCTGTGTATTTTTCTCTGAAACCCATTTTTCTTCTCTCAACCTAAGTGCTCAAATGGCTTCCTCCTATACTCATTATGAGAACACCCAATCTGAACAGTACGTCATTCTTGAGAGAACCGCTCTCATTCCAGTGGATAGCTTAGAAGTTATTAGTGAATTAATGGTGGATTTTGATAACCTAAAAGCAAATGGATTTGATCTTCTTCCTACTGTGGAGTTTCAAGGATAGGGAAACTTCTTTGACCGTCTAGTTGGTCCTGGTTTTTCACACCTTGTTAAGGAATTTTGGATACATGTTATTGCTTCTCCAAAAGTCATCCTCTCATTTGTTATGGGTAAGGAAATATCCATAACTAAAAATCTCATCAGAAAACTACTGGGTTTTGAAGGAACTGGAGTGACTGGAATTTCAAGTGGCAGAATGGAAATGTCAAAAGTTTATGCAAAAATTTTTACAAATGGGCAAGCGTCTTCAAAAGTCAGAGATTTGAAAAATAAGTACAAAATCTGGGCAAGAATCATTCATGGTTGCATTCATCATAGGAAGGAAACAAGTTCTCTTGACTATATAAATGGTGAACAGCAATACTTGTTGTTCTGTCTTGGAACAAATGTTAAGATTGATTTACCCTATCTATTGTTTGATCATCTCTGGACTCATGTCAAATAAACTAGGGAAGCAGAAAGAATGAACAACCCTAAATCCAAAAGGAATTAGATTCCAATGGGGAGATTGATTTCAGACATTCTGACTGAGAATGGTCTGATTGCTCACTTGGATGAAGCAAATCTGTTGGGGGGAGTTAGAGCCTACATGTGGGAAAGCTATGAATGGAAAGAACTTGGTGAAGAGAAAGATTATTGACAAACTGCTGATAGAATGAACTCCTTATGTTTCAGCAACTGTTACCAGAAGAAGGATTCCAATTGCTGATTTTCCACTGTTCAACTTAGGAGGTCACCCTTGCAACATCCTGCATAACATTCAGATTTGCAAAGAAATTGGAACACCAATTGATCCTGCTTGGCTTCAAGGAAGACATGAAGCTGCTCCAGATGTTGTCTTTCAGCAACCAATGAAGAGGAAAGCAGTTGAAGGACCATCTTCTAGACCTCAGAAGAAGAAGAAGAAATCAGGTACACTTGCTGAGACTATTTCTGTTTATGATTCTGTAAATATATCTACATCTGCTGAACCCCAATCCTTAGGTGACATAGATGTTGACATAGACTTGACCATAACCTCTGAACCTTTTGCTGAAAACCCTCAAAAAGATCAAGTTTTATCAGACTTGAGTGATTTTGACTCTGATTACTCCTCTGAAACCCAACTAGAACCATCTCAAACAGAACCATCTCAAACACCTATCTCTCAAACTATTCCTGCTGAAAACCTTTCTAGACCTCCTCCCAAACCTTTATCACCCAGTCCTACTGGATGGTATGATGCTGGCTCTTGAAGAATACCAGGAATAAACATGCTTCTGGCCACACAAAAGCCACCATTCACCCTACCTTCTGAAAATATCTTTTCCATGAACATAACACAAGCAGAAAATCCTACCCCCCACTACTGATAACACCATCATCATTTCACCTGACGTCACACCACCCCCATCTCCACAACTTCCAACAACAACTCTCCAATCATTTCACCTCCTCAATCTCCATAACATAACCTTCATCCAACACATGAACCCTCTGAAACTCTCAATCCATCAGAAACACCTGAACCTTTTGAACAACCTGACCAAACTGAAACACCTGAACAATCCGAAAATCCTGAACCAGCTGACTTTCTGAAAACTGTAGTTGGTTGGACCTGCTGAAGGCAGACTGCACCAGAAGTGTGAACCCAGCAACATATCTTCTATGGGAAACGATCAGAAGAACCTTAGACGCTGATTCACTGAAGTTGCAAGACTTATTTCATTCTAAGGTGCTTGAGAACTTCTCCAAACATTTGCATGCCTTCCAGTCAGAAGCTGTTGATATTTGGGACAAGAAGTTTTCTTTGATGATTGCTAATGCCCCAGCTGATCAAATGGACATTTTAGAATATGAATCTGAAGATACCTCTGAATATTCAAATCCTCTGGAAATAGTTCTGTTTAATCAACCTTATGCTAAAGCAGCACCTGAACCTGTGCCAATTCTTGTGGTGGATCTGGGCACTCTACTTTCAACTTTTGTTCGTTCTGACTCAACGGTTTCTACTCCAAAGGTTGTATCTGCTGAAGCTTCTTCATCCTCTTCTCCTACTTCACTTGTAATGGATACTCTAAATGAGATTAAGAGGGATAACGAAGCTATTCATGAGCGCTTGGACAAGCAAGATCAGACAAACCAGGAAATCAGATACTGGATGATGAAGCAAGAGGAATCTGCATCTGAGATCAAGAATCTTCTTATGGCCCTTGTTTCTAAGAAATCTTAGTGTCATTCTGTTTCTTGTTTTTGTTTGTTGTTTTTTGTACCTCTGAATCTTTTATTAAAAAAACTTTGACGCTCTTCAACTTTTTTTATATACTTTTTGATTATGCCAAAAGGGGGGATAAAATGAGTATTTTGATCTAATCTCTGATTAACAGTTATGGGACGAAGTCTCAAACATTCTAACAAAATACAAAGATTTCTTTCTATGTTTAAAAGAATTTTGTAGGTATCACTTAAACTCTGGAAGTTTAATTCAACTGAACATTATCTTCAAAAGACTTGCCGAAGAAATCCTAGAAGAAAATTTCAAAGCTCTGATGAAAATTCTCAGGATGTTTTTCTTATAGAAATATTTATTTCAGGGGCAGATTCTTATCTCTTGTTCAAATTTATTTCTATATCTGAATATTTTTGTCATCATCAAAAAGGGGGAGATTGTTAGAACTAGATTGATTATGATCATATCTCAGAGTTTTGATGATAACAATAAATTATATTTTATATATTTGATACTTTGGTGAACATATTTAATTGTTTCAGATAATGTTCTGACAGAAGCATTTTGATGTGCTGAGCTGAAAATAAATAAAGAAGTTCTTTGATGAAAGAACTATTTGTTTTAGAGCAAGTGCTGATGCTGACTCTGATAAGAAATTAGTTAATGCATCTTCTAATGTTTAGCAGGTTTCCATGTTCAGAAGTACTTTGAAAGCAAGTGTTGTTCAAAAGTACTTTGAAAGAAAGCTTTGTTCAGAAGGATTCTGCAAGCAAGTCGTGAAGCCATGCTCTAAAGCAAGACGTGAAGCTAGTTCTGAAATAACAAAGAAGCTAACAAGTCTTGTCAAGTTTCAGGAAACATGCTCTGACAAAGTCCCGTTTGCTCATTTAATGCAAAGATGGCTACATGAACTCAAGTGTCTACGCTAGTTCATTGGAAAATGAAATACTGCAAGCAAACACGCAAACATTAATTGCTCTCTATTTTGAAGGCAACAATGATCATTTTCTTCATACTATATATAGAAGATCATTTATTGCAAGCCAACAACTCAACAAATTAAAAAGAAGCAAGAACTACGTGAAAATATTCTGGGCTCACAAATTATTTTACACACACTTTGTGCAATACTAATCTTAGTGAAAAATCACAGTTGTGATATAGCTTTCTTAGAAGAAAATTTTGTTTCACTATCTGTAAAGATTTAACTCTTCTAATTATTCCTTGAGAGACCAAGTTTGGTCATATTTCTCAAGTAGACTAGGACTAGTTTAAGTCTTAGTGGTGTTAGTAACTTGTAAGATTACTTGTTCATTTTTAGTCACAACAGTTGTTGTGTGATTGTAATCAGTTGATTATAGTGAATTAAGTCCTTGTTGGGAAAGGCGAAATCACCTTTGCGGGTGGATTGGAGTAGTTTGAGTTTAAACGAACCAGGATAAAAATAACCGTGTCTTTCCATTATTGTTGAGCCTTTAAGAAAAAGAAAAAGAGAAACTTATTCAATCCCCCCCCCCCTTCTAAGTGTTTTCTCACCCTTCAAGGATAACCCGTTTCCTAAACATGGAGGTGGAGGAACGGTGAATAGGATTTCTGATGATCCAGGAGAGTCCAGGATTTATGATGTGAATTTGATAAAAGGAAATTTGTTGAAGATGCACGCTGACCTTTTTAGGCTCGGCTATTGTATGCATGACCACAATATGTGTAATATCTGCAGCCAAAATAGCCATGGATGTAATAAGGTGAAAATTGACCTTCAAAAGGTGATTAATGGAGGCCTTCTTTGTATTATCAAGACCAATACTGAATGTGAAGGACGAGTGAACATGGTGCACGGATGTCCCGGCGAATTCCGAATTTATGACGTGAATGATATGGAGGACAATCTGGTACAGTTACATGCCAACTTTTTCCATATGCCAGGACAAGAGTTGCATTAATATGGTGGTTGTTGGATCTGTTGTAGAGACCCCCGTGGTTGTTCCATAGATAGGAGGGGTATCCAATTACTTCTAGACGAAGGAACTATTAGCGTCACAAGAAATAGATATTGTTATGTTGGAATCAACATGGTTGAGGACCATTCTGGTGAGGTTGTGTCGGACGATGAATATATTTCTACTGACGAATTCTTTTCTGATGATGAGTCCAAGCCTGTGGTTAAAGATGATGCTTTCGTTGGAGATTTCGTAAAGTCTAGATGTACAAGAGAGGTAGGGGTGAACGTTATTGTACCTTATTTTGACATTTCTGCTCCGGTAGAGATTACATATTGCAGCAAGCCTGCAGTAACCCCTGTTGTTTTATGTTTACCTGGTCATGTCCCGTATGAATCAGATAGAGCTGTACCCTATAAATACAATGCGACCATCCTAGAAGATGGGATCGAAGTCCCGATACGACCTTTGACACATGTGGAGAATATTGCTGAATCCAGTCGAGTGACGCGTAGTGGCCGCGTATTTGCTCCTACTTTTCAGGGAGATGTCGATCATGGTAAGAAAGTCGTCGAAACTAATGTTAAACCTGAAAAGGCGGACGAGGAATCTAGTGGGACTACCTTAGAGAAAGAAGTCGATGATGTGCTGAAGATCATTAAGATGAGTGACTACAAGATCGTGGATCAGTTGTTACAGACCCCGTCCAAGATTTCTATATTGGCCTTATTGATGAATTCTACTGCCAATTGGGAATCCTTGATGAGAGTTCTAGATCGAGCGTTTGTTGAAAGGGATATGCCCATGGACTAGTTTAATGGTGTTGTCGGGAATATTACTTATTGTAATAATTTGAGCTTTTGTGATAAAGAATTTCCCGAGCAGGGAAGAAACAACAATATGGCTCTACACATCTCGATGAATTGCAAAAATGATTCTTTATCCAATGTATTGATTGATAACAGTTCTGCCTTAAACGTGATTCCAAGTAGCACTCTCTCAAAGCTTAAGTACCAAGGAGCCCCCATGTGCCCTACTGGTATCATAGTGAAAGCCTTTGATGGCTCCAGGAAATAGGTCATTGGAGAGGTGGACTTGCCTATGCATATAGGTCAACACATGTTCCACATTACTTTCCAGGTGATGGACATCGTTCCTGCTTATAGATGTCTATTTGGAAGACCATGGATCCACGAGGCAGGAGCTGTTATGTCGACTCTTCATCAGAAGTTAAAGTTTATCCGATAAGGGAAGGTGATTATCATAAGCGGCGAGCAAGCTTTATTAGTATCGCATTTGTCTTCCTTCAGCGTTGTAGAGGTGGACGAGACGGTTGTTGGAACGCAGTTCCAAGCGTTGTCGATTGATAATATAAGGAAAAATGAGGACTCTATTACTTCGTTCAAAGACGCTCAACAGGTAGTACAGAATGGCCCTAGCAAGGCGTGGGGGAAAATTATTAATCCACTAGCGAATAAGAATAATGTTGGTCTGGGCTTCTTAGTGAAGAATGATAAGTGTGAGATTTTGAAGCCGAAGTCCGCTTTCATCAAATACCAAGACATATTCCACAGTGCAGGGTATCTACATCCTACTACTTCGAAGATCAATGCTATCCTTGAGGACAAGCCAGGGCAAGAGATGCTGAATTTTGTAACACACAGAGTTAGGGTCTATAATTGGATCACCATTGATGTGCCTTCTTGCATCCACATCTCGAAGTTAATTTTTTTGTTATCTTTCCAAAAATCCTTTCACTCTGCCCAAGGTGAAAGCGATATTGTACGGGCATGTCTTTTTTTTTGAACTTTTACATCATTAATAAAAGATGTTTTTGTTTTCCAAATTATGATTTATTTATTGCTTTTTCTTGGGAAATGGTAATCAGATAAAACCTTTCGAAATAAATGATAATCATTAGTAAAATCTGCATACTCACTTATACATCTGTCTGTTTCAAAAATCAATCATAATCACATGTGCAGATTAACTAAGAAAACCATTGAATACAATGACCCTGCACCCTCTCCCAACTTCGAATATCCTGTGTATTTGACCAAGGAAGAAGAATACGATGAAATCCAAGAAGGGGTTTCACGGTTTCTTGAGCGCGAGCAGAATACTATTCAGTCGTATAAAGAGCCGTTGGAGGTGATTAACTTGGGATCAGAGGAAGACCCAAGAGAAGTCAAGATTGGAGAATTGCTTCATCCTGATGTGAAGAGGAAATTGATTGAGTTACTGAAAGAATATTCCGATATTTTTGCTTGGTCTTACCAGGATATGCCTGGATTAGACACTGACATCGTGGAGCACCACCTACCATTGAAGCCAGAATGTCCTCCGATCAAGCAGAAGTAAAGGAGAACTCACCCTAATATGGCAATGAAGATAAAAGAATAAGTCTTGAAGCAGATCGATGTTGGTTTTCTCGTGACATCAGTGTATCCTCAATGGATTTCCAATATTGTTCTGGTACCAAAGAAAGACAGAAAAGTTCGCATGTGTGTTGAATATAGATGTGATACGGTGGGAGAACTGACTTGAGGTTTTTGCGTTTGTGTTTGCAATTGTTCGGTTTAGCAAGAGTCGCCACCGACTTTTTATTTTATCCAAAGGAAGGGTCAAAAAGCACAGGAAAGACCTTTGAGATGTTTTCTCGGGTTCGGGGGGTAGATTGTGAAAAGGGAAGGTGCAAGCACCCTTTTCATCCATGGTTTTCCATGGGCTCTTAGTTACTTGATTTAGATCACTTGCTTTTTCTTTTTCAATTGTTTGAAATGGTGCTTTGTGTGTGCGGTTTTGAAAATGCTTTGAAAAAGAGGCCTTGTCTAGGCAACCTTTGTAATGATTCTTGTTTGAATATATACAAAGGTGTTTGTCTTTTTGAAAAGATATTTTAATGTTTTGAAAGTTTATTTTGAAATTGTGTTGTGATGTATGTTTGAAAATAGCAAGGATGTTTTGCAAGCTTTTGATCAAGTAACTAAGAGTTGTCTACCCAATTTTACTCAAAGATCTTTCCTATGTTTTAACCCTTTTGACAATGTTATTTCACCATTGCATTTGGTGAACAACCTTGTATTAGGATGTTAAACGGGACAGGTGCGGGTCATCGCATACAATCATTGAAAGCAACTTGTAAGACGCTCTAGCAATTTTGTAAGGGACGAGATCGTTTTATCGAAGGAAACATCGAGGGTCATCGAGGGACTATGATCTTTGTTTATCGAAGGGGCATTTTCTAGAGTATCTAATATTCGAGGGACATGATTGCATTTTCCGAAGCAATAAGCGAGGTTACCCTAGAGGTGCACGTGTGAATTGTGTTTGTCATTTTCATGCATTTGGATCTTGTATTAGGTCATTTAGCGATTGATTTGAGATTTTTGCTTACAAACCATAATCTCTAGTCATGGCATATTTGAAAGCATAAAGTGAGAGAATTAAAATTCTAAGCTATTACAAAATTATCCAGGGATGGGGGTACAATTATTTACAAATGGGGATGAATCTTACTAGGATAACAATATCCAAATATCAAGTGTTACAACCAAATCGAATTGTCGCAATTCAATATAAATTATAACAAATTATAAAATAAGGAAAATCAATAAATTATGAGATGCATGTATAAATAAAAATCTATCCTAAAAAAAAGATTAATTATTATTATTATTATTGTTTTTGTATTTTATTAATTATGTAAGAAAAAGGTTCAAAGGAAGAAAATTTTATTAATCAAAATTCTATTATTCTTTATATTTTTATTAAATGTAACAAATATTAATTAATAAAGAAGATTAAAAAAAATCAAAGCATTTTATTAAAACAAAATTTTGAGATATTAATTGGTTTTATTATTAACAAAAATAAAACAAATAAATGGAAATTAAAACAAAACAAAAGCATTTTGTTTAATCAAAAGAAAGGAAAAAAATTAAAAATGGTAATGGGCTAGGGATTTGTGAAATGTGTTAAAGCCCAAATGAAAATGAAACAAAAGAAACAAATCAGAATGGAAAAAGAATGGGTGGGGGGGGTGCGCTAGCCAGCATTTTGTGTTTGTGTGTTCCTTGAATCAGCGACGCCGCTCTCTCTCGTCTCTTCTCTTCATCTTTCTCAAACTAAATTTGATACTCTCTCCATGCTCTAGCCACCAGAGCGCCACCCTACTCCCTCATATCCTCACGATAATCCCTGGCTTTGGACTGAGCGGTACGATTCACTTTGTTTTGATTTGTCATCTTTTTCGCGTTTTACAGTTTTGTTTGCTTTACATGTTTTACCTTACAATTTGTTTTGCATGTTTGAGATGCAGTAAGAGTTTGAAAAAAAAAACATACCTTGGGGATTTTCTTAGAAAATGGAGGGAGAGAGAGGGTGGACTGGCGCTTCCTTGGCGGCTAGAGGTGGAGGACGAAGTGATGACTAGCTTCGCTCCTGGTATCTCTCTTTTGTTCTTTAAGATTTGAATGTTGTTTGCTGATGAAAATTTTCTGAAAACTGTGTTGGTTGTTTCACTTCTTAAAAATTGTTTCCTCTTTTCTTGAATGTGAATGTTGATGTTTGTAATCTGAAACTGATTTTTTGCTTCTGAAAATTGATGTTGATGGTTGATGATGATGTGTTCTGAAACTGTGTTGTTTGCTGCTTCTGAACCTCTCTTCCTTTCTCTGAATGTTGATGTTTGATGATGAAAAACTTCTGAAAACTTTGTTGTTTTGCTTCTGAACCTCTCTTCTTCTTTCTTGGCTATTGATGTTGATGATGATGTGAGAATATGAAACTTGTTGTTTTTTGTTGTTGATGATGGATACGATTCTGAAACTTGTGTTGGTTTTTTTGTTGTTGATTATGACAAATGTGTGAAACTTTGTTTGTAAGCTTCTGAAATTCTCTTCCTTTTTCTGAATGTTGAAGGTTGATGATGAGAATGTCTCTGAAACTAGTTGTCTCTTTTGCTTCTGAACCTCTCTTCCTTTGTCTTCTTGAATACTGAAGGTTGATGATGAGAATGTCTCTGAAACTTTTTGGTTGGGCTGTGCTTGCAAGTTTGCAATTTGTGCAATGGTTGCAGTTTCACAGGGTTTTTTATGATTATTTCGCTGTAGTTTGGCTGCTAACAGATTTTTTTTTGTTAGTGGGCTTGCAGTTTGGTTTGCTTGCTTTGGCAAGCTTGGCTTGTTACAGTTTGTGTGACTTGCTGCAGGCTTGGCTGTTGGTGTTAGCTTGGCTTGGCAGTTTGGTTTTGGATTTGTATAGGTTGTGTGATTTGCTACAGGTTTGTGGTCTTGAACTGTTAACAGTTTTGGGCTACTGGTTTTTGTTAGTGCAATTTGGTTATCTTTGAGTTTCAGACTTGGCTTTTGTTTGAAACTGTTTGGTTAATGGTTGTGCACAGTTTGGATTTAGTTGTGCACAGTTTGGTTGTTTTGTGTAGTTGGGCAGGCTGTGTTTTGTTTGACAGGTTTTTGAGTTTGTTTGTGGTTTGTGGAACTGTTACAGGGTTGGGAATCTTGTAGTTTTACAGGCTTGGCTATGCAGGTTTGAGGATCTGTTTGGGCTTTGTGGTTTAAGCAAGCTTTTTGGTCGTAGTAAACTTGTGAGTTTTGTTATGCAGGTTTATGGTGTTTTGTAACTTGGGCAAGTTTGGAGAGTTTCAGTTTTCAAGCTTGGCTCAATGTTCTTTTTTTTTTTCTTACTATTATGCAGTTTGTTTTGTTTTATATCCCTTTTGCTATTTTACTTGTGACATCCTGATCTTTTAGCCAAACTGTCAAACCTCACCCAAGGTGATATCTTTTTCTCTTTCTCTCTCCATGAAAACAAGCATTTTTGCTTTGTTTATTGTATTCTGAAAAAGTTGCCCTGTCTGGAAAATGATGAAAAAAAACTATGACAAGCTTTTGGCTTATGAATTGGTTTTCCTGCTGTTTACTTTTGCCTGCTGCATTTTTCTGTTTTCATGCTGCTTGCCATATTTGTATAATTTACATCCAATTTGTTTTATAACTCAGTTTGGGCAATTTGTTTTATAACTCAGTTTGGGACCTTGCTTGCTGTTTGTTACAACAGGTTCTTTGCTTGTGTAGTTTGACCTATGCTTTGACAGTTTGGCCCCTGTTTGCCTTTGTAACTTTGTATGCTTGCATTTAGTTTGCTACCATGTTTTGGTTGAGTTGCAATGGTATAGTTTGGCTTATGCTTTGATAGTTTTGGCGCATGTTGCATTAGAAACTCAACTTGCTTTGTATACTTGCATTTTTTCAATTTGTATTTTTAATTTTCTCTTTATGAACCAAGAAGAGCAATCTTCTTGTGATTTGCAAAGAGAAAAATAAAATGTGATGAAAAATAAGCATTCTGATTCCAGAAGGCAATTTTTAATGATGATGATTTTTTTCTTTCTTTTTCATTTTAAAATTCTTGTACTAACTTTCTTTTCCTTTGTCTTTTTCAGGTGAGCACCAATTGGACGATAGAGGAAGCAGAGGAAGCAAGAGACCTTGAGCATGGGGAAATGGAGTTTAGGCTTTAGACTTAGATTTATTTTCCATTTATTGTAAACATTTATTATTTTAAATACTATAAGTTGTAAAACATACAATATTCAAATAATTTTGTAACAACATGTGAAATGAATAAAAAGTCTTTATCCAAAAGAACTTTTCTATTGTCACATATCTTGCCATTCTTCCTTGCATCTTTACTTAATTATTTAAGATTCTCAAATCAAAATAATTGAAATTGCATTCCAACAATTCTAATCCAGACAACTTAGATCTCAAATAATCCAAAACTTTGCAGTCTCGTAACTTTGCAACAGCATTCCAATCAACATACACGTTGTGTATTTCCATAAACAAGCAAGCAATCCAATAACAAACAAACGTTTTGTTCCATTAACAAACAGATGTCTTAATATTCCAAATAAGAGTCTCATCTCTTATCCCAGAGAGTCAGGCCTTCAGAAACAACTAGTTAACTTTTCAGCAAACTTGAAAAAGTGTGAAAACAATGTAACAGTAAACTGAATTTCTGTGGATTCAATTTCTTCTGAGAAATGCGAGAGAAAACTTGATTCTTGATTTACTGTCAAAGAAAAGTCTGTTTGATTGATTCCTGAGCCAATCTTAAAAATCAGAGAAAACCCTAGGGTTGTGATTTCTTGTGAAAAAGGGAGGGCAAATTTTGGGGTACAACAGCTGCCCCTGTTTAATCTTCTTGAACCTGAGGAGTTAGATTGGAAATTTTGCCGTTCGTGACTCGAAGGTAAAAGATGATTGGACACTAGAGTGCCTATAAATTTGCACTCGTCAAAGCATAGTTGAGGGAATGGGCTTAAATATGCCATTTGGAGATGTGACAGAATCTTTTCGGAGATGGGTTTAAAGATGCCATCCAAGAATATTTATTAAACTGTATGTTGAAGGCGAAAGAATGAGTATCAGAAAGGTATCCAGGTTTGGAACGTCTCTAAGCTGGGGGTCTGAATAAGCAATAGATTAGCATCCATGTCTGGAGCTTCCGTAAAATGTTTTCAGTGAGCTGAATCTGAACAAGCGATAGATTGACATCCATGTTTGGAAGCACCTGTAAACTGTTTTCATGGCTCTGGAGTTGACCAAGCAATGGATTAACATCCATGTTGGGAAGTATCCGTAAACTGTTTTCAAAAGTTGAATTTGAACAAGCGATAGATTATCATCCATGTTGGGAAGTATCTGTAAACTATTTTCAGAAGTTGAGTCTTAACAAGCGATAGATTATCATCCATGTTGGGAAACATCCGTAAACTGTTTTCAAAAGTTGAATCTGAACAAGCGATAGATTAACATCCACGTTGGGAAACATCCGTAAACTGTTTTCATGATTCTGGGGATGAACAAGCAATAGATTAACATCCATGTTGGGAAGCATCCATAAATTTTTTTCAAAAGCTGAATCTGAACAAGTGATAGATTGACATCCATGTTGGGAAGCAACCGTAAACTATTTTCATGATCCTTGGGTTGAACAAGCAATAGATTAACATCCATGTTTGGAAGCATCCGTAAACTGTTTTCAAAAGTTGAATCTGAACAAGCGATAGATTGGCATCCATGTTGGGAACCATCGGTAAACTGTTTTTAGAAATCCTTGAATTCGAAGCTTGCTACTCTTATCCTGAAAAGGGTAAAATATTAGCTGAAACACAAAGTTATGTTGCATGAAATTTATGATGCAATATATGTGTTATATCAATGTTTATGATATATGAATGCAATGAATGCGCATGTAAGCTGATTAGCCGTCTTGCTGAGGAACATAAATCCTGGATAGCTGGAGATAATACAATCTTTGACCGCTGTCGGGGAAAATAAATCCTGGACCACTGTTGAAGAGTATGTGTGTCTTCAAGATTTTTGACAACCTCTATGGGGAGAAGCTATACTGCTGGGGAAATCAGGAGTTTGGGTTGTATGCCAATCTACTGGGGATTTCTGCTTTGTTGTTTGAGGAGTACTCCGCTGGGGAAATGAGAATGAGCATCTTCATTCTAATAGGGGAATTGGTGCTGAGGAGTTAAGAACGAGAATCTTTGATCTGCAGGGGATTAAAAATTCTATGGGGAATAGCCATACTGCTGGAGAGTAAGCTCAGGACCCTGAAAAAAGCTTATTCCTGCTTGGAAGAAATTCAGGAGCTTAGGTTGTATGCCACTCTATTGGGGAAGCAAGAATGAGAAACTCCGTTCTGTTGAGGATATCAGGGAAAAACTGAATGGTTTCCGCTGGGGATTGGTAGCTCAAAGTTTCCTCTCCGTTGGGGGTCCTAGTGACATGCTGATTTGATTGGCGACTTCATTGGGAAAAAGTCTAAAAATAACTTTCTCATGAACTATCTGGTTTAAAAGCAACTCTCTGGGAGAAAGGAGGAAACTGGATGGTCTTCACTAGTGTTCACAGGTTGAAGGTTTGACTCTACTTGGGGAAGAAAGTTTCATTCTTACTGAGGGTTTGTAGTTCAAAGTTTTGCTCCGCTGTGGATTGGGATTTTGAAAACTCAACTCTGATGGGGATCCTTGAAATTTAACTCCGCAGGGGATATGCATTTCAAAGCTTTAGTGCCGCCTAGGATCTGGATGATGTATTGCAGGGAATTTCTCCTGGAATAGCCTAAAGACACTTTCCTACACTCCCATCCTATCAGTAATTATTCTTCCTCATTTCGTTTTATTTGTAAGCAATGATTATATTCAAATGCATATGCTCATTTAAGAAATCATTTGACGTTTTCAAATAAAACACAAGTGTAAAAAAGAAAGAAAAGGCTAACAGTTTTCTGCACTTTGAAGTAATTTTGTATTAACTTCGTGTAAGTATTTTGTACAAAGGAGACAGACATCCCAGTAAGAGAATGTTGTCATAAAGTTGAGAAAAAAATTTATACAAATAAAGATGGCTATGTGTAACAATTCCATGGGGTTCCCATTCTGCTATAGCCTTCACAACTCTGAGTATCTTTTCCATTCGTTGCTTCGTCCGCAGATGATTGGATAAATCAGAAGCTTGGAGCTTGTTTGTGAAGAGATTGTCCTTAAAGTGATCCTACGAGACATAGTAATACGCTTTAATTCCCTAACTTTTTCCTGGATCGCCCTTTCAGTTTTTCGATCCACCGGGAAACCCTTTTTGCCCAAGTCGCCCTTTCGGGTTTTCAACTTGCTGGGTGTACAGATTTTTTTGTTTATCCCTAATTTTTTCCTGAACTGCCCTTTCGGGTTTTCGATTCACCGGGATGCCCATTTTTGCCCAAGTCGCCCTTTCAGGTTTTCAACTTGTCGGGTCGTTTATGCGTAGTATCTTTTGACTATGTCTACGTTCGCAGGGTGCGGCAGGTCGTCGCCGTCCATGGTGGTTAAGATCATTGCCCCACCATAAAAGATGTTTTTGATCATAAACGGTCCTTCGTAAGTAGGAGTCCACTTGCCCCTGGGATCACTTTGCGGCAAGATAATCCGCTTGATTACAAGATCCCCGACATGATATACTTGACGTCTGACTTTCTTATTGAAGGCCTTGATCATACGTTTTTGATACGTCTGGCCATGAAAAACAGTAGTAAGTCGCTTCTCGTCAATCAAGTTAAGTTGATCAAGCCGGGTCTGAATCCAATCGTCTTCACTCAAACCAGCGTCCTTCATGATTCTCAAGGAAGGAATCTGAACATCTATAGTTAAAACAGCTTCCATGCCGTATACCAAAGAAAATGGTGTTGCCCCAGTTGATGTTCGCGCCGTGGTACGGTACCCGTGTAGAGCAAACGGTAACATCTCATGCCAGTCCTTGTAGGTAACTGTCATCTTTTGAATGATCTTCTTGATATTTTTGTTCGCAGCTTCGACAACACCGTTCATCTTTGGACGATAGGGAGATGAATTGTGGTGTTAAATCTTGAACTGCTCGCACAGAGTGGTGATCATAGTGTTGTTCAGGTTTGTACCGTTGTCCGTAATGATTCGGTCAGGAATACCGTACCGGCAAATGAGGTTCTGCTTGATGAAGCGGGCAACCACATTCTTTGTAACAGAGGTGAAGGAAGCTACTTCGACCCACTTGGTAAAGTAATCAATAGCCACCAGGATGAAGCGGTGTCCATTGGATGCTGTAGGCTTGATCTCTCCAATCATGTCGATACCCCACATTGCAAATGGCCAAGGAGCTGTTAGGACGTTGAGAGGAACCGGAGGAATATGCACCTTGTCTGCATAGACTTGGCATTTGTGACAAGTACGGGCGTATTGATGACAGTCAGCTTCCAAATGGGTGCCGAATGTGCCACTATGTAGTTCAGTCATGATCTGTTCCGCTTCAACCTTGTCCATACAACAAAGCAGAACACAATCATGGTTGCGCTTGTATAGGATGCCATTGCTCAGGAAGAACTTGGCAGCAAATCTCCTTAAGAACTTTCTGTCATTGACTGAAGCTCCTTAAGGGTATTCTAGAGTCTCGAGATACCTGTAAGTGTTTAGTTATTGGCATGTATTTTTGGTAAAACCAGGTGCGTAAATGTCATGACTGATGTCATAACATTCTGGATTATTAGGTACCTTTTGCAGAAAAAGTATGGCATACAGTAGCTACTGTTTATGAGTGTGTATCTGAGCATTTTGCAATGATCACATTTATTGCCTTTTACCAAAATCAGTAAACAGGAATTCTAATGTCATAACAAATTTTAAGACATCCTGTACTGATCTAACAGTTATGCAGTTTGGTTAATTCTGAGATTTTTCAGGAATTTGGTCCCTTCTTTCCAGAACAGAATCTCACATGGACCTTGGGTTAACCTAGCTCAACCCTAATCTGGTTGATAAAGTCTTGTGACCAAGTCTTAAGGTTAAACCTAATTAACCCTAGTTTTTTGTGGAAACCCTAACTGAAGAAACAGCTGCATATATATTCAACAGGAATGTTGGTTGCAGAGTAACTCTTAGACTGAAGATCAACTAGGAGTTGTATAGTTTTAACTGCTGTAATCCAAGAAAGTATCATTGTGATAAGTGACTTGGAATAGGTTTTGATTGTAAGGGTTTTTGTATCACTCAAAGCTTTGAAGCAAGAGTGTTTTGTGTCTCTTGACTAAAGCTTTGAAGCAAAGTCAAGTTAGGTTTATGTATCACTCAAAGCTGTGAAGCACGAGTGTTTGTGTTACTTGATTAAAAAGCTGTGAAGCATAATCAAGTGTATGTTCTTAAGAGTGTCTTCATTATTTCATTAGTAAATTGTTTTAAGTATCACTGCTGTGATTGAGGGGGAGTGAGTAGGAACTCAGGTTTAAGTTGAACTTAGATTGAAGTTGCATTGGGTAGGTCTTAAGTGAAGGAGATAAACTGGTTGGTTTATTCCTGAATTAATATCTCTTATAGTGGATTTCCTCCCTGGCTTGGTAGCCCCCAGAGTAGGTGTTGTTTCACACTGAACTGGGTAAACAATTGACTGTGTTCTTTACTGTTTTTATTTACTGTCTTATAGAAAGTCAGATACGGTGTCATAACATTCACTGTGACATTGAGTATCTGCTGCCAGTATTTCAATACCTTTTGATTTCATGAAACCAGGGTTGTTCCACTACTTCTTCAGTATTAATCTCATGACAATGTGCAGGTTCATCCATTTGCTCGATGGTGATTTGGGGAGCCTCATTATCCCAGTTAAGTTTAAACATGGAAGACATTGTAGCTAGAGCATCCGGTAGCTGATTTTCTTCTCTCGGGAAGTGCTCGAAGGTAATCTTCTCAAAATGAGGTAACAATGTCAGGACATGTTCTTTGTATGGGATGAGATTAGGGTCATTAGTGTCCCACTCTCCTTTGATTTGACTGATAACCAAAGCTGAGTCCTCAAATACAACCAAAGATTTGATTCCTAAGTCAATTGCAGCCTTGAGAGCAAAGATACAAGCTTCATACTCGGCCATGTTGTTGGTGCAATTGAAGCAGAGTCTAGCAGTGAAAGGTGTATGGCAACCTTCTAGGGATATAAGTATCGTGTTGATACCGTTGCCAAGTGCACTTGAAGCACCATCAAAGTACAAAGTCCATCAGGATCCTTGTTCAGGTCTGTCATACGGTCTGTTACCTTCAATGTTGTCCAATGTCATAATGTCCTTGTCAGGAAGTCGAATTTCATGGATTGGTAATCTTCGACAGCTTGATGAGTTAGATGGTCATCTAGTACACTCCCCTTTATAGCTTTTTAGGTTGTGTACTGGATATCATACTCAGTCAGGATCATTTGCCATCTAGCAATTCTTCCAGATAAAGCAGGCTTTTCGAAGATATACTTGATCGGATCCATTTTAGAAATCAGCAGAGTGGTATGTGTCAACATATACTACCTTAGCCGGCGAGTAGCCCATACCAAAGCGCAACAAGTTTTCTCGAGAAGTGAATAGCGAGTCTCACAGTCGGTAAACTTTTTGCTAAGGTAATAAATGGCATGCTCTTTTCGACCAGACTCGTCATGTTGGCCCAGTACGCCCCCCATTGAATTATCCAAAACAGTCAGATACATGATTAACGGTCTTCCTTCGACGGGTGGCATCAAGATAGGAGGTTCTAGCAAATACTCCTTGATTTTATCAAAAGCAGCTTGACAGTCATCATTCCATTCAACCACCTGATCTTTCTTCAACATCTTGAAGATTGGTTCACAGGTAGATGTTAGCTGAGAAATGAACCTTGCAATGTAGTTTAGGTGTCCTAAGAAACCTCTGACCTCCTTTTCAGTGCGGGGGGAAGGCATTTCTCGTATAGCTTCTACTTTAGCAGGATCAACCTCAATGCCTTTGTTGCTGACGATGAATCCCAAGAGTTTACTAGATATGACTCCAAAAGTGAACTTGCTAGGGTTCAGTCTGAGCTTATACTCCTTCAATCTGACAAACAACTTTTGCAGATTTTCGAGGTGTTCTTCTTCTGTTTGTGAATGGGCTATCATGTCATCTACGTATACTTCGATCTCATGATGTATCATGTCATGAAACAAAGCTACCATGGCTCGTTGATAGGTTTCCCCGGCATTCTTCAGTCCGAATGGCATCACTTTATAGCGGAAGGTACCCCACTGCGTAACAAAAGTAGTCTTTTCCATGTCTTCGGGGGCCATTTTGATCTGGTTGTACCCTGAAAATCCATCCATGAAAGAAAATACCTTATGTTGAGTTGTGTTGTCGACCAAAATGTCAATGTGCGGTAGTGGAAAGTCATCTTTAGGGCTATCCCTGTTTAAGTCTCGGTAATCCATGCACATTCTTACTTTTCCATCTTTCTTAGGCACGAGCACAATGTTAGCGACCCATTGAGGATAGGAAGTAACAACAAGGAACTCAGAATTGAATTGCTTCATCACTTTGGCTTTGATCTTTTCAGACATATCAGGCCTCATTCGGCGGACTTTTTGTTTTATTGGTGGACAATCTTCTCTGGTAGGGAGACGGTGAACCACAATACCTGTGTCGAGTCCCGACATGTCTTCATAGGACAGGCAAAGATCTCAACATATTCATTCAACAGCTGAACTAAGCGCTCTTTGACATTTGGCTTTAGGTTAGCACCCATTTTAACCTCTCTCCTGTCTTCGGCAGTACCCAAGTTGATAGTCTCTAACAGCTCTTCATGGGGAAGAATAACCCTCTCTTCCTGTTGTAGAAGTCTAGCCAACTCTCCAGGCACTTCACAGTCTTCATCACCTTCGTATTCGGCATGATTGACCAGATCTTCAGAGTCACTGAAGGCCATAGCAGAATCGTTACCCATGGAATCCGGAGTGGATGGGTACCTGCATTTTATGAGTGTGGGTGTGTGTAAGGGATAGCCACCTTTAAACAAAATAAAATGTAAAACGAAAGAAAATGAACACAAAAGTTTATAGATGAAAACGTCCATGATTCCTTAAAAATGGCATATGATAATGAAGAAATCAAGCCCTTACAGATGGACCTATATGCCCCGGGTAAGGCACAAGGCAAAGAGAGTGTACAAATTGTTTAATAGTTATTACAGACCAACTGAAAAATGTTCAAAAGATAAATTACTGATTGATGAAAGTAATGGGAACAAAGTCTTTCACCTCCCAGTTGTTCAGTCCTCCTTCAATGGTTGGAAAGATCCAATCTTTAAAGTTGCCTTCTTCATCATCATCTTCTAAAGCATGAACCCCGTGGTGAGTGATCTTTAATGGTGGTCCTCTAGCCCAGGAGCGACGCACAGCTTTCTGGCTAGCAGTAGTGAAACCCAATCCGAACTTGTCTGTCTTGTGAGGAAAACCTGGCAGTTGCCCCCACACTGT
Source organism: Vicia faba (assembly GCA_948472305.1). Lineage (NCBI taxonomy): Eukaryota > Viridiplantae > Streptophyta > Magnoliopsida > Fabales > Fabaceae > Vicia > Vicia faba. The sequence goes on along the minus strand of OX451735.1, from coordinate 626,350,164 downwards.
ACTTCCTCCTTCCTTAATTACAGCCTCCGCATCTCTAAGGGATGACATCCGGGACACAGGCTTGGTAATGATAGGCACATCAGTTATTGTCTTGGCCGTTCCAATTTCAGGAGAAACTTCTTCAAAGTGTTGTAAAGGTGTTTCTATGAATTCACCATCTAACTCCACATAGCGGAAAGAGTTAAGGTGGCTTATCATATACTCTTCCTCACCATGAACCGTTATGATCTTACCCTAGACTGGATACTTGAGCATCTGGTGTAGGGAAGAAGTGATTGCCCCAGCGTTGTGAATCCATGGCCTTCCCAACAAGCATGAATATGAAGGACGGATGTCCATCACGTAAAATGTAGAGTTGAAACTTTTTGTTCCCACCTTGATTGGGATGTCCACTTCCCCGTGAACCATCCTCTTAGAACCATCGAAGGCTCTAACAATGATGTTACTGGGCTTTAGGGTCAAACCTTCACAGTCCAATATGTCCAACGCCTTTTTTGGTAGAACATTTAAAGATGAACCGGTATCCACCAGAGCATGAGCAAGCGTGGTCCCCCTGCATTCTACCGAAACATGCAGCGCATCATTATGCTTTCTTGACTTAGGGGTCAAATCTGCATCAGAAAAACCAAGACCATTATCGGTTGTAAGGCTAGCCACGCACTCTTGAAACTGGTCCGCATAAGTTTCTTGAGGCACGTGTGCCGTCTTCATAAATTTGATCAAGGCTTTGGCAAGAGCCTCGGAGTAGAGTAAGAGAGCCAGCATGGAGATTTTTGAAGGGTTTTTCCCTAGCTGCTCTACGACATCATAATCGCTCTTCTTGATTATCTTTAAGATTTCTTCCATCTCTTTTTGGGTGGTCTCGGGGATAACCACAGTCTGAGCCTTCGTCCTGACAGGCGCTTCTTGGATCCTCTTATCTTTATCAGTGGTAATAGCAGAGGGTACAACCTCAAGAGTAACAATTTCTTCAATTATTGGACCTCACGTAGATATCTTGACCGGCATACGAGCGCTTGAGGGTCTGAAGACTGCCCTTGGAGGAGCAATCTCCGGAGAGAAGATTCTTCCACTACGATTTATCTTACTCGTCCCCGCAATATTCCCTACATCAGGGGTTTCTTCCTCGGAATCCTCTTCGGCTGATTCCATCTGCTTGACACCATGGTAGAAGATCTCTCCCCCATAATTCCATGGTATCGTCTTGTTTGACTTATACGGGATAGGCCCCGACATGGTAATCTTCAGCGGTACAAGCTTTGGATCAGGCGTAATCTTAACAGGCCTTTTGCAGGTCTTGGAAAGATTGTCGAAAATGGTGATCATGGCAATGTCATTGATTGGAGTAACAAAGGTAACAGGAGTAACATGAGCGATAGTAGAAATAGGAGTGTTCTGAAAGAGGATCTCTTGAGTATCCATCAGGCGTTGGATGTCTGATTTCAACAGTGGGCAGTCGGTTTGCATGGTTGAACAGAAGTAACAATCTTTTTCATATCTCGGGAAAATCCTGGCTTTCAACAGATTCAATTTAATTATTGGCAACGGAGTCCTTAATTCATCAACAGCAGCAACATACAAATCCTCTTCAATAGCATGGACATTGTGACCATGCTTGGGCATTGGGGCAGAAATCACATTCGACTTTTCGGGCGCATCGAATTCTACCTCCTTGGCATCTATCAAGTCTTGGATCTTGTTTTTGAGGGCCCAAAAATTGTTGGTGTCATGCCCTATACTGTCTGAATGGTATGAACATTTTGCATTGGGATGATAATGAGGAGAAGTGGTATTTGTATTCTCTGGTGCCTCTCTCAAATTAGCAAGGTTTAATTTCAAGAGATGTGGAAGGATCTGAGCGGGTGTCATATTTATCGGGGTATATTGCCGTTGTGGCCTTTCTACCATTTGCTGATAGGTTCTGGGCTGATCATTCCTCAGTTGACTGTTCCTAGGCTGATCTGATACGGACTTCTGAATTAACACGGCCCCCACTGTTGGCCGACATTCCTCTCTTTCCCGATTTCTCTGGGTGTAGACAGCAAAACTTTCCTTCTTGGCTGGGAAGGTCTTCTTGATAGCGGCTGAAGTAGATGCCCCCTTCTGAATTTTACCACTCTTAATACCAGCTTCGACCCTTTCCCCTGTCAGAATTAATTCAGTGAACCCTGTAAATGAGCTCCCTATTAGGTGATTGGGGAATGGACCAGACAGGGTCCCAAAAACATATCAATAAGTTCCCTTTCAGACAATGGTGGCTGCACCCTTCCAGCCAAATCCCGCCACTTCTGGGAATACTTCTTAAATCCTTCATTAGAGACCATTTTCATACTCTGTAGTTGAGTACGAGTAGGCGCTAAATTTGCGTTGTATTGGTATTGTCGGTAGAAAGCAGCAGCCAAGTCCTCCCAGTTATGTACATCATCCCTCTCAAGCTGGTAGAACCAGTCCAATTGTGTACCCGACAAACTATCTTGAAAAAAGTGGACCCATACATCCTTATCAGAAGAGTGAGGTTGGATCTTTCAGACATAAGAACACAGATGCATCTTTGGACAAGACAAACCTTTGTATTTAGCGAATGTAGGCACTTTGAATTTTGGGGGAATGACGATCCCAGCAACCAATCCCAGTTCTTCGAAATCTAGTCCAGGTACCCTTTGTACCTCCATAGCTGCCAACCGTTCTTCCAGATTTTTATACCTGTCGTCCGCAGGAAGGTACTGTTGCTCGTAGTAATCTTCATCCATTTCAGCTTCTTCCTCTTCAGCCTCAGACTTGGAAGGTACTGCAACTCCTTTTCCTTTGCCGGTCCCTTCATCAGACGTCGAGGGGAACTCCAGAACTCTCCTAGCTTCATTCTCAAATCTTCTTCCCAGAGTAGCTATTCCGACTCTTTCTTTTTTCTTTTTTCCTTTTTCCTTTTCTTTCTTCTCTAACAGTGATTTAAGGTCCTCTTGACCCTTCAAAACTCCCAAACCTTTGTCGAAGTCCTTGAGCGTTGTTGTCGAAGTCAAAAACCAAGTCAGGAATCAGCATATCATGAGGGCCATCCCTTTGGGCATACCCAAATTGCCTCAGAGCTAAACAGGGGTTGTAAGTAATGCCTCCCCTAATTCCAAGTAGTGGGACATTAGGGAATTCCCCACAACGATCAATGATGATGACATTTTCTCTGGACCGAGAACACCAATGAATATCAGAGTGTGTGAGAGTCATCAACCGTTGTGACCACCTCAAGCCTTGTTCATTCTTCAAGGCTGACTGGGGAAGGTGCGAAATAAACCACCTTTCTAGAAGAGGAGTACAACACATGAGAACACCTCTTTTCCTCATTGTTCGTGTGTAAAATGAGTGTAGGATGTCCCCAAGCAATGTAGGCACAGGATTCTGAGATATGAAAATCTTGACAACATTCACATCTATAAGCTGATCAGGGTTTGGGAACAAGACCATCCCATAGATGAGAAGTGCTACAATATCCTCAAAAGTTTGTAGATCTAAAGAATTCCAGCATTCTTGTGCCTTCTCAAACAGAAACTTTGCCAAGAAACCCTTGACACCACTTCTGGTTTCCCAATGGCCTTTGATATCAGATGGTTACAAGTGTAAGGCTTGAGCAACATCTTCAGGTTTTGGCTCTCTTTCCGTATCGTTGTAGGGTAGTTGATGGACAATAGGAATCCTCAGAAGTTGAGAAAATTCCCCCAAATTAGGTACTAGTTCGTAATCAGGGAATGTGAAACAGTGGTGAAGGGGGTCAAAGAACTGGAAGAGGACTTTCACCATGTCTTCTTCAATGTTGGAGTTGACCAAGTTGAGAAGTCTACCATGTCTTTCGCTGAAGGGAGAATTCTCTGGGATCTTGGAAGTAAGCTCCTTGAGTAGAGGAGGGATTCTCACAAGGTTGACTTAAATTGTTTTCCTGCGAAGAGATTCCATTACCTACAAAACAAGAACAAAGATGAAGATCCAAACCCTTGAAATGGTTAGTGGATGCAAATGATGCTTCATGATGTTTATGATGTATGCACAAGTATATGCACAAGCAAATCACACAAGATCCTAGTTTCAGGCTTGCATGGGGTTTCACAGGTAAGTACCCTCTTGAAGTTAGTTGGCTCAACCTGTCCTATAAATAGTAATCGGGTTCTAAGGAGCTCAATATCACTGGATTGTTTTATGTGTTCATTGTTTCAGTTTATCCACTTTACTGGCGATCGAAATATTCCAAGAAAACAATCCTTAATGAGTGTAGTATTGAGTATCTACCAACTTCGGATGCACCAAAGACGATCATCTCACTACCCCTAAAAAAAGGCCAAGTTGGTCAAGTAAAGGTTCTAAAAGTCCATTAGTGCTTCATGACATCACTCAGCGGCCCCGTATTCTCTTTGATTAACTCAAAGGCTACAATTATTTACAAATGGGGGTACAATTATTTACAAATGGGGATGAATCTCACAAGGATAACAATATCCAAATACCAAGTGTTACAACCAAATCGAATAGTCGCAATTCAATATAAATTATAACAAATTATAAAATAAGGAAAATCAATAAATTATGAGATGCATGTATAAATAAAAATCTATCCTAAAAAAAGAAAGATTAAGTATTATTATTATTGTTTTTGTATTTTATTAATTATGTAAACAAAAGGTTCAAAGGAAGAAAATTTTATTAATCAAAATTCTATTATTCTTTATATTTTTATTAAATGTAACAAATATTAATTAATAAAGAAGATTAAAAAAAAATCAAAGCATTTTATCAAAACAAAATTTTAAGATATTAATTGGTTTTATTATTAACAAAAATAAAACAAATTAATGGAAATTAAAACAAAACAAAAGCATTTTGTTTAATCAAAAGAAAGGAAAAGAAATTAAAAAGGGTAATGGGCTAGGGATTTGTGAAATGTGTTAAAGCCCAAATGAAAATGAAACAAAAGAAACAAATCAGAATGGAAAAAGAATGGGGGAGGGGGGTGCGCTAGCCAACATTTTGTATGGGCTTAAGCACTTGGATGGCCCAATGTTAAGTTTACACAGTTTTTGTTAGGGTCATCAGCATTTTTAGGGTTTGTGTGTTCCTTGAATCAGCTGCGCCGCTCTCTCTCGTCTCTTCTCTTCATCTTTCTCAAACTAAATATGATACTCTCTCCATGCTCTAGACACCGGAGCGCAACCCTACTCCCTCATATCCTCACGATAATCCCTGGCTTTGGACTGAGCGGTACGATTCACTTTGTTTTGATTTGTCATCTTTTTCGCGTTTTACAATTTTGTTTGCTTTGCATGTTTTACCTTACAGTTTGTTTTGCATGTTTGAGATGCAGTAAGAGTTTAGAAAAAAAACATACCTTGGGAATTTTCTTGGAAAATGGAGGGGGAGAGAGGTTGGACTGGCGCTTCCTTGGCGGATAGAGGTGGAGGACGAAGTGATGACTAGCTTCACTTTTGGTATCTCTCTTTTGTTCTTTAAGATTTGAATGTTGTTTGATGATGAAAATTTTATGAAAACTGTGTTGGTTGTTTCACTTCTTGAAAATTGTTTCCTCTTTTCTTGAATGTGAATGTTGATGTTTGTAATCTGAAACTGATTTTTTGCTTCTGAAAATTGATGTTGATGGTTGATGATGATGTGTTCTGAAACTGTGTTGTTTGCTGCTTCTGAACCTCTCTTCCTTTCTCTGAATGTTGATGTTTGATGATGAAAACCTTCTGAAAACTTTGTTGTTTTGCTTCTGAACCTCTCTTCTTCTTTCTTGGCTATTGATGTTGATGATTATGTGAGAATCTGAAACTTGTTTTTTTTTGTTGATGATGGATACGATTCTGAAACTTGTTTTTTTTTTTTGTTGATGATGGACACGATTCTGAAACTTGTGTTGGTTTTTTTGTTGTTGATGATGACAAATGTCTGAAACTTTGTTTGTAAGTTTCTGAAATTCTCTTCCTATTTCTGAATGTTGAAGGTTGATGATGAGAATGTCTCTGAAACTAGTTGTCTCTTTTGCTTCTGAACCTCTCTTCCTTTCTCTTCTTGAATGCTGAAGGTTGATGATGAGAATGTCTATGAAACTTTTTGGCTGGTCTGTGCTTGCAAGTTTGAAATTTGTGCAATGGTTGCAGTTTCACAGGGTTTTTTGTGATTGTTTCGGTGTAGTTTGGCTGCTAACAGGTTTGTTTTTGTTAGTGGGCTTGCAGTTTGGTTTGTTTGCTTTGGCAAGCTTGGCTTGTTACAGTTTGTGTGACTTGCTGCAGGCTTGGCTGTTGGTGTTAGCTTGGCTTGGCAGTTTGGTTTTGGCTTTGTATAGGTTGTGTTATTTGCTACAGGTTTGTGGTCTTGAACTGTTAACAGTTTTGGGCTACTGGTTTTTGTTAGTGCAGTTTGGTTATCATTGAGTTTTAGACTTGGCTTTTGTTTGAAACTATTTGGTTAGTGGTTGTGCACAGTTTGGATTTGATTGTGCACAGTTTGGTTGTTTTGTGTAGTTGGGCAGGCTGTGTTTTGTTTGACAGGTTTTTGAGTTTGTTTGTGGTTTGTGGAACTGTTACAGGGTTGGGAATCTTGTAGTTTTACAGGCCTGGCTATGCAGGTTTGAGGATCTGTTTGGGCTTTGTTGTTTGAGCAAGCTTTTTGGTTGTGGTAAACTTCTGAGTTTTATTATGCAGGTTTATGGTGTTTTGTAACTTGGGAAGGTTTGGAGAGTTTCAGTTTTCATGCTTGGCTCAATGTTCTTTTTTTTCTTACTGTTATGCAGTTTGTTTAGTTTTATATCCCTTTTGCTATTTTACTTGTGACAGCCTGCTCTTTTAGCCAAACTGTCAAACCTCACCCAAGGTGATATCTTTTTCTCTTTCTATCTCCATGAAAACAAGCATTTTTGCTTTATTTATTATATTCTGAAAAAGTTTCCCTGTCTGGAAAATGATGGGAAAAAACTATGACAAGCTTTTGGCTTGTGAATTGGTTTTCCTGCTGTTTACTTTTGCCTGCTGCATTTTTCTGTTTTCATGCTGCTTGCCATATTTGTACAGTTTGCATCCAATTTTTTTTATAACTCAGTTTGGGAAATTTGTTTTATAACTCAGTTTAGGACCTTGCTTGTTGTTTGTTACAGCAGGTTCTTTGCTTGTGCAGTTTGACCTATGCTTTGACAGTTTGGCGCCTGTTTGCCTTTGTAACTTTGTATGCTTGCATTTAATTTGCTGCCATGTTTTGGTTGAGTTGCAATGGTATAGTTTGGCTTATGCTTTGATAGTTTTGGCGCCTGTTGCATTAGAAACTCAGCTTGCTTTGTATGCTTTCATTTTTTCAAATTGTATTTTTAATTTTCTCTTTGTTAACCAAGAAGAGCAATCTTCTTGTGATTTGCAAAGAGAAAAATAAAACGTGATGAAAAATAAGAATTCTGATTCCCGACGGAAATTTTTAATGATGATGATTTTTTTCTTTCTTTTTCATTTGAAAATTCTTGTACTAACTTTATTTTCCTTTGTCTTTTTCAGGTGAGCACCAATTGGACGATAGAGGAAGCAGAGGAAGCAAGAGACCTTGAGCATGGGGCAATGGAGTTTAGGCTTTAGACTTAGATTTATTTTCCATTTATTGTAAACATTTATTATTTTAAATACTATAAGTTGTAAAACTTACAATATTCAAATAATTTTGTAACAACATTTGAAATGAATAAAAAGTCTTTATCCAAAAGAACTTTTCTATTGTCACATATCTTGCCATTCTTCCTTGCATCTTTACTTAATTATTTAAGATTCTCAAATCAAAATAATTGAAATTGCATTCCAACAATTCTAATCCAGACAACTTAGATCTCAAATAATCCAAAACTTTGCAGTCTCGTAACTTTGCAACAGCATTCCAATCAACATACACGTTGTGTATTTCCATAAACAAGCAAGCAATCCAATAACAAATAAACGTTTCGTTCCATTAACAAACAGATGCCTTAATATTCCAAATAAGAGTCTCAGCTCTTATCCCAGAGAATCAGGCCTTGAGAAACAACTAGTTAACTTTTCAGCAAACTTGAAAAAGTGTGAAAACAATGTAACAATAAACTAAATTTCTGTGGATTCAATTTCTTCTGAGAAATGCGAGAGAAAACCTGATTCTTGATTTACTATCAAAGAAAAGTCTGTTTGATCGATTCCTTAGTCAATCTTAAAAATTAGAGAAAACCCCAGGGTTGTGATTTCTTGTGAAAAAGGGAGTGCAAATTTTGGGGTACAACAATAGAGATCTAAATAAAGCAAGTCCAAAAGATGAATTTCCATTACCGCATAAAGATATGTTGGTAGACAGTACAACACAATTCAAAGTGTTCTCGTTCATGGACGAATTTTCTGGGTATAATCAAATCAAGATGGCTCCTGAGGACATGGAAAAAACAACGTTTATCACACCATGGGGAACATTCTGTTACACAGTGATTCCCTTCGGGTTGAAGAACGCGGGTGCAACGTACAGAGGGTTATGACAACCCTATTTAATGATCTGATGCATAAGGAAATCGAAGTATATGTTGATGATATGATCGCTAAATCTCATACCGAGGAAGGACACATGGAAGATTTGATGAAGTTATTTCAGCGGTTGAGGAAGTATCGCCTTCGTATGAATCCGAATAAATGCACCTTTGGTGTTCATTCAGGAAAATTGCTAGGTTTCATTGTCAGTCAAAAAGGAATCGAAGTTGATCCTGATAAAGTCAGGGAAATCCAAGAAATGCCTGCCCCAAGGACTGAAAAACAAGTTAGAGGTTTCCTCGGATGTCTGAATTATATCTCCAGGTTCATCTCCCACATGACTGCAACGTGTGAACCCATCTTCAAACTTCTGAAGAAAGATCAAGGGTGTGTATGGACCGATGATTGTAAAAAGGAGTTTGAAAGCATTAAAGAGTATCTGCTTGAACCTCTTATCTTGCTCCGTCCCGTTGAGGGAAGACCGTTGATCATGTATCTGATTGTGTTGGATCATTCTATGGGTTGCATTTTGGGACAACAAGATGACACGGGAAGAAAAGAATATGCCGTTTACTATCTGAGTAAAAAGTTCACTAATTATGAGTCGTGATACACTCTACTTGAAAAGACATGCTGTGCTTTGGCTTGGGCAGCGAAGCATCTGCGTCAGTATATGCTGAATCATATTACTTGGTTGGTATCCAAAATGGATCCAATTAAGTACATCTTCAAAAAGCCTGCTCTTACCGGAAGAATCGCTCGCTGGAAGATGTTGTTGTCTGAATACGATATTGAATATCACACTCAGAAGGCTATCAAAGGTAGTGTGTTGGTGGAGTACCTTGCTCACCATCCGGTTGAAGACTATCAGTCTGTCAAATATGACTTTCCCGATAAAGATGTGATGTTTTTAAATGTAAAATATTGTGATGAACATTTGCCTGAGGAACGTCCTGATCCAGGGTCCCAACGGGGCATGGTGTTTGACGGAGTTGTGAATGCTTATGGAAAAGGGATTGGTGTTGTGATTATCACTCCTCATGGGTCTCATATCCCTTTCATTATATCCCTTTCATTGCAAGGCTGACCTTTGATTGTACAAATAACATGGCAGAGTATGAAGCATGTATCATGGGCCTCGAAGCAACTATGGATCTCAGAATCAAAATCCTTGATGTCTATGGGAATTCAGCTTTAGTAATAAACCAGATTAAAGGAGAATGGGATACTCGTCACCATAGGTTGATCCCTTACAAAGATTATGCCATAAGGCTATTACCCTTCTTTAACAAAGTTGAATTCCATCATATTCCTAGGGAGGAAAATCACATGGCGGACGCTTTGGTAACTTTGTCATCTATGTATCAGGTGAATGCTTGAAACGATGTGCCTAGTATCACAGTGTGACGTCTGGATAGACCAGCTCATGTATTTGCAATAGAGGAGACGTTAGATGAAAAGCCTTGGTATCGCGATATCAAGCATTTTCTCTGAACTTAGGAATACCCGTTGGGCGCATCAAATTAAGATAGGAAGACCCTGAGAAGATTGGCAGGTATCTTTTTCCTTAATGAAGATGTGCTATACAAAAGAAATCATGACATGGTCTTGCTCAGATGCATGGATAGACACGAAGCAGACATGTTGATGAATGAGATCCATGAAGGTTCCTTTGGTACCCATGCCAATGGACATTCGATGGATAAAAAAATGCTAAGGGCAGGTTATTATTGGCTGACAAGGGAGTCTGATTGTTACAAATTTGCAAAGAAGTTCCCTAAATGCCAGATTTATGCAGACAAGGTCCATGTGCATCCGACGCTTCTCAATGTGATTTCCTCCCCTTGGCCTTTCTGCATGTGGGGTATTGATATGATAAGAATGATTTAACCTAAGGCGTCGAATGGTCATCGTTTTATCTTGGTAGCGATTGGCTATTTCACCAAGTGGGTGGAAGAAACTTCATATGTCAATGTTACTAAGCAAGTTGTAGTATGCTTTATCAAGCATAATCTCATTTGTCGATATGGTGTGCTAAGCAGGATTATCACTGACAACGGCTCGAATTTAAATAATAAGATGATGACGTAACTTTATGAAGAATTCAAAATTATCCATCATAATTCATCTCCCTATAGGCCAAATTTTAATGGAGCCGTCGAAGCTGCCAATAAGAACATTAAGAAAATCATCCAGAAGATGGTTGTTACTTATAAAGATTGGCATGAGATGCTCCCATTTGCTTTGCATGGGTAACGTACACATGTTCGCACTTCAACAGGGGAAACCCCTTTCTCGCTTGTGTATGGTATCGAAGCAGTGCTCCCCGTCTAGGTTGAGATTCCCTTCTTACGCGTAATGATGGAAACCAAATTGTCAGAGGCTGAATGGATCCAGAATAGGTTTGACCGGTTGAATTTGATTGAAGAAAAGAGAATGACGGCTTTGTGTCATGGTCAACTATACCAAAAGAGAATGAAGAAAGCTTTTGATAAGAAATTCGAGCCCCGTGAATTCAGATAAGGCGACCTCGTGCTCAGGAAGATCACGTCTTTCAACGCTCATTCTAAGGTCAAGTGGACTCCTAATTATGAAGGCCCATATGTTGTCAAGAAATCCTTTTCTGGAGGCGCATTGATTCTTGAAACTATGGATGGCGAGGAGTTACCACGTCCTTTGAATACTGATGCAGTCAAGAAATACTTCTCCTAAAGAAATAAAAGAACAACTCGCTAAGTTGAAAACCCGAAAGGGAGACTTAGGCAAAAAGGAGCGTCTCGGTACGCTGAAAACCCGAAAGGGCAGTCTAGGGAAAATTAGAGACATAAACAGAATAAATTCTTTCCGGTAGGTTGAAAACCCGCAAGGGAAACCTAGGTAAAAGTTAGGGATTTCTTGCCAACAATCTTCTCAGACTCTCATCCCACTTTAACTGAAGTCTTTGCTCAGGAGTTCGAAGTTTTTAGGGAGAACATTGGTCATTTAATTCAAATGTATCTTTTCCATATATTTACCATTTTTCAAACTTTGTAATCATCTATGGAATCTCGCCGTTCACAGACTACCATTCTATTAATAAAGTTTGAGCCTTTATCAAATTATTTGCAGTTCTTACTTTTATTCTGTTCGCAAAAATTTCATTTATTATCGATAAAAATTTTCAAAACAAGAAGACTTAATAATAAAAAATGTTTTGAAAAGAATTTACAAACTACCTTTTACATCAGATGTTGTGATTCGAGTGGTACAGAAGTAGTGATTCCAAGAATGTGTGAACTCCTAAATTTGAAAAGTCCCCTGGCTGCTCTTACTAATATGTGCGTGTTTCGTTCAGGATACTGTTTCTTGGGATAGATGAATCCCATACAAGCTAATACATGGTGTGGCATTTGGGCTTGTGTTCCCATCTTTCCCTAGTTAAGTTCCGATTCAGATCGTCTTTGAGCAGCTTTTTGATGATGGGTTTGTAATCCCATCCTCCCCAGTCAGGTCCCGATTCAGAAGGTGATCAAGCAAAGGTTGCAAAGTTACAAATCACGTGCTTAGTTTTTGAACTCTTTCTCCCTTCGTGTTGAGAAGTAATGTAGAATCTTCAGCATGTTATTATGCCTTTCAGTTATGGTATTGTTGTTGTAGTGTGCCTCTAAGCAACCAGATAAGGGTAATATACATTCTAAGAAGTTTTGAGATAAGTGTCTACTCCTTGGGTTTTCTCTCGCTATGTGCTGAGTTTGATTTAAAATCCCCATGAGCTGACCCATTACTGTGTTGTCGACTTCTTAAATTCTCCAGATGTGTCGAATATGATACTTCCCTCTGAAGTTGTTATCCCATGAAATTCCATGATCTCTCTCCAGAGAATTTTGCACAACTATTATGCCTAATAGTGAACACTGTATCCAGGCTCTCTTTGGTGTGTGTGGCTTCCTTTTCCCAAATGAAGTTAGCATAACAACGCCCAGTTTAAGTATCAACGATGTAGTTTTGCATCTTCCCCGATAAAGTCTGTATTGACATCCCAAGTTGAAGTCTCGACGACATAATTTTCATCTTCCCCTAGTGAAGTTAGTTCTGGAATCTCCAGTGAAGTCTAGACGATGAAGTTTCCTCTTCCCTTATCGAAGTCCGTATTGGTATTCCCCGGTGAGACATAGAAGAGTTTATGATATTCCCGCAACTTTATTTGTTGCTAGCCAGGTGGTTTTTGGTTTGCCTTTAAGCCATGTTTCCTCCCAATGAAGTTAAGCCGTGTAATAGGACTTTGTTTCCTCTGTTGATGCTTACTCTCTCATGGGTCCTAATCTTCATCCTGCATGTGACTTGGCCGAGTGTTGTCTTCACCCAAGATTAGATTTGTCTGGTTATCCCCAGTGCACTATGGTTATTTTGTCAGCATGGGCATGATAACATCCATACATTCATACACATCATGCATAAATGAATTTAAAATTCATTACTCATTTGCATTCATTAATGTTTTGTCAGCATATTATCCTCTTTGCATAGTTATTTTACTCTCTCTCCAATAGAGTTATCAATGTTAAACAAAAAGTGTATATCCTTTCAATTTCCCCACCGAGTTATCCCTCGTGGAAGATTTTTTCTTCAGTCTTCCCATTCGGTTCATTATCTGGATGGGTATGATCCCCTTTTGAGTTTATTTCTCATCGGGTGCTGACTTGGTTAATTATCCCATCCCAGTTTGTTTCTGATTTGAGTCTGTAGTCCCCGACAACATTATTATCTAGATTTCTGTAGGCCTCGAGCCTTTATTTGAGAATATGCATTTATTTTGCACGCAGAGACTTTTTCTCCTCAATAGGAATGTATTGGTATTTCCCTAGGAAATCAAGCTTCTTTTCTTGCCAGTCTTATTACAATTCCTTCTTAAGACGAAAAGCGGCGGTTCTCTTTATTTGAGTAACCTGTTCTTCCCAGTAAGTCTGTTAACGTAAGAAGATGTTTTTTTCCAATGAATGGTAGCCTTGTCGTTATGGAAGGTAGTTCGTTGAAGAAAATTTGTTACTCCAATGAATGGTAGTCTCGTAATCATGGGAGATAATTCATTGTTGAGTTTAGTTGTAGTTCAATGATAAAGGCAGTTTGTTGAAAGATTCATACAATTGTATTTTTACCCTTTCCGGGAGAAATATCTTGGTTAATGAAGAAACTGAGACCAATTCGTGGCTTATAGTCAGGATCGAGGGGAAGTTTATCTGATTCTCCATCAAATGGTATCTCTTCGAGGAAGTTTCGCAAGAGAAGTTTATTGTGAAATCTTTACAAGTGGTAGTCTCTTTATTTGAGATAGCTTGTATTTTTACCCTTTCCAGGTGAAATATCTTGGTTAAAGAAGAAACGGAGACCAATTCGTTGCTTATAGTCAGGATCGAGGGGAAGTTTATCTGATTCTCCATCAAATGGTATCTCTTCGAGGAAGTTTTGCATGAGAAGTTTGTTATGAAATCTTTACAAGTGGTAGTCTCTTTATTTGAGATAGTTTGTATTTTTACTCTTTCATGGTGAAATATCATGGTTAAAGAAGAAACTGAGACCAGTTCGTGGCTTATAGTCAGGATCAAGGGGAAGTTTATCTGATTCTTCATCAAATGGTATCTCTTCGAGGAAGTTTTGCAAGGGATGTTTATTGAGAAGTCTTTATAAGTGGTAGTCTCTTTATTTGAGATAGCTTGTATTTTTACTCGTTCTAGGAAGAACGCCAAAATTTTGGTAAGTTTGTTATTACTCTTTGAGACGTCACCTTCGATAAAAGTTGGTGCATTCTCTTTTCTCCACCTTCAGTAAACGTCGGTATATCTTCTATTTCTTTACCTTCAATAAAACTCAGTATTATCCTATGTTTTTTTTTTTACCTTCATTCTTGAGTGGGTAGTTCATTACCATTCTTAGGTAAGATTGATCTCTTTCTGGTTAGCGATTGTCGATCCGCTGTGTTGATGTTACTCTTTTTTTGCTATCTCCTCTATGAGTGGATAGTTCACAGCAATCGGTTAACCATTGTCATCCATTACTTCCCCTCAATTTTGAGGCTATGTTATTTTTTCTCCTCTCTGGATCTTACCCCAGTAAAGTTGAGTTTTCTTTTCCCCAGCGGAGCTAATTCGTCCCCAATAGATTCAAATTTCTATCCCAGGAGTTGTGTTGTTCTCCAGAGGTTTATTATCTTGGTTGAATTATTTTGGTTAATTTGTAGATTCTACTTTTTCTTCTCCAGTGTGTGTCTTACCCATCTGCATGAAATTCATATGTTACATCCATAATCATAAGAATCGCATGGTATCTTGGGGCCAAAAATAGGGCTTGTTTTATATTTAAGTATCATCAATCACGTCGAAATGAAGATTTTAATCTTCGTATCTTCAGATAGAAGACACCTAAATATGGGTAGCTGTTGTACCCCAATTTTTCCCCCTTAGATCCCTCATCATACTTTGTATGTTTTTCACATAGCATTGGTCTTGTGGTTATAAGATCGAAGAGCTTTGGCATTAGGGTTTCTCTCTCTGAATGGAGGCCTTCGTCTTGCTCAAGATTGATTCGACTGGCGCTCTCATTTTTCTTGTTATGAGATTAGGGTTTTGGATCTCAAGCAACATAGTTGTCTTAGATATCAGGTTTCCTCAAGATATAAATTTTTCTTCATCAAGGTTCTTTCAAGGAAGAAAGGTATTAGGGCCTAACTCAGCCAGAGAATCAGGATTTCTCTTCATTTTATTTGAACTTGGTTGTGATTCCTCTATGGAGGCTTATTTAATTAATATCTCACCCCAAGGATGCTTTGAGCACTATTCTTACCTTTATTGCGAGTTCATCATCATCAATCAGGGTTTATTCTAATCGTTATATCTTAAGACATTCCTCTCAATAAGTTCAGAAGATTTAGTCAAGGGCTTAGTTTTTTAATGCTAGTTGTTAAATGGTTAAGTATTGGTCGAAGAATTCATCGAATCAATGTACTTATTATTGATTAAGCTACGAAGTAAGAGCTCACCCAAGCTTGTTGATAGGATTTGTGTGGCTTCTTGAGTTTGAGATTTCAATTGAAGATTTAGATTCATTGACCAAGATGGCGCAAAAGACAAGTTTGTGAACTCTTTGTGGACAAAAATGCATTTCAAGGTGTTTACCGTGATCAATCAATTTTAAGAGATTAATGATCAATATAAGGTGTCCCACTTCATTAATCAGAACTACATTGTGCTATCAACTTAAGGGTGTTACAAGTTTTCCTATTATGTCTTATATGTATCCTTGGATTTTCATCCATGATTTCATTCAAATTGTTATGGGCAAAGAAGGAACCGAAATATTTTATTTGAAGACATTCAAGCATCCAAAATAGTGAGGTTGAAGAAAAAGATTAAGGTTGTGCAAGTTGCAATTTGAAGATTATTTTGAAATGTCAAATGTCCTCTCACATTCTTAAAGAGCAAGACTTTATGAGTCAACCAATGAAAAGTGCTTGAAACTTAGAAAGAGAAAGAAGGCTAAAGTTGCTGAGGGAAGTGGTTCTAATCATTGAAAGGAAATGTCGGATCTTACTACCGAGTTGGCTAATACCAATATCACTACCAGTCAAGAAAACGATGATGCTGCTACAAAAGTTTATGTTGGAGGAATTCCCTACTATTCAAGTGAGGATGGTATTCATAGTTATTTTGAAAGTTGTGGCACCATTACTGAAATTAATTGTATGACTTTTCATGACACTGGCAAGTTCCGACGGTATGCTCATATGGATTTCAGTGATAGTAAGTCACTCAAGACAGCACATGCATTGGATCATAGTGCTTTGTTTGGAAGGCATGTCCGGATAAGTTGTGTTTCTCCTTTGAAAAAAAAACTGGGTGCGGGTAAAAAACCAGTCGTAGGTTTGAAACCAAGTGCAGTTGGATAATTAGTTGCAGGTGTGGGCGAAAAATCATATGCAGGTTCTAAACCAAGTGCAGGAGGGAAGTCAGTTACTGGAGAAAAATTTGTTGCAGTTGATGAATCAATTGTTGAGAAACCAATTGCTGTCGGTGCAAGTGGCAAGAAGAAGAATAGAATGTGTGAGGTGCTTTAACATGTGATAGAAGTATATAAGCTGCTAGTTGCTTGAGATCAATCCCACTGTAACGATGCTGAGTATTGAATTTCTGATAACTACTTGTAAAAGGAAATAACAGACAACAAACTTCTTGTAACTGAAGCCTAACAAAATTTCAATCTTTCCAACAGAATCTAAGAGGTCGTTCCAAACCTTTTTTTCTAACAGATATTCTAACTGCTCTAAACATAACTAACAAACAGAACTAAATTCCAAAAAAAAAACTCTCTAACAGAATTCATGACCCCCCTAGCAAAATAACAGAATTGTGGAGTCCATAACTAACCTCTAACAGAAGTTCCTAGGGGGATCAAAAACTTGGAACGAACCTCCCATTACCAGTCATATCCTAACAGATTTCTAACCCTCTAACTAATTCTATAATAAACTCTATCACTATATAACAGAACTCAGAATTAGCTACAGGGGAGATACGATTCAACACAGAAAAAACTCAAAATTACCTTTCATCCTCACTTCCTCCATTCACGCTTCTTCAATTTTGGATCATCACATAGAAAAATCTCAATCTCTCTCTTTCTTAATTCACCATCATTTTGCAACATTCTCTTGATACTTCATCAAGAACTCCTCTCAATTTTCTCGGTTTCCTTCCTTAATCATCATCTTCATCAATTCTGAAAAATCTTCAATCCTCTTCAAGATTCACCTTCCAGAATCTTCAATCTGCATCTTCAAGTTTCAGCATCATCTTCAACTACTGCGAAACAACTCCATCAAAACAATTTGCATACTGACACCAACCTCGCAAAAGCGCAAAAAACAAAGAAAATAACAAAGAAAACAAGATGAAAAAGTTTTCGAACAAGAAAAACACAGAGAAGTAGAAGAGTATTACCTTTGGTCTTCCGATATGTAAATCTTATCTCTTCTACTTCTTTTTTGTCTGCACTTTTTTTTTCTTAAGTGTTGAGAACTGCGATTACGACGGAGATCGGAGTTGAATCATAGATGTTGTTGATGCATCAGAGATGACGAAAATAAGACGAAGAAGGTTGAGACGGAGATCACGCGTTGATTTTGAAGATGAAGATGAGACAACAACGACGAATCTTGGATCAGAGAAGGTTGGAAATCACGTAACAGACAGAACTGCAGAGAGGATTGAGATAGAGAGAGATGAGTGGTAGCGGTGATTCGCAGCAGCCATGGCTTCAGAGCAGGGGAAAGAGGATGCGTCGATTCACAGAGAGAGAAGAAGAGGTTCGTTGAGAAGATGAAACGTCACCCCCTTTTTTCAACCCTAATTCTTTTCCATTATTTAATATGTTTTAATATTTGTTTGGATATATCAGTTTTATTTAATAATTGAATTTAAATGCTGAAAATGGGTGGATGTTGTATAAGGGATAATGGATCGAAGTTGCACCACTTAGGCCCATGTCACGCCATTTTTGGCATCTAATGCTGAAGGTGAACAAAAAAAATTTGTTTTTATTGGACTTAGCCAGTTTGGGCCAAGCACCAATTTACTACACTGCACTCCCCAGTTCATCCATACACACCCTGATCAATTATACTTCCTATGTCCTTTTTTTGATTTTGTTTAGGTTTCTTTTTTAGTTTAAATTTCTTTTATAATAAAAATAATAGGAAAATACATATAATAAAAAACAATAAGAAATATAGATCTTGGGGATGCCTATCATCGTTTTAGGTAATAAACAAAAAAACCAATAAATTTGTTGGATTTATCATTTGATTTTTTAGAAAATTTATTTATGGATTTTTCGATAACTTGAAAATTGCGATTCACCTTTGTTTGTTGAGGTGAGTCTTATGCAGGTTCATTATTTGATATGCAGATGTGTTTTGGATTCCGATTGTGATTTATTTTCACATCGACGAAGTTTCAACACCTATTCCAAATATTCGAACTCTGATTGTTTGTTGTTGATGCCAGCTCGTAAGAAGTATCTCAGACTTCTTTACTTTGGTTGTGCTTTTTTGAGAACGTCATTGTTCGTTTGGTATTATATTGCTTCCAATTTATATTTCCGCACTTATCTCTTTTCTAGATATCATGAGAAGTGGGAAATAAAGAGCGTGTGCTCGAAGTCGCTGTTTAAAGACCTGTAGACGGCATTCCGCACTTCATTTCTTATATGTGTTGTGCTTGTGTTTGTTTCCTTTATTTCTTGTTGATCGATGAGTCACTCAATTTAGAAATTGAGATCACGACTTCGCTCTCAGTGCATTCCCCCTATAGGATTTTATCGCTTTCCTTTATTTCTTGTTGATCGATGAGTCACTCAATTTAGAAATTAAGATCACGACTTCGCTCTCAGTGCATGTTCCCTATACGATAGTTTGTTAGACTTTCATTTCTTCCCATTTTTTCATAATTGCACTTAAAACTAAAACTTCTTTTTTCTTGGCAAATGTATAAAAAATGCTAAGCATACAAAAATTCTTTTCATGATAAAAAATACTAACCAATCCATTTCTTTTCACCATTCGGCTTTTCTCTTCTAAGAGCATGTTAGCTCCTTTCCACTACAGGTCATAAGTCTCCAGAGGTCGAGCAGCGGTGGAATGATCAAATGCAACATTGTTCATTTAAAAAATACAAACAAACAAAATATATGAGCCAAACTACGGTAGCTCTGATTCCTCAAAAAGGATACGTAGGCATTGGGGTAAGGCCCAAGCGAGTACATTTTTATTTTCCCTATATTCTTTCTCTTTTCTTTGCATGCATTCTCTCTTAGTTTATAACCATTAAGCATTTTATTGAACACACCCTTTGATTAGAATAACGAGAGTGGATCCCGTAGAGTACTATGGACGTGTGGGGTGCTAATACCTTCCCCTCGCGTAATCGACTCCCTTACCCAATCTCTCGGTCGCAAGACCTTGATTTCCCCCCTTAGGTTTTTCTTCGATTATTTTCCTTTCCCTTTTATATGGGATAAATAAATATTAGGTGGCAAATTCATTGATTTTACCCCTACACATACCTATCCAGAAATCTATTAATGATAGTAGGGGAAATTCTACACACCTACCCCTAACATACACCTTTTTTTACTCCTTAATTTTATGATCATCACAGTCAATAGGAATATTAACAATAAATTCCTTAACAAGAGTCTCATAGCATTTGGCAAACCTTGTAACAGTTTTCACCAATCCAGCATAAGATATCAACTCCATGATTTCTTTGCATTCCAGAGCACCAGCTCCCAATTCTCTTTCCAGGGAAATTCTTCTTTGAAACACATACTTCCACTTTTCAGCATTCCCAACAGAATGGAAGGAAATGTTGTCAAGAGGGGTATCAGGTACCCTAACATATAGTTTCTTGCTTGCATAATTTTTTATAGGAGAGATGTCCTGGACATCTTGCTCGACATCATAATCAGATTCATGTTCTTCAACCAATACAACTATCTTCTTACTTTTTAATCTCTTTACAGGAGAGATGTTCTGGATATCGTCCTCATCATCATTTGAGGAGTCATCGAGTCTAACCTTTATCTTGTTGGAGGGAGGAACCACTTTACTTCCGACCTTTGGGGGACCATACATGGTTTTCTTGTTGATTGTCTTGGCAGGGGGTGTGACACTTACATCCTTCACTTTCATGGCTTTGAGCCTTTTTGCAATTCCAGGCACCACATTAGTAATAAGCTCAATGTCAGATAGCTCACCTACATTAACCACATTCTCAACATTTTGACCTTCAACAACCTTGGAGCCAGCAGCATCTTCCTTAGCAGGGGTGTTTCTCTCAACATATTGTTCAACATCCTCTTCCACTTCCATTAGAGCAGAAGCAACAAGCTTATCAAGTTTGCTTTCAGCAACATCTTTCTTGGAGATGGATGATTCAACAACACTTTTAAGGTCATTTCTTTTGTTAGCTGGAGCAGGTATACGAGCAAGAGGGGTAGAAATTACAGGAATAATAAAACCTTCATTTAACACTCTATCTACTAGTCTTCCAATGCTTTTATCAACATTAACAATATCTTCTTCTGTCCTATCATTAGTAGCATTAGAAGTGATACCTTTATTGTGTTTGGATTTCTTTGCAGGTGATGATTTGGGTTTCTTGACCTTCTTCTCAAGCGGTGGGATAATTGTTAGAGGAGTAACGTCAAGTAATCTGTCAAGAGAGAGTTTCTCAAGGAGGAAGACGATGTATGATGTTGAGACATCTTTGAAGATTTTTCAGCAAAGAGATGAAGAATGACAAGGGTTATTTTTCTGTAGAGGAGAATGAAGAGTTTGTGAAGGTAGAGAGATGTGATTTCGTAGCGTGTGGAAAACAATTTGAGATATTCTTGTAATGATTGCTTTCTAAATTTGATTTTTTGCAAATCCCTAATTTTCCTCTTAAGTTCTCAAACTGATTAGCATCCAAAGTCTTAGTGAAAATGTCAGTCAGTTGCAATTCAGTGGTTACATGTTCTAAGGCAACAATCTTTTCTTCAACACTTATGAAGCGATGATGAATATCAATATGTTTTGTCCTGCTGTGTTGAATAGGATTTTTTAATATATTTATGGCACTTAGATTATTACAGAATAATTTCATGATATCTTGTTTGACATTATATTTTTTTAACATTTGTTTCATCCAAACCAATTGAGAACAACTGCTTCCTGCAGCAATATACTCAGCCTCAGCAGTGGACAAAGACACACAATTTTGCTTCTTACTAAACCAAGATATGAGATTATTTCCCAGAAAGAAGCATCCTCCTAATGTACTTTTTCTATCATCATCACTTCCTGCCCAATCAACATCACAATAACCAATTAAGGTAGAACTAGATCCATGAGAGTATAGCATACCATAGTCACTTGTCTCATTCACATATTTAAGAATTCTCTTCACATGGTTGGCATGGCTAACTTTGGGATCGGCTTGATATCTAGCACACACCCGTACATCAAAGGCAATGTCAGGTCTACTAGTTGTGAGATATAGAAGACTGCCTATCATACTTATGTAAAGAATTTAATCCACACTTACTCCTTTTTCATCTTTAGACAACTTCAGATGTGTGGGAGCAGGAGTTCTTTTGTGACTGGCATTTTCCATCCCAAACTTCTTTACTATATTCTTAGCATACTTTCTCTGAGATAAAAATATGGAATCTTCCATTTGTTTAAATTGCAAACCAAGAAAATAGGTTAATTCACCAACAAGGATCATCTCAAATTATGAATGCATTTGCTTGACAAAATGTTGAACCATCTCATTTGACATCCCACCAAACACAATATCATCAACATAAATCTGTGCAATCATGATCTTCTGTTCTTCTTCCTTGACAAAAAGAGTTTTGTCTATGCCACCTTTCCTGTATCCATTCTCACCAAGAAATTTTGTCAATCTCTCATACCAAGCTCTTGGAGCTTGCTTTAATCCATACAGAGCGTTCTTCAGTTTGTAAACATGTTTAGGGAAACTTGGTTCAACAAATACCTTTGGTTGTTCCACATAAACTTCTTCATTCAGATATCCATTTAAGAAGGCACTCTTTCCATCCATTTCAAACAATTTAAATTTCAGTATGCATGCAACTCCCAAGAGTAGTCTGATTGATTCAAGTCTGGCCACATGAGAAAAGGTTTCATCAAATTCAATTCCTTCAATTTGAGTGTATCCTTGTGCAACTAACCTTGCCTTATTTCTAGTGACCACCCCTTGATCATCAAATTTATTCTTGTATACCCATTTATTGCCAATCACATTTGTCCCTTCAGGTCTCAGAACTACATCGCAAGCTTCATTTCTACTAAATTGTTCTAGCTCTTCCTGTATATCATTAATCCAGAACTCATCGATTAGGGCCTCTTTGACATTCTTAGGATCAATTTTTGAGACAAACCCAGAGTTTGATATTCCATCTCTTGATCTGGTAGTCACTCATTTATTTAGATCTCCTATGATAAGCTCCTTAGGATAATCTCTCTGGGTTCTAATTGAAGGTCCTTTATTGAGATGACTAGGCTCATGATCTTCTTGAGGTGGATTAGAATCAATACTTTTGTCATTTGATTATGTTGGAATATCAGACAAATATGTTCCAACATATTCAGAGACATCTTCTTTAACATTCCATCCTCTATCATCAATAATAACCTTTATAGACTCCATCATAGCTTTGGTTCTAGAGTTAAAGATTATGTAAGCTCTATTATTTGTAGAGTAACCCAGGAATATTCCTTCATCACTCTTGGAATCCATCTTCCTTATTTATTCACGATTAGGTAAGATGTAATATTTAATTCCAAAAACATGAAAGTATTTGACAGTTGGCTTTCTTACCCTCCATATTTCATACAAGGTGGCTGAAGTGCCTTTCCTTAGAGTGACTCTGTTATGGACATAGCATGCAATATTCATGGATTCAGCCCAAAAGTGGTAGGATAACTTCTTAGTATGAATCATAGCTCTAGAAGATTCTTGAAGAGTTATGTTTTTATGTTCCACAATCCCATTCTGTTGAGGAGTAATGGGAGGAGAGAATTCATGACTGATTCCTTCAAAAGAACAAAAGTCAGCAAATTTATTATTCTCAAATTCCTTTCCATGATCACTTATGATTCTAATGACATGACTATCTTTTTCCCATTGAAGTTTTTGATAGTGATCTTTCAACACATCAAAAGTTTTTGATTTTTCTCTAATAAAGCTTATCCATGTGTACCTAGAGAAGTCATCTACAACAACATAGGAATACTTCTTTCCACCAAGACTTTCAACCCGCATAGGTGCCATTAAGTCCATGTGAAGAAGTTCTAAAACTTTTAATGTAGTAGGATGTTCGATCTTCTGATGTGACATCTTAGTTTGCTTTCCAATCTGGCAGTCACCACATACCCATTCCTTTCAGATGCAAATGTCCCAATTTTTGATGCCAGAGTTTCACTTTATTTATTTTAGCGGAAACACATGTTAAGGAGATGTTTAACTCTTGAGGAACCCACAAGTAATAGTTGTCTTTAGATCTGATTCCTTTCATAATAAATTCATTCTTTTCATTACAGACAAGACATTCTTCCTTAGTGAAGTTAACTTTGAATCCTTGATCACACAATTGGCTTATACTTATCAGGTTAGATGTTACTCCTTTAACAAGTAACACATCAAAAATCTTGGTAACTCCTAAACATTCCAGCTTGCCAACTCATTTGATTTCACCATTGGCTCCATCACCAAAAGTCACATAAGTGGTGGAGTGAGATTTGATATCTGTCAACATATTCTTGACACCTGTCATGTGTCTAGAACATCCACTGTAAAAGTACCAGTCATCTTTACTTGATACTCTGAGAGAGGTATGAGCTATGGAACTAGCAACATTAGACTTGGGAACCCACTGTTTCTTCTTTTTGCTATTTTGGGAATTTTGATCAATTTTGGGAAGAGGAGTAGTTTTAGGGTATCCATACAACTTGAAATAGAAAGGTGTTATATGACCATGCCTTCCACAATGATGACATCTCCAAGGCTGGGAATTCCCTCTGGTGTGATTAAACTTTTTCTTATCATGATGTTTTCCATGATGTCCTTTCTTACCATGATGTTTAGACATTTTATTTGACATCCTTGGTTTAGACTCTAATGAAGGTTCTTCTTAATTTGGTTCCTTTTTCTCATTAAACCCTAGACCACTCTTGTCTCCTGTCACTCTTCCTGCTTGAAGAATTTCATCTAATGCATTAGACCCATTATTCAACATCTTGACATATTTGACCATTCTATCAAGGTTTGAATTTAATGAAGTCACTTCACTTTCCAGATTTGAGATGATTTTTAGATGCTCTTCCCTTTCTTCCTTCATCTGAATTATGAGGGATTTTTGTTTCTCCCCTTCTAGGCACACTTTTGCACTTCTGAGACATAATTCTTTGTATGAAGCAACTAACTCATCAAAGGTTACTTCCCCATCACTAGACTCTTCATCAGATACATATTTTCCGGTCAATGCTTTCACATACTTAGCAGATTCTTCAATATCACTTTCTGAGTCCTCTTCAGACCAAGTAACAGATAGATTCTTCTTCTGTTTCTTAAGATATGTAGGACATTCAGCTCTAATGATACCAAAACCTTCACATTCATGACATTGTATTCCCTTCCCTTAAGTGGATTTTTCTTTGGCCCTTTTCCTTCCAAACTCATTTGACTTATGGATGTCAGACGAGATGTTCCTGACATTTGATCTTTGGTTCCTATCCATTCGTTTTATCACTTTGTTAAATTGTCTTCCAAGCATAGCTAAGGCATTTGATATTCCTCCATCTATATCCAGATCACAGTCCTTCTCTTCATCTTCAGTATTTGATACAAAGGCTATGCTTTTGTTCTTCTTTTCAGATCTTTATTGATGCTTAACTCAAATTTCATAAGGGATTCAACAAGTTCATCCACTTTCATTTTGTCAATGTCTTGAGCTTCTTCTATAGCAGTCACTTTCATATCAAATCTCTTAGGAAGAGACCTGAGCATCTTTCTCACTAATTTGTCTTCAGGTATTTTTTTTTCCTCCTAAAGCACCTGATGCATTAGCAATTTCAAGAATGTTCATATGGAAGTCATTAATACTTTCATCATCCTTCATTCTCAAATTCTCAAATTCTCAAATTTTCTGGTGAGCAACTCAATTCTTCACATCTTAACTTTGGATGTGCCTTCATGGGTAGATTGAAGAATTTCCGATGCATCTTTAGCTACTTAACACGTGTTCACTAATCTGAAAATGTTCTTGTCAATTCCATTGAATATAGCATTCACGGATTTAGAATTTCCAAGAGCAATTTCATCTTCTTCTTTAGACCAATCTTCTTCTGGTTTTAACTTAGAGATAGGTTCTCCATTTTCTCCCAATTTGACAGGGTGATTCCATCCTTTTAAAACAGCTTTCCAAGCTCTGCTGTCCAGAGACTTTAATAAGGCCACCATACGTGATTTCCAATAGTCATAATTACTTCCATCCAGAATATGTGGTCTATTCATAAATCCTCTTTCCTTGTCCATAGTTCCAGGATACCTGCTCTGATACCAATTGAAATTCCGGTATCAGATATGTGATGTCGAAGGAGATGTCACGACCCACATATCTGAGGACAAGGTAAAGTGCAACAATAATAAAAGCAACGAAAACACAAGGGATTGTTAACCCAGTTAAGTGTACAACAACACCTACTCTGGGGGGCCACCAAGCCAAGGATAAGTCCATTAAATAGTATCAATTCATAGAACCTCAGTAAACAACCAGTTCATGATCTAATCACTTAATCACTACCCGTGCTATACTTCTACCTAAGACACTCATAGTTATGAGGCCCTCCTCAAATCCCTTCAATCACTTACAGTGAAGATTTAACTGAAATAATAAGTTTTAAAGACTCCAATCATTCAATGATTTAAAGCTTATGAATGATACACAATTAACAACCCAAATAACAACTCAAGTATTAAATCAATACTAGAGTGTTTGACAATTAAAAGACTTAGACTTCTAAAACAGAAAGAAAGTATTCTTCTTCAAAAGTTGTAGTAGTACGAATAAATAAGCAAGTCTTCATATAGGCACAACAGTGGGCTTGGGATGAAAAACAAATATTCAAATATTTTGAATATTTCCATGAAAACAGGCCAAGATATAACCCATAAAGATAATTCAAAAAGAAAAATATTCCTCCATATTTTTCGTAGCCTATGAATCACAAATCCTGAATTATGGCGCGCAGGAAAACAGGAAACAAAAAACTTAAACTGCTATTGGGATGAGTTCAGTTCAGGAGGCAGATGTCAAGACATCTTCTTTGTCATCATTCAAAATAGTTTTCTTCAAATGTCAAGACATTTAGCAAAACATTATCAAGTCATTATTTTACCAAAATTTCTGCCAACAAACACTTACAAATGCACAGGATGATGATTAATGATATGTGAACCACATCAAACGTTCATAGGATAATAGTTAACTATGTGTGAAGTATGTGAGACATCCATAGGATGATGGTCAACTATGTGTGAAGTATGTGAGACATCTATAGGATGTCGGTGAACTATGTGTGAAGTATGTGAGAGATCCATAGATTGATTATCAACTATGTGGGAACTATGTTAGACATCTATAGTCTAATAGTCAAGTATGTGGGAACTATATCAGACATCCATAGAATAATGGTCAACTATGTGTGAAGTATGTCTGAGATGCATAGGATGATGGTGAATGATGTGTGAACCATGTGCTAGACTTCCATAGGATGGGGGTTAACTATGTTGGATCTATGTCAGATATCCATAGGATGATGGTTAACTATGTGGGAACTATGTCATACATCCATAAAATGATGGTCATTTATATATAAAGTATGTCAACAATACATATGATGGTGGTGAATGATGTGTGAACCATGTTCCAGACATCCAAAGGATAATGGTTAACTTTGCTTTAACAATGGCACAAATGGATGAAGTATGGTCAACTCTGGTTCAAATATGGAACAGATGGACAAAGTGTGGTTAACTCTAGTTAAGATATGGAAAACATCTAACAAATAATGGTCAAATTTGTTAGAACAAAGTTTGAATCTACTACCCTATGTTTAAGTTTTGATGATAACAAAGTAAAAAGATATATTATTTATATGATTCATGTATGAACTATCTGCTGCCTAAATTATTACGTTCTGATTTGCAGATACTCTGATTGATATAAGCAAGATCACACCTAATCAGTATCAAAAATTTGGTTCCTGACATCAGCATCAGAAGTTGCCATATCAGAATGTCAGAATCAGAAGATTAACTCACGTGTATGTTGAAGTCTGATGAACAAGAACTGCGCTCAACACTCTGATAAAGAAACACAACAGTTCATCAGCAGCTAAGCAGAATCAGAATGAGCCAAGCCAGAACTTACTTTAAGTAAGCAACAGTACTGTGCATTGAAAGCAAATTAATACCAACAGCCTCATTCCAGACAAGATCTTCTCGATAAGGAAAGTTTGTTATTAGCATTGAATCAAGAATATTGCTCCAACGTTCAACATCTCAGTGCTATATAAACAAGACTTTGAAGATTGAATTGGCTAATGCTCTCCAAATCTTTACACGCCTAAAAGCTGATCATAATCTTCCTTCTTTCAGTTTGCTAAACACTACACATTCCCTTATTCAATTATTGTTTAGCAATCTTGTTTCTAAGCTTAAAGTTGTGTATACATCACAGTTGTGATACAGTTTTGTAGAAAACATTCACACACTTAGTTTTATCTTCTTGTAAGAAAGTGTTTCCTTGACAAACTGGGTTGTGGTTTGCATCAAGAAGGCTTTAGAAGTTGTTAAAGCAGTCTGTAATATTCAGTTGAATATAGTGGATTAAGACCTCGTTGGAGAGAGGCAAAATCACCTTGACGGGTGGACTGGAGTAGTTTGAGATCAAACGAACCAGGATAAAAATATCTTGTTCATTGCTTTGATTTTCAGTTTTACAATTCAACCCCCCCCCCCTTCTTGTGTTTTTAACTACTTCAATTGGCATCAGAGCGCATGGTTCTGAGCTAAAACACTTAACCGTGTCAGTACAAGATCCAGCGTCAGAAAAACACAATGGCAGGAAACTATTCTCACACCAGCAATGACAACAATGAGGACAGAGACAGATTCAGCGGCAAACCTCCAGTCTTTGATGGAGAAAACTTTGATTACTGGAAAGACAGAATTGAAAGCTTCTTTCTGGCACATGATGCTGATCTGTGGGATATGGTGACAGACGGATACACGCACCCTGTGAATGCAAGTGGTCAGAAGATTGATAGAAAAACAATGTCTGACCAACAAAAGCGTGACTTCAAGAATCACCACAAGGCCAGAACCATCCTCCTCAGCGCCATCTCCTATACTGAATATGAAAAGATCTCCAACAGAGACACAACAAAGAATATTTTTGACTCTCTCAGAATGACGCATGAGGGCAACGTTCAGGTCAAAGAAACTAAAGCTCTGGTGCTCATTCAGAAGTATGAGGCGTTCAAAATGGAAGAATCTGAATCCATTGAAACAATGTTCTCAAGATTCCAGATTCTGGTAGCTGGTCTCAAGGTTCTGGACAAAGGATACTCTACTGCTGACCATGTCAAGAAAATCATCAGAAGTTTACCCAAGCAGTGGAGACCAATGGTTACAGCTCTGAAGCTAGCTAAAGATCTCAACAAAATCACTCTGGAGGAACTTATCAGCTCCCTCAGAAGTCATGAGATAGAGCTAGAAGCTGACGAGCCTCAGAAGCAAGGTAAGCCTTTAGCATTAAAATCTAACAAAAAATTTGAGTCTAAAGTTTTGCAGGCAGTTGAAGAAACATCTGATGGATCCTCATCAGAAGAAGACGAACTCTCCCTCCTCTCCAGAAGAGTAAATCAACTGTGGAAGCAAAGACAAAGGAAGTTCAGGAATCCCAGAAGATCTGATCAGAACGAGTCTTCTTCCAGATACAGAAGGACAGATTCTTCCTCTGGATATAGAAGATCTGAAGGCTCCTCTAGTAGCAAAAAGCCAAACACCAAGGACATCATCTGCTATGAGTGCAATGAGCAAGGACAATATAAGAGTGACTGCCTAAAGCTTCAGAGGGAAAAGCCCAAAAAGAAGTTTGGAAGAGAGAAGAATAAAAGTCTCTTGGCTACATGGGATGACTCTGACTCGTCTGAAGCTGACTCAGAATCAGATGATGAGAGGGCAAACATAGCTCTCATGGCTAACATCTCAGAAGATAGTGAAGCTTCTGAATCAGACTCAGAATCAGATACTGAAGAGGTATTTCCTAACTTTGCTGTTAACTTTACCAAGGCTGAACTTGCTGAAAGCCTTAATGAGATTCTGGAACGGTATCAGCAAATTAGAGTTAAATTCAGAGACCTGAAAAGGAATCTTGAATCTGACTCTAATAAGACTGAGAGTCTCAAATTGGAGAATTCTGAGCTGAGAAATAAGATTTCAAAATTAGAAAACACTTTACAAAACTCTCAGAAGGAACCAATTTCTGAAACTCCCAGTAATGCTGATGAGATCATCAAGGAGTATGATCACAGTTTCCAGAAGTTCCTTGCTAAAAGCATAGATAGAAGCAAAATGGCTTCAATGATCTATGGAGTTAGCAGAAACGGCAGGAAAGGAATAGGATACCAAGGTAAGGTTCCTACACCAAAGAATGTCATGGACTTAACCATTAAACACACTCCTCTGAATTCACATTTTGTGTATGGTCACACACATGATATTAAATACACTAGCAGTAAGCACTCTGTGAAACCAAAATTCAACCAGAGTTTTGGTAAAACTAACAAATCAGGACCCAAGAAAATCTGGGTACCTAAGGATAAAATAATACATGTTGTAGATATCTTTAGCAGCAAGTCAGAAACACCAGTCATGGTACCTGGACTCTGGCTTCTCGCGACACATGACGGGAAGAAGGCATATGTTCCAAAGCCTGGAACTTAAGCCTGGAGGCCACGTTGGCTTTGGAGGCAATCAGAGGGGAAAGATAATTGGCTCTGGAACTGTAGGTAATGGAAATCTTCCCTTTAT
This sequence comes from Vicia faba, assembly GCA_948472305.1. Taxonomy (NCBI): domain Eukaryota; kingdom Viridiplantae; phylum Streptophyta; class Magnoliopsida; order Fabales; family Fabaceae; genus Vicia; species Vicia faba. Next base: position 626,319,974 of record OX451735.1, on the reverse strand, counting down.
TAATAATGTTCTGCTAGTAGATGGATTGATGCATAATCTGTTATCCATAAGTCAATTAAGTGATAACGGTTATGATATAATCTTTAATCAAAAATCATGTAAAGCTGTTAGTCAGAAAGATGGGACTATCCTGTTTAATGGTAAGAGGAAAAACAACATTTACAAAATCAAACTTTCTGAACTAAAGAGTCAGAATGTAAAATGCCTTCTGTCTGTTAACAACGAGCAGTGGATCTGGCACAGAAGATTGGGGCATGTTAGTATGAGAAGAATATCTCAGATTAACAAACTCAATCTGGTCAGAGGACTTCCTAATTTGAAGTTCAATTCAGATGCTCTGTGTGAAGCATGTCAGAAAGGCAAGTTTGCAAAACCTTCTTTTAAATCCAAAAATGTTGTTTCTACCTCTAAACCATTAGAACTTCTGCACATTGACCTATTTGGACCAGTTAAAACTGCTTCAGTCAGTGGCAAGAAGTATGGGTTAGTAATCGTAGATGACTATAGCAGATGGACATGGGTAAAGTTCTTAAGACACAAGGACGAGTCACACTCTGTGTTTGTTACCTTCTGTAACCAAGTTCAGAATGAAAAGGATCTTAGAATCGTTAAAGTCAGAAGTGATCATGGTGGAGAATTTGAAAACAAATATTTTGAGTCATTCTTTAATGACAGAGGCATTCTGCATGATTTCTCTTGTCCTAGAACTCCCTAACAAAATGGAGTTGTAGAACGAAAGAACAGAACATTGCAAGAAATGGCCAGAACCATGATCAATGAGAAAAACGTTGCTAAGACCTTCTGGGAAGAGGCAATAAACACAGCGTGCTACATTCAGAATAGAATCTCAATAAGACCTATTCTGGAAAAGACTCCATATGAATTGTGGAAGAACAGAAAGCCCAACATTTCATATTTTCATCCATTTGGATGTACTTGCTTTATATTAAATACAAAGAATTATTTGAACAAGTTTGACTCTAAAGCACAGAAGTGGATCATGTTAGGATACTCTGAACGCTCAAGAGGGTACAGAGTATACAATACAGAAACACAGGTTGTGGAAGAATCAATCAGTGTTCGTTTTGATGATAAGCTTGACTCTGAAAAGTCAAAGCAGAATGAAGTTTTTGCAGGTATGGAAATTGAATTTACAGGTTCTGAAGACAAGTCATCAGAAGCTCTCAACACAGACACTCCTTCAACATCTGAAAGGAGCACTGCTAGCAATCCTACAATACCTACTGATCAACCTCAGAAAAGATTACCCAGAAGCAGCTTGGATCACCCAGAAGAAACTATCTTAGGAAGAAAGGAAGATCCAATCAGAACAAGAGCAAGCTTCAGAAACTCTGAAGAAACTCTCATGGGACTTGTGTCTCTGATTGAACCTTCTTCTATTGATGAAGCACTTCTTGATAATGACTGGATTCTGGCAATGCAAGAAGAGCTGAATCAATTCACCAGAAATGACGTATGGGATCTCGTTCCCAGACCAAAAGGATTCAACGTCATTGGAACAAGATGGGTGTTCAGAAACAAGCTAAATGAACAAGGTGAAGTCATCAGAAACAAGGCACGACTGGTTGCACAAGGTTATAGTCAGCAAGAGGGGATAGACTATACGGAAACCTTTGCTCCAGTCGCCAGGTTAGAATCTATCAGACTTTTAATTTCATTTGTTGTTAATAGAGGCATCAGTCTGTATCAGATGGATGTCAAAAGTGCATTCTTAAATGGTTATATAGAAGAAGAAGTTTATGTACACCAACCCCCTGGTTTTGAAAATACAAAACATCCAGAACATGTTTTCAAACTAAAGAAGTCACTATATGGTCTGAAACAAGCTCCCAGGGCTTGGTATGAAAGGCTAAGTAACTTTCTATTAGAAAATGAATTCACCAGAGGGAAAGTGGACACTACTCTATTCTGCAAATCAGTTAAGAATGACATCTTAGTCTGTCAAATTTATGTTGATGATATTATTTTTGGTTCTACTAATCCTTCTCTTGGAAGAAAATTTGCTAAGTGTATGCAGGCAAAATTTGAGATGAGCCTCATGGGGGAACTGAAATTCTTTCTAGGAATTCAGATCAATCAAACTCCAGAGGGAACTTACATTCATCAGAGCAAATACATCAGAGATCTTCTGAAGAAATTTGACCTCTCAGAATGTAAGCCATCAAAGATTCCAATGCATCCCACGTGCATTCTGGAAAGAGAAGAGGTAAGCAAAAATGTAGAACAGAAAGTCTACAGAGGTATGATTGGTTCTCTCCTCTATCTGACTGCTTCAAGACCTGACATATTATTCAGTGTTTGTATTTGTGCTAGATTCCAATCAGATCCTAGAGAATCTCACTTAACAGCTGTTAAGCGAATTTTCAAGTATCTGAAAGGTACTACTAATCTGGGTTTGTTTTATAGAAAATCTAGTGATTACAGCTTCGTAGGCTACTGCGATGCTGACTTTGCTGGAGACAGAGTAGAGCGTAAAAGTACTTCTGGAAGCTGCCAGTTTCTGAGAGAAAATCTGATCTCTTGGTCCAGCAAAAGGCAATCAACAATTGCGCTATCAACAGCAGAAGCTGAGTACATAGCAGCATCAGGATGTAGCACACAAATGCTCTGGATGAAAAGTCAGCTTGAAGACTTCCAGATTTTTGAGAGTAACATTCCTATACTCTGTGATAATACTTCTGCTATTTGGTTAAGTAAGAATCCCATTTTACATTCTAGAGCTAAGCATATAGAAATAAAACATCACTTCATTAGGGACTATATTCAGAAAGGAATTTTGAACTTAAAATTTATAGATACAGACCATCAATGGGCTGATATCTTCACTAAACCCCTTTCAGAAGATAGGTTTAACTTCATTCTGAAACATCTCAGCATGAAAGTCTGCCCAGAATGAAAATGTTTTAATTCCATATATTTATCTTCAGAATGTATTTGTTTCACTGTGAACTTCTGATCAATCTCCTTTCAGAAAGATAGATCATGCAGATTGTATCAGATGCAAGTCTAAAGATCTGAGAGTCTAAGCTCAAAGACATACGTGCTGATCACTACATCAAACAAGTGTCATCCAATCATCAGCAAATCTCTGAAGCAGAACGCGTGCACGCTTCTGAGAAGGCAAAACGCTGATTGGGTACATTGAGACACATGTTTGGTAACCGTTTTTAAGTATCTTTCTCAAATCCCCCAAAATCAGCAAGCATTTAATAAAAGTAATCACGCTTTTAAAATATAATCATGATTTTTTTTCTCTTTCTTAAAAACGTTTATTTTTTCAAAATATTTTGAACTCTATTTAAAAAGATTAACCTCTCATTCTAATTCTTTACAGTTTCTCACTAATTCTCAAGCATTCTCTGCATTTTTCTGTGTTCATCTCTTGCAAAACCTTTTTCTCAGTTTCTTCTCAAAATCTTTTAGTGTGAACATGGCAACCTCCAGCAGTGCTTCTGCAGGTCCTCAGAAGAAAGCATCATCTGAACAGTATCAAGTGCCATTCAGAACACTCCTCACTCCTGTGAAGAATCTTGAAGTGTTATCTGAATTGATCATTGATTTTGGAAGTTTGAAGGAGAACGGTTTTGACCTAACAGAAGAAGTTAGGGCACAGAAATGGGAAAGGTTTTTTGACAGGTTGGTTGGACCAACATTCCCTATGCTAGTCAAGGAGTTCTGGATTCATGCGAAGGCTTCAACGCATCTAGTCACCTCCTTCGTTATGGGGAAGAAGATTGTGATCACTGAGGATCACATAGCAAGGTTAATCGGTTACAGTGGCGGTGGCATCCGCTGTATTGATATGGCTGAGAGATGTGCTGACATGGGCGTGATAGCTGAAAGGATTTTCACCCATGGGGTTCCCAGCAGCAAGATCAAAGATCTGAAGGATCATCACAGAGTTTGGGCAAAGATAATTCTGGGGTGCTTCAACCATAGGAAGACAACCAGTTCACCTGATTACATAAACGTGGATCAGCAGTTTCTGATCTACTTTATTGATCAGAAGATAAAAATCAACTTGGCTCATCTTCTGTTCAACCACCTCAGAACAAGTGTGAAGGAAACCAGGGAAGAAGAAAGAACAAAGAGGGATTGGATACCCTTTGGAAGGATGATATCAGATATTCTGACAGAGAATAGGCTGATAGAGCATCTGATAGAAGCTCAAGAGTTAAGCACCATTGAACCAACGGTTGGGAAGCCTCTGAACGCGAAGAACTTGAAGAAAATGAAGTTGATAGAGAATATCAAAAAGGAACCCAGAGCTACTCCTATTGCTGATATCACCAGCAGAAGAGTTCCATTGAGTGACTTTCCTTTATTTTCTGAGATAGAATCTAAACCAGAGGTGGTTCTCAGATACCTAGACGCGCGCAAGGTAGATGGTACAGATCCAAATCTGATTATCAAAGATCTGCATCAACCTCAATCAGAAGTGACTCTGAAGAAGACGAAGAAGAGGAAGGCACCTTCAGAAGGATCATCCCAGCAGACTCCCAAGAAAAGAGGTAATTTATCTGCTGCTTCTGTTTTAAATTCTTCTACTATTCCAGCATCTATTCCTCCTCCAACCTCTCATAGAATCTCAATCCCCATCCCAACAATAGATGAAACTGAACCAGAAGATGACCCTTCTGAGGCATTAAAACTCAGAAGACCCAGAACCAAACATCCCAAACCAACAATCTCAACAACATCAGCAATTGACAAAGTGCTGACTGACATTGATCAACATACTTCTGATCACTCCGCCAATCCAAACTCTGAACCACAAACTATCCCTCCTCCACAACCAGAACAACAGCAATCTGCTGAAGAACCAGAACAACAACCTCTCTCATCAATTCCAGAAGAACCCCTTATCCCTGAACAACCAGAAATTCCAACAACTTCTCCTCAACCAGCAATTCCGTCTCCCTCTCCTCAACCAGAAATTCATCCACCATCACCTCAACCTGAGTTTCATCACTCTGAAACTCAAACTCCTCCACCTTCTGAACCTCATTCACCTCAACCATCACCTCTGGCAATCCAGCTGCCAGGTGGATCAACAATCACCATGGCCCAGCTGCCATCCTCACCAGAATCTACACCACCAAATACTCCCAAAACACCAAACAGTCCAATCATAATTTCTGATTCTCCCTCTCCATCTCCAAAACAAACAGTTGCCAAGCAAACCACCGAAAACCCCAGCAGGACTTTCATAGACTTAACCAACCTTGATCGTCTTGCTGATCTGAAACATAAAATAGCCATCCCAAAACCAAAACAACTAGATGTTGGCTCTGGTATTATGAATTTTGAAACAGGTTTGCAGCAATGGATTGCTTCTCTGAAGCAAGTCTGTCCTGGCATGATTGACCCAGCTGCCTCTGACCAGCTCTGGTCACAATTCAGACTTTGGGTACGTGTTGAAGCCCTCAAGTTGCAGGATATCAACTATGAGCAGGCACAACAGAACTTTAGCAAGCTGCTGAAGGAAGTTGAAAGTCAGCTGCCTCAGGAAGCTGTGCTCCCTCTGGATAGTGAACCTTGGTCTGAGAAACAGCTAGCTTCAAAGGTACAACCAGAAGAAGACAAGACCATTCAAGCTGAAGCAAGTCAAGCAGAAGATGTTGCAGAAAGCTCTCAGAAGCTCCCTGCTTCTGATGTTTCTCAAGCTGCCTTGGACAGGCAGACTCTGGAAGAACTAAAGTTGAATGACATGCGTCTGCAGCAGAGGATGGAAGAAAACGACCAGAAAATGAAAGAAGGAATGGATGTGCAGGATAGCAAGATTGACACTGTTGTCAGCATGGTGCACAAGCAGAGTGAGACTGCTGATAAGATCCAAGCCATGTTGGAGAACCTGTTCACACGCTTTCCTCCCCAACCTTAGTTTTTTCATTCATATCATTTTCATGTTTTCTTTAATTTTCTGATGTACTGTTTGAATATGTTTTGTTTGATTCTGAACCTCTTTAATATGACAAGTTTTTTTCTGATCTTAATTGTTTTAGCACATCACCGACACTTTTTGATTGATGACAAAAAGGGGGAGAACAAGAATGATATTTTAAACAATAACGGCTTACTAAGACGGAAATTCTCGAACATTCTAACTCCATTATACTTGAAAATGTTTTCTGTTTTGCTTAAAGTCTACAGGTACAAGGAAGCTCCTGGACACTCTGAAGACTAAAAGCTCTGATCCGCTCTGATACTCTGATCCAAAGCAAAGCTCTGACAAGAAAAGCTCTGATACGCTGATCTGAAGCTCTGCTCTGATATGCTGATCTAAAGCTTCTGATAGTCAAAGACTCTGATACTCTGATGTTCAAAGAAAGGCAAAAAGATCTGATCCTGAAGAACACTTGTAATCAAAGGGAAGTAATAAACTCAGGGGGAGTATCTCTCAACTCTGATATCTTTGATAACCTCTTACTCTGATGCATCTCTCTGATACCTTTTCACGTTATTTTCATTTAAAAAATATCTAGTTTTTGTCATCATCAAAAAGGGGGAGATTGTTAGAACAAAGTTTGAATCTACTACCCTATGTTTAAGTTTTGATGATAACAAAGTGAAAAGATATATTAATTATATGATTCATGTATGAACTATCTGCTGCCTAAATTATTACGTTCTGATTTGCAGATACTCTGATTGATATAAGCAAGATCACACCTAATCAGCATCAGAAATTTGGTTCCTGACATCAGCATCAAAAGTTGCCATATCAGAATGTCAGAATCAGAAGATTAACTCACGTGTATGCTGAAGTCTGATGAACAAGAACTGCGCTCAACACTTTGATAAAGAAACACAACAGTTTATCAGCAGCTAAGCAGAATCAGAATGAGCCAAGCCAGAACTTACTTTAAGTAAGCAACGGTACTATGCATTGAAAGCAAATTAATACCAACGGCCTCATTCCAGACAAGATCTGCTCGATAAGGAAAGTTTGTTATTAGCATTGAATCAAGAATATTGCTCCAACGTTCAACATCTCAGTGCTATATAAACAAGACTTTGAAGATTGAATTGGCTAATGCTCTCCAAATCTTTACACGCCTAAAAGCTGATCATAATCTTCCTTCTTTCAGTTTGCTAAACACTACACATTCCCTTATTCAATTATTGTTTAGCAATCTTGTTTTTAAGCTTAAAGTTGTGTATACATCACAGTTGTGATACCGTTTTATAGAAAACATTCACACACTTAGTTTTATCTTCTTGTAAGAAAGTGTTTCCTTGACAAACCGGGTTGTGGTTTGCATCAAGAATGCTTTAGCAGTTGTTAAAGCAGTCTGTAATATTCAGTTGAATATAGTGGATTAAGACCTCGTTGGAGAGAGGCGAAATCACCTTGACGGGTGGACTGGAGTAGTTTGAGATCAAACGAACCAGGATAAAAATATCTTGTTCATTTCTTTGATTTTCAGTTTTACAATTCAACCCCCCCTTCTTGTGTTTTTCACTACTTCAAAATTTGGTTCAAATATGTCAGACATCCTACAGCTGATGGTCAACTATGTGTGAACGATGTCATACATCCAACAAATGATGGTCAGCAATGTGGGAACAATGTTAGACATCCATAGGAAGATGGTCAACTATGTGGGAACAATGTCAGACATCCATAGGAAGATGGTCAACTATGTGTGAAGTATGCGAGACATGCATAGGATGATGGTCAACTATGTGTGAAGTATGTGACTCATCCATAGGATGATGGTCAACTATGTCTAAAGTATGTGAGACATCCCTAGGATTATAGTCAACTATGTGTTAAGTATGTGAGAGATCCATAGGATGATGGTTAACTATGTGGGAACAATTTCAGACATACGTAGGAAGATGTTCAACTATGTGCTTAGTATATTAGAGATGCATATGATAAAGATGAATTATGTGTGAACCATGTGAACATCCATAGGATGATGGTTAACTATGTGTGAAGTATGTGAGACATCTATAGAGAGATGGTCAACTATGTATGAAGTATGTGAGACATCCATAAGATGATGGTCAATCATGTTTGAATTATGTGAGAGATCCATAGAATGATGGTCTACTATGTGGGAACAATGTTAGACATCTATAGTATAATGGTCAAGTATGTGGGAGCTGTATCATACATCCAACAGATGATGGTCAACTATGTGGGAACAATGTCATACATCCATAGGAGGATGGTCAACTACGTGGGAACAATGGTCACATATCCATAGGAAGATGGTCAACAATGTGTGAAGTATGTAAGAGATGCATAGGATGATGATGAATGATGTTTGAACCATGTTAAAAATCTATAGGATGATGATCAACTATGCGTGATTTATATGAGACATCCATAACATGATAGTCAATTATGTGTGAAGTATGTAAGACATCCATATGATGATGGTCAACTATGTGTGAACTATGTCAGACATCCATAGGATGATGGTCAACTATGTGGAAACTATTTCAGAAACCCATAGAATGATGGTCAACTATGTGGGAACTATGTCAGACATCCATAGGATGATGGTCAACTATGTGGGAACCATGTCAGACATATATAGGATGATGGTCAACTATGTGTGAAGTATGTCAGAGATGTATAGGATTATAGTGAATGATATGTGAACCATGTGCCAAACATTCATAGGATGATGGTCAACTATGTTTCAACTATGGCACAAATGGATAAAGTATGGAAAACTCTGGTTCAGATATGGCATACATCCAACAAATGATGGTAAACTCTAGTTCATATATGTCAGACATCCAATAGATCATGGTCAACTATGTGGGAACAATGTCAAACATCCATAGGAAGATGGTCAACTATGTGGGAACAATGTTAGACATGCATAGGAAGATTGTCAACTATCTATGAAGTATGTCAGATGTGCATAGGATGATGATGAATGATGTTTGAACCATGTGAGACATCCATAGGATGATGGTTAGCTACGTGTGAAGTATGTGAGACATCCATAGGATGATGTTCAACTATATATGAGACATCCATAGGATGATGGTCAACTATATGTGTGGAATCCAACAGATGATGGTCAACTATGTGTGAACATTGTGAGAGATCCATAGGATGATGGTTAACTATGTGGGAACTATGTTAGACATCCATATGAAGATGGTCAACTATGTGGGAACGATGTTAGACATCTATATGATGATGGTCAACTATGTGTGAAGAATGTCAGTGATGCATATGATAACGATTATTAATGTGTAAACCATGTGAGACATCCATAGGATGATGGTCAACTGTGTGTGAAGTATGTGAGACATCCATAGGATGATGGTAAGCTATGTGTGAAGTATGTGAGACATCCATAGGATGATGGTCAACCCTGTGTGAATTATGGGAGAGATCTATAGGATGATGGTCAACTATGTTGGAACTATGTCAGTCATCCATAGTATGAGGGCCAAGTATGTGTGAACTATATCAGACATCCATAGGATGAAGGGAAACTATGTGTGAATTATGGCAGAGATGCATAGGATGATGGTGAATGATGTATGAACCATGTGTCTGGCATCCATAGGATAATGGTTAACTCTTCTTCAATTATGGCACAAATAGACTGATTATGGTAAACTTTGGTTCAGATATGGCACAAATAGGCGTAGTATGGTTAAATCTGGTTTAGATATGGCAGGCATCCAATAGATGATAGTTAACTCTGGTTCAGATATGTCAGGCATCCAACAGATGATGGTTAACTATGTTTGAAAGATATTAGACATCTAACAGATGATGGTAAACTATGTGGAAACAATGTCATATATCCATATGAAGATGGTCAACTATGTGGGAACAATGTCCATACATCCATAGGAAGATGGTCAACTATGTGTGAAGTATGTCAGATATGTATAGGATGATGGTAAACTATGTATGAAGAATGTCAGAGATGCATAGGATGATGGTGAATGATTTGTGAACCATGTGCCTGACATCCAAAGGATGATAGTCACCTTTGCTTCAATTATGGCATAGATAGACGGAGTATGGTCAACTCTGGTTCAGATATATCATAGACAGAAGGAGTATGGTCAACTCTGGTTTAGATATGACAGACATTCGATATGTGTGAAGTATATGAGGTATCCATAGGATGATGGTGTAGTACCCTAATTTTTGCCCATAAGATCCTTTAATCATATCATACCAATTCAATTACAACAAGATCACATTAGGGTTTGGTTCTTCTCCCTATCTTTGACTTTTTCTCTGGGAGAAATCCCCAAGTACCTTGACTTGTATTTTATGATCATCTATGTTTTGTATCGATTATCCTTTAACAAATAAATACAATGAGTGTTTGCCCCCAATTCTTGATGTTGTAGCTGAAAGCACAATACATTCCATCAAGGTTGATCTAGGGATTCATGAGTTCATTTTTGTGCCTTCATCAACCAAGCTTCACTGAGATTCAAGCCTCATCATTAAATATGTTTTGAAGTAATATCATGAAAAAGTCTTTTATGATTCATCAAGCATCAATATTGTCAAAATTAATTTAAAAGTCCAAGAGTTGATTGAAGAAGTTTTACTCAAATGGACAAGTCTTTGTTTCCATTGATCACAAGTGCATATCTCCTTAAACGCTCAAGATATGGAAGTCATGTTTATTGCTTTGACTTTTCATTATCATCCTCAATAAATTCTATTTACATGACAAAGGTATTGGTGCAAGAAGGTTGATCAAAATTGCATAGATTTCCCAAAGCATTTTTGTTTCTCTAGGAGTTAAGGTTTTGAACTTCAAAGGGGTATTTCTTGCTCATCTTTTGGTATTTTTGAGTGATTTAAAAGAAATCCGTCTCTTCGAAGGGGTATTAACAAGTCACTTCAAAAGTTCCAAGTAAATTTTTTGTGTAAGAAACTTGATGATTAAGAAAGACTACAAGTCCTCCAGATGAACCCTCAAATTCCTTTGTGTGACTTCAAATGATCATAACTTGATCAATTTTTATCACACTGAGCCCATCTTTTTCCATAATGATCTTGAATATGTGAAATTAAACCCTTATTTTATGTGCAAAATGTGAAAATGGATGGAAGATGCCCTAAGGATGCAAAAGATTATAGGTCATTTTTTGAATTTTACCAACTTCAAAAAGTCATAACTCTCTCAATTTTTGGAGATTTTGAATGGTTCAAGTTTCAAAATGTCATTAAAGAGATCTACTCCATGCCATATTTTTTGGTGAAAAGCAAATTCCAAGTGGAAGGCCATGATTGGTTGCAAAACATTATAAGTCATTATTGAAGAAAAAACATAGAAATTTTCTAAGTATGGAAAGTCAATTTCTTTTTCCAAACCTTGACTCATTTCAACTTTCAGCTCAAACAACCATTTTATCCCATTATTTTCCCATTGCGAAGCTTGTAACCTTATCTTTCTAAAGCTTTAAGAATCATGCCTTAAGACCCCTTGAGTTGAGAATGCCATTGATTTGAATTTGGTAACTTGAAACTAAAGTTTCATCACAAGTCATATTTTGAAATCTTTGTTTTGGCTTCTAATCACAAATTTTCCATGCGTTTTTGCTTCTAATCATGTTTAGAAACTTTCCAAAGGCGTTTAGGATCTTGAAACGCACGATTTAGCTGAGTTTTGATGCTAAACAAGTCACACTTTGTTCATGCTGCAGAACCACACGATTTCCCTCCAAATTTCATCATCTCACACGCTTAAGTATCCCATTCACCCCCCTGTAAATAGAGGATCATCCCTCATTCATTTTTTCAAGCTTTTAGTAGCCAATTGACCCCTGTTCAGATCCCATACGAACTCTGAATTTGAATTTTTGATTTCTTACATTCTCACCTTCAAATACCAAAAGCTCCATTCAGTTGCCTTCATTGAACTTCTCTGAAGCTAACCATACAATTATCCTCAAGAATCATGACCTATATTGATCTACAGAAGTCCAGTTTCAGAGCAACTTCTCATTACTTCGTTCAGGTAGATTTCTTGGCCAAATTGATTCAAATAAAAGGCATATCTACTCTATGTATCCTTATGATCCTCATGCTCTTTATAATTGGCAATTTCATTCAGGTTTGAGTGAGACATCCCAAATTTTCGTATTCGCTATTTTTTCTGGTTTTATTCAAACACGACCTTGCATAATTTATATAATTTGGCGCGATGGTACCATTAGAATCGTCTTGAAGAGACGAATCCAATGATACTAGTCTGGGATTCTGATTTTCCCATTTGAAGAAACTCGTGAAATCTCTATTGTAGGGTGTCTGGAGGTTGAAGATGATGCCATGTTTCGTCTCAACCAATGATAGCGCGCCGATTATTTTATTTTTATTGGTTTCCTTTTTCCTGATCAAATGCATTTTCAAATAAGGTCCATATCAAGTATAACGCATCTGGTCCACTTGATCAACTTACTAACGCGTTTTGACTATGATCTGATGGTCCACATCTTTTTGGATTTATTTTATTTTCTGATTTTATATTTTAATTGTTTTAAATTTCAAAAATCCATAACTCTTTTATTTTTTTATCCAAAAGTTATGAAAAAAATATACAAAAATACTTTGATTTATTTATGAATTTAAGAGTATTTTTCATATTTTTATTTTGATGTTCAGTATTTTTCATATATTTTCACCATGTTTGCCTTATTTTAATTATTTTAAAAATACTATCTGACTTTTTTAAATTATGAAAATATTCATAAATATCATTTTTCTTATTTCTGACTTTCTGGAAATTTTGTGGAATTTTATCTTGATGTTTACTATTGTTGATCTATTTTCCATTTATTTGAGTAATTTTATTTAGTTTAAAAATAGTTTCCGACTTTTAAAAGTTACCAAAAATTTTATAAAATATTTGAGTACATTTATGTTTTTTCTATTGTCTTATTTTTTCTTGATTAATTTGAATATAGTTACTATTTTTCTCTCTTATTTCCATTTTATAATCATTTTAAAAACCATTTTCTTTTATTTTTTAAATACAATTTTATTTTTGTACAATATTCTGGCTGATCTTGGATTGAAATTTTGATCATGAAATTTATTAACATCATTGGATCCATGGTGTTGAGTCTAACTCCATAAAAATGGATGAATGATTTTAATAATAGTTTGATTAAATTTTTGATTCAAATGTGGTTTATTCATTTCCAAACATGTTATTGTATTGCATGTTATGGGATGATGATCCCTATATCATTTATCCAAACATGAAGTACATAGATTTCTATTGACTGGCCTCAAAATAGAGCAACTTCTACATAAGTTCACTTATAATTGCTTAACATAGAGCTAAATTTTGTCCCGATTTGAGATAATGATCATTCATGGCCCAAACCTATATTTGCAAGCCCAAGTATGTTAATTTTAACCCTATCATCCAATAACCTTGAGATCCATTGTTAGGAGGCTTTGGTTCTACCAATCCTCTAACTTCATCAATTTTGGTCAAAGTGGACCACTTAAACATCTTTGATCATTAAGTGTTATTTTGAGAATTCTTAAATGGATGATATACTTAACAAAAAGAAAATGCAACTTGTTGTTGAGAGGCTTTGGTTCTACCAATCATCTGATGAGTTCCAAATTCAAGTTTCAAGATTGTCATCCAACTAACCACTAATTTCTGATAATTGACTTTATTTTTATGCTTTTATTTTATGCTTTTACTTTATGTACCATTTACTTTAGAATTTACATTCCATGCTATTTTCATCTTTGCTCACTTGAGCCTCTATCTTCATGTCATTTTTATTTTGCTCATTTTGAGCTTTTCATTTCCTTTTGAAGATACCTAATAATCAATTTAAACCCTAAAAAAATTTAATGTTACTCAGACTACTTGGTTACTACTCTTGGTATAATGGAGTGATGAACTTCTTGGACTTAAGATTAGAGACCTTGGCCTAACTTGAGACTTTATTTGTAATTTTGTCTGGAGTTCTTGGGGTTTACCCCCAAGACATTGGGTTGTTTGTTTGCTTTGTGAGCATGTTATTGTGATTACGTGCCTTGTCTATGATCTGGAATTCATCTGTATACAATCGTTACTCTGCCCAAAGGATGGAATTCTACATTGACTCATTATGTCAAGTGTTGGCATCTTGTTGGTTAGTTGGTCCTTTCCCTAGATTTTACCTTTATGCTTTAGGATAGCCCCTTCATCTCCTCCCATCTTCTTTAATTTCAAAAGTCTTCTCCCTTTTTTTGAAAAATCTTCTTATTTCTAAACTTGAACCACTTTCATAATAAAAATGGACTTAGGTCCATGCATTTTTAAAATATTTTCTTAATTAAACTTTGATCAATTTAACAATATCTTGATATTTTTTGTGAGAAGATTAAAAGTCAATCAATCTCATTCAAATCATTTTTCCACCTTGGCTTTTTTTACTTTAAAATTTTCTTAAAAGATTAGACTCTTGTCAATCCTTATAGTGATGCAAACAACTATACTTCTATAATATGTAGTGAAGTCAGATATTTTCCACTAGGGTGTTGAGTGAGGCTTTTTTGATTTTAAAATCCAAGCCATATCCTCCACTTTGAGATGATGCAAATTATCCTTTCTCATGATTGTGGGTAGTAAGAATGTTTTCCACTCGGACAATGGAGATGATGTCTTGTCTCTTAAAATTAACCAACACACTTGTGTTTTAAAACTTTCAAAAGTGAACTACGAGTACCCTGATCCCCTATTGCACGGAAGGTGGTATGTAGGCACTAAGAGTTCACAACTGCGGTGGGTGCAAAGATTATAAAAAAAATATTTATTTTCTCATCACCACAATCTATTTTTTTTATATTCAACATTTTATAGCCATAATATACAGATATTACAAAGAGGTTCCTGCGAAATAGCATAGATGTTTATGGTGCTAATACCTTCCCTTTGCATAACCAACCCCCTTACCTAGAATCTTTACACCTCTTTTGGGTTATTCGTTCTTTTCCCATTCCTTTGGAAATAATAAAGCGCGGTGGCAATTTTTATTTTAATCTGTACAAGTCAAGTCAATCCAATAGCTTAGTCTTAACATTTCTACCGCTACTGAAAAAATGGCGACTTCACTGGGGGAAAATTGACCTCTTGCTGGTCTATCCCTAAGTGGGTTAAGCATATCTTTGTTTATATATGTATATGTGCTATTAAGTGTTATATATTAATGTTGTATATATGTTTGTCTGGATTTTCCTGGTTTTCAGGGTGCTTGGTGATTTCTCATAAGTCCTATACCCGGACTTGGGCAAACTTAAGATAGGACGGGCGGTATAGTCATGTTAACTTTGAGGAAGTAATCCCAAAAATGGAGGCATGAGATCCCCAACTCAGTGGAGGCCCCTTTGACTGTAGTTTCGTTTACCGAGTAATCGGGAAGATGTACTTCTTTCGACCTGGGAGCCTGCTGAAACTGAAGACCGTAGAATACCTAACCCATCTTGACCTTTTAGGTGTAGTGAGGAAGCTATGACAGAGTAATCTAGAAGTATTTGTCACGCGATACTATGCTCGGACGTGTTTTTCTTGAGAATATTACTAATTTTCGAGTTAATCAGAAAGTTGGTAATATCCGAAGGAAGGATGTAGACTCTGGGAACCTCTAGAACCTTGTTTGGCAGGTGATAACTTTTAGACCATACCTTATGGGTAGTACCTTCGACCTCATGATCATGATGCTGAACCTATGAACCCTATGTTTGTGATCTTGTGTGTGGTTGTTGCATCATGCATTCATGCACCCATGAACATATCTTAAAGATATTTTATTTCAAGGGACATAAAAGTTGACTCTTTGTGAATATCTCAGGTACTTTTTGACTATGGATTCTGGAAAAAGAAAAACCGGGAAGTATAATTTCAGTGATCCCAAGATAGATGAGTTGATAAGTTTGATTCTCGAGATTGAGTGTTATGCAGATTTTCGGAGGAAGTATGGGTCCATCATTTCTCTCATGAAGCTTAGGATGAAGGAGGGTATTCTCTCGACTTTGTTCCAGTTCTATGATTTGGTGTATCAATGCTTTACTTTCCTGGACTATCAGTTGATTCCTACCCTAGAGGAGTATTCTTATATGTTGGGTTTTCCTATTACCAACGGTTTTCCTTTTACTGGTTTGAAAGGTGAGCCAAAATCACATGAGATTGTTGCTTTGATTCATTTGGGAAAGTCTGAGGTTGAAACCTACATGAATACTAAAGGAGGGATTAGAGGATTACCAGCTCAGTTCTTATTGGATAAAGCTGCCTACTTTGTTAGGTTGAAGAGTACGGTTGCTTTTGAGGCCATCTTTTCTCTACTCGCTTACGGGTTGTTCTTATTTCCTAACGCAAACAAATTTGTTAATATCAATGCCATTAGGATCTTTATGATTGGAAACCCAGTTCCTACATTGTCGTGTGATACTTATTACTCTATTCATCTTAGGGATTCTTATCACAGAGGTATGACCATCTGCTACACGCCTCTATTGTATCAGTGGTTTACTTCCCATTTTCCTCGATCTGATGCTTTATGGGATGTCCGGAAGGAACCTCGTTGGGCTCCAAAGGTTATGGAACTTACTCATTCATATATTGTATGGTATCATAAGGCTTATCGTAATGCAGAGATTGTTGACAGTTGTGGTAGTTCCCCAATGTGCCTCTTCTCGGTACAAAGGGAGGAATTAACTACAACCCTGTTCTTGCACGACGACAACTTGGATATCTGATGAGGGATAAGCCAAATAATATTCATTTGAGTAGTTTCTTCCTAAAAGAGGGAGAAAACCATAAGGAAGCTAGGGAGAAGATTGCGAAGGCCTGACGTCACATTCACGAGAAGAGTAGGAAGGACTTGGGACCTAGGGGGGTTGTTTCTTTGGAGCCTTATCTTCAGTGGGTACAAGCCAGAACTATTCAGTTGAAGATTCCGTATTCTCAAGAAGCACCTATGCCTGATATGTTTGTGAAGACCACTCCTTCCCTATTGGATAATGTGGAAGAGCTCCAACTTGCTTTAGTCAGGATGCAGTAGGAAAAGGAAGCTTGGAAGAATAAGTGCCAAACTTTAGAGATTTCTTATCGAGCAGACTTAAAGGAGAAAGACTACTTGATTGATATTCTTGAGAGTCGGGATGTAGAGACGATGGAGAGGCAAGGGGATTTATTTTCCCATAAGCCTCAATCATGCCTTAGTTTCTCACTTCTTGGTTCAGATGATTGGAAGGAGGTCGCTACCAGATATGCAGAAGAAAACCTGAGGTTGAAGGCTCAGATTGCCAGATTTACCGGGAAGGGTCAGCGTATAGAGTGATCTCCATGAACTTTGTTTATTAGGGTTTTAGACTTTATTTTCATCTTGTACTTGGGATTTTTTAAGCTTGTATTCCATTTTGAAGTTATTATAATAAAAAAATTCAGTATTTCAAATGCGTTACTACTTTGATACTTGCAAATTGTTTATAAAATCTTTAAGTCGTTTGAAATAATAATAAAATAAATCATGTGTGTTTCACATCATGCATCATATTGTACATACTTCTTGAAATTTTTGGTGCATATCCAGGTGTCTTACTGAGCTTCTTTACTTCGTTCAGCAAGTTGTCTCACTAGTACAATACTCGAGCTAATTTCATAAAGAAGATGGATAACCTAGAACAAGAGAGTTGTAAGTTGCACAAGGAAGTTTCTGCTCTGAAGGCTGGTATGGCCAATCTCAATGATCCGATGGAATCATTGGTGGCTGCTCAGAATCAACCATCAATTGCTCAGCCTCAACAGACAATGATTACTACTGAAGCTCCGATTGTTCCTATTTCTACTACTTCAGTTGTTGTTCAGAATCGTATTCCTCCGGGATATCCGTAGGGAATGCCAGAAAACTTTATGCTAGAAGGTTATAATCACTATCCTCAGATTTCTCTGCTAACTCAGACCGCTGCTACTCCCGCACCTCCTGTGGTGCATGTTACCCCTGTTAGAAACGAAGTTCACTATGCTGCACCTCCCTCAGTGAATTTGGTTCTGTTTTCTAATGATGAAGTGTATAGCCCTATTCTTCCACCAAGTGAGAGATTGGGTTTCTATGATAGAATGGACGATTTTCAAGACCAATTTGAAAAAATGCAGAAAGAGTTGAAGGCCCTCAGGGAAAAGTGTTGTTTAGGCAGAATGTGAATGATATGTGCTTGGTTCCAAATGTGAAAATACCTGCAAAATTCAAAGTACCGAAGTTCAAAAAAGTACAAGGGAAACACTTGTCATCGTGCTCACTTGGTGAAGTATGTAAGGAGAATGTCTACTCATACAGACGATCAGCGCCTGTTGATTCATTTCTTTCAAAGTAGTTTAACTGGTGCAACGTTGAAATGGTACATGAGCCTAGATAGTCCCAGCATTCATTCTTTTAATGACTTAGGTGAAGCATTTATCAGATAGTACAAATACAATGTGGACATGGAGCCTGATCGTGATCAACTCAGGGCCGTGGTCAAGAAGGACAAGGAATCATTTAAAGAATATGCACAGAGATGGCGTGAGGTAGTCGCCCAAGTCATTCCTCTAATGGAAGAAAAATAAAGGACAAAGATTTTCTTGAAGCCACTAGGTGAATTCTATTATGAGAGAATGGTGGCGAGTGTACCCAGTGATTTTACTGAAATGGTGGGAATGGGTGTTCGTTTGGAAGAGGCTATGAGAGAAGGTCGCCTCACAAAAAGTTAAGGTTCCAGCAATGTGAAGAAAAGCCATCATATGGATTTGTTAAGAAGAAAGAGGGAGAGACAAATGTTGTTACTCAAGAGAGAAGGGTTAATACCTCTAGAAGAAATCATCAACGCCATCAACAGGTTGCCTCGGTAACTCCAGTTGTAAATGTGGCACCGACTATAGTTGCTTATCAAAGACCAGCCCCTCAGGGAAGTCAAGGGCAGAATCAGAAGAGAGAACCTTTAGACTCTATTCCTATGAGTTATGCAGAGATACTCGTAGCATTAATCTAGAAGAAGTTGGTCTAGAATACACCACCTCCTACTATAGCATCCCATTTACCTTGGTACTACAAGGCAGATCAGACGTGCGCTTTTCATCAGGGTGCACCAAGGAATAATGTAGAAAATTGTTATCCTCTAAATCCTGAGGTACAGAAAATGGTTATATCTGGCCTTTTGTCCTTCAAAGATGTCATTCCTAATGTAAAAGATAACCCTCTACCAAGAGATGGAGGAACAAATGCTGTTAACATGGTTGTCGGTTGTCCAGGAGACTTCGACATTTATGATATTAACTTGGTTATAGGAGACTTGGTAAAGATGCATGAAGACCTTTGCGAGTTTAGTTACTATACTCATGACCATGATGGTTGTGGTGTATGTAGTACTAATATACAAGGTTGTGATAAGATAAAGGATAATTTGCAAGAGATGATGGATGAGGGCCTCATCCATATAATCAGGCCTAGGGAAGAGTATGAGGAAGAAGTAAACATGGTTTCTGGATGTCCTGGAGAGTTTAGAATCTTTGATGTCGAATATATGAACGATGATCTTGTGCAGTTACATGCTACTTTCTGCCACATGGATGGTCAGGTAGAGCACCACTATGGATCTTGGCGGGATTGCTGTAGGGATTCCCGAGGATGTTCAATTGTAAGGAAAGGTATTCGGTTGTTGTTGGATAATGGAAATATCAAGGTTTCAGGGTAAAGAGATGATTACCATGAGGTTAATGAGATTGATGTTTGCCTGGTTGAGGAAGAGTCAGATGACGAGTATGCTTCCGCAGATGAATTCTTCTCCTCGGATGAGGGTATGATCTCTGGAGGTGATTCTTTAATGTCCAAATTTTCTGAAGAAGGTGTGAATGTGATTGTGCCATGTTTCAGTGATTCTTCCCCTGTTGATATTGAATACTATAGCAAGCCAGTTGTTTCCCCTATGGTGATTTGCTTACCAGGGCCAGTTCCTTACAAATCTAAAAAGGTTGTACTGTACAAGTATAATGCTACAATTTTAGAGGATGGTGTGGAAGTTCCCATCCATCCATTGTCCAATGTTGGAATATTGCTGAGACTAGTAGAGTGACCCGTAGCGGTCGTGTTTTTGCACCAGTTATTCGGGGAAATGATAATGCTGGAAAGAAGGCTATGGAAAGTGCTGAAGATAAGAAGGCTACAGGGGAATCCGGTGGTGCTACCCTGGAGAAGGACGTAGATGATATTTTGAAGATAATCAAAATGAGCAAATATGATACATGATTTTCGCAAGTATACGAATCGCGTCAGAGTAATATAAAAGATTATCGATCCCACAGAGACCAAAACGTTAATCTATCAAATTCTATTGTCACTATGTTTATCTATGGTAGATCAAATCAAGGTTTTATAGCATGAAGAGTAAATAAAGTTAAAGATGTCAATTCATATAAAAGCAACGGGTTCGTATGCAAATCACAATGGTCATATAATACTCTAAAATGCTTCTAATAGAACTACTTATGGGGAAATATTTCCTACTTTGACAATAACTAATTTAACAGGAACTGTCGCTTTCGTGTATTCAGAACCGAGTTTATTCTTTAAATATTTCCTTTTTATTGTCACAGATAAAAGGTGCGTATTGCGTTAAAGTAATAAACCTATTTTTAAGAAATATAGTTACATGAGTAAGTTGAAAAGTGATTTTGACTCAGAACTTCTAACCAAGAGACGATTAGACTTTTAAACCTATAAACGCGTCTGAAAAAGGTTTTGAAATCATTTCTTCTAAAAAGCTAAAGGTTCTTACTTAATTGAACAAAACACTTTCGTTCTCTTTGAGAAATTAAGACTAACAAAGTTTATCAATGGTTGGACGACTTTCGATCTTACCCAATAGAAAATAAAGTTCCGAAAACTTGTGTTAAAAACCAAACTAGCCCCTAAAGTATTCCTACAGATGCAATGTTTAGACAATTACCTTAACCATGATCATTACATTTTAATCCTTAAGGAAATTAGCCAGACATGGAAATAAACTTATTAAAGCAAACCATGTTTAAGTAGAAAGTAAAAAGGTTAAAAGATAAGTAAATGCGATGTGAGAAAATAAACAAAGTAAAGCAAGTATGATTCGAGAAAATAAACAAAGTAAAGCAAGTGCGATAAATGCGGAAACTTAAATAGAAACCTGCCCAAAACAGAGGGCTTTAAAGCAACTTGAATGGAAGGTAAATTTGATTGAAATAAAGGAAACTTGAATTAATTCTTCGATGTGAAGAGATTACCGCTTACAATTAGACAATATATGGCTTAAGTCAGTCCAACTAAGCTTGGGTGAAGAAGAAGAACTGAAATCACTTCTTCTATTTATAGGCCTAGGAGGATTTTGGGAATCACAAGAATTCCCTCCAACTTCTTTGGAGCGGGAAGCGAATTTGCAAAGGGGGCGCCCGCCATGGGGGTTTGGAAGACACTATGCACCAAAAATGAAGAAGTAGTGGAGGACGTGGCAGTTGGCAGTTGGCTGAAGTTAGCCACCTCATGGTCGGCCATATGGCGGGCGCCATGGTGGAAGCCACAAGTGCAAAAACTCCAAAATCTTGATTTTTAGCTCGTTTTTCTTCATTTCTTCAAGCAAGGCTTCGGAAAGACAAAAAAACTGGGAAAAACAAAACAAAATGAAAACATAACACAAGAAAATAATAATAAAAACCTAATAAACATGTGTGAATCGAGTCAAATATGAAGTGCGATTCAGTGTTATCAAATTCTCCCACACTTAGACCTTTGCTTGTCCTCAAGCAAAAACTCTGTATAGCTCAGCAAAGAGAAACAGTTTTGTCAAACAATTTGGGAAAAAAGGGCTTCTAAGTTTAAAGCAGGATGTAATGATAGGTAGTAACCAGGTGAACCAAGGGTATCGTGACAACACATTCTGCAAGAATACAGACACAAAAGTTGATCCTATACAAACTCATCCATTCAAAACCATCACATTTAGGCCTAATTTTTAAATCTTTTTATTCAGGCGCAATCACATTAAGCCCGTTATCTCGCACATACTCATAGAAGAATGACCGGTTAGTGACTCTGATCTCAAGCACGAGGTTCTGGTACATAAGTTGGTAACCTCTCAAATGACCCAATTGTGGTTGTGGGGGATCGAGTCGTAACCCACCCTACCAAGTCCAGCACCAGAAACCTCTGAACCAACCACCAATAAGCAAATATTATTTTCTTTTATTCTTTTTGCAATTTCTCAAAACCCCTTTTTAGGTTAAGTAACTTTCTGAGGGTCACCTATCCCGGAGTTGTAGCATATGAATCATGAAAGCACATAAAAAAATAATTGGATCACTCACTTATATTCATCGGTCTCCTACGTAGAGTATGCTTAAGTCGGAGCTAACTTCTAGAATAAACTACTAAATATGAAGGTTAAGGCCATAGCATAAGGTTATCAGGATCGGTTCCTATAATTACGAAGCTTATGGTGTTGAAACGGTACCGATTTTTCAAAAGGACTTCCCAGGTCATCTACTTCCTATCTTAAACTTGTCTTCAAGCCCAAAATTTTTCAAAGGATACTGTTTTCTTTTGTCAAAATTTTTTGGTAGGGCTAAGAAATGGAGAAAAACATAAATACACCACACAAATGACTCGGGAAGCACATGAATTTTATTGAAAACAAACAAAGCAAGAAAAATAAACTGAAAAATAAATAAAGACTAAAAAAAAAAGAAAAGGAAAAGCAATAAAATCTCCTCCCACACAGAAATCGAACATTGTCCCTAATGTTTTGAAATAAAATATGGAAAGAGTAACATGGATGTATCTAAGGGCAGCCACTGGTGCCCTCGCCATCCTGCTGATGCCTAGGGTGATGAGACCTGCTGCGACGATGATCTCTCTAGGAAGACGCTAATTGCTCCACTCTGGCTGATAGAGCAGCCTGAGAACTCTGAACCTGTCGAAGGTTTCTTAATAGGGAACCCTGAGTGGCCTCCATGAGTGTAAAATGCCTCTCAAAATAGCCTTGCTGACGTTGCTGCTCAATATTGATCGCAAGTTGAGATTCCATGATACTCTGAACACACTGATCAATATGTTGCTGAGAAGTTTGCATGAAGCTCATGTTGTCTATCAGTTGCTGTTGCAATTTGGTGAGCATACCATCTCTCCTTTCCTCTCGAGCAAGATGCTCTCGCCACATCTCCTCAGTGATGTAAAATCCAGGGGTAGCACCTACAGAATTGTGTGAAGAAGATGGTGCAGTGTGAGCTAGTGAATCATGGTGGGGGGACATATGTGGAACGGGAGACTGGTCTCTCCGTTCATACTCCTCATCAGTCTCATGTCCGTCCCCAAGAGGAACATTAGGGAGCAATGGTCCCCTAATAGGATGAGAAGACAAATCATAAGTCCAGTTTCTCTCAAGCAGCACATCAGTCCTCCGGGAGCAAGGTAAAGCGAGGGGAATAGCCACACCATGGATCATGAGGTTAAAAACTCCCTCTTTCCTAACCTTGCATAATTTCATATCTTTTAAAAAATTTAAATTAATTATGCGGTTAGGTAGAGGTACCAAAGTAGCTAACTCAGTCTCCAAGTCCAAATCCCGAGCAATGGAGGTAATCAATCTTCCAAAAGAAATAACGCCCCCATTTCTCAAAGCGGAAGACATGTGTGCAATCATAAATTGGACAACATTATTTTTAAACAAGTGAGGCTTCCTAGCAAAAACATAAGTTCTTTTGCATTGACCTTGTTTGGATTCTCTCGGGCAAAAATAGTACAAGCCAATAAATAACGGAAAACACGAATGGCCAGGTTATGGATCATTGACGCAAGAATACCCTCAAAAGAGGAAATAGTGGAACTAGACAATCTAGCCCAAAAAGCAAATACCTCAATCGACCAATCAGAATCCAAAGGGGTCTCACAGATAAAACCTTCCCCATGAGGCATGTCCAACAACTCTGATAAAGCATCGATAGTGTACTCATATTCAACATTAAACATTCTAAATTTTACCGTACCGATCGTGCTAGCAGTGTTGGGACTGACAATATAAATCAATGAACTTAAAAATTCTTTGGCCAACCTCTCATTGGTAGGTTCTCTCCTAGCAAAAATATCGTGCAATCCTAAATTTTCTATCATGTGGAAAACACTGACAAATTCCTAAAGTGTACAGACAGCCAATATCGATATACCTTGTCGGAGAAATTTCTTGTGTTTGCAACTTCTCGAGAATTTTTCTTTGCCTCGACCCCGGTTTTCCATCACAAAGAAAAAATCCATCGAACTCCATTGTTGTCATTGTTGGTGAAAGAGGAGAAAATAGGTTTTTATGGAAAGAAGGTGAAAATGGTGGTTTGTGGATTTTTAATGAGAGAAATGAAGTGGTGGAATAGGAAATGTTTGTGGGGTTGTGAATAAATGGGAAAGTTATGAACTTTTAGTGGGTTTTGATGGAGATTTTTGAGAGACAAAATGGAGTTTTGGGGTTGGAAGATGAAAAATGATGGTTTTGGTGGTTCTGACCTGTAAGAGGTACAGACCCCATGGCGGGCACCATGAGGGTTATGGTGGGCGCCATGTGTGCAAAATTTGGATGGGCCAGATTTTGAATTTTTTCTCATAGGCCTTGTACTTTTCACGGGGGGTATGGACAACATCTTTCACATGTTTTTCTTCATAGTTTAAATCTTGGATGACATAGCTTGATAAAAATCAAAATGAAAATTCATAAAATAAAATCAAATAAAATAAAATAAGAGAAAAGTAAATAATGAAAACATCCACATGAAAAATATTAATATATGTATATATATATATATATATATATATATATATATATATATATATATATATATATATATATATATATATATATATATATATATATATATATATATATATATATATATATATATATATATATATATATATATATATATATATATATATATATATATATATATATATATATATATGCAATATGATTGTTAGAGATAGATTCATAAAAACGGAAAAAAATTCAAGCAGAAATAAAATATAGATAACGATAAGTCTAGAAATAAAAATAACGATCAAGCATATAAATAGAATCTTTGTCTCAGATGGGAGGAACACCATCAACACCGGCAGGTGAATCATCATCAAGGTCAGAGTTAGAGCCTCTTGGGGCTTATGGACCTCCTGCTATCTGTCGGCGCAACTCAACAATCTCCTGGTAATGAAAGTCGGCCTCTGTTGCATGAGTCATATCAGAGACCTCGTGCTGCAAGGTGAGGTCAGTAATCTCCTATCGAAGTCGGGCCACCTCCATACGTAACTCAGCTAGCTGCAAATGCACATCCGGCAGTTGCAAAGAGAAATTATTAGAAAGTACAGAGAACCTGGGTGAAATTTGTGCAGGGATGTAATCTACCATAGGTGGCAATCTAGGTGCATTAATGGTCTCTCCATGGCCTTCCAAAGCCTAGGTCCAGTTAGTCGGATCATGTACACTAGTCATCATAGGATCTTGCAAAGTGAAGTAGAGTATCGTCTCATTCTTGATCAGGAGCCTGAAAAAGTCTGAGCTAGAGGAGACCCGCCTCATCAATCCACGATCCAAGCAATACTCGATTTCCAACAATGTGTATCCACAATAAGGGGTCGACTGACATAACTGCCTCTCAAGACCCAAAGCAATAGCAATGTGCGTCACTGTCCCTCCCACATGTATGATACTCTCAGAGGGAAGGGCAATGGTATGCAGATTCCACATCAAGAAGTTACCGCAGGAAACTGGACGTGACTGGTTAGCATAAAACAAGAAGAATACCTCCTCATCACCTACATGGTGGTCAGCATCACTCCTTCCTAAGAAGGTATGGGCAGGAATAATCTGAAAATAGCAGAGGGACAGATTATGGATGAAGTTTGACATCATGTGGTCAGGATCATGGCTACTCCCAACAGTAATGTCATCCCAAAACATCTCCACGTCTCTAGTCACGAAGTAACCCACGGGTAACTCTGGAGTAGCATCAGGATAAGTCTGAAAACCTAAAAGATCACTGAAATCCTTGTGGTTGAAAGCATACTCTATCCCGAACAATCTGAAACTGATGTGGCCATCTGGATCAACATATGGATCATAGTCCAATGAGCTGAGGAACTCTAGAGTGAGGTTTCGATAAGTCTCGTTCTTGCTATCAACATACGCCTCCCAGTTGAGTTGGTGGCATAAGAATATGACACTAGGCTCCAAGCCTAACACTTCTAAGCAACCTTCGTCTGGATACCGGGTAGGAGACATCCAACAAAGGGACAATGCCTCATAGCACTGTTTTTTAATCTCATTTCTAAAGTTGACGTGCATGTCATTAAAAAGCGGCATCCTAAAAAGGTATGGTTAGATGAGAATGATGTCCTAAAAAATACAAACATTAAAACTGTTAGTCGAAAAATAGGGAAACATAAGGCTATAAAATTATAAAATAAATAAATAAATACAAGTAAAGAAAAAGGAAAGAAAATAAAACCCATGGGTTGCCTCCCATGTAGCGCTTGTTTAACGTCATTAGCTCGACGAAATAGACTTCATATCACGGAAATGGGTACTGGAGGGTCGATCAAAGTGTGGCTGGAGTAGTCAATGGAAATATCACCTCCTTTATAAAGCTTGAGTCTTTGTCCATTTACTGTGAATGGATTGCAAGAGCTGTTTTTGATTTCCACGACACCTGACTTTAAGATCTTAGAAACCTCATAAGGGCCAACATAGCTTACCTGGAAAAAGTCTTAACCTAGAGTTAAAAAGGAGAACAAGATCGCCTATGTTGAATTCCTTTTTTATAATCCTCTTGTCATGCCATGCCTTAGTTATTTCTTTGTATATTATGGCATTTTCATAGGCATTCTAGCGAAGTTCTTCTAGTTTATGAATGTCAATGATTCTTTTCTCACCGGCAGCCAAATAATCCAGATTTAAGGTTTTGATGGCCCAATAGGCTTTGTATTCTAACTCAAAGGGTAAATGACATGACTTTCCATAGACCAATTGATAGGGGTAGTTCCAATAGGGGTTTTATAAGTTGTCCTATAGGCCCACAATGCTTCTTGTAGCTTTTGAGACCAATCTTTTCTAGATATTGAAACAATTTTCTCTAGGATTAATTTAATCTCCCTATTAGATACTTCCACTTGTCCGCTAGTTTGCGATTGTAAGGTGTTGCCACTTTATGTCTAACTCCATACTTACTTAAAAGTTTGTCAAAAATCCTTGATATAAAATGTGATCCACCATCGCTTATGACAAGACGGGGTATTCCAAACCTTGAGAATATGTAATTTTTGAACAGTTTGAGTACTACCCATGTGTCATTTGTCGGTGCAGTTATAAATTCAATCCATTTAGACACGTAGTCAACAACCACTAAGATGTATTTATTTCCCAAGAAGGATGGAAAAGACCCATAAAATCTATACCCCACACATCGAAAAGTTATATTTCTTTAATGTTGCTTAAGGGAATTTTGTCTCGTCTTGAGATGTTCCCATTGCGTTGTCACCGATTGCATTGGACAATGTAAGCATGGACATCACGCCAAAGTGTGGGCCAGAAAAGGTCGGCTTGGAGGATTTTAGCGTATGTTTTAGAGGTGCTCGTATGTCAACCATAAGGTGCGGAGTGACAATGTTCTATGATATTTCTTACCTCTTCTTCAGGGACACAATGACGAAAAATATTGTTGGTGCCTCTTTTAAACAGAAGTGGTTCATCCTAATAAAAGCGTTTCACATCATTAAAGAACTTCTTTTTCTGGTGATAGTTAAGATTTGGGGGTACTATATCAGTAGCTAAATAATTAACAAAGTCAGCATACCCGGGTACATTACTAACTGCTAGGGATTTCTCAGGGATCTCATAACGATTTAGGTCATCTTCCTCAAAGGTGTCTATTTTTGGCTACTAGTCTATCATAAGCAAAGTCATCAATTATAGGAACTAACTCTGGTTTCAGGTATTCGAGCCTAGAAAGGTGGTCAGCAACTACATTTTTTGTGCCTTTCTTATCTCGAATATCTAGATCAAATTCTTGTAGTAAAAGGATCCATCGGAGTAGCCAAGGTTTAGCATCTTTTTTACTTAATAGGCAGCGGATAGTTGCATGGTCTGCGTAAACTATAATTTTAGCTCCTACTAGATAAGATCGAAATTTATCAATAGCAAACACTACAACTAATAGTTCTTTTTTCGTTGGTAGCGTAGTTAACTTGGGAAGCATCTAGGGTTCTGCTAGCATAGTAGATCACATGCAGCTTCTTATATTTTCTTTGACCTAGAACAGCTCCAACAGCATAATCTCTAGCGTGACACATGATTTCAAAAGGTTCAGTCCAATCTGGGGGTTGCATAATAGGTGCGAAAATTAGGGCTTGTTTTAAAAGGTTAAAGGCTTCAACACACTTTTCATCAAAAATAAACTCAGCATCTTTCATTAGCAAGCCAGTTAAAGGTTTTATTATTTTAGAGAAATCCTTGATAAAGCGTCGGTAAAAAACGGTAGGACCAAGAAAACTCCGGACTTCCTAATGGTCTTAGGTGGCCTAAGGTTTTCTATAACTTCTATTTTGGCTTTATCAACTTCAATACCTTTCTCAGAGACTATGTTTCCTAAAACTGTACCTTCAGTCACCATGAAATTGCATTTCTCCCAGTTCAATACGAGGTTTACTTCTACGAATCTTTCCAGAATTTTCTCAAGGTTAGCGAGGCAATTTTTAAAATCAAACCCACATACCGAAAAATCGTCCAAAAACACTTCCATAATTCCATCAAGATAATCTGCGAAGATTGACATCATACAACGTTGGAAAGTGGCAGGAGTATTACAGAGTCCAAATGGCATTCATCTATAGGAAAAAGTTCTGTAAGGGCATGTAAAAGTTGTTTTCTCTTGATCTTCAGGATGAATAGGGATTTGGAAAAATCCAGAATATCCATCTAGGTAGAAAAGATAAGACTGTCTAGCTAAACGTTCAAGCATTTGGTCTATAAATGGTAAAGGTAAATGATCTTTCCCAGACGCTTTGTTTAGATTTCTATAATCTATGCACATACGCCAATTGCCTTCCAAACGCTTGGCTACATGCTCGCCTTTTTCGTTTTGCACGACAATGATGCCTCCCTTTTTGGGTACTACATGCACAAGGCTTACCCATCTACTATCTGAGATTTGATAAATGATACAAGTTTCTAGTAGCTTAAGGACTTCTTTCTTTACAACATCACTCATTATAGGGTTTATCCTTCTTTGGTGCTCTCTGGAGGGTTTATAATCTTCCTCTAGTAAAATCTGATGCATACATACAGACAGATTTATTCCTTTCCGATCAGAAATGTTATACCCTAAGGCTGAGGGATATTTTCACAAAACTTCTAAGAATTGGTTTGTTTCAGCTTGGTTTAAGGTAGCACTCACGATAACTGGGCTCTTCATCTCCTCGTCAAGAAACTCATATCATAGATTCTTGGGTAATTCTTTAAGTTCTAAAGTGTTTTGCTTAGGGCTAGGTATAGGATCTGGGGTAACAGCTAAACATTCATAGATGTTATCATCTATGTAGGGTTATTTCTTCTCGAATCTATCGTCTTCCTATATGATGGTCGAATTTAGTTTGATTGATTCGATAGTTCCTTCCTCGTTTAATTCTCTTATGCACTCATCAATAATGTCTATGGCATAATATGCGTCTCCTATTATTGGTGCCATAAGGAACTTTGAAAGAATAAACTCTATCTTTTCATTCCCACTTCAAAGGTCAGTTTTCCTCCCTTGACATCTATTATGGCACCGGCTGTAGATAAGAAGGGTCTTCCTAAGAGGATTGGGACATCGTCATCTTCTTTGACGTCCATGACAACAAAGTCGGTAGGGATATATATAACTGTCTGATTCTAACTGTGATGTCTTCTAATAAACCAACGGGGTATTTGACAAATCTATCGACTAATTGAAGAGACATCTTAGTAGGTTGCAATTATCCTAAGGTCAATCTTTCATAAACTTCCAGAGGCATTAGGCTAACACTAACTCCTAAATCCAGAAACGCCTTATCGATCACATGGTCCCCTAATATACAAGGTATGGAAAAGTTTCCAGGGTCTTTCTCTTTCTTGGCAAATCTATTTTCAGGGATATAATTGTATTCTAAGGGTTTGGGATCGTCAAGTCTTTGTTTGTTGGTCAGGATGTCTTTAAGGAATTTTGTATATGATGGTATTTGGGTGATGGCTTCGATAAAAGGAATCTCTACATTAAGTTTCTCTTTTATCGTTAAGAATTTTTTATACTGGTTGTTGATTTTGGTTTTCTTTAGTCTATGCGGATACGGTATTAGAGGTTTGTATAGCGGAGGTGGTACATAATCTTTGTCTCTAGTCTCCTCCTTATCTTGGTTTTTATCCTTTTCGGGTTGCACTAGTTTTTGTACTCCACTTTCCTTTGTGATTTTAGGTTCACTCAAGGTTGGGTTAAAAGGTTCATCGTAAGTAGTCCCACTTTGTAAGGTAATTGCATTAGCTTGACCTCTAGGGTTTGGTTGAGGTTGTCTAGGAAATTGTCCTCCAGGCGTAGTCTGGGGAGCTTGTGTTTGGGCTACTTGCGAGATTTGGGTTTCAAGCATTTTGTGATGAGTTACTATCTGGTCAACCTTAGTTCCTAATTGTGTGATCAATTCATTTACATGAATGTTCTGGTTCATGAATTATTTGTTTTGTTGAGTTTGGGATGAGATAAAATTTTCCATGATTTTCTTGAGGTTTTGTTTTGGGGGCATAGCTTGTATAGGTTGATTTGTTCTTGGAGCTTGAAAACCTGGTGGTCTTAGGGGTGCAGAGTTTTGGATATGGTAATTGTTCTTATAGGAGAAGTTTGGGCGATTCCTCCATCCAGGGCTATAAGTGTTTGAAAATGGGTTTCCTTGGGAGTAGTTGATTTGTTCGATGGTTGGTTCATTCAACAGGTTGCATTCTGCTATTGGTGTCCTTGGGTTCCACATATCTTGCATTCTTGGGTGACTGCTGCTACAGTGGCTGGGGTATTGGACATATGCCCGACTTTTAGGACTAGAGCATCCATTTTGGCTTGCATCATGTCCATAGAGCTTATCTCATGTATTCCTTCTTGGGGCTCCTTCTTCTCCACTGTTGCTCGCTCTGTTCCCCATTGGTAATGGTTTTGAGCCATATCTTCAATGAGAGCGCAGGCTTCAGGGTAAGTTTTGTTCATCAAAGCGCCACCGGCAGCAGCATCGATGGTCATCTTGGTGTTATATTGGAGTCCATTATAGAAGGTATGTATGATCATCCATTGTTCTAGGCCATAGTGGGGGCAAACTCTTAATAATTCCTTATACCTTTCCCAAGCCTCAAACAATGATTCTCCTTGGACTTGAGTAAATATGGTTATTTAGTTTCTAAGAACGACAGTATTACTAGGGGGAAAATATATGGCAAGGAACACTCTCCTAAGGTCTTCCCAAGTTGTTATTGAATTGGCTGGAAGGTAATCTAACCAAAAACGGGCTTTATCTCTGAGGGAGAAAGGAAATAGTCTTAAACGAATTGCCTCAGATGTAACACCATTGGTTTTAAAGGTATCAGATAGTTGAATGAAGATTTTCAAATGTTGATTTGGGTTCTCCGTAGCAAGACCCGCAAATTGGTTTTGTTGTACTAGTTGTAATAGAGAGGGTTTTAGTTCAGAATTGTTGGCAGGAATAGCAGGTTTTACTATACTAGAACTAGGTTCTTTGGTTACGATTTTCGGCCATAGCTTTCCTAACTCTTTGGAGCAAGAGGCGAGTGCGAGCGTAACGTTCAGGTTCCACTAAAGGGTTTAATAAACTCCCAGTACTGCGAGATTTTCGCATTGACGTAATTGGTCCCCAGCAACGGCACCAAAAACTAGAGGCATGATTTTCGCAAGTATTCGAATCGCGTCAGAGTAATATAAAAGATTATCGATCCCACATAGACCAGAACTTCAATCTATCAAATTCTATTGTCACTATGTTTATCTAAGGCAGATTAAATCAGGGTTTCATAGCAGGCAAAGTAAATAAAGTTAAAGATGTCAATTCAGATAAAAGCAACGGGTTAGAATGAAAATCATAATGGTCAGATAATACTCTAAAATGCTTCTAATAGAACTACTTATGGGGCAATATTTCCTACTTTGAAAAGAACTAATTTAATAGGAATTGTCGCTTTCGTGTATTCAGAACTGAGTTTATTCTTTAAATAATGCCTTTTTTATTGTCACGGATAAAAGGTGTGTATTGCATGAAAGTAATAAACCTATTTTTAAGAAATATAGTTACTTGACTAAGTTAAAAATTGATTTTGACTCAGAACATCTAACCAAGAGATGATTAGACTTTTAAACCTATAAACGCGTCTGAAAAAGGTTTTGAAATCATTTCTTCTAAAAATATAAAGGTTCTTACTTAATTGAACGAAACACTTTCGTTCTCTTTGAGCAATTAAGACTAACCAGGTTTATCAATGGTTTGGCGGCTTTCGATCTTACCAAATAGAAAATAAAGTGCAAAAAACTTGTGTTAAATACCAAAACGACCCCTAAAGTATTCCTACAGATGCAATGTTTAGACAATTACCTTAACTGTGATCATTACATTCTAACCCTAAAGGAAATTAGCCAGACATGGAAATAAACTTATTAAAGCAAATCATGCTTAAGCAAAAAGTAAAAAGGTTAAAATATTAGTAAATGTGATGCCAGAAAATAAACAAAGTAAAGCAAGTGAGATGCGAGAAAATAAACAAAGGAAATCTAGTGCAAGGAAATAAGTGCGATAAATGCGGAAACTTAAATAGAAACCTACTCCAAATGGAGGGATTTAAAGCAACTTGACTGGAAGGTAAATTTGACTGAAATAAAGGAAACTTGAATTAAAATGGTGGCAAGATTGTAAAGTTCTCCAAACTTGATTACAGACTCAATGACTCGTGCGATAATTCTTCGATGTGAAGATATTACCGCTTACAATTGGACAATATATGGCTTAAGT
This sequence comes from Vicia faba, assembly GCA_948472305.1. Taxonomy (NCBI): domain Eukaryota; kingdom Viridiplantae; phylum Streptophyta; class Magnoliopsida; order Fabales; family Fabaceae; genus Vicia; species Vicia faba. The sequence goes on along the minus strand of OX451735.1, from coordinate 626,286,890 downwards.
CAGTGCAACTAAACTTGGATGAAGAAGAAGAACTGAAATCACTTCTATTTATAGGCCTACGAGGACTTTGAAAATCACAAGAATGCCCTCCAACTTCTTTTGAGCGGGAGGCGAATTTGCAAAGGTGGCACCCACGATGGGTGTGTGGCGGCCGCCATGCTCCAAAAATGAAGAAGTAGTGGAGAACGTGGCAGTTGGCTGAAGTTGTCCACCTCATGGCTAACCCTATGGCAGGCGCCATGGTGGAAGCCTCAAGTGCAAAAGCTCCAAAATCTTAATTTTTAGCTTGTTTTTCTTCATTTCTTCAAGCAAGGCTTAGGAAAGACAAAAAAGATGAAAACAAAACAAAATGCAAACATAACACAAGAAAATAACAATAAAAACCTAATAAAAATGTGTGAATCGAGTCATATATGCAGTGCGATTCAGTGTTATAAGACCACCGAATTGTGGATCAGCTTTTGTAGACTCCTTTAAAAATATTTATCTTGGCATTGTTGATGAATTCTGCTTCCCATAGAGAATCCTTAATCAGGGTGTTGGACCAGACTTTCGTGGAGTATGACACGCCATTAGGTCAATTCAACAGTGTGGTAAGTAATATTACATCATGTAAGAACCTAAGCTTTTGCGATGATGAATTGCTTGAAGAAGGGAGGAATCACAATTTAGATCTTCACATATTCATGAACTATAAGAATGATTCATTATTAAATGTGTTGATTGATAATGGATCCGCCTTGAATGTGATACCGAGAATTATGCTGATGAAGTTGAAATATCAGGGGGCTCCTATGCTCCCAAGTGGTATTATTGTCAAAGCTTTTGATGGGTCAAGGATGTCAGTTATTGGGGAGGTCGGTCTGCCTATTCACATAGGCCCGCACCTATTCCAAATCACTTTCTAAGTCATGGATATTGTACCCGCATATAGTTGTCTACTAGGAAGAACATGGATACACAAAGCAGGGGCTGTCACTTCCACTCTGCACCAAAAGCTGAAATTTGAGCGTGAAGGCAAAATGGTTATTATAAATGGAGAACAAGCATTGCTGATATCTCACCTATCATCTTTCAGTGTTGTTGAAGTAGATGAAGCTGTTGTGGGAACGTATTTCCAGGCTCTATCTTTTGATAACATAAGAGAGAATGAGAATTCTATGGCTTTGTTCAAATATGCTCACTAGGTTGTGCGCAATGGTCCAAGCAAAGTATGTGGATAGGTCGTTGATCCTCCAGTAAACAAGAACATGTTTGGTTTGGGGTTCTCAACCAAGAATGACAAAGGTGAAAGTTTGAAGCCAAAGTCTATTAAGAGTAGTTATCGTGATGTTTTCCACAACGGAGGCTACCTCCATCCAATTGTTTCTGGAGTTAATGCTATTGAGGAGTATGAAGGAGATCAGGAAATGCCGAGTTATGTGACGCCTGGAGTCAGAATCCAGAACTGGTTCACTTATGATATTCCCTCTTGCATCCATGTCTCAAAGTAATTTGTTTTTTCTTTACCAAAAGCTTTCATTCTTCCCAAGATGAAAGTTAATATTGTATTCGGCTTATCTGTTTTCTTTGATCATTAAAATCATAAATAAAAGTTGTCTTTGATTATTAAATTTGTGTCTTTTATTTTTCTATTTTTCATGGAAAATGGTAATAAAAAAACCCTTTTGAATAAAATATATTTGTGAATAAATCTGCATAATCATTTGGTGTATGTGTCTGTTTCTAAAAGCAATCACAAATCACATGTGTAGATTAATTAATAATCTCGTTGAATACAATGACCATGCACCCTCTCCCAACTTTGAATATCCTGTGTTTGGGACAGAAGAAGAAGAATATGATAAGATTCCAGAAGAGGTCTCACGGTTCCTCGAGCACGAGGAAAATACCATTCAGCCGTATAAAGAGTCATTGGAAACAATAGATTTGGGTTCAGAGGAAGAGCCAAAGGAAGTTAAGATTGGAGAATCGTTGCATCCTGGTGTGAAGAGTAGGTTGATTGAGCTATTGAAAGAGTATGTGGACATCTTTGCTTGGTCTTACCTAGATATACCGGGTCTAGATACTGATATAGTGGAGCATCATTTGCCTTTGAAGCCAGAGTGCCCTCCCATCAAGCCGAAGATGAGAAGAACTCTTAAAACCTATAAATGTCGGTTTTCTTATGACATCAGTGTCTACTCAATGGATAGCCAACATTGTGCCTATACCAAAGAAAGATGGAAAAGTCTGCATGTGCATAGATTACAGAGATCTAAATAAAGCTAGTTCGAAAGACGATTTTTCATTATCGCACATTGATATGCTGGTTGATAGCACAACAAAGTGAAAAGTATTCCCGTTCATGGACGTATTTTCCAGATATAATCAAATAACAATGGCTCAGGAGAACATGGAAAAAACAAAGTTTATCACACCCTGGGGAACATTTTGTTACAAAGTGATTCCCTTCGGGTTGAGGAACGCTGGTGCAACGTACCAGAGGGCCATGACTACCCTATTCCATAATCTGATGCACAAGGAAATTGAAGTATATGTTTATGCCATGATTGCCAAATCACAGACCGAAGAAGGGCATGTGGAAGATTTGTAAAGTTATTCCAGCGTTTGAGGAAGTATCGTCTCTGCTTGAATCCAAATAAATGCACCTTCAGTGTCTGATCAGGGAAGTTGTTGGGTTTCATTGTCAGCCAGAAAGGGATTGAAGTTGACCCAGATAAGGTTAAAGCGATCCAAGAAATGCCTACGCCAAGGACTGAGAAGCAAGTTAGAGGCTTCCTTGGGCGTCTGAATTATATTTCCAGATTTATCTCCCACATGACTGTAACATGTGAACCGATCTTTAAGTTGCTAAAGGAAGATCAAGGTTATGTGTGGACACAATATTTCCAAAGGGCATTTGAAAGTATCAAAGAATATCTACTTGAACCTCCTATCTTGCTCCCTCCCGTTGAAGGAAGACCATTGATCATGTATCTAACTGTGTTGGGTAGTTCTATGGGCTGTATTTTGGGACAACAAGATGAAATAGGAAAGAAAGAATATGCTATATACTACCTTAGTAAGAAATTTACTGATTGTAAGTCATGGTATTATATTTTGGAGAAGACATGTTGCGCTTTGGCCAGGGCGGCAAAGCGGTTGCGACAATATATGTTGAATAATACTACTTGGCTGATTTCAAAAATGGATCCAATTAAGTATATCTTTGAAAAGCCTGCTCTCACGTGGATAATTGCCCGCTGGAAAATGTTATTGTCCAAATACGACATTGAGCACCACACTCAAAAGGCCATAAAAAGCAGTGTGTTGGCGGATTATCTTGCTCACCAACCGGTAGATGACTATGAATCTGTCAAGGTTGATTTCCCGGATGAGGATGTGATGTTCTTGAAATCAAAATATTGTGATGAGCCTTTACATGGAGAAGGTCCAGATCCTGAATCTCACTGGGGCATGGTATTTGATGGAGCAGTGAATGCTTATGGAAAAGGAATTGGTGCAGTGATCATCACTCCACATGGATCACACATTCCTTTTACTACAAGGCTGACATTTGATTATACTAATAGTATGGCGGTGTGTAAGGCTTGTATCATGGCTCTCGAGGAGGCCATTGATCTCAGAATCAAGGTTCTATATTTGTACAGTGATACGACTTTGGTTGTTAATCAGATTAAAGGAGAATGGGATACTCGTCACCCTGGCTTGATCCCTTACAAAGATTATGCTAGAAGACCATTACGGTTCTTCAACAAAGTTGAATTCCATCATATTCCAAGAGATGAAAATCAAATTATGGATGCTTTGGAAACTCTGGCGTTTATGTATCAGGTTAATACTTGGAATGATGTGCCTCGTATTACGGTACGACATTTGGATAGACAGACTCATGTGTTTACAACAGAGGATGTGGTAGATGAAAAACCTTTGTATTCTGATATTAATAATTTTCTCCAAACCCAGGAATACCCAATTGGTGCATCAAATAAGGATAGAAAGACATTGAGATGGTTGATGGGAAGATTTTTCCTCAATAAAGATGTGTTGTATAAAAGAAATCATGACATGGTATTGATCAGATGCGTGGATAGAAATGAAGCGAACAAGTTGATGCATGAGGTTCATGAAGGTTCATTTTGTACCCATGCCAACGGACATTCAATGGCGAAAAAGATGCTTAGGGCAGGTTACTATTGGTTGAAAATTGAATATGACTGTTATAAGTTTTCCAAGAAGTTCCATAAATGCCAAATTTATGCTGATAAAATTCATGTACCTCTGACACTTCTCAATGTTATTTTTTCCCATGGCCTTTCTCTATGTGGGGTATTGACATGATAGGGATGATTGAACCAAAGGCGTCAAATGGGCATCGTTTTATCTTAGTAGCAATTGATTATTTTACCAAATGGGTGGAGGCGGCTTCATACGCTAATGTCACTAAACAAGTGGTAGTGCGCTTCATCAAGAACAACCTCATATATCGGTATGGTGTGCCAAGCAGGATTATCACCGACAATGGCTCAAATATGAATAACAAAATGGTGTCTGAACTTTGTGAGGAATTTAAGATTTTCCATCATAATTCATCTCCCTATAGGCTGAAGATGAATAAAGTTGTTGAGGCAGCCAATAAGAACATCAAGAAGATCATCCAAAAAAAGGTTGTTACTTATAAAGATTGGCATGAAATGCTCCCTTTTTCTCTGCATGGGTATCAAACATCTATACGCACTTCAACAGGGGAAACCCCGTTCTCCCTTGTATATGGCATGGAAGCAGTGCTCCCCATTGAAGTTGAAATTCCATCTTTGCGTGTACTAATGGAAGCCAAGTTGTCAGAGGCTGAATAGGTCCAGAACAGGTTTGACCAGTTGAATTTGATTGAAGAGAAGAGAATGAAGGCCTTGTGTCATGGTCAGTTATACCAGAAGAGAATGATGAAAGTTTTTGATAAGAAGTTTAAACCTCTTGAATTTAAAGAAGGTGATCTCGTGGTCAAGTAGATCATGACTTTTAACGCTGATTCTAGGGGAAAGTGGACTCCCAATTTTGAAGGCTCATATGTTGTCAAGAAGGCCTTCTATGGCGATGCACTAATTCTTGAAACAATGGATGGAGAGGAGTTCCCACATCCTGTGAATGCGGATGCAGTCAAGAAATACTTCGCCTAGAAAAATAAAAGAATAACTCACTAAGACAAAAACCCAAAAGGGAAGCTTAGGCAAAAAAGAGCGTCTCGGTAGGCCGAAAACACGAAAGGGCGGTCTAGGAAAAAATTAGAGACATAAACAGAATAAATTTTCCCGGTAGGTTGAAAACCCGCAATGGTGACCTAGGCAAAAGTTAGTGATTTTTTGGCAAGTAATTGCATCAGATAAGACCTGGTCAATGGAGCAACAATCTTCTTGGACCTTACTACTCTTCGACCGAAGTTTCGGCTCAGTAATTCAATGTTGTTAGGGATAATAGTGGTCATTGTAATTCAATTTATATTTTCCAATATATATTACCATGTTCCAAACTTTGTAATCATCTATGGAGTCTTTCCATTTGCAGACTACCACTCTATTAATAAAGTTTGAGCCTTTTATCCAATTCCTTGCAATTCTTATTTTATTCTGTTTATAAAGATTTCATTTATTATTATTAGTAATGATCAAAGAAAACAAATTAAATAACAAAAATTATTTTTGAAAATATTTTACAAATTACCTATTGCTTTGGATTTTGTGATGCAAGGGGAACAAAATTAGTGACTTCAAGGATGGATAAACTCAAAGGTTTACAGGATATGAATACTTAATCCTAGATTCCCCAGTGAAGGCTTCACTTATTTAATAAAAGTCTTGTCTCCCCGTACCTGCTGAGATTGGACTCATTTGCGAAACATCTCCTTTCGGTAGTACTAGCATATTGTTTATTTGCTCGGCAGTCAGGAAAGGGCAATGTTTTAATGAAGAAGTGTTGAAATGGTTATCAACTTTTTTGGGTTTTCTCCCACCAAGTGTTGGATTGGATTTAAAATCTCCATAAGTTTCTTGTTATAGTGTTTGATTTCTTGATTTCCCCATGTGAAGTTGAGATGATATACTCCTCTAAAATTGTTGTCCCCATGAGGTTTTCGTACTTTCTCCCTAGAAAAGTTGGTACAATTATCACTCTCAGTATGGAAGAATATATCTAGGTGTCCCCTCCAATGATATGGTATTACCCTTCCCATATGAAGTCTTTTTATCATCCACAACTGATGTGATATTATTTTCCCTAGTAAAATCAGCCACGACAGAAGTGTGAGCTTCGAACATTTTGTTTCCCCTGCTGAAGTTTGTGTGGTTTCCCGAGTGGAATTTGGAGGAAGATGTTATATCGTCGTGTTTGTGATGATTTACTGTTGTTGACCTTGTTCCTTCCCAGTGGATTTAAGCTATGAAATAGGAATTTGTTTCCTCGATTGGTGCTTACTATCTTATTGAATTTCCATCCTGAATGTGATTTAGCCGAGTATTGATTGTACTCATTTGGTCTTTGTATGTTTATCCCCAGTGTTATATGTCTTTTTTGTCATCATATACATGATGACATTCATATTTTCATACCATCATCATGCATATTCATTGCTCATTTGCATTTTTAAAATCTTGTTGGTATATTACCCTGTTTTACATAGTTATGTTATCCTGTCCCAAATAGAGTGCCAACCTTAAGCAGAAAGTGTATATCCTTTCAATTTCCCCATTGAGATATTCCTCATGGAAGAATTATGTTTCAGCTTCTTTTCAGCTCGTTGTCTGTATTGAATGAGATTCCCTCTTGAGTTTATTTCTCAGGAGATGTGTTTTGGTTGACTGCTTCATTTCGGTTTATTTCTGGTTGGAATGGGTACCCTCAGCAATATTATTATTTGGATTTTGGCAAGCTTTGAGCTTTACTTTTAGAATGTGTATTTAATTTTCACAAGAAGATTTTATCCCCTCAGAAGGAATTTATTGGCATTTATCCAAGAGTTCCATCTTTTTCCCCAGGAAGCCATATTTCCTCCTTCAGGAAGTCTTTATTTGTCTTTCCTTCGTATAGCAGTAAGTGGAAATCTCTTTATTTGAGCAACTTGTACTCCCCCCGGTGAATCTGGTGGCTCCCACTGAAGATTCATATTTTGTTACTCCAATGGATGGTATCCTTGTCATTATGGGAGGTAGTTTGTTGTTGAGATTTTGTTACTCCAATGGATGGTAGCTTTATCATTATGGAAGGTATTTCGTTGTTGATATTTTGTTACTCGAATGGATGGTAGCCTTGTCATTATGGAAGGTAGTTCGTTGTTGATATTTTGTTACTCCAATGGATGATAGACTTGTAATTATGGAAGGTATTTTGTTATTGAGATTTTGTAACTCCAATGGATGGTAGCCTTGTCATTATGGAAGGTAGTTTATTGTTGAGATTTTGTTACTCCAATGGATGGTAGCCTTTTCATTATGGAAGGTAGTTCGTTGTTGAGATTTTGTTACTACAATGGATGGTAGCCTTGTCATTATGGAAGGTAGTTTGTTGTTGAGATTTTGTTACTCCAATGGATGGTAGCCTTGTCATTATGGAAGGTAGTTTGTTGTTGAGATTTTGTTACTCCAATGGATCGTAGCCTTGTCATTATGGCAGGTAGTTCGTTGTTGAGATTTTGTTACTCCAATGGATTGTGGCCTTGTCATTATGGGAGGTAGTTTGTTGTTTATATTTTATTACTCCAATGGATGGTATCCTTGTCATTATGGAAGGTAGTTTGTTGTTGAGATTTTGTTACTTTAATGGATGGTAGCCTTGTCATTATGGAAGGTAGTTCGTTGTTGAGATTTTGTTACTCCAATGGATTGTAGCCTTGTCATTATGGAAGGTAGTTCGTTGTTGAGATTTTGTTACTCCAATGGATGGTAGCCTTGTCATTATGGGAGGTAGTTTGTTGTTGAGATTTTGTTACTCCAATGGATGGTAGCCTTGTCATTATGGAAGGTAGTTTGTTGTTGAGATTTGGATACTCAAATTAATGGTAGCCTTGTCATTATAGAAGGTAGTTCGTTGTTGAGATCTTTTTCCGATGAATGGTAGCCTTGTTATTATGGAAGGTAGTTTGTTGTTGAGATTTTGATACTCCAATGAATGGCAGTTGTGTCATTATGGAAGGTAGTTCGTTGTTGATATCTTTTTCTGATGAATGGTTGCCTTGTCATTATGGAAGGTAGTTCGTCGTTGAGATTCTATTATTTTGAAGAAGTTCATTTGGTTACAGTCATGAGTACTGAATACATATTGAAATTTACTGATATTATCTTAACGTTCCTTTCCCAGGTGGGTTGATGTTACCTTTATTGTTATCCCCTCAGTGAGTTGGTAGTTCACAGTTATATATCGGTCACCTCTATCTTTGACTCTCTCTCCTTAATTTTTGAGTTGACGATGCTTTAGATCTTCTCTTGGGCATTACCCCAGCAGAGTCTTGTCTTTTCTTCGCCAGTGATTTATTTTCATGGTCAAGTTTCCTTTTGTTTCCTCTTTTGCTTTTCACGTCCCCAGTGGTGTCTTGCATCCCTTTAGATTTGTTCATCTGCATTTATAATCATAAGCATTGCATGGTATCTTAGGGAAAAAATAGGGCTTGTTTTATATTTATGTATCTTCAATCCCGTTGACACGAAGACTTTAACCTTCGTATCTCCAGATAGAAGACACTTATATAAGGGCAGCTGTAGTACCCCAATTTTTTCCCTAAGATCCCTTCATCATATCATATCAATTCAATTACAACATGATCACATTAAGGTTTGGTTCTTCTCCCTATCTTTGACTTTTGATCTTGAGAAATCACCAAGCACCTTGATTTGTATTTTATGATCATCTATGTTTTATATTGATTATCCTTTAACTAATAAATACAATGAGTGTTTGCCCCCAATTGTTGATGTTATAGGTGAAAGCACAATACATTCCATCAAGGTTGATCTAGGGATTCATGAGTTCAGTTATGTGCCTTCCTCAACCAAGCTTAATTGAGATTCAAGCCTCATCATTAAATACGTTTTGAATTAATATCATGACAAAGTCTTTTACGATTCATCATGCCTCAAGATTGTCAAAATTGGTTCAAAAGTACAAGAGTTGATTGAAGAAGTTTGACTCAAATGGACAAGTATTTGTTTCCATTGATCACAAGTGCTATCTCCTTCAATTCTCAAGATATGGAAGTGGTGTTTGTTGCTTTGACTTTTCATTATCATCCTCAACAACTTCTATTTACATGACAAAGGTATTGGTGCAAGAAGGTTGATCAAAATTGCAAAGATTTCCCAAAGCATTTTTCTTGCTCTAGGAGTTAGGGTTTTGAACTTCAAAGGGGTATATCTTGCTCACCTTTTGGTATTTTTGAGTGATTCCAAATACATACTTCTCTTCAAAGGGGTATTAACAAGTCACTTCAAAAGTTCCAAGGAAATTTTGTGTGTAAGAAACTTGATGATGAAGAAAGATTACAAGTTCTCTAGATGAACCCTCAAATTCTTTGTGTGACATAAAATGATCATAACTTGATAAATTTTTATCACCTTGAGCCCATATTTTTCCATAATACTATTAAAGGTGTGAAATTAAACTCTTCTTTTATGTGCAAAGTGTGAAAATGGATGGAAGATGCTCTAAGGATGCAAACGATTATAGGTCATTTTTTGAATTTTTCCAACTTCAATAAGTCATAACTCTCTCAATTTTTAGATATTTTGAATGGTTCAAGTTTCAAAATGTCATTCAAGAGATCTACTTAATTCCATATTTTTTGGTCAAAAGAAAATTCCAAGTGGAAGGCCATGATTTGATGCAAAACATTATAAGTCATTTTTGAAGAAAAAACTTTGAAATTTTCTAAGTATGGAAAGTCAACTTCTTTTCCCCAACTTTAACTCATTGCAACTTTCAGCTCAAGCAACCATTTTATCCCATTCTTTTCTCATTGCAAATCTTGTAACATCATATTTCTAAAGCTTCAAGAATCATGCCCTAAGACCCCTTGAGTTCAGAATGCCATTGATTTGAATTTGGTAACAAGAAACTGAAGTTTCATCACAAGTCAGATTTTGAAATCATTGTTTTGGCTTCTAATCACAAATTTTCCACGCGTTTTTTCTTCTAATCATGTTTAGTAACTTTCCAAAGGCGTTTAGAATCATGAAACACATGATTTAACTGAGTTTTGATGCTAAACAAGTCCCACTTTGTTCATGCTGCAGACCCACACGATTTCCGTCCAAACTTCATCATATCACATGCTTAAGGATCCCATTCACTCCCCTATAAATACATGATCATCCCTCATTCATTTTTTCATGATTTTGATAGCCAATTGACCCCTGTTCAGATCCCACACAAACTCTGAATTTGAATTTTCGATATCTTACATACTCACCTTCAAACACCAAAAGCTCCATCTAGTTAGCTTCATTGAACTTCTCTTAAGCTAACCCTATAATTATCCTCAAGAATCGTGACCTATATTGATGTACAGAAGTCCAGTTTCAGAGAAATTTCTCACTACTTTATTCAGGTAGATTTCTTGGCCAAATTGATTTAAATAAAAGGTTAATCTACTCTTTGTATCCTTCTAATCCTCGTGCTCTTTATAATTTTCATTTTCATTGAGGTTTGAGTGAGATATCCAAGATTTTTCGTATTTGCTATTTTTTCTGGTTTTATTCAAACACAGCCTTGCACAGTTTATATAAATTTGGCGCGATGGTATCATTAGAATCGTCTTGAAGAGACGAATCCAATGATACTAGTCTGGGATTCTGATTTTTCCAGTTGAAGAAACACGTGAAATCTTCATTGTAGGGTATCTGGAGGTTGAAGACGATGACATGTCTCGTCTCAACCAATGATAGCGCGCCAATTATTTTATTTTTATTGGTTGCCTTTTTCTTGATCCAGTGCATTTTCAAATAAGGTCCATATCAAGCACAACGCGTCTGGTCCACTTGATCAGCTTACTAACGCATTTTGACTAAGATCTGATGGTCCACATCTTTTTGGTTTTATTTCATTTTCTGATTTTATATTTTAATTGTTTTAAATTTCAAAATTTCATAACTCTTTTATTTTTTATCCAAAAATCATGAAACAAATATACAAAAATACTTTGATTTATTTCTGACTTTATGAGTATTTTTTTCATATTTTTATTTTGATGTTTAGTATTTTCATAATTTTCAACATATTTTCCTTATTTTCATTGTTTTAAAAATACTTTCTGACATTTTTAAATTCTGAAAATATTCATATATATCATTTTTCTTATTTCTGACTTTCTGGAAATTTTGTGGAATTTTATCTCGATGTTTACTATTTTTGATCTATTTTCCATTTATTTGAGTAATTGAATTTAGTTTAAAAATAGTTTCTGACTTTTAAAAATTACCAAAAATTTTATAAAAATATTTGAGTTTGTTTCTGATTTTTCTATGGTCTTACTTTTTTTTTCTTGATTAATTTGAATATAATTACTATTTTCTCTCTTATTTCCATTTTATAATTATTTTAAAAAACTATTTTCTTTTATTTTTTAAATATAATTTTATTTTTGTACAATATTCTGGCTGATCTTGGATTGCAGTTTTGATCATGAACTTTATTAACATCATTGGATCCATGGTGTTAAGTCTAAATCCATAAAAATGTATGAATGATTTGAATAATAGTTTGATTAAATTTTTGGTTCAAATATGGTTTATTCATTTCCCCTTCCCTCTTCACCTTACCCCCTTTCTTATTGTATTACATGTTATGGGATGATGATCTCTATATCATTTATCCAAACATGAAGTACATAGATTGCTATTAACCGGTCTAAAACTAGGTGAGACTTCTATATAAGTCCACTTACGATTGCTTAACGTAGCGCTAAATTTTTTCCCGATTTGAGATAATGATCATTCATGGCCCAAACCTATGTTTGCAAGCCCAAGTATGTTAATTTGAACCCTATGGTCCAATACCCTTGAGATCCATTGTTAGGAGGCTTTGATTCTACCAATCCTCTAATGGAACTTCATCAATTTTGGTCAAAGTGGATCACTTAAACATCATTGATCATTAAGTGTTATTTTGAGAATTCTTAAATGGATGATATACTTGACAAAAAGCAAATGCAACTTGTTGTTGAGAGGCTTTGGTTCTACCAATCCTCTAATGAATTCCAAATGCAAGTTTCAAAGATGGTCATCCAACTAACCACAAATTCCTAACAATTGACTTTATTTTTATGCTTTTATTTTATGCTTTTACTTTATGTACCATTTACTTTAGCATTTATATTTCATGCTCTTTTCATCTTTGCTCACTTGAGCCTCTATCTTCATGTCATTTTTATTTTTCTCATTTTGAACTTTTCATTTCTTTTTTAAGATATCTAATAATCATTTTAAAGCCTAAAACACTTTAATGTTCGTTGGACTACTTGGTTACTACTGAAATTCTGGCTGCAGATACTCAATGTCACGTTCAATGTTATGACACAGTATCTGACTTTCTATAAGACAGTAAATACAAAAACAGTAAAGAACACAGTCAATTGTTTACCCAGTTCAGTGTGCAACAACACCTACTCTGGGGGCTACCAAGCAAGGGAGGAAATCCACTATAAGAGATATTAATTCAGGAATAAACCAACCAGTTTATCTCCTTCACTTAAGATCTACCCAATGCAACTTCAATCTAAGTACAACTTAAACCTGAGTTCCTACTCACTCCCCCTCAATCACAGCAGTGATACTTAAAACAATTGACTAATGAATTGATGAAGACACTCTTCAAAACATACACTTGATTATGCTTCACAGCTTTTTAATCAAGCAACACAAACACTCTTGCTTCACAGCTTTGAGTGATACATAAACCTAACTTAACTTTGCTTCAAAGCTTTAGTCAAGAGACACAAAACACTCTTGCTTCAAAGCTTTGAGTGATACAAAACCCTTACAATTAAAACCTATTCCAAGTCACTTATCACAATGATACTTGCTTGGATTACAATAGTTAAAACTATACAGCTTCTAAATGATCTTCTGTCAAAAGGGATTCAATTCCAAACAGCAGCCCTGTTGAATATATAGAAGCTGCATCTTCAGTTAGGGTTTCCACAAAAAGCTAGGGTTAATTCCGTTTGACCTTAAGACTTGGTCACAGGACTTTATCAACCAGGTTTGGGTTGAGCTAGGTTAACCCCAAGTCCACGAGATTTTCTGTTCTAGAAAGACTGAGTCATTTTCCTGAAAAAACTCAAAATTACCCAAACTGCAAAACTGTTAGTTCAGAACAGGATGTCTTAACATTTGTTATGACATCTGAATTCCTGTCTACTGATTTTGGTAAATGTGATCTTTTTGCAAAATGCTTAGATACACACTCATAAACAGCAGCACCTGTATGACAATATTTTTCTGCAAAGGTACCTAATAAATCAGTACCTAATAAACTAGAATGTTATGACATCAGTCATGACATTCATACACCTGGTTTTACCAAAAATGCATGCCAATAACTAAACAACTACAAACTCCCCATTTGGCAGATTTTTGGCTAAAGCCCCTAAGCAATCAGAGATAGATAGCAGCAGAATAAATATGACTGCAGAAAAATAGAATGTCTATCAAGTAATTGATCACAGAATAATGTCTCCCCCTCTTTAGCCACAAATGGGCCAAAGATACATGTTCTTAAAAGTTATACAGTCATCCCAAAAGTAATAAAAACAACTAAAATCTGAACACACTTGTAAACTCCACCAGGGTCCAGCATCAACTCCACCAACCTTTAAGCATTGTCCCCTTCATAGGAGCTAGTTTCTTCAGTATTGAGTTGATCTTCAGCAGCACCCTCTTCCCTTCTGTTTCCTTCAGCTTCCTCCTTTTCTAACCTGGCAATTAGGTTTTCTAGGGTCTTTTTCCTAGTCTCCAGCTCTTTGCAGGTCTCTTTCAATACAGCTATAACATCATATGTTTTGGACTGAGTCTTTACAGATGATGTCTCAGCTGATGTTATGACAATATCAGGAGCATGAGAACCCTGAAACAACTTGTAGTGTAACCCAAGAGCAGGAGCTCTTTTGCAAGCAGTATCTCTTGCCACCAGGATATCAGGGTACTGTGCAAGGATAATTCCACACAGAAGGGAGGGAAAGGCAATAGGGCCTTTGACAGCAAAGCTACCAGCATGTTTTAGAGTTTGTTCAAAAATATACCTGCCATAGTCAAATTCAGTCTTGGTTCCCACAGCATAAATAAATCTCCCCAATCCTGTGGAGATAGTAGATTTATGGTTTGTAGGGACCCAGTTGGCTGCACCAATCTTGTGCAGGATGGCAAATTTCATGCTTAGTTTACTGGCATTCAGCTTGTCTTTCAAGGGCCAGCACTTGACTTGTCTTGCTGTGATGGTTTGACAAACTTCATTGTCAGTGACTTCCAGTTCAGGGCAATCCTCATTTGATCTTCCAAGAAATTTGTTAATTTCTGATGGATAGAAATTAAACCTTCTTCCTCTAACATAAACACATTCAAAGTCAGTTGACCTTCCATCAGCACATTCATCAGACAAGTTAACTATGAACTCCTTCACCAGATTTTCATAGCACTTGGTAAATTTTACCACAGTCTTCATCAGTCCAGCAGTTTTAATCAGGTCCATGATTTCCTTGCACTACATGGCATCATTGTTTAGCTCTCTTTCTAAAGCTATTCTCTTCAAGCAAACATACTTCCATCTGTTGGCATTGTCAGGGTGGTGAAAAGAGATGTTGTTTGTTGGGACTTCAGGAACTCTAGCCATTTTGCTGGAGGGGAGTTTCCTTCTGATAGGAATTTCTTCAGCATCAATCTCAAACTCTGATTCCTCATCAGAATCAGAAGACTCAGGTTCTTTTCTTTTCTTATTAATTGATTGTCTACCAGTATGCACTTGGGCTTTCACCTTCCCTTTGGACTGACCAGTTTTCACAGATTCTTCCTCAATCTTGCCTTCAGCCTTAGATTTCTTATTTGCAGGTTTCTCTTTGGTCATACATTGTGCAGCATTCTGATTACCCTTTCTTTTCATCATTCTCCTAGCTATGCTAGGGTTTACATTGGCAATTAGATCATTGTCTGAGTATTCCTCGTCCACATCAATGACAGGTGGATCAACAGTTTTCTCTGAAGGGTTCTGAATGTTGTCATTTGGTGTCACAACATCCTCAGAGACATCTACATTTGCTTCAGCATTTGGGCTTGCTGATTCTTGATTTAATGGGACAGAAATCCCCGGTACAGAGTGGTTTTCACTTAGTATTCTTGTAACAAGCCTAGCAATTACTTGATGTACTTGAGTTGATCCTTCCCTATTTGGTACAGAGGAAGAAGGATGAGAAGGATTACCAGAAGCAGTAGCTTGAGCTCTTCCTGCATGCCTAGTTCTCATCTTTTTGACTTTGGAGGGGTCAGTTGCCATTTCTCTGAGAGGAGTGATCTCCAGGACTTCAGAATCTATGCATGTGGTGATTGCTCGAGAATCTTGGTCAGATGATGAAGATGAAGTTGTCGCCTTGGTTGAAGATGATGTTTGAGACATTTTGATTGATTTAGAGCACCAGTAGCAATTTGAGAGAAAACTTTGATTGAGAGAATGGAATAGGTTGCAAAGTCGAGAGAGGTAGGAGGCAAATGAGAGTCTATTCAACTTCTTAAAGATTTTGAAGGAATTGGAAAAACATATGATTAACCCACTAAAAATAGACTTAACAAAAATAACTCCTTCAACCCTTGCTTTAAGCAAAATTAATTGCTATAATTTCTCATGTTGGCAAATACCCATCTTGCCCCTCAAGTGTTCAAGTTGATTTCCATCAGTCAGTTGTAGCTTAATGACACCATGTTCCAGTTTAATTGTCTTCTTCTCTACAAGGTCAATGTGCTTGATCCTGCTATGCTGAATAGGGTTCTCGGAAATATTGATTGTATTCAGATTGTCACAATACAATGTCACAACATCTTGTGAGACATTATACTCAGTGAGCATCTGTTTTGTCCAGATAATTTAAGAACAGCTGCTACCAGCTGCAACTATTTTAGCACAGAGTTGAAAAGGCAATCTTTTGACATGAATCATAGCTCTGGCAGATTCCTGTATGATCCTATTTTTCCTTCTGTCAACTCCATTTTGATGAGGAGTTATAGGAGAATAGACTTCATGACTCATTCCTTCTGAGAAACAGAATTTATTAAACTTGTTGTTTCCAAATTCCTTGTCATGATCACTTCTGATTCTGACAATACATCCTTCTTTTTGAGTTTTCTTGCACTGTTCTCTAAAAACTTCAAGGTTATTCACCACATCATAGACATATCTCTTTTTACCAAGCCTTTCAATTTGATGTTCACCACAAACCCTCCTTTTATCAATTTGCAGTATTGGAATCCTTCTGACTGCTTCCATAGAGATAGTTCTTTTCATTCTTCTTAGATGAAGATGCCCAAGTTTATGGTGCCACAGTTTCATCTCTCTTTCTTCTTTGGTAATAGAACACATAGTGGAGTTATTAGTGTTCTCAGGCTGCCACAAGTAACAGTTATCTTTAGATCTGATTCCTTTCATTACAACTTCTAGTTTTTCATTAATTACTAGACATTCAGATTTTGAGAAGTTGACCTTGAATCCTAGATCACACAATTGACTGATACTGATGAGATTAGTAGTCAGGCCTTTTACCAATAGTACTTCATTCAGATTTGGAGCTTCAGGGCAGTCCAAATTACCAACTCCTTTGATTTTACCTTTAGCACCATCTCCAAAGGTCACAAAACTAGTGGTGCGAGGTTTAACATTATTGAGGAGGTTCTTGATTCCAGTCATGTGTCTGGAACACCCACTGTCAAAGTACCAGTCTTCCTTTGCAGAGACCCTCAGGGAAGTGTGGGCTATCAGGGCAGTAGCCTTTTTCTTCCATTTAGGAGTATGTGGTACCTTTTTAGACTTAGGTTTGACACCTGAGTTCTGATTAGGGTATCCATGCAATCTGAAGCAGAAAGGTTTTATATGGCCATACCTCCCACAATGATGACATCTCCATCTTTGGTACCTTTTCTTCATATGTCTCTGTTCCTGATGTTGAGAGTTGTGTTGAGACATATGTTTTGACATTTGCTTATCAGGCCTGATCTTCTTGTCTGTACCAGATTTCTTTGCTTCCACAAATCCCAGTCCAGATTTGTTTCCCACATTTTGTCCAACCTGAAGTATCTCTTCCAATTTGTCTGTTCCATTAGTCAGCATCTTGACAGATTTGGTCATTTGGTTCTGTTGTGAGTTCAGCAATTGAACTTCCCCTTCTAGATGACTTATCGTTTCAAGGTCTGCCCTTTTTTCAGCCTCCAGCTTTATGATGAGTTTTGATTGTTTCTCATTCTGCACACAGACTTCAGCACTTCTGATACACAATTTCTTGTAAGTATCAGCCAGTTCTTCAAATGTCACTTCTTCATCACTAGTGTCACTTTCAGAGGTACAGACACCAGTTAGAGCAGTAACTAGTTTGGCAGATTCTTCTTCAGAATTACTTTCTGAATCACAGTCAGACCAAGTAACAGTCATTCCTTTCTTTTGTTTCTTAAGAAAGGTAGGACATTCAGCTCGAATATGCCCATATCCTTCACAACCATGGCATTGAATTCCTCTCCCTTGATTTCCCTTCTCTTCTGACCTTGGTCTTCTGCTGGAACTGTCAATGTCAGAGGGGATGTTATGAACATTCGACCTTGACTTTGGATATATTCTTTTGATAAGTTTGTTGAATTGTATTCCAAGCATGGCTATAGCTTCTGAAATATTTTCTTCTTCATCCTCCTTGTTTTCAACATCAGTGTTGGATACAAGTGCTATGCTCTTGTTCTTCTTGTCACTATTTTCAGTGATCCCCATCTCAAAAGTCTGAAGAGACCCAATAAGTTCATCCACTTTCAACTTGCTGATGTCATGGGCTTCCTCTATGGCAGTTACCTTCATTGCAAATCTTTTAGGCAAGGATCTGAGAATCTTTCTCACCAATTTTTCTTCTGACATCTTTTCTCCCAGTGCTCCTGAGGTGTTGGTAATCTCCAAGATGTTCATGTGAAACTCATGAATGGTTTCATCTTCCATCATTTTTAGATTCTCAAACTTGGTAGTCAACATCTGAAGCCTTGACATTTTTACTTTGGAAGTGCCTTCATGGGTAGTTTTGAGAGTGTCCCAAACTTCCTTGGCCAGTTCATATTGATGTACTAGTATGAATATGTTTCTATCAATTCCATTGAACAAGGCATTTAAAGCTTTGGAATTACCCAGGGCTAACTCATCTTCTTCTTTACTCCAATCTTCCTCAGGCTTCAGACTGATTGTCCCATCTTTCTCAGTTATGGTGGGATGGTTCCATCCTTTGTCAGCAGCTCTCCACGCCTTTTTGTCTAGAGATTTTAAGAAGGCAATCATACGAGGTTTCCAGTAGTCATAATTTGTTCCATCCAGAATGGGTGGTCTATTTCCAAAAACTCCTTCTTTGTCCATAGTGCCAGAAAGTGATATCCCTAGATCTCACCCAGTAATACAGGCAGGGTGCCTACTCTGATGCCAATTTAAATTCTGGCTGCAGATACTCAATGTTACGTTCAATGTTATGACACAGTATCTGACTTTCTATAAGACAGTAAATACAAAAACAGTAAAGAACATAGTCAATTGTTTACCCAGTTCAGTGTGCAACAACACCTACTCTGGGGGCTACCAAGCCAGGGAGGAAATCCACTATAAGAGATATTAATTCAGGAATAAACCAACCAGTTTATCTCCTTCACTTAAGATCTACCCAATGCAACTTCAATCTAAGTACAACTTAAACCTGAGTTCCTACTCACTCCCCCTCAATCACAGCAGTGATACTTAAAACAATTGACTAATGAATTGATGAAGACACTCTTCAAAACATACACTTGATTATGCTTCACAGCTTTTTAATCAAGCAACACAAACACTCTTGCTTCACAGCTTTGAGTGATACATAAACCTAACTTGACTTTGCTTCAAAGCTTTAGTCAAGAGACACAAAACACTCTTGCTTCAAAGCTTGGAGTGATACAAAACCCTTACAATTAAAACCTATTCCAAGTCACTTATCACAATGATACTTGCTTGGATTACAATAGTTAAAACTATACAGCTTCTAAATGATCTTCTGTCAAAAGGGATTCAATTCCAAACAGCAGCCCTGTTGAATATATAGCAGCTGCATCTTCAGTTAGGGTTTCCACAAAAAGCTAGGGTTAATTCCGTTTGACCTTAAGACTTGGTCACAGGACTTTATCAACCAGGTTAGGGTTGAGCTAGGTTAACCCCAAGTCCACGAGATTTTATGTTCTGGAAAGACTGAGTCATTTTCCTGAAAAAACTCAGAATTACCCAAACTGCAAAACTGTTAGTTCAGAACAGGATGTCTTAACATTTGTTATGACATCTGAATTCCTGTCTACTGATTTTGGTAAATGTGATCTTTTTGCAAAATGCTCAGATACACACTCATAAACAGCAGCACCTGTATGACAATATTTTTCTGCAAAGGTACCTAATAAATCAGTACCTAATAAACTAGAATGTTATGACATCAGTCATGACATTCATACACCTGGTTTTACCAAAAATGCATGCCAATAACTAAACAACTACAACTACCCTTAGCATAATGGAGTGATGGACTTCTTGGACTTAAGATTAGAGACCTTGGCCTACCTTGAGACTTTAATTGTCATTTTGTTTGGAGTTATTGGGGTTTTCTCCAAGACATTGGGTTGTTTGTTTGCTTTGTGTGCATGCTATTGTGATTACATGCTTTGTCTGTGATCTGGAATTCATTTGTATACAACTGTTACTCTGCCAAATTTTTGTGAAGATTTAATGTAAATTGAAGCTTGGTATTCTTAAGAGGTTTATTATTTGTTTGCTTGGTTTCAAATCCAAAGGATGGAATTCTACATTGACTCATTATGTCAAGTGTTGGCTTCTTGTTGGTTAGATGGTCCTTTCCCTAGATTTTACCTTTATGCTTTAGGATAGCCCCTTCATCTCCTCCCATCTTCTTTAATTTCAAAAATCTTCTCCCTCCTTTTGAAATATCTTCTTATTTCTAAACTTGAACCACTTTCATAATAAACTTTGACTTAGGTCCCTGCATTTTCAAAATATTTTCTTAATCAAACTTTAATCAATTTAACAATATCTTGATATTTTTTGTGAGAAGATTAAAAGCCAATCAATCTCTTTTAAACCATTTTGCCACCTTGTCTTTTTTTACTTCAAAATTTTCTCAAAAGATTAGACTCTTGTCAATCCTTATAGTGATGCAAACAACTATACTTCTATAATATGTAGTGAAGTGAGATATTTTCCACTTGGGTGTTGAGTAAGGCTTTGTTGATTTTAAAATCCAAGTCATATCCTCCACTTTGAGATGATGTAAATTCTCCTTTCTCATGATTGTGGGTAGTAAGTATGTTTTCCATTGGGACAATAACGATGATGTATTGTCTTTTAAAATTAACCAACACACTTGTGTTTTAAAAATTTCAAAGGTGAACTACGAGTACCCTGTGTTGCGACTGGTTTTTTTATCAGAGCCGTCACTATTAGTTTTTATCCTAGGGAAGGGAAACTAACATAAAACCATAATTCACAGAAAGAGATTCTAGGTTTCAGACTCTATTAGACGAAAGGAAGGTGTTAGGCACCTTTCATCTACCTTGTTCACAAGGTTACTAGGTTTTAGGTTTAGGTTTGGGGTAACCAGGGTTTTAAGTTTTACTTAGGAGGAAAGGGTTTAATTTTTTATAAGGGAACTCACTACAATTTTTTATTGTATGTCTATGTATCCTCTTATGAGAAATCAGAGTCCCAATTCGTATTTCGTATGAGATTGGTGTTTTTTAGGGGTTGAAAACGTACTTTGAATCACCTCGCATTTTGACCGGGAGTAGTGATTGCGAAGATTTTAACTAAATGCGCGGCAAGTCAAAATATGTTTGAAACTCTTTAGCAAAAAAATTAATTAGATATTATTTGCAAAACATAGTTTGATATTTTTATGTATTTTTTATAATATTAATTTCAAAATATCTTATTAATGCATGATTAAAATATTTAATGCAACATATAGAAAATAATATATTCATGAGTTTTTTGAATAAAATTAATTTGCATGTTAATATAGTAATATTTACATATAATAAATAATAATAATAGATAAAGTTTGATAATAAAAATTAATACTAATAATAATTATTCTTACTATAAATAAAAAATAAGTAA
This sequence comes from Vicia faba, assembly GCA_948472305.1. Lineage (NCBI taxonomy): Eukaryota > Viridiplantae > Streptophyta > Magnoliopsida > Fabales > Fabaceae > Vicia > Vicia faba. The sequence continues at coordinate 626,265,488 of OX451735.1, read as the reverse complement.
ATAATTAATAAGAATATAGTATAGAAAATAATATATAAAATAAATAAAAAAATAAATTAAACCAGGGGGTGCATTATCTAGTTAGGAAGTAAAAGATGGGGTGCTACTAAGTAATCTGGGTTAGGCCCAAAGTGTGAATTCTGGGCAGGGAGGTGTATTGTGTTCTAGCTTAGTAATTAATGAAAACGGTGTGGTGTTAAAAATAATGGGCTAGGCCCAATACTAATTTTTGCAAGGGTCCGGTTTGATTGAGTGGGTGAGGGAGTATGGGAGTTACAGTGAGACTTGGCCTATGGCCGTCTAATGAAGATCTAACGGGAAGATTGAAGGGTGCATATTAATTATTGTAGGCGTGCAGGTACATGATTAAAATGATAAAGTCTTTTGCTTAACATTATTCACAAATCGTTTTTTCTTTTTTGTCTTCTAGCCACTCTTCTTTATCTTTGTTCCAACCTTCTCTAACCCTAATGTTCCTCCCAGCGGCGCAACCCCATCCCCCGGAGTAAATCAACCCCACACAATCCCAAAAATAACAACAATTAACCAAATAAAAATGCTAAGTCCAGTTACCCTTTCACGATTTCGCTTGCTCTCTGCCTTTGGACGTTCCGGATTTAGTATTGATCTCCGTTCTCCTTCATTTTTTGCAGGTTGCATAGGTGAGTGGAGGCCAACGGCGGTGATGAGAGTGACGCGGCGGAAGAAGAGATAGAACTAGGGTTCCAGATATTGGAACCCCATTTCTTCTCTATACTCGGCGGTGGACTTCTTTGTATATTTTTCCTCTCCTCACAATTGTTGTTCTTCTTCAGTATACTTGTTCTTCTCCAATCCCCCACCTCCTATGTGTTTTTACTTTTGTATTTATAGAGGTCAATTTTAGGGTATTATGGTTATAATTTTAGGCTTACTTAGATTTAGGGATTTAGGTTTTTATGTTAATTGATTCAATTGAATGTAATTGATATGCGATTGGATTTTGTTCTGTAATACAGATTGAAGATTCATATATGCAAATTTGATTTAGTTGAATATTTGATTGTTTTAGAAGATTTGATTTAGTAATACATTTTTTTAGATCTGAACAGTAGTTGTTCATTGAATGAAACACATATTTTCTTCTTTGATCGCTACAGTGCTTGTTTGTAGCTTTTGGGCCTTCGCGTTTTATTTTATCCAGCCCAATAACGTTGTTTTTCTTATTACATCAAAAATGCCTTTTTTACACAACCAGGCCCAATTGGCCTTTCCATAACCCAATGCTTAAATAAACTCTTAATAAATAAATAAAGTTTATAAACAATATTTAATAATTAATAAAAGCATTATCATAGTAAAATAAGTCTAGCATATTACATTCTCTTATTATATTTTTTAAATTAAAATAATAACAATAATTTTAATAATAATGCTTTCTTTTTCCTAAGTAAAACGACACCGTAACATCTAATAGGCTCAAAATATAATAGGCCTATAGTTTGTAACTAATCCAAAACAAAACTTTTAATAAACAAAAAAATTTTGTAAATATTATTTAACAAAAAATTTTACCCCTTTAACTGAAATAAATTTCTTTTAACCGGTTGCAAAGAAGAATTTCCTTAAAAAATGATGATAACAACAAACGCTTCATAATAATTTTCTACAATGAATCAACAACATAAATGACAAATGAACCGATTTCAGAAACCCCAATGGGCCTGTAATTTGATGAACAAACCCCCTATTCTTTGTTTAACACCACATTTGCTTAACTGGGCTTAACTCTTTTTAATTTTAACCTCTCTTTTATTAATAACAGCTAATTAAACTTAGTAGTTACTCGAATAATTTTATTTTTGAATCGCATGGGCCATTGGCCAACATGCCTCACGAACGTTCACGGATACACGAGTCTTTCTGATTTAGAAAGCCCTGCTCTCCTGGACTTAAAATACACCCCCTATTGTCTTGGAAAAAGATGGGCCATCAAATACTGTTGTGCCATCTTCAATTAGACATTCTTCTATTTAAAAAAATGAAATCACCGAGGTAGGACAAATTTGAGGTACGACTCCCTGATTCCCTATTGCACGGAAGATGGTACATAGGCATTAAAGGTTAACACCCGCGGCGGATGCAAAGATTATAAAAAAAATATTTCTTTTCTCATCACCACAATCTATTTTTTTATATACAACATTTTACAGCCAAAATATACAGATTTTATAAAGAGGTTCATGTGGAGTACCGAATATGTTTAGGGTGCTAATTCCTTCCCTTTACATAACCAAACCCCTTACCTAGAATCTTCCCCCCCCCCCCCCCCCCCCTTTTGGTTTATTCGTTCTTTTCCTATTCATTTGGAAACAATAAAGCGCGGTGGCAATTTTTATTTTGATATGTACAAGTCAAGTCAATCCAATGGCTTAGTCTTAACAATTCTATCGCTACAGATGGTCAACTATGTGGGAAGTATGTCAAACATCCATAGTATGATGGTCAAGTATGTGGGAACTATGGCAGATCCATAAGATAATGGTCAACTATGTATGAAGTATGTCAGAGATGCATATGATGATGGTAAATAATGTGTGAACCATGTGCCTGACATCCATAAGATGATGGTTAACTCTACTTCAACTATGGCACAAATAGACGGAGTATGGTCAACTCTGTTTCATATATGGCACAGATAGACGGAGTATAGTTCACTCTGGCTTAGATATGGCAGACATCCAACAGATGAGGGTCAACTCTAGTTCAGATATGTCAGATATCCAAGTGATGATGGTCAACTATGTATGAAGGATGTCAGATATCCAAAAAATGATGGTCAACCATGTGGGAACAACGTCAGACATCCATATGAAGATGGTCAACTATGTGGCAACACTATTCAGACGTCCATGGGAAGATGGTCAACTATGTGTGAAGTGTGTTGTTGATGCATAGGATGATGAGGAATGGTGTGTGAACCATGTGAGACATCCAAAGGATGATGTTCATTTATGTGTAAAGTATGTGAGACATCCATAAGATGATTGTCAACTATGTGTGGAGTATGTGAGACATCTATAGGATGATGGTCAACTATGTTTGAAGTACGTGAGAGATCCACAGGATGATAGTCAATTATGTGGGAACTATTTCAAACATCCATAGGATGATGGTAAACTATGTGGGAACTATGTCAATGTCAAACATCCATACAATGATGGTCAACTATATGTGAAATATGTCAGTGATGCATATGATAGAGATGAATGATGTGTAAACCATGCAAGACATCCATAGGATGATGGTTAACTGTGTGTGAAGTATGTGAGATATCCATAGGATGATGGTCAACTATGTGTGAAGTATGTGACACATCTATAGGATGATGGTCAACCATGTGTGATGTATGTGAGAGTGCATAGGATGATGGTCAACTATGTGGGAACTATGTCAGACATCTATAGTATGAGGGTCAACTATGTGGGAACTATATCAGACATCCATAGGATGAAGGGAAACTATGTGTGAAGTATGTCATAGATGCATAGGATGATGGTGAATGATGCGTGAACAATGTGCCAGACATCCATAGGATGATGGTCAACTCTGCTTCAACTGTGGCATTGATTGATAGAGTATCGTCAACTTTGGTTCAGATATGGCATAGATAGAAGAAGTATGGTCAAATATGGTTTACATATGGAATACATCCAATAGATGATAGTTAACTTTGTTTCAGATATGTCAGACATGCAATAGATGATGGTCAGCTATGTGTGAACAATGTCACACATCCAACAAATGATGGTCAACTATATGGAAACAATGTCAGACATCCATATGAAGATGGTCAACTATGTGGTAACAATGTCCATACATCTATAGGATGATGGTTAACTATGTGTGAAGTATGTCATAGATGTATAGGATGATGGTCAACTATGTGTGAATTATGTTAGAGATACATAAGATGATGTTCAATGATTTGTGAACCATCTGCCTGACATGTATAGGATGATGGTCATCTTTGCTTCAACTATGGCATAGATAGACAGAGTATGGTCAACTCTGGTTCAGATATAGCACATACAGACAGAGTATGGTAACCTATGGTTTTGATATGACATAGATTCATATGTGTGAAGTATATAAGAGATCCATAGGATGTTGGTCAACTATGTGGGAACTATGTCAAACATCCATAGTATGATGGTCAAGTATGTGGGAGCTATGGAAGACATCCATAAGATGATGGTCAACTATGTGTGAAGTATGTAAGAGATGCATAAGATGATGGTGAATGATGTGTGAACCATGTGCATGACATACATAGGATAATGGTTAGCTTTACTTCAACTATGGCACAAATATACAGAGTATGGTTAACTCTAGTTCAGATATGGCACAGATAGATGAAGTATGGTCAACTCTGGTTTAGATATGCTAGATGTGATACGGTGGGATAACTGACTTGGGTGTTTTGCATTTTATCACAAATGTTGTGGTTAGCATGATTCGCCACTGACTTTTCTTTTATCCAAAAGGAAAGGATGAAAAGAACAGGAAAGATCTTTGAGATTGTTTCTTGAGTTTGGGGGGTAGATTATGAAAAGGAAAGGTGTTAGCACCCTTTTCATCCATAGTTATCTATGGGCTCTTAGTTTCTTGCTAGATCATTTGCTTTTGTTTGAAAATGTGCTTTGTGGTGGTTTTGAAATTATTTTGAAAAGGCGCCTTTGTTTAGGCAAACTTTGTAATGGTTCTCGTTCGTAAGAACGTATACAAATTGTTGGACTTTTGAAAATATTTTATATTTTTGAAAGTTTTTTTTTTGAAAGTGTTTGGTGTTTGTTTTTGAAAATAAGCAAGGATGTTTGTTTTGAAAGTGAGTAAGCAACTAGGAACAATGTACCTACTCAAAAGTCTTTTGTTCATTTCTTCCTTCCTTTGATAATGCTATCTTATCATTGATTTGGTAAGAAGCCTTATCTTTGGATGTAAAGGGACGAGTGTGGGTCATCGTATAACCATGATTTCAATGTTGTGAGATATCTTAGTATTTATCTTTGAGGGACTAAGATCATTTTGAAAGGCAACTTTTGAAGCGTCATCGAGGGACTACAATCTTGTATTTTTGATTGTTTTGGCTAAGACATCCCACATGCATAACATGACCATTTTTTAGGCAACAAGTGGAGTTAACCTTAGAGGTGAATGTGTGAATATTGTGTTTGATTTGCATGGATTGTTTATCTTGAATTAGGGTTATCTACTTGTTGATTTTTATCTTCCCATACAAACCCTAGTTTACTAGCATTGATATGAAAGCGATAAATTGCGAAAAAGTAAATTTAATATGCCCTAATTACTATTACAAGGCTTTGACAATTACATAATTTATAATGCAAGAAATAGTAAAATATGCAACAAGATGTAAAGTGAGAGAAATTGTTTTTTAGGTTTTTTTATAGAAAAGATTTTGGAATTAATTTCATTAAAGAAAAACCTAAGTCTAAGTTAACTTTTTAAAAACATATAATTGTTTAGAAAAATGTTTTTGAGGTTTCATTTCAAAACAAAGGTTTTATAGTGTTAGGTCATTTCCAAGCAATGCAATATGTCCAAAATAAACTAAAAAAATCTCAAAAGTCAAGAAATTTGGTGCCTGAGCTGACAGGGGCCGTGTAAGTGGACACGAGCACCCGTGTCAAGAACTGTCCATGACTTCTCTACACTTTTTTCTTCCAGCCAATCTGACATGGCCGTGTCACATGACACGGGCACCCGTGTCACATGACACGGGCACCCGTGTCAACCCCTGTCCATCTTTTTTCTGCTCGTGTATGCACCAGTAACACTGACACGGGTCGTGTTGGTTGACACAGACACCCGTGTCATCCCATGTCCCTGCATTTTATCATGTTTTTAACCCAACTAAGCTGACACGGGCCGTGTTGTGTGACACAGACACCTGTGTCAGCCTCTGGCCTGGCTTTTTGCTAGTTTTTTCTCTTTGATCTGTCTTGTTATATCTTTTGAGCACAAAAGAAAATGATGTATGAACAATGATATTACAGTTTAAGAAAGTTTACCTCTCGAAGCGGAAGCTTTAGAACACGTACGAGTGTTTTAGGGTGAAAAGTGGTGATTGATCGAGCTCCTTTGAACCTTCTTGAAGTAGCTCAAACCTTCCTTTTATGCTGAAAATAGTTGAACCGCTCAACCAAGTCAAGTTTTAATGTATGTTTTTTGAGTTTGGAAGATGGTGATAGTGATGTTACAAAAGTTATTATTATGTTTGAACAACTTCTATATGGTGTATGTGAATTGTTTGGATGGTTTGTTTGGAGAAAACTTGCAAGGTATGAGATTCTAAGATTTGGACTTCAAAGCTCAAAAAAGGAGGTTTTGTGGACAAATCTGTTTTTTTATAGCAAAAATGATTTTGAGTGTTAGTTTCTCCTTCTATTTTCTGGACCCTTTCTATTATGATTGGCCTCTCTATTTATAGAGAAGTTTTGAGACTTGAACAAACTCAGATTTTGAATCACATGTTATGGCTAGGTTAGATTGTACATGAAACCTTGAAGATCATAGTTCCAATGCTTTGTACTTTGTTGCAGAGATTTGTTGGATACTTTAAGCATGCCTTTATGATTTTGTATGTTAAGTGTGTGTATAAGGAATAAGTTAGAGGCTCAAGGAGAGCTGACTTTGTGATTAAAGCTACTTTGTAAGAATGGCAATGTAAACATTATGCCAAAAATGGAAAGATCACTGGGACAATGCTTAAACCAAATGGACCATAGCTCAAAAGTTTGTGTAAACATTAAATTATGGTAATATTTTCAAGTCACAAGGCCTGCAAAGTAAGGTTATGCAGCACATCATGCCAATTGGATTATGTGTTTTTCAACAAGAATGGCTTGCAATTCAAGAATGAATGCCCAACTTCAGGCCCTTGAATCTCCTAGCTCAAATATGATAAATTCGTGCTCTTGGATGTTTTGGAAATCTTGAAACACCCTCTACAACTTTCAGGTTGACAACTTTTGTTAAATCAAACTAGAACTTAATGAAAATTGGCCAAGAAGTTGGGATAAAAACCTGACTAAAACTGCTGAAAATTTCTCTAAGTGGTTATTCAAAAATGCCATGACTTCATGAATTCATAACTTAAAATCCAAGCATTTATAGAAAAAGTCCTGCTCTACATTGTTTTATATCTCATTGAGATCTACAAGTTTCAAGTTGGAAGTTTTCCTTGAACCATCTTGCATCTTGGTGAAAGATTGGCATGAAGTAATGAAATTATCATGTATAAAAGACACTTAGAAAAAGTTTCTAAGTCTTGAAAAGTTTGAATTTTCAAAATGAATTTTGACTTTCTTGATTTCTTGATGAAAAATCTTCATATTTTGATATGTTTTGATGAATTGTGATCTTTGATACTTGATTTTGGCAAAAAAGTCAAAGTTTGACTTTTCAGTGTACAATTGACTTTTCATCAGTTGGCCGAAAATCAACTGTCAACAAATTGAACTTGAGGATTGTTTTGAGCCATGCCTTTATGTCAAACTAAAGTGTTTGAATCCTTGAGATCATAACTTAAACCAAGCAATCATTTGCTAGGTCAAAAATCAGAAATTGCACTTCCTCAATCAAAACCCTAATTTTCACCATTTTTCCCTTTTGATGATCTGATCAAATTTATGGAGGAATTGTGATCCAAACTTGATCAAATGGTATATATAAGTTCAAAATATTTATATGGGCCAAAATTATGAATTTTGACTGTAAATTGACCACTGTTGACTTTTTCCCCAATATAGTTGATTTTAGGTAAACTGATCAATTGAGTGAGCAAAAATGTGATCCAAGACTTCAAATTTGACATGAGCAATCTTGAGAGTTCAAAATGATCCATGAAAGTCATATGGGGAATTAAAAGTTCATTTTTCCTTGTGCAAACTCAAACCCAAATTTTCAGTCATCAGTGCTTAAGGAGGTGTCTTGAGTTGATCAACCCTTGTGAAGTCTTGAACCAAAGGAGATCTTGTGAGAGATTACTTGAGAAATGAGAGGGTAAATTTTTGGGTACAATAGTTGCACATGTTCAATCTTCTTAAACCTGAAGAGTTAGATTAGAGGATCCGCCATTCGTGACTTGAAGGTCGAAGATGATTGAACACTAGAGTGCCCAGAAATTTGCACTCGAAGATGGATTAGGAATGGGCTTATAGATGCCATTTGGAGGAATGATGGTAAACATTGGTAGAAGTATCAGCACAAATCTTTGGTCGATTTATACTAAAACTTGATGTTTTACCTGTGGGAAAAGGGTTAGTAAAATGCAGATGTGTGCATGATGTTCACAATTTGAAGGAGATGATGTTAAATTCATTTTGTATGTATATGCTATGATGTATGAATGTGAGTTTTACGTTTGTCCGGGAAAATAAATCCCTGACTGCTGCTGAGGAGTTCTTGGGAAGTTGAATCCAGTATTGTTGTTGGGGACGAAGAATTTGCACATCATCATATTTGTTAAAATAATGCCTCAGCTGGGGATTATCTTTTGGATGTTTAGCTGTTATATGGTCGGGTCCAGGCTTTACAGCTTGCTGAGGATGAGGAAGTCAACTACTATCTGGTCGAATTCAGGCTTCACGGTAACTTACTGGGGAAGGATAAATTAACTGTTATCTGGTCGGACTCCAGGCTTTGCAGAAAATTTCTTGAAATTGAATTGTTATCTGGTCAGATCCAGACTTCATAACAACTTGCTGGGGATAAGGAAGTTAACAATTATCTTGTTGGATTCCAGGCTTTGCAGTAACTTACTAAAATGGATGTGTAGCGGTAGAAATGTTTCAAGACTAAGCCATTGGATTGACTAGACTTTATACAAATCAAAAATAAAAATCGCCACCACACTTTATTATTTCCAAAGGAATGGGAAAAGAGCGAATAACCCAAAAAAGTGGGAAAGATTCAAGGTAAGGGGGTTGGTTATGTAAAGGGAAGGTATTAGCACCCTAAACATCTACGGTACTCCGTAGGAACCTCTTTGAAAAATCTGTATATTTTGGCTATATAAAATATGTTGTATATAAAATGGATGGTGGAGGTGAGAAAAGAAATATATTTTTTATGATTTTTGCACCCGACGCGATTGCGAACCTTTAGTGCCTACGTACCACCTTTCATGCAATAGGGGGTCAGGGTACACGTAGTTCCTCTTTTAAAAATTTGAAGCACAAGTGTGTTGGTTGATTTTATCAGATAAGACATCATCGTCATTGTCCGTGTGGAAAACATACTTACTATCCACAATCATGAGAAAGGAGAATTTGCATCATCTCAAAGTGGAGGATAATGGCTTGGATTTAAAAATTAACAATGCCTCACTCAACTCCCAAGTGGAAAATATCTCACTTCACTACATATTGTATAATTATAGTTGTTTTCATCACTACAAGGATTGACAAGAGTCTAATCTTTTAATAAAAAAGTTTAAAGATAAAAAATCCAAAGTGGAAAAATGGTTTGAAATGAGATTGATTGACTTTTAGTCTTCTCACAAAAAGTGTCAAAGTATTATTAAATTGATTGAAGTTTATTGATGAAAATGTTTTGAAAATGCATGGACCTACGTCCAAGTTGATTATGAAAGTGTTTCAAGTTTCAAAACAAGAAGAGTTTTCAAAAGGAGGGAGAAGATTTTTGAAATTAAAGAAGATGGGAGGACTAGAAGAGGATATCCTAAAGCATAATGTAAAAGTTAAGGATAAGGACCATCTAACCAACAAGAAGCCAAAAACTTGACATTATGAGCCAAGATAAAATTCCCATTCTTTGGATTGAAACCAAGCAAGCAAAGATACTAGACCTATTCAAATGCATTAAGTCTTCACAAAAATTTGGAAGAGTAACGGCTGTATACGGGTGATTTCTAAATTATAAACAAAGGATGTAAACACAAAAAACCTGCACACAAAACAAACAAGCAACCCAATGTCTTGAGGTAAACCTCAAGAGCTCCAGACAAAATAATCAGATAATATCACAAGGTCTCCAAGATAGGCTAAGGTTTCTCATCCTAAGTCCAAGAAAGAGTCCCATGCTCCATAATTCCAAGGATAGTAACCAAATAGTCCAAGTGCCATTAAAAGTTTTTTAGGGTTTAAGTTGATTATTAAGTATCTTAGGAAAAGAAAAAGAAAAGCTCGAGTGAGCAAAGTAAAAATGGCAAGAAGATAAATGCTCAAATGAGCAAAGATGAAAATGGCATGAAAATGAAAAATGCTAAAAATATATAGTACATAAAGCATAAAAGAATAAAGACATAAAATAAACAAGTCAATAATTAGTGGTTAGTTGGATGACCATCTTGAAACTTGCATTTGGAACTCATTAGAGGATTGGTAGAACCAAAGCCTCCACACAACAAGTTTCATTTTCTTTTTGTCAAGTATATCATCCATTTGGAATTCTCATAAATACCATTTAATGATTAACAATGTTTAAGTGATCCGCGTTGACCAAAAGTGTTGTAGATCCATTAGAGGATTGGAAGAACCAAAGCCTCCACACAATGAATCTCAAGGTTATTGGATCAAAGAGATCAAATTAACATACTTGGGCTTGCAATCATAATTTTGGGCCACGAATGATCATTTATTCAAATCGGGACAAAATTAGCCCTATGTTAAGCAATCGTAAGTGGACTTATATAGAAGTCCCACCTATTTTGAGGCTGATCAATGGCAATCTATGCACCATTTGTTTTGAGACATGATATAGAGATCATGCTCCAGCAACACATAATGCAATAAGAAGGGGATGAGATTAAAAGGAATTAGGGTAAAAAGAGAAACCACTTTTGAATTAATATTTAATCAAACTATTATTAAAATCATTCATCCATTTTTTGTGGAGTTAAACTCAACACCATGGATCCAATGATGTTAATAAAGCCATGATCAAAAAATCAACCCAAGACATCCAGAAAATAATCACAAAATAATATCATATTTAATATATACATTAAAATGTTTAAAAATAATTTAAAAAATGGAAAATAATGAGGAAAACATCAATTATATTCAAATTAATCAAGAAATGAAATATAAGACCATAGAAAAATCAGAAAAGAGGCCAAGTAATTTTACAAATTTTTTGGGAATTTTTAAAAGTCAGAAACTATTTTTAAAATTAAAATAAAATGGGTAAAATAAACAAAAATGGTAATTAAATCAGGATTTGGCATGTTGTGCATATCATGGTCATTAGTGAATATTGTACAATATCATTAATTAAATCAGGATTTGAAAAATACAGATGATGCACCTTCATTGGTTAGAAGATGACTCGTTGGTCATCTTCAACCTCCAGCCATCACGAATTTCATGTCTCTCAAACTGTAAAATCAGAAGCTCAAACCTATGCCATTCGCTTCGTCTCTTCAAGACGAAGACAACCACACCCTCGCTTCCAATTTATATAAACTGTAGTTCAAGCAATTTAGAAAGAAATTTTTTAAAAGGGATTTGAAAATTCATGGTCAAAACGTGTTTCCAGATGAAAGTAAGTGTTGCGACTAGAACCAGGGCAATGAGAGCATCACAGGATATCAAAGTTTTAAAGAATTGATGAAGGAATCTGCCTATTGAAGTTGAGTTGCAGAGCTCTTAAACTGGACTTCTATGGAGCAATATAGGGCACGATTATTGAATGTAATTATATGGTTAGCTTCAGGGAAGATTAAGGAAGGTGAATTGAGGGGAAAAATAGATTGAAAAAGGCTTGAGAATAGAATTCGAAGTTGCTGATTTCTGGGTTGTGAAGCAAGTTTGGCAGGGTGATTCTGGCTATCTAAGCTTGGGAAATTGAATGGGGGATGACCCTCTATTTATAGCGAAGCAAATGGGGTCAAAAGGAATAGCAAATGATTCGTTTTCGAGGGAATTCGTGTGGGTTTGCATCATGAAAAAAGTGTGACTCAAACTTGACCAAAATTCAGCCAAATCGTGCGTTTCATGATGCTAATCACTTATGGAAAGTTGCTAAACATGATTAGAAACAAAAACGCGTGGAAATCTTTTGATTAGAAGCCAAAACAAAGATTTCAAAATTCTGACTTTGTGAAAAATTCAGTTTCAAACTACCAAATTCAAATCCATGGAATTTCCACCTCGAGGGGTCTTAGGGCATAATTCTTGATGCTTTGGAAATATTAGGTTACAAGCTTTGTAATGGAAAAATAATGGAATCAAATGGATGCTTGTGCTAAAAGTTACATGGAGTCAAAGTTGAAGAAAAAGAGTTGACTTTCCATACTTAGAAATATTTCAAATTCTTCTTTAAAAATGACCTATAATCCTTTGCATCCAAACATGTCCTTCCACTTAGAATTTGCTCTTGACCAAAAAAGATGGAATGAAGTAAATCTCTTGAATGAAATTTTGCAATTTGAACCACTCAAAATCTCCAAAAATTGAGCAAGTTATCACTTGTTGAAGTTGGCCAAAAATCATGAAATGACCTATAATCTTTTGCATTCTTAAGGAAACTTCCATCCGATTTCTTACATTGCACATAAAATAAGGCATGAAGTAAACATCCTTAAGATCATCATGAAAAAAGAATCGACTCAAGGTGATAAAAATTGAGCAAGTTATGACCATTTGAAGTCACATTTGGAAAATTGGGGATTCATCTGGGTGACTTGTAATCTTTCTTCTTTACCAAGTTCCTTCCACATGAAAACTCCTTGGAAATTTTGAAGTGACTTGTTGGTAGCTCTTTGAAGAAAAGGATGTTTTTGTAATCACTCAAAAATACCAAAAGATGAGAAGATATGCTCCTTTGAAGTCCAAAACCCTAGCCTCTAGATCAAGAGAATGCTTTGAGGAACTTTGCCAAGTTTGAACAAAGTTTTTGTGCCAATATTCTTCCTTTATGAATAGAAATTGTTGAGGATGATGATGAGGACTCATGGCCACCAAAACCACTTCCATACCAATTCTTCCAAGACAACTTCAATGGTGAGCTTTGAATTTCTCAAGCTATTGACTAGGGCATGGAAATAAACTCATGAACCCATGAAGCAACTTGCTAAACCTCATTGCCTTTACCTACATTTTTAACAAGTAAGACAAACCAATATTGTATTTTGTTAATTAGATAGAAAATCAAAGCAAAATAATCATGATCACAAAAGAAAAATAGTCAAGGTGCTTGGTAACTCCTCAAAAGAGCAAAGCTAAAGATAGGGAGAAAAACCAAAAAAACCTAATGTGATCTTGTTGTGATTGAAACAATATGGTATGATGAAGGGATCTTAGGGGTAAAAATTAGGGTACAACAGGATGAAGTTGAACTGATATCTTGTCGGGTCCAAGCTTCATAGTAACTTGAAGTGGTAACTATTATCTGATCGGGTCCAGGCTTCATAGTTTTTGAAAAGTTATGTTATTATCTAGTCGGGTTCAGGCTTCATAGTGTCTTGCTAGAATTGTAGCTAATCGTTATCTGGTCAGATTCCAGGTTTCACAATAGCTTACTTGAATAGACAAATTTGAACTGATTATCTAGTCGGGTCCAGGTTTCACAGATTTTGAGGTGGATGAATTTAATTGTTATCTTGTCGGGTCCAGGTTTCATAATAAACTTGTCTAAAGATATAGAGTTGAACTGATATCTGGTCGGGTCCAGGCTTTACAGTAACTTGCTTGGGAACTTAGTTGTTATCTGGTCGGATTCCAGGTTTCAAACTTCTGAGGGGAATTGCTATCTTGTCGGATCCAGGCTTCACAATAACTTTCTTGAAAAGATACGGTTTAAAATTGATATCTGGTCGGATCCAGGCTTCACAGTAAACTTGTTGGGGGTAGAGGGAAATACTACTAGGGAAAATAAGTTAAACCTTGGTCTGGTTGAGTCTAGGTTCTTCTATATTTTGAAGAGCTAAACTATTATCTAGTCGGGTCCAGGTTTCATAGTTAGCTTGAAAGTTGTACCATTATCTGGTCGGGGCCAGGCTTCATAGTATCAGAAAGGCTTTCACTATCATCTGGTCGGGTCCAGGCTCTATAGTGACTTGAGAAGTTGACTATTATCTGGTCGGATTCCAGGCTTCATAGTAACTTGAAAATTATACTAATATATGGTCGAGTCCAGGATTTATAGTATCTTTTGGAGATAGTAAAGGTTTTGTCGACGACTTTACTGGAAATTAAGTGTTATGGCCCTATGATTTGCAATAGTCTGAAAGGAAAACTTAAGCTGGAGAGGATAAACTCAGCCGGGGAGGATAGACTCAGCTGGGGATAACAGGCTCAGCTGGGGAAGATAGACTATGTCGGGGGAATACAAACTCGGTTGGGGAGGATAGACTAAGTTGGGGAATTTTGTGGTTCCTTGATCGTTGTATGTTAGGGAAATCAACCCTGTTGATGAATACTTGATGAACTGCTGACGAGGCGAGTTCTTTGAGGAAAAGGTCCACAAGGCTCCTACTTATAGGATCAACTTAGCCGGGGAGAGAGTTGTCAAGAGATTGAGACTCTGGTTGGAGATTATCCTATGCAAAGAGACTTGGTGGGTAACTTTGTTGAGGATGATGTTAATGAAATAACTCTGTGGGGATATTCCATATTCATTAAAGAGGTGCTTGTTACTGCTTAGGTCATATGTGCCAAACCGTTTTAATTATGTTCATATGCATATGTTTGTTCAATTTTAGTCATTGGACAAATTTGCATTCAAAACAAAGATAGAAAGTTTGCACTTCAAAGTATATTTGTATTTATATTATTCCCATGAATAAGCGTTTTTGTACAAAGAGACGGAGATCCTAGTAAGAGGAAATCATCAAAAGTAAAACAAAATTGAAAACAAATACAAATAGACATGTGGAAATGATCTTATTGTATTTCAACTCTACTATTGCCCCAATGTCTTCGAATTCCCCTTGTCATTGACAGAAGTTGATTGGATTGATCTCGGACCGTTTGAACTAAGACCTTGGTGATAAAGTTGACTATGGTGATTCCAACGGGACATAGTCATACGCTTTTAATCCTTAATTTTTGCCTGGACCGCCCTTTCGGGTTTTTAGCTCACCAGGATACCAACTTTTGCCCAAGCCGCCCTTTCAGGTTTTCAACATGCCGGGTGTACAATATTTTGCATATATCACTAACTTTTGCCCAAACCTCTTGGTTTGCAAGGATGCCCTTATTTTTGCCTAGGTGTGTCAACCTAGAGGGTCTCTTATGCATAGTATTTTTTAACTATGTCCACATTCACAGGATGTGGGAAGTCTTCACCATCCATGGTAGTCAGCATCATGGCACCGCCAGAGAACACTCTTTTGAAAACAAATGGCCATTCGTAGGTGGGAGTCCATTTTCCTCTGGGGTCGCCTTGTGGCAGAATGATGCGCTTTATCACCAAGTCACTAGCTTGATAGAATCGAGGCTTGATCTTTTTGTTGAAAGCGATCATATGTTTTTGGTACGTCTGACCATGACAAACAACAGTCAGTCGTTTTTTGTTGATCAAGTTTAGCTGATCCAATCTCGTCTGAATCCACTCGTCTTTGCCTAAGCCTGCTTCAATCATAATCTCTAGTGAGGGAATCTGAACTTCCACTGGAAAAATAGCTTCCATGCCATAGACTAGAGAAAAGGGACTTTCCCCAGTTGATGTCTTAGATGAAGTACGATAGCCATGTAGCGCAAAAGGTAACATCTCATGCCAGTCCTTATAGGTTACTACCATCTTTTGCACAATCTTCTTAATGTTTTTGTTGGCCGCTTCGACTGAGCCATTAATTTTAGATCTATATGGAGAAGAATTGTGATGCTTGATCTTGAACTGGGTGCAAAGTTCAATGATCATAACATTGTTGAGGTTAGTCCCATTGTCGGTGATGATCCTTTCGGGGATACCATAGCTGTAGATGAGGTTATGTCTGATGAATCTGGCTACCACGTTCTTTGTGACTGAGGCAAAAGAGGCGACTTCGACCCACTTGGTGAAATAGTCGATAGCGACCAGAACCAAGTGATGTCCATTGGAAGAAGTGGGCTTGATCTCATCAATCATCTCAATGCCCCGCATTACAAATGGCCAAAGAACGGTGATGACGTTCAAAGGGATAGGAGGCACATGGACCTTGTCAGCATAGATTTTGCATTTGTGACAAGTCTTAGAGTGTTGATGGAAATCAGTCTCCATTGTTGGCCAATAATATCCAGCTCTCAGGATTTTCTTAGCCATCGTATGTCCACTTGAGTGAGTGCCAAAGATACCATCGTGCATGTTTTCCATAATTTCCTCTGCCTCCTTCTTGTCCACACATCGGAGTAGAGTAGAGTCATGGTTGCACTTGTACAAAATTTTGTTACATAAGAAGAATTTTGCTGATAATCTTCGTAAGAACTTTCTGTCATTGATGGATGCTCCTTCGGGATACTCTTGTACTTCAGGATATCTCATCACCTCATGGTACCATGCCTTTTCTGTGTCAGTGTCAAGCTCACAGCAATGTGCAGGTTTTTCTAATCTCTCAATTGTAATCATAAGGGCTTCGTTGTCCCATCTGACCTTGAACATTGAAGACATGGTTGCCAAGGCATCAACCAATTGATTTTCTTCCCTAGGGAAGTGCTCAAAAGTGATCTCTTCGAAGTAGGAAATCAGGGATAGCACAAGTTCCTTGTAAGGGATCAGATTAGGGTGCTTAGTGTCCCAATCTTTTTTTACTTGGCTAATCACTAGAGCGGAATCCCCAAGTACACTCAAATGCTTGATCCTTAAGTCATTTGCAGCTTTCAGACCCAAAATGCACGCTTCGTACTCGGCCATGTTGTTAGTGCAATCAAAGTATAGTCTGGAAGTGAAAGGAGTGTGGAAACCTTCAGGAGAGATGATTACAACACCAATTACATTACCTAAGGCATTGGAAGCCCCATCGAAGACCATAATCCATCGGGATCCTTGTTCAAGTCCGTCATACGGTCCATGTTTCGCATAATCGGTTACTAGCGTGATATTCTCATCAGGGAAGTCGAAGTTCATTGACTAATAATCATCCACGGCTTGGTGGGCCAAATTATCTGCTAGTACGCTTTGTTTGACGGCCTTTTGCATAGTGTATTAAATGTCGTACTCAGTCAATATCATTTGCCACCTAGCTATCCATCCAGAAAGGGAAGTTTCTCGAAGATGTACTTGATTGGATCCATCTTAGAAATTAACAGAGTGGTATGAGTCAACATATACTGACATAACCGGCGAGCAGCCCATGCAAGAGTGCAGCAAGTTTTCTCGAGCAATGAATATCTGGTTTCACAGTCGGTAAACCTTTTGCTCAGGTAGTAAATAGCATGCTCTTTTCGGCCAAACTCGTCATGTTGGCCCAAAAAACACCCCATAGAGTTCTCTAGTACTGTCAAGTACATGATCAAGGGTCTTCCTTCAACTGAAGGCATGAGAATAGGAGGCTCTTGTAGATATTCTTTGATTTTGTCGAAGGAAGCTTGACATTCATCATTCCATCTGACTACCTGATCTTTCTTCAAGAATTTGAAGATTGGCTCACAAGTAGCAGTCAAGTGAGATATGAAACGGGCGATGTAATTGAGACGACCCAAAAATCCTCTAACTTCTTTTTCAGAATGAGGGACTGGCATTTCTTAGATGGCCTTCACCTTGGCAGGATCAACTTCAATGCCTTTATTGGTGACAACAAAACCTAGAAGCTTTCAAGATCGTACTCCAAATGTGCACTTGTTAGGGTTTAACCTCAACTTGTACTTTTTCAGCCTCTCGAATAGTTTGTACAAGTGATCGAGATGTTCCTCTTCAATTTGTGATCTGGAAATCATATCATCCACATATACCTCTAATTCATGATGAATCATGTGATGAAACAAAGCTATCATAGCTCTTTGATATGTTGCTCCTGCATTCTTCTATTCGAACGACATGACTTTGTAGCAAAAGGTTCCCCCATTGCGTAACGAAAGTGGTCTTCTCCATGTCTTCGGGAGCCATCCTTATCTAATTATAGCCGGAGAAATCATCCATGAAAGAGAAGACTTTATGCTGAGTAGTATTATCGACCAAGATGTTAATGTGTGGTAGAGGGAAGTCATCCTTTTGGCTTGCCCTATTCAGATCCCTATAGTCTACGCACATGCGAATTTTTCCGTCTTTCTTTGGCACTGGCACCACATTGGCAACCAATTGGGGATATGATGTCACTTCTAGGAACCATGCATCAAATTGTTTCATCACTTCAGCTTTTATATTTTCAAACATATCAGGCCTCATGCAACAAACCTTTTTTTTTACAGGAGGACAATCTTCTTTTGTCGGAAGACGATGAACTACGACGTCAATGTGTGGTAGAGGGAAGTCATCCTTTTGGCTTGACCTATTCAGATCCCTATAGTCTACGCACATGCGAACTTTTCCGTCTTTCTTTAGCACTGGCACCACATTGGCAACCAATTGGGGATAGGATGTCACTTCTAGGAACCATGCATCAAATTGTTTCATTACTTCAGCTTTTATCTTTTCAGAAATATTAGGCCTCATGCGACGAACCTTTTGTTTGACAGGAGGACAATCTTCTTTTGTCAGAAGATGATGAACTACGATGTCGGTATCCAATCCTGGCATATCTTCATACGACCAAGCAAACACTTCCACATATTCATGCAACATTTGAACCAACATACTCTTAACACTGTCTTCTAAGTTAGCACAAATCATAACCTCTTTCTTGTTTGCCTCGGTACCCAGATTGATGACTTCAAATGACTCTTTGTGCGGCTGAATAACTTTTTCCTCTTGTAATAGAAGTCTCGCTAGTTCTCCCGGTATATTACAATCTTCCTCACCTTTGTCTTCGGCTTGGCTAATTGGACATTCGAAGTCATAGTCGGTAATAGTATAGTCATTGGCAATAAGATCCAGAGTGGATGAGGACCTACAAGAGTGTGTGTGCATGCAAGATACATGGCTATTTAAAAAAATGCATTTGAAAGAAAGACATGAACATAATGATTTGAATGCAAAAGAGTCTAATGATTTGTATTGAATGATCATATGATTAGATGAACATAAATAAAACCCTTGACAAATGGACCATAGTGCTCTGGGCCAGGCACATGGCTTAAAAAACATTGTTAAAATATTACAGAAAAAATGTTCTTGAATTCAATAAAAAGAAATAAACAAGTAGATTACTCCTCAATGAAGGAGATGGGCACAAATTCCTTGGCATGCGAATTCTTCAGCTCCGTTGTAGTTGGATACACCCAATCTTCAAATGCAGCTTCTTCATCTGAATCACCTACAGCATTGACTTCATGACTACTAATGCGGAGAGGTGGCTTTCCTGCATGGGAACACCTCACTTCCTTTTGAGTTTTAGCGGTGAAGCCCAAACCAAACTTGTCTGCTTTGAGTGGAATATCGAGGAGTTGCCCCCAAGTATCACAACTTCATTCTTCAATTGCAGCACAAGTATCTTTGACTGAAACCATCTTCAACACGACTTTAACAGCTTTGGATTCATCAGAGGAACATTTGGTAGCAGCAACCATTGGTGGCACGACTTCAAAGGCTTGACACGGGGTCTCAATTAATTCTCCATCCATCTCTACGTATTTGAACGAGTTAAGGTGGCTTACCATAAACTCTTCCTCTCCACAGACGGTGACAACTCTTCCCTTGACAAGGTACTTAAGCTTTTGATGGAGATTTGAGGTTATGGCTCCAACTTTATGGATCCACGGGCGACCCAACAGACAAGAATAGGTAGTACAAATATCCATAATATAGAAGGTGGAGTTGAATATTTGGGAGCCGACCTAGATTGGAAGATCTACTTCCCCATGAATTGTCCTCTTTGATCCATCAAACTCCCTTACAATGATATCGCTTGGCTTCAAGACTAAACCTTCACAGTCTAGACAGTCTAACGCCCCCTTGGGTAATACATTCAGAGAAGAACCAGTGTCGACTAGAACATGTGCTAGGGTGGTCCCCTTGCACTCGACTGAAACATATAAAGCTTTATTGTGGTTCTTCCCAAGTAGTTTTAGGTCAGCATCTGAAAATCCCAAGCCATTATCAGCCGTCAGGCTAGCCACGCAATTCTCAAATTGGTGTTGTGGTCTCATGGGGGACATGAGCCTTTTTCAGGAATTTGATTAATGTCCGAGCATGGGAATCGAAACAAAGAAGCAATGATAACATGGAAATCTTATAAGGGGTTTTCCCCAACTGTTCCATAATCTTGAACTCACTCCTTTTTATGATCTTCAAGATCTCGTCCATCTCACGAGCGGAGGGTTCTCCATCAACAACGTCCTTTGCGGGTATTTCAGTCACGACAGGCTCAACAACCTTCTCTTTCCCTCTTGTATCGGTACTTGGTTTGGCAGCAGTAATGCAGATGGGTTCCTTTGTGGCAACTGGTGGTGAGATATTGGGTGAAAATATTCTCCCAGTTCTGGTTACTTTGCTTAAGCCAGTTATGTTACCAACATCATTAGCTTTTTCTTCTTCGATCTAAGCGTCTTATTTAATCCCATGATACAACACCTCAACACCATAGTTCCATGGCACTGCCTTGTTTGAAGAGTAGGGAATTGGTCCGGGATTGGTAACTATTAAGGGAACAACAATTGGTTCATTTGAAATCCTAATAGGACCTTTAGAGGTGATGCTAAGAGGCTTGATTGGGATGGTGATAATGGAGAGATCTTCACATTTGTTAGTCAAACTTTTGGCAAGTGGAGTCTTCTCAAATAGAATTTCGTGGCTATCCATCAGGCATTGAATGCCTTTCTTTAGCCCTTCGTATCCATTGAGTTGTTGGGTACAGCAAACACAGTCTTTTACACAGCCAGGGAAGATCCCAACTTTCAACAGATTCTTTTTTTTTTATATTTAGCGGAGTAGAGAATTCTTCAACATATGCAACAAAAATTGTATCTTCAATAGCATTAACACCCTTGTCATGCTTCGGCATAGGTGCGGTGATTACTATCAAAGTTAGAGGAGGATAAAACTCAATAGTCTTTTTATCAATCAAATTCTGAATTTTATTCTTCAAGGACCAGCACAGGTCAGTCTCATGCCCGGGGCTACTTGAGTGGTAAGCACATTTAGCATTCAGATTATACTTTGGTGAAGAGGTATCTGGGTTGGCAGGAGGGTTGCGCAATGTCACCAAATTAACCTTGAGCAAATGTTGTAAGGCTTGAGACAATGACATGCCTAACCTCGTAAATTGTCTCCTTGGAGTTTCAAAATGTTGATGATTTGCTGATGGTCTTTGAGTAGAAGTTGGATTAGATATTCAGACAGCATTTACAGACGGATGATCATTCTTCTTGGTACAGGCCCTTTCCCCGTACACAACATTGATTTCCTTCTTTGCAGCAAAAGGTTTCTTGACAGGATTGGAAATGGAGGTAGATGCCACGAAGATCTTCCCACTTTTGATGCCGCTTTCAACTTGTTCACCGGTTAAGATTTTCGGTGAAACCAGAAGAAGAGAAGCCAACCAACATATTAAAGAAAGGACCAGATAAAGTGCCCATGAACATTTCAATATTCTTCCTATCAGTCAAAGGTGGTTGAACCCTACTAGCCAGGTCTCTCCACTTTTGTGCATATTCTTTAAATCCTTCATTCTTTCCCATGGTCATATCTTGCAATTGAACCCTCGTTGGCGCCAAGTTGGCGTTATACTGACATTTATGGTAGAATGTGGTAGCTAAATCTTCTCAGGTATTGATACGAGAACCATCTAACTGATAAAACCATTCAAGTTTCATTCCAGCCAAGCTCTCTTAGAAAAAGTGAACCCAGAGTTTCTTATCAACAGTGTGCGGTTGTATCTTGTGCACATAAGATTCCAGGTGAAGTTTTGGACCAGAAACTCCATCGTACTTTGCAAAGACTGATATTTTAAATTTGTGGGGAATAACAACCCCATAGATCAATCCCAAATCATTAAAATCTAAATCGGGGACAACTTAGATTTCAACAGCCTCCAACCTGTTTTCTAACTGCTTGTATTTGATATCGACTAGTGGATACTGCTCGTCAAAACAATCATCATCAGACGCTTGATCATTAACACAGTCATCCTGGGTACTCTTAACCTCACCAATCTGATTCTAGTCCTCTTCAAATGAGTCTTCCATTATCGAGATCTGACAAACTAATTATTTGAACCTTCTACCCATGTATAGCAGAGCTTTCTTCTTGGGCTTCTCCTTAACTCCCAGCAATGCCATCATATCTTGTTGCCCCTTGGCTAGGGGCAGAAGAGTCTCTTGGAATTGAGAATTTTGTGCTTGAAGATCCTTCACAGTTTTCTCTAGATCCATCTTGCTAAAATAAACAGCAGAAAGATAAGGAAAGTTGTTGTATGAAAACCTGTCATGTTATGATGCATGGAATGTATATGCAAATGATTTCAAGGATTAATGAGATTTAAATTTGTATAGACAAAAAAATGAACAAACTTCAACTTTCATTAATTAGTTTGAAAAGATTACAACACACCCCTTGGGCTTACAAAATAACTCTCTAAGATAGAAAGACCGAGCGCATCCTCTTCGGTGCAAAGTAGGCGTTCACGCTTTGCTCCTCTTGTAGCTGCTTTGTAAGCTCCAAGACTCTCTTCTCACTAGGGTAGAATTGAGCTTTGAAGGTATCTCATTCTTCCTTTAGATGAATACAAACCTTTTGCGAGTCTTCAAGAGAGGTAGGCATGTCTGGATGGAGGATAGTGTACATGATATCTCCTTCAACCACAGGTTCCATGATGACTGGTAAGATGGAAGGATAAGGCGTCACAAGTTTCTGAGCACGAGTCTGTACCCACTTAAGGTAAGGCTCGAGGGGAATGGAATTCTTTTGTCTTAACGTCTTACAATCCACCTTGCTCACCATCCTCTAAGCTCGGATAAACCTCTGACAGTAGCTTTGATCGTTGCTTTCATAGTCGAATACCACTCCATGAACGAGCATCTGATGTGGACCATCCCTTCGGGCATATCCAAACTGGTGTAAGGCTAAGCAGGGGTTGTAAGTGATACCTTCTCTAATGCCAAGCAAAGGGACATTATGGAATTCCCCACAACGGTCGATGATAGTAACGTTATCCAAGGATCGAAAACACTAATGGATATCTGAATGTTTGAGCGTCATCAACCTATGGGACCACCTCGAACCTTGCTCATTCTTCAACACAGATCGGGGAAGATGCGAAATAAACCATCTGGCCAAGAGAGGAGTGCAACACATGAGGGCTGCTCTCTTCCTCATAGTGCGAGTGTGGAGAGAATGTAGTATATCTCCTAATAAGGTACGCACTGGATTGCGAGACATGAAGATTTTGACACCATTGACATCTATGAGTTGGTAAAGGTTTGGAAACAAAACCATCCCATAGATGAGAAGGGCCAATATTTCCTCAAAAGCTTGTAATTCCAAAGAGTTCCAACATTCTTGAGCTTTCTCAAACAAGAATTTGGCTAAGAAACCTTTGACACCACTCCTTGTTTCCCAATTAGTTGTGATATCAGATTTTTGCAAGTGTAATGCTCGGACAATCTCTTCAGGTCATGGATCTCTTTCCGTACCGTTGAAAGGTAGTTGATTGAGAATGGGATTACTCAAGAGTTGAGATAATTCTTTTAGAGTTGGTACAAGCTGATAATCGGGGAAGTGAAGCAATGGTGTAGAGGATCAAAGAATTGGAAAAGCATCTTCATCTTATCTTCATTTTTGCTAGAAGTAACCAAATTTAGGAGGCAACCATGTCTTTCAGTGAATGAAGAGTTCTTTGGGACCCTTGATTCTAACTCTTTGAGTTGAGGAGGAATTCTTACGAGATTGACTTGGATAGTATTCATGCGGATAGAAGCCATGTCCTACAAAACAGAACAAAGATAAATCCCAAAAATCCTTGAAATGGTTAGTGAGAATGAGTATGATGTTATGATGTTTATGATGTCATGTATAAGTAAATATATACAAATAAGGCAAACAATTCCTTAGGTTTAGGCTTGCATGGACTCTCATAGGTAAGTACCCTCTTGAAGTTTAGTCGGCTCAAACTTGTCCTAGAAATAGTAATCGGGTTCTAAGGGATCTCAATATCACTGATCTGTCTTCTTGGGCATTGTTTCAGCGCAAGCCTCTTTCACGGCGACCGAAATATCCCAAAAATCCAAACCTCAATGACTGTAGTATCGAGTATCTACCAACTTCATACTGCACCAAAGCTGATCATCTCACTACGTCCTAATGGCCATGTTAGTCAAGTAAAGGTTCTAAAGTCAGTTAGTGCTTCATGACATCACTCAGCGGCCCCGTATTCTCCTTGACTACTCAAGGGCTACCGGTACCCACAAATATGTCACACTAACATAGCTATTTCTTAGACCATGTTGGTATACCCCGCACAGTTTCCACAACGTATTGCTACTTACCTATAAGGTATCCCAAAACTGGTTAGAGGATTTAAACAAGCCCAAACAAGGAACCAAAATATAAAGCAAACAAATCAAACAATGAAAGCAAGTAAAGGTGATCTAGCCCTAAGGTAACCCCACTTTTAAGAATTTCCCAACAGAGTCGCCAGTTCTGTGATATGGTGGGAGAACTGACTTGGATGTTTTGCATTTTATCGCAAATGTTGCGGTTAGCAAGAGTCGCCACTGACTTTTCTTTTATCCAAAGGCTGAAAAGAACAGGGAATACCTTTGAGATTATTTCTTGAGTTAGGGGGGTAGATTATGAAAAGGGAAGGTGTAAGCACTCTTTTCGTCCATAGTTATCTATGGGCTCTTAGTTGCTTTCTAGATCACTTGCTTTTGTTTGAAAATGTGCTTTGTGGGGGTTTTGAAAGTATTTGGAAAAGGCGCCTTCGTTTAGGCAAACTTTGTAATTATTCTCGTTCGTAAGAATGTATACAAAGTGTTGGACTTTTGAAAATATTTTATATTTTTGAAAGTGTTTGGTGTTTGTTTTTGAAAATAAGCAAGGATGTTTGTTTTGAAAGTGAGCAAGCAACTAGGAGCAATCTACCTACTCAAAAGTCTTTTGTTCATTTCTTCCTTCCTTTGATATTGCTATCTTACCATTGATTCGTAAGAAGCCTTATCTATGGATGTATAGGGACGGGCGTGGGTCATTGTATAACCATGATAGCAATGTTGTGAGATATCTTAGCATTTCTCTTTGAGGGACTAAGATCATTTTGAAAGGAAACTTTTGAAGCGTCATCGAGGGACTATGATCTTGTATTTTTGATTGTTTTTGCTAAGACATCCCACATGCATAACATGACCATTTTTTAGGCAACAAGTGGAGTTAACCTTAGAGCTGCATGTGTGAATATTATATTTGATTTGCATGCATTGTTTATCTTGAATTAGGGTTATCTACTTGTTGATTTTTATCTTCCCATACAAACCCTAGTTTACTAGCATTGATATGAAAGCGATAAATTACGGAAAAGTAAATTTACTATGCTATTACATCACTTGGGGATGGGGGATATAAATTTAAAAATGGGGATGACAAGTAAAGTAAACCATAATTACTATTACAAGGCTTTGACAATTACATGATTTATAATGCAAAAAATAGTAAAATATGCAAGAATATGTAAAGTGAGAGAAATTGTTTTTTAGGTTTTTTTATAGAAAAGATTTTGTAATTAATTTCATTGAAGAAAAACCTAAGTCTAAGTTAACTTTTAAAAAAAACTAATTGTTTAGAAAAATGTTTTTGAGGTTTTATTTGAAAACAAAGGTTTTATAGTGTTAGGTCATTTCCAAGCAATGTAATATGTCCAAAATAAACTAAAAAATCTCAAAAGTCAAGAAATTTGGTGCCTGAGCTGACACGGGCCGTGTCAGTGGACACGGGCACCCATGTCAGGACCTGTCCATGACTTCTCTACACTTTTTTGTTCCATGCAATCTGACACTGTCGTGTCACGTGACACAGGCGCCCGTGTCATCCCCTGTCCATCTTTTTTCTGCTCGTGTATGCACCAGTAACACTGACACGAGCCATTTTATTTGACACGGGCACCCGTGTGATCCCATGTCCCTGCATTTTATCATGTTTTAACCCAATTAAGCTGACACGGGCCGTGTCATGTGACACAGGCACCCGTTTCAGCCTCTGGCCTGGCTTTTTGCTAGTTTTTTTCTCTTTGATATGTCTTGTTATATCATTTGAGCACAAAAGAAAATGATGTATGGACAATGATATCACATTTTTAGAAAGTTTACCTCTCAAAGAGGAAGCTTTAGAACACGTACGGGTGTTTTCAAGTGCAAAGTGGTGATTGATCGAGCTCCTTTGAACCTTTATTGAAGTAGCTCTAACCTTCCTTTTGTGCTGAAAATAGTTGAACCGCTCCAACCAAGTCAAGTTGCAATGTTTGTTTTTTGAGTTTGGAAGATGGTGGTAGTAATGTTAAAGAAGTTATTCTTATGTTTGAACAACTTCTATATGGTGTATGTGAAGTGTTTGGATGGTTTTTTTTGGAGAAAACTTGCAAGGTATGAGATTCAAAGATTTGGACTTCAAAGCTCAAAAAAGGAGGTTTTGTGGACAAATCTGTTTTTTAACAAAAATAATGGTTTTGAGTGTTAGTTTCTCATTCTATTTTCTGGCCCCTTTCTCTTATGATTGGCCTCTCTATTTATAAAGAAGGTTTGAGACTTGAACAAACTCAGATTTTGAATCACATGTTATGGCTAGGTTAGATTGTACATGAAGAAAGCTTGAAGATCATAGTTCCAATGCTTTGTACTTTGTTGAATAGAGTTATTGGATACTTTAAGCATGCCCTTCTGATTTTGTATGTTAAGTGTGTGTAGAAGGAATAAGTTAGAGGCTCAAGGAGAGTTGACTTTGTGATTAAAGCTACTTTACAAGAATGGCAATGTCAACTTTGTGCCAAAAATGGAAAGATCACTTGGACAATGCTTAAACCAAATGAAACATAGCTCAAAAGTTTGTGTAAACATTAAATTATGGTAAGATTTGCAAGTCACAAGGCCTGCAAAGTAATATTATGCAGCACGTCATGCTCATTGGATTATGTGTTCTTCAACAAGAATGGCTTGCAATTCAAGAATGAATGCCCAACTTCGGGCCCTTCAATCTCCTAGCTCAAATATGATAAATTCATGCTCTTGGATGTTTTGCAAATCTTGAAACACCCTATGCAACTTTCATGTTGACCACTTTTGTTAAATCAAACTGGAACTTTATGAAAATTGGCCAAGAAGTTGGGATAAAAACCTGACAAAAACTGCTGAAAATTTCTCTAAGTGTTTATTCAAAAATGCCATGACTTCATGAATTCATAACTTAAAGTCCAAGCATTTCTAGAAAAAGGCCTGATATACATTGTTTTTGATCTCATTGAGATCTACAACTTTCAAGTTGAAAGTTTTTCTTGAATCATCTTGCATCTTGGTGAAAGAATGGCATGAAGTAATGAAATTATCATGTATAAAAGACAATTAGAAAAAAATTATGTCTTGAAAAGTTTGACTTTTCAAAATGAATTTTGACTTTCTTGACTTCTTGATGAACAATATTCATATTTTGACTTGTTTTTATGAATTGTGATCTTTGATACTTGATTTTGGCTGAAAAGTCAAAGTTTGACTTTTCAATGTACAATTGACTTTTCATCAGTTGACTGAAAATCAACTGTCAACCAATTGAACTTGAGGAATGCTTTGAGCCATGCCATTAGGTCAAAATGAAGTTTTTGAATCCTTGAGATCATAACTTAAACCAATCAATCATTTTCTAGGTCAAAAATCAGAAATTTCACTTCCTTAGTCAAAACCTTAAGTTTAACCCTTTTTCCCTTTTGATGATCTGATCAAATTTCTTGAGGAATTGTGATACAAACTTGATAAAAATGACATATATGAGTTCAAAATGTTTATATGGGCAAAAAGTTGTGAAGTTTGACTGTAAATTGACCATAATTGACTTTTTTCCCCTATACATCTGATTTTAGGTCAACTGGTCAATTGACTGAGCAAAAATGTGATCCAAGACTTGAAACTTGACATGAGAAATCTTGAGAGTCCAAAATGATCCATGAAAACCATTAGGGCATTAAAAGATCATTTTTCCTTGTGCAAACTCAAACCTTAATTTTCAGTCATGAGTGTTTGAGGAGGTGTCTTGAGCTGATCAACCTTTGTGCAGTCTTGAACCAAAGGAGATCTTGTGAAAGATTACTTGAGAAATGAGAGGGAAATTTTTGGGGTACAACAGCAGACATCCAACAGATGATGGTCAACACTAGTTCAGATATGTCATACATCCAAGTGATGATGGTCAACTATGTATGAACGATGTTAGATATCCAGTAAATGATGGTCATCTATGTGGAAACAATGTCAGACATCCATATGAAGATGGTCAACTATGTGGGAACACTGTTCTGACATCCATAGGAAGATGGTAACCTATGTGTGAAGTATGTTGTTGATGCATAGAATGATGATGAATAGTGTCTAAACCATGTGAGACACTAAAAGGATGATGGACATTTATGTGTAAAGTATGTGAGACATCCATAGGATGATGGTCAACTATGTATGGAGTATGTGATACATCCATAGGATCATTGTCAACTATGTTTGAAGTATGTGAGAGATCTATATGATGATGGTCAACTATGTGGGAACTATGTAAAACATCCATAGGATGATGGTAAACTATGTGGGAACTATGTCAAACATCCATATGATGATGGTCAACTATGTGTGAAGTATGTTAGTGATGCATATGATAAATATGAAGGATGTGTAAACCATGTGAGACATCCATAGGATGATGGTCAACTATGTGTGAAGTGTGTGAGATATCCATAGGATGATGGTCAACCATGTGTGAAGTATGTGAGAGATCCATAGGATGATGGTCAACTATGTGGGAACTATGTCAGACATCCATAGTATGAGGGTCAAGTATGTGGGAATTATATCAGACATCCATAGGATGAATGGCAACTATGTGTGAAGTATGCCAGAGATGCATAGGATGATGGTGAATGATGTGTGAACCATGTGTCTAACATCCATAGGATGATGGTCAACTATGTTTAAAGTATGTCAGAGATGCATAGGATGATGGTGAATTATGTGTGAACCGTGTGCTAGACATCCATAAGATGATGGTCAACTCTGCTTTAACTATGGCACCAATGGATGAAATATGGTCAACTCTGGTTTAGATATGGCACATATGGATGAAGTATGGTCAACTATGGTTCATATATGGCAGGAATCCAACAAATAATGGTAAACTCTAGTTCAAATATGTTAGGCATCCAACATATGATGGTCAACTATGTGTGAACGATGTTAGACATCTAACAAATGATGGTCAACCATGTGGCAAAAATGTCACACACCCATAGGAAGATGGTCAACTATGTGGGAACATTGTTCAAACATCCATAGGAAGATAGTCAACTTTGTATGAAGTATATCATAGATGATGTTGTACCCCAAAATTTTCCCTCCCATATTTCTCAATACATGTCAAGTGAGGTCCTCAAATTGCTCAAGGAAGTCCAAGAGTTGACCAGACAAACTCTCTCCTAAGGCAGTATATCCCAAATTAGGGTTTCATTTTGCATCAAGATACTTAAGTCCAAAGGATCCCAAATTCTCACTATTGTCGTAATATGTTCTCAAGATCATCCATGTCAAGTTTAAAGCCTTGCAGAGGAAGTTTGCTCAGTTAACTGCTCCAATGCCTGAAAATCGACTGTGCTAGGGCAAAAGTCAACTGTGGCCCAGATACAGTCAAACTTCAATATTTTTGGTCAACATTCTCATTTTGAAGTATTATTCATCATTTGATCAAGGGTTGATCATTATTCTTCAAGGATTTCTCATAATTCAGCAAAACCCAAAAAGTTGCTAAATTAGGGTTGTGTAGGAAAAGTCAACTCAACTTTGACCAAGCATAACTTTCTCATACTTTATCAAAAATGACCCATCCAAAGCTAATTTTTAAGTGGATGTAATTCCCAACAATTCATCTTCAGCTCCCAAATTCAAAATATTAACTCACAAGAAGATATGAATTTGGACATTATAGGTCATTTTGAAAAGTCAACAAAAATACCTTTTGGGTCAAAGCTTTATACATGAACATGGAAGACTCAATTGAGATTATACCAAAAGTATTGCTTAGAGGACATCTTAAGCTTCCTTAAAAGTCCAAAAACACCTCTCTAGGGTCAAAATTGAGAGAGTTATGCATTGGCCAAGTTGACCCTTTTTGCAAAATTACCAAAAGTCAAATGTGTCCCAAATTGCATTTTTTGCTAAAAGGGACAAACTTTTTATGCTTGCATTGAGTTTGTAATGTGACCCACGACCCATGAGCCCTTCCACTTGTCATTCTTTTATTTTTGTTATTTATTTTGATTTTATTTCATTTAAATCAAATAAAATCAATATAAAATAATGAAAATATCAAAATTTAATTAAACCTTGAGATTTTGTGCATGATTAGAGTCATTATACAGCTGGAGACAAGATTAAATCGTGCAAGGCTTCATATGGACAGAAAAAGATTGAAAATGCTTGTTTTGGAAATATTTGGTGCAAGGAATAAATCATTGATCAATCTTCATAAATGGCAAAGATTTGATACAAACTTTAACCCTAATGCACTATATTATAGATAGTGGACAAAGGCAGACCAAAAGGGGAGGAGGAGAAATCGTGAAAGAGGTAGAACCAATTGCAAAATTTCAAAGAAAAAAGTGCAGACCAAATTCCAAGTTGCAGGCCATCTCAAGCCATCCTAACCATACCAATCAATTGCTGGACGTCTCAAGATCATGTTTCAATCATTATCAAGCCTCCCCACGCCCTAAAACGCGTTGTAGCAGTCACACGGTTAGCTTAGAAATTCGTTTTCATTTTTATTGATTTATACATCATTTGCACGTTTTGATTACATATTCTTCTTCCTTACTGAGTTTGCAAGCTAATCACCATATTAAATTGCATTTTTATTAACTGTACATAAAACTGCCACGACTAGGGTTTGTTCTTTGTTTTTAGGGGTTTCTTATACAGGAAAAATTGGGCATTGATAATGGTACCATGATGCTCGTGAGGTTGAAACGAGTTGATTGGTACCATTAGTTTTCATTTATCATGCGCGTACATGATTTTAAAAATGGACAGGGGTTTTACCCACGCTTGATGTCTGTTGGTGAAAGTCACAAAACCTAAAGCGACGGTGGGGAGGAAGACAACAATACGTGGCGCTCCTTGACTTGCCAGTTTTAATTTCGCGCTTTGGTTGGCCCACTAGATTTTGTGTTTATTTAACCTACAAGTTAACATCATGGTTCAGATGGCTGGGGCGAAGACCTTTGGTGCACACGTCCTGGGTTCGATCCCAGGCGTGTGCATTTTATTATTTTCTTGATTATTCCAAGCAGATTTCATACATTACAGTAGCGCATGTCCACCAAATGCCCTTGTACAACACCATAAGATCCATCAGCCATGTGGATCCAACGTCACATGGCGAAGAGACCACCATGCGCCTGAGTCAAGCATGCACACAGGATTGGGCAAAGTCAAAAGGGCCATGAGTTTGTTGGGCCAAGAAAATCAGATTCACACCCCCTTTTGCTAAACAATCAGACCCATTCTTTTTTTCTTTTCTCTATTTATTTCTTTTATGTAAATTAATTTTCTTAATTATTTTTCACAAAATTAATCACTTTTTTTCATAAAATCATAAAATCAATAATCAAAAAAAATTAGATTTAGGTTTTTATATCAAATTTAATTTAATTAATTAAATTCAATTTAGGGCAATTTTAATTTGTTTCTCACAATTAAAATCAACTAGAAAATTAGGCTTAATTCTTTGGTTTAAATGTTTCCCTTTTGCAAATAAAATAAAAATACAAAAAATAGGTTAATTTAATTATTTTTCTTAATTAAAATTAATTAGTAATTATGTTCTTTTTTTATTTTAATTGGGATTTATTTTCTCAAATAACAAAAATGACAAAAATGATTTTCCCTTTAAATTACCATTAGGTATAGTCAATGGTAAAAACCCTATTTGTCTCGTATACGATTCAACGAGCGTGTTTATTATTTTTGCAATATTGATGTAACTGTCCACAGTATGTAATAGTTTAATCTAGGACTTTCTTTTATTTATCGTCTTTTTCGGGTTTTTTGGCTATGTAATTAATCCCTACCCCTAAGCCTTGTAATAGCGTAGGTTTTTTTTCTCGCATTTTAATTCTCGCAAATATTAACTGTTTAGATGTATGTTGATAGGATTGTATGACAAGATTGCATGATAATTTAAAACGGCTAGAAAACCCTATTGTGCAAAGATAATAACTGAAATCAAATCACTCGCACATATCACTCTTAGGGTATACTCTCACTTCAGTTGCCTTCGGTAAACGATCATTAAGTATAGGGTGTCTTAGTGGTTGCCCTCTTGTCTAAACAAAGATCAAATGATTCGTTCGAAAATGTTTCCTCAGAAATGTTGCCTCGGAAATGTCGCCTCGAATATGATCTTAAGACTTTAGGGTTATTACTAAGACGTCCTAATATTTCTTTAGTGATCGTACGTCCCTTACGAATTGACCCTTACAACTCCAACGCCAGTGCTACCTATTTCTCAATAATAGGGTAACGTTATCTAAAGGAAACGAGAATAGAAACTATCCTTTTTCGAGTAGGTAGATGCTAGTAGGTACTTGCTCAAATCAAACTTTCCACACTTACACTCTTCAAAACAATTTTCAAAACAACTTCGTCACACCTTTTAGGACTGATACAACGGTTATCACGAAGTCAAAACTTTTCAAAGCAAAGCACATACACAAGCAATTTTAAAAAGATGAGCAAGTACCTAAGAGCCCATGGAAAACCATGGATAGAAGGGGTGCTAATACCTTCCCTTTCTATAATCTACCCCCGTACTCATAATATCTCGAAAAAGGATTTTTTTTCTATACTTTTTTCCTTTCCGATTGGATGAAATAAAAGTCGGTGGCGACTCTTGCTTACCGCGACATTTTGCAAACACAAAACGCAAAAACATAAAAAAGCATTTCAAAATAGTCGGTTCTGCCACCGTATCACAGATGAATAGGATGATTAATGATGTGTGAACAATGTGAGACATCCATAGGATGATGGTCAACTATGTGTGAAGTATGTGAGACATCCATAAGATGATGGTCAACTATGGGTGATGTTTATGAGAGATCCATAGGATGATGGTAAACTATGTGGGAACTACATCAGACATCTATAGAATGATGGCCAACTTTGTGGGAACTATGTCCGAGATGCATTGGATGATGATCAACTATGTGTGATGTATGTCAGAGATGCATAAGATGATGGTGAATGATGTGTGAACCATGTGTCATACATTTAAAGGATGATGGTCAACTCTACTTCAACTATGGCATAGATAGATGGAGTATGGTCAAATTTGGTTCTGATATGGCACATATGGATAAAGTATAGTCAACTATGGTTCAGATATGACAAACATCCAACAAATTATGGTCAACTCTGGTTCTTATATGTCAGAAATTCAACAAATGATGGTCAACAATGTATATACAATGCCAACATCAAACAGATGATGGTAAACTATGTGGGAACAATGTCAGACATCCATATGAAGATGGTCAACTATGTGAGAACAATGTCAGACATCCATAGGAAGATGGTAAACTATGTGGGAACAATGTCAGATATGCATAGGAAGTTGGTCAACTATGTATCAAGTATGTCAGAGATGCCTATGATGATGAATGATGTGTGAACCATGTGATACATCCATAGGATGATAGTTAACTATGTGGGAACTATGTCAGGCATACATAGGATTATGGTCAACTATGTGCAAAGTATGTTAGGGATGCATATGATGATGGTGAAAGATGTGTGATCCATGTTCCAGACATCCATAGGATGATGGTTAACTCTGCTTCAACTATGGCACAAATGGATGGAGTTTGGTCAACTTTGGTTCAGATATGGAAGAGATAGACGTAGTATGCTCAAATTTGGTTCAGATATGGCAAGAATCCAACAAATGATGGTCAACTCTAGTTCAGATATGTCAGACATCCAACAGACGATGGTCAACTATGTGTGAACGATATCAGACATCCAACTGATGATGGTCAACAATGTGAGAACAATGTTAGACAACCATAGGAAGATATTCAACTTTGTGGGAACAATGTCAGACATCCATAGGAAGATGGTCAACTATTTATGAAGCATGTCATAGATGCACAGGATGATGATGAATGATGTGTGAACCATGTGCCTGACATCTATATGACGATAGTCAACTATGTGTGAAGTATGTGGTACATCCATAGGATGATGGTCAACAATGTGTGAAGTATGTGAGACATCTCTAGGATGATGATCAACTATGTGAGAGATCCATATGATGATGGTCAACTATGTGGGAACAATGTCAGACATCCATTGGAAGATGGTCAACTATGTATGTAGTATGTCAGAGATGCATATGATAAAGATGAATGATTCATGAACCATGTGAGACATCCATAGGATGAATGGAACCATGTGTAAATCATGTCAGAGATGCATAGGATGATGGTGAATGATGTGTGAACCATGTGACGGAGATCCATAGGATGATGGTCAACTATGTTTTAATTATGTGACAGATCCATAGGATGATGGTCAACTATGGGGGAACTATGTCAGACATCCATAGGATGATGGTCAACTATGTGGGAACTATGTCAGACATCCATAGGATGATGGTCAATCACGTGTGAAGTATGTCAGAGATGCACAAGATGATGGTAAATGATGTGTAAAGCATGTTCCAGATATCCATAAGATGATGGTTAACTCCACTTCAGCTTTGGCACAGATGGATGAAGTATGGTCAACTCTGGTTCAGATATGGAACAGATGGACGAAGTATTGTCAACTCTACTCTAGATATGGAAGACATCCAAAAAATGATTGTCTACTCTGGTTCATATATGTTAGACATCCAACAGATGATGATCAACAACGTGTGAACAATGTCAGACATCCAACAGATGATGGTGAATTACGTGGGAACAATGTTAGATATCCATAGGAAGATGGTCAACCATCTGGGAACAATCCCAGACATGCATATGAAGATGGTTAACTATGTGTGAAGTCTGTCATATATGCAAAGGATGATGATGAATTATGTGTGAACCATGTGAGACTTCCATAGGATGATGGTCAACTATGTATGAAGTATGTGATACATCCATAGGATGATGGTCAACTATATGTGAGACATCCATGGGATGATGGTAAACTATATGTAAGACATCCATAGGATGATGGTTGTGATACAATGGTAGAACCGACTGTTCTATTGGTTTTGTGTTTGTATTCGCAAATGTTGCGGTAAGCAAGAGTCTCCACCGACTTTTCTTTTATCTAAAACAGGAAAGGGTGAGAAGAATAGAAAAGACCTTTTGAGATATTTCTGAGTAAGGGGGTATATTATGGAAAGGGAAGGTGTTAGCACCCTTTCCATCTGTAGTTTTCTACGGGCTCTTAGAAGCTTAGCTCATTTTTGAAATACCTTGTGCTTTCGTGTGTTTTTGAAATTATTTTAAAATGCCTTAGTGCAGATATTTGCTTAATGATAACTCTTCTATCAGTCCTCAAGAGTGTTGATAAAGCGTTTTTGAAAATGTTTTGAAAGAATTTTGTGTATGTGTAAAATTTTGTTTTTGAGCATAACATCTAGGAACTATCTACTTTACTCGAAAGGTTCATTCTTTTCCCCCTTTCCTTTAGACAATGCTATCCTACTATTATTGAGTAGGTAGCCCTATCCATTTGGATTTTTGAAGGATATTCGAAGGGATGTTTATAGTCACGAAGGCAACTTGGCAAGAAATCTTAGCAACTACCCTAGGGTTTCAAGATCATTTTTACCGAGGCAACGTCGAAAGGTTCATCGAGGAACTTATGATCTTTTTAAACTGGGGGGTAGCCACTAAAATCTCTCATGTTTCGAGAGTTGTGACTAGTTTTCCGAAGGCAACCAAAGTGGGACTACCTTAAAGGTGCGCATGTGCAATTGTATTGTGTTTCAGTTATTTTTGTCTTTGAAGTTAGATTTGCTAACATTCACTTTTAGTCTTATCATGCAATCCTATTAACATACATCTAAAAATTAATATCTGTACAGGAAACATAAAGTGTAAAAATAAATCCTACGCTATTACATGGCTTCAGGGAGGACGAATTATTTACATGTCCAAAATTTGGGGGATATAAAAACAGTAAATGTCCTAGTTTTTTTATCCATTACATCCAGTAGGCAAATATAAAAAATGCGAAAGGTAAAAATGTGCGTGAATTGAAATGACGTATAATCCTAAATTGTTTCTAAGTTAAAAAGGAATCTTTTTGTCGTTTTGTTTTGTTTTATGAAAAAAAATTGAATTCAAATAAATCCTAATTCTATTAATTTTAAAATTAATAAAATGGTTTAAATAAATATTAATTAAGAAAAATGCTAACCTAATGTTTTTTTTGTGATTTTATGATTTAATGTTGGTTTAAAGAGTAAAGCCATAAAAAAAATAAAAATACAAATGGTACTTCGATCCAGGAAAGGAGATTGTCCTTCGATCCAAGGAGGGAGGTTGCTTTTCGATCCAGGGAAGGAGCTTGTCCTTTGATCCAGGGAAGGATGTTGTTGAAAGCGTATGATGGATTGCTTATGGAGGGTACTGGATCTGCAAGAAAACAAACAGAAAAAATCATTGCAAGAGGCAGGGATCAACACCCCTGCCTCTGCACACACGCAACACCTTATTCTTCTTGCCCCTAATTAGAATCTTATAATCTCAAGTATGAGCTTATTTTGGCTCGAAACAACCTAAACCCAGAGATTCGATGGAAATCTCAAATCGTGCCCTAGCAATGGCATGATCTCATTCAAGTTAAACATGTACAATCAATAGCCCTGAACATGAATCAAACGGTTAAAGGTATTAATATGCCATGAAAATGTAGTTTTTTTGGATTTTAAAAATCCTTACCAATCGAAGATGCATGGTGTGATACGGTGGGAGAACTGACTATGGTTTTGCGTTTGTTTTCGCAAATGTTTCGGTTGAGCAAGAGTCGCCACCGACTTTTTATTTTATCCTAAGGAAAGGTTAAAAAGCACAGCAAAAACCTTTGAGATGTTTTCTTGGGTTCGGGGAGTAGATTATAGAAAGGGAAGGTATCAGCACCCTTTCTATCCATGGTTATCCATGGGCTCTTAGTTACTTGCTTAGATCACTTGCCTTTTGTTTTCAATTGTTTGAAATGATGCTTTGTGTGTGTGTGGGTTTGAAAATTGTTTTGAAAAAGAGGCCAATGTGGTGGCAACCTTTGTAATGATCCATGTTGGGATGTATACAAAAGGTGTATGTCTTTTGAAAAGGTTTTCATTTGTTTTTGAAAGTTGTTTTGAAAGTGTTGTGAGGTGTGGTTTTAGAAAATAGGCAAGTGTTTTGTTTTTGCAAGTTTGATTCAAGTAACTAAGAGGTTATCTACTCCTAAATTTCTCAAAGATTATTGCTATGTTTTAACCCTTTTGACAAGTTTGTTCCACCATTGTATTTGGTGGACAATCTCATTTTAGGATGTGAAAGGGATAGGCACGGGTCATCGTTTTAGACCATAATTGCAATGGTGCTAAGTATCTTTGGGCATTTTCTTTAAGGGACTTGATCATTTGTTTAGGCAACATTTTGAAAGCGTCATCGAGGGACTATGATCATTTGATTGTTTGTTTTGCCCAAAGTGACCTAACATGCAATATGGCCCAATTTTGAAAGGCAACAAGTGGAATACCCTAGGGGGTGCAAGTGTGATTTGTGTGTCCATTTTCATGCTTGTTTATCTTGAAATTAGGTCAAAACTATTTTCGTTGATTTTTTCGCATACAAACCCTAATTCTAACATGGTATAATTAGAAAGCAAATAAATGCGAAAAATAAATTTACTAAGCTATTACAACACCATATATGGGAAGGGGGGTA
The DNA here is from genome assembly GCA_948472305.1 of Vicia faba. Taxonomy (NCBI): domain Eukaryota; kingdom Viridiplantae; phylum Streptophyta; class Magnoliopsida; order Fabales; family Fabaceae; genus Vicia; species Vicia faba. Next base: position 626,227,279 of record OX451735.1, on the reverse strand, counting down.
CAAATGTTCAAATGGGGATTTTGACAAGGAATTTAAACCTAAAACTATTACATCATTATTTGAATTATTCACAATATAATTAAAGGCATAAATTAAATGGAAAACAAAATAAAGATGCAAGATGCAAAAAAGGGTTTTTATATGTATGGAAAAAAGTATTATTTATGTCAAATAAATAAAATAAAAAAAAAGTATTATTTTTTTTGGAGTTTTTCATGCTTAGGGTTAAACCCTAATTCTATTAAATAAAATGCATTATTTATTTATTATGTACAAGTATTTATTTATTGTATAAAAATAAAATAAAATGAAGTATATTTGTCAAAAGATATTTTTATATTTAAATATTAATAAAAATAAAAAGTGTATGTATTTTTGCATTTTTATCCTAAATACATTAATAAATATATATATATATATATATATATATATATATATATATATATATATATATATATATATATATATATATATATATATATATATATATATATATATATATATATATATATATATATATATATATATATATATATATATATATATATATATATATATATATGTATTATTTACTAAATAGGTATTATATATACAAATTAATAATATTTAATATTTAATAAAAAAAGTATTTTTTCTATAAAATATTTTCAGAAAGTAAAACAAAATAAAAATGAAAATGAAATATGTTTATATTATTTTTTGTACTTTAAGTAAAATGTATCTATTTCTTTATTTATGTACAAATACTAATTTAAGTAAATAAATTCCTAATAAATAGAAAAATGGTACAAAAAATTATTTTTATTTTTTTTATATTATGATGAAAAATAAATAAGTCAAACCAAAAAGAAAAAGTAAAAAAAAAATCATTAAAATGAATGAAATGGGCTTAGGAGGTGTAAAACCAAAAGCATGGTGCAAATAAGAAATATGGAACAAGCCCAGCCCAATAGACCCTTCTTCAACCTCCAGCCAGAAAACGTTCAAAAAACGCGCGCTTTGCTTACTGATTCAAACATCCTGATTCCTGGCTTTTTAATGAAAACTTTCAACATCAAAAATGTTCAGCATCAAGAGACGAATTCAGGGATATAAAGAACTTGTCTTAACTCTCTAAGATGAGGGAGAATTTCCTCTCCCCCAATTTCTGACCTAGCTTTTTATCAATGTTCATGCTCAAAATTCTTGCAGCACACATAATATAAATGAAATCTAATTATATGGGCATGTTCAGGGCTATGATTGTGACATGTTTCCTTCACAAACCTAAAGCTAACAATGCCTAATAAGAGAGATACGAGTTCATGAACTTACCTGTTCAGTTGAAGTTCTATCTGGCAATGGAGAGGCTTTCAGTGCAAGGTGATGATTGGTATAGCTTCCTTGAGGTCCAGGGATGCTATTCCAAACTTTACTTTGTCTTGAAAGCTTTTGAATCGTGCTAGAGCACTTCACCTGCAAATCAGAAAAGTGAAAATGGTGGAACTAGTTAGAGGAGTTACAGGTCGTGTTTTAGGTTTTGGTTAGCTTGCATAGATGATAGGGAAGGTGTGTGAACTGGTTTGGGCAAGAAAGCTTGAGAGGAAAGAGAGATGGCACTCAAACTGCAGGCCCTGCCCTGTTCTTGCAGTTTGAAGATGATTCTGGGAATGGGAGTGTATGAGGGATGTTAGGGTCGTGCTTTAGCTTAGGATCAATGTTTGGAATGTGTTTGATATCTTTCTCTAAGGCCTGGTTCACTGATATGGAAGTTGGTCACTATTATGCAATGTTTCTTATTTCTTAAGTCAAAATGCCAAGTCCCTGTTACAAACTTATGCAGGCCCCCTAATCATGCTGCAAAGCCTTGTCTTGATCAGTGCAATGTGTCTCATAACTTGTGCCTCAGAGATTTCTTTGTACTTCAAAGATATGTGAACTTGACATAAAGTAATCTTTTCAAAAATGGCTAAAGTGCTTTTTCCATTTTAAGGTTAATCTCTTGTGTAATGGTTTAATGAACAAGATAATGCTAAGACACAAGGGTTTTGCATTAAATTATTGAGTGTAAAAGGGTTTTAGGACCTGTAATGTAGCTTAAGCATGCTGAATTCAAAATGGCACCAAAGTATGAACATGTCTTGGCCAAGAACAAAAGTGACTTTTTCCCATTTTGCAAAATTCGATTCTCTCAAGTTATGAGGTTGTTTGATGAGTTCTTGGACATTTTGGAAAGCTTGGAATGTGTACTACAATACATCTTTGAAGTGCAAATTGAAATTCCAAGTGGAAGTGTATGGAAAATGGTCTTGAAGTTAGGTAGAAAACCTTGCCAAAATAGGTTAAAATTTCACTAAGTTAAGAATGGTTTAGTACCCTTATTCCAAAACTTGTAACTTGAGATACAAGCCTAATTTGGGAAAACTTTGTGAATCAAAGTTGTAGATTATGCAACAAGCTACAACTTTCATGTTTTGACTTTTGTTTGAATCCAAATGAATCTTGGTGAGAAAGTGGGGCAAAGTTGGGAAAAAATTAGGGTTTTTCATAACTTAGAAAAATTCTAAGTTATGAAAAATTCTCATTTCTAACCCTAATTTGCATTTTTTGATTTCTTGGTGAACAAGTTTCATGATTTGGAATGTTTTGATGAAAAATGAATCTTGACCCTTGATTCTGACCAAAAAGTCAAAGTTTGACTTTTCAGTATACAGTCAAAATTGATCAATTGACTGGGAAATTCAACTATCAATCTTGTGTATTTGGGATCTTTTGAACTTGTTGAGCATGTCAAGATAATTCCATGGGGTCCTTGAGTCCATATGTGAGCTTGGTTTGCCATTGGCTAGGTCAAACAGTCAAAAATTGCCTTGGTGCAGTCAAAACCCTAAAAATGACCATTTTGCCCTTTTGATGATCTGATCAAATTTCTTGTGGAATTGTGATCCAAACTTGATCAAATGGTCCATGTGAGTTCATAATGTTGATGTGGGTCAATTTTCATGAGATTTGACTGTCAATTGGCCACAGTTGACTTTTTCCCCAATACAGTTGATTTCTAGGTCAACTGTCCAATTGATTGGGCAAAACTTGGAATCAAGACTTGAAACTTGGTGTGGATAAACTTGGGAGTTCAACATGAAGCATGAAAGTCATCTTAGGTTTTTTAGGTCAAAACATCTTTGTGCAAACACAAACCCTAATTTGGGTCAACAGTGCAAGGAGAAGTCTCGAGCAGAGGTAACCCTAACTGGATCTTGATTTTCAAAGGTTTTGTGATGAGAAAATGTTGAGGAAATGGGAGGGCAAATTTTGGGGTACAACAGTTGCCCCTGTTCAATCTTCTTGAACCTGAAGAGTTAGATTGGTAAGTTTGCCTTTCGTGACTCGAGGGTAAAAGGAGATTGGACACTAGAGTGCCCGGAAATTTGCACTCGCATGTTGGAGAATCAGCAATGTGATGTCGGGAATGGGCTTATAGATGCCATCTGGAGGCGTAACAGAACCTTGTCGGGAATGGGCTTATAGATGCCATTTGGAATCGTTGATCGCATAAGAGATTCCTTAGCGAGAACTTGTGTATTCGAGAAAGAGAGATGTTTTCCTGGCTTGTTACAGGTGTTTGATCTTCGATCTCCTCATGCAGATATGCCCTGGCTAGATACAGGTGTCGAATCTACAATCGGTTGCTTACAGATGTGCCCTGGCTGGATACATGAATCGAATCCGAAAATAGTCGTCAACAGATATGCCCTGGCTGGATACAGGAGTCGAATCTTTGAACTCTTCAGACGTGCCCTGGCTAGATACAGGAATCGAGTCTGGAAATAGTCGTCAACAGATATGCCCTGGCTGGATACAGGAATCGAATATGGAATTGTTGTAGTTGATAGATGTGCCTTGGCTGGATACAGGAATTGAATCTTCGAACTCTTCAGACGTGCCCTGGCTAGATACAGGAATCGAGTCTGGAAATGGATCACTCACAGATGTGCCCTGGCTAGATACAGGAATCGAATCTGGAATTGTGACAGTTGAAGGTAGTTATCTTTGGGATTGTCTTTTTTCCTGAAAAGGCAAACACATAAGTTGTATGCAATGTCATGATGTATGATATGCATGGTGTCATGATGTTCAACATGAGATAGTGTTGTATGCACTTTATCATGTATGTAAGCAAGATGTATTGAAATGTGAAATGTTTATGAATGTATCTTCGTCTTAGGAAAATAAATCCTTGACGATCGGCCGAGGAATTGCTCTGTGGAAGAGATACTTTGCTGAAGTTTTGATGAGAGGCCTGCTGAGGACTTCAATGATGGACTCCGCCGGGGATAATGATGATAAACTCCGCTGGGGATACCAAAGATAAACTCCGCTGGGGATTGAAAGAACTTTGTCGAAGGCGATCTTCCGTGGCAAATAGATGAGGATAACCCAGTTATAAGCCCTTGTAAGGAATAACTTTGAATAAAACTCGGGAGAGACGTCCGTGCTCTGCGGGGGAAAAGCTTCCAGAATCTACTGGGGATAAGCTTCAAGACCTGCCGGGGAATGTTGTGCCTTCTCAGGATTGACGGGGAAACAACTCTGCTTGGGGAAAGTATTGCTGAATCTTGTTTTATTCTGCAGGGAGTTGAGATGATTTGGTCACATTCCTCAATTAGAATCTACCTTGGTACCTTGGCGGACAAAGCAACCAGATTGCATTTAGACAACTTCACATTGCCCCTGTTTCTGATGTCACCTGTAATTAATCTTTTGTTTCATATGCAAACATTTATGAATTGGTAATTTAATGTCAAATACATATATCAAAAATGAACATTGGACGTTCTTCGCAAGACAAAACAGAAAAAAGAAAAACAATGGTAATTTGTATGGAGAAGTGAATTTGTATTGATTTGAATTTTGCCTGTGAATAGGCGTTTTTGTACAAGAGGCTGACATCCTAGTAAGAGGACGCCGCCGAATAACATAGAATTTACAATTTTGGAAAGAAAACAAAACAGCTATGTGAACAATCCCACGGGGTTCCAACTCTGCTATCGCCTTTATGTCTTCAAGCGTCTCATCACTTTGCTGTCTGGTTGAAGATGAAGCTGACTGATCGATGCCAAGATCTGAGCCAGATGGTTGATGCCGAATTCTGGATGCAAGGTGATCCAATGAGACATAGTGTTACGCCTTATCCCTAACTTTTGCCTGGACCTCCCTTTCGGGTTTTCAGTCCACCGGGATACCCATTTTTGCCCAAGCCGCCTTTTCAGGTTTTCGACTTGCCGGGTGTACAGATTTTTTTTCATTTCATCCCTTATTTTTGCCCGAACCCTTTTGGTTCGCCGGGAAGCCCTTATTTTTGCCTACGTATGTCAACCTAGCGGGTCTTTTATTTATGCGTAGTATCTTTTTACTATGTCTGCATTGGTGGGGTGAGGAAGGTCGTCACCATCCATGGTGGTTAGAATCATGGCTCCTCCTGAGAACACATGTTTAACCACAAATGGCCCTTCGTATGTAGGGGTCCATTTGGCCCGGGGATCACTTTGAGGAAGGATGATGCGTTTGATTACCAGGTCCCCAACTTGATACTCTTGTGGTCTGACTTTCTTGTTAAATGCCCTGATCATCCGCTTTTGATACGTTTGAACATGACAAATAGCAGTGAGCCTCTTTTCGTCAATTAGGTTTAATTGATCAAGTCGAGTCTGGATCCAGTCATGTTCACTCAAGTCTGCATCCTTCATTATCCGGAGAGAGGGTATCTGGACCTCAATTTGCAAGACTGCCTCCATGCCATAGACCAAAGAGAAAGGAGTTGCCCCGGTTGACGTCCTTGCTGAGGTACGGTACCCATGAAGAGCAAACGGTAACATCTCGTTCCAATCTTTATAGGTCACTGTCATCTTCTGCACAATCTTTTTGATATTCTTATTAGCTGCCTCTACAGCCCCATTCATCTTCGGCCGGTAAGGAGAAGAGTTATGGTGCTGTATCTTGAATTTTTCGCAGAGTTCATCGATCATCTTGTTATTGAGATTGGTACCATTGTCCGTAATGATTCTTTCCGGGACGCCGTACCGACAGATCAGATTATGCCGGATGAAACGTGCCACGACGCTCTTGGTTACCATGGCGTAGGAAGCTGCCTCAACCCACTTCGTGAAGTAATCGATTGCCACCAAGATAAATCGATGCCCATTGGTTGTCGTTGGTCGGATCTCACCGATCATATCGATGCCCCACATTGCAAAAGGCCAAGGTGCCGTCAGGACATTCAGAGGAACTGGAGGGATATGCACCTTATCAGCATAAATCTGGCATTTGTGACAAGTTCGAGAGTGTTGGTAACAATCGGCTTCCATTGTGGACCAAAAATATCCTGCCCGAAGGATTTTCTTAGCCATGGTGTGTCCACTGGAATGCGTCCCAAATGTTCCTTCATGCAGTTCCATCATGATCTTCTCTGCTTCAGCCTTATCCACACAACGCAGTAGAGTTGAATCATGATTCCGTTTGTAGAGAATGCTGTTGCTGAGGAAGAATTTTGCAGCAAACCTCCTCATGAACTTCTTGTCATTGACAGATGCACCTTCAGGGTATTCCTGAGCTTCCAAGTACCTTTTCACCTCATGATACCAGGGTTTTTCAGTCACCTTTTCGGCCTCCAGATCGCAGCAGTATGCTGGTTCGTCCAACTTCCAGATAATGATCCAGGGAGCCTCATTGTCCCATTTAACTTTGAACATTGAAGACATCGTAGCTAGTGCGTCCGCTAGCTGATTCTCCTCTCTCGGGAAGTGCTCAAAGGTTATCTCTTCAAAGTGGGGAAGCAAAGTCAACACATACTCCTTGTAAGGAATAAGATTTGGGTGTTTCGTATCCCACTCGCCTTTGATCTGATTGATCACGAGAGCGGAATCTCCGAAGACACTCAGAAATTTGATCCTTAGGTCGATTGCAATTTGTAGACCCATGATACATGCCTCATATTCTGCCATGTTGTTGGTGCAGTTGAAACATAATTGGGCGGTGAGTGGAGTATGAGTTCCTTTGGGAGATATGATTACAGCGTCGACGCTGTTACCTAATGCATTGGAGGCTCCATCAAAATGCATAGACCATCGGGATCCTTCTTCAGGTCCTTCATCCGGTCCAGGTACTTCACAGTCAGTTACCACCATGATATCTTCGTCCGGAAAATCAAAGTTCAATGATTGGTAATCGTCCACAGGTTGGTGTGCCAAATGATCTGCCAGTACACTTCCTTTGATTTCTTTTTGGGTTGTGTACTGAATATCATATTCGGTTAAGATCATTTGCCATCTCGCTATTCTTCCAGACAGAGCAGGCTTTTCAAATATGTACTTGATGGGATCCATCTTTGAAATCAACAAAGTGGTGTGAGTCAGCATATACTGTCTCAGCCAGCGAGCAACCCATACCAGAGCGCAGCAAGTTTTCTCGAGCAGTGAGTAACAAGACTCACAGTCGGTAAACTTTTTGCTCAAGTAATAAATAGCGTGCTCTTTTCGGCCAGACTCGTCATGCTGCCCCAGCACACACCCCATTGAATTATCAAGTGCCGTCAAGTATAGTATCAGAGGTCTTCCTTCCACTGGCGGCATAAGAATGGGTGGCTCTTGGAGATATTCCTTTATCTTTTCAAAGGCAGCCTGACATTCATCATTCCAGCGTACTACTTAATCTTTCTTCAGTAATTTGAAGATTGGCTCGCAAGTAGCAGTCAGATGTGAGATGAATCGGGCAATGTAATTCAGTCGTCCCAAAAACCTCTGACTTCTTTTTCTGTCTTTGGAGTTGGCATCTCATGTATGGCTTTTACCTTGGCAGGGTCCACCTGAATACCTTTATCACTTACAATGAAACCCAGCAATTTTCCGGACCTCACCCCAAAGGTGCATTTGTTGGGATTCAACCTCAGCTTGTATAACTTCAATCGGTCAAACAACTTCCGCAGATGATCAAGGTGCTCCTCCTCAGTCTGGGACCTTGCAATCATGTCATCAACATATACTTCAATCTCATGATGGATCATATCATGAAATAAAGAAACCATGGCACATTGGTAGGTTGCCCCAGCGTTTTTCAACCCGAATGGCATGACTTTGTAGCAGAAGGTGCCCCACTAAGTCACAAAGGTAGTCTTTTCCATATCTTCCGGAGCCATCTTGATCTGATTATAACCTGAAAAACCATCCATGAAGGAGAACACCTTGTGTTGAGCAGTATTGTCAACAAGAACGTCGATGTGAGGTAGAGGAAAGTCATCTTTGGGGCTTGCCCTGTTCAAATCCCTGTAGTCGACGCACATTCTTACTTTACCATCCTTTTTTGGTACTGGCACCACATTGGCAACCCACTGAGGGTAAGAGGTCACAGCTAGAAACCCGGCATCGAATTTCTTCATAACCTCAGCCTTGATCTTTTCGGACATCTCTGGGCGCATACGGCGGACCTTTTGCTTTACCGGAGGGCGGTCTTCCTTGGTTGGCAGGTGATGAACTACAATGTTGGCATCCAAACCAGGCATGTCCTCGTAGGACCAAGCAAATATCTCCATGTAATCATGTAGCATCTGGATCAATCGTTGCTTCACGCTGAGCTCTAGATTGGCACCAATCTTGACCTCTTTCCTATCTGTCTCAGTACCCAGGTTAACTGTTTCCACCGGCTCTTCATGTGGTTGAATAACCCTCTCCTCCTGGAGTAGCAGTCTTTCGAGTTCACCAGGCACTTCGCAATCATCTTCACCTTCGTCTTTGGCCAAGTTGATCGGATTCTCGAAGTCATAACTGGCGGTAGCAGAGCTGTTACCAGTGGGATCCAGAGTGGATTGAAACCTGTATAAGTGAGTGTGTGTAAATATAGCTGTTTTGCAATATATAACACAGAAAGAAAAAGAGCGCAAGATTTGAAATGCAACAAACGTCCAATGTTTTGATTAATGATATATGGAAATGTCATACAAAAAAGCCCTCACAAATGGAGCTACGATGCCCCGGGTAGGACACCGAGCCAACAAAGTTTTAACATATTGTTTGTTACAAATTGGAAATCAAAAGAGTTAATTACTGCGTGACAAATGTGATAGGTGTAAAATCCTTTGCCGTCCAGTTGCTTGGTCCGTTGCTGGTGGTTGGATAGATCCAACTATCAAACTCTGCTTCCTCTACATCCTCCTCGATAGCATTCACCCTTGGACTGGTGATAAACACTGGAGCCTTTCTGATCTTGTCCTTGCGCACTGTCCTCTGAGCCTCTGCAGTAAAGCCCAGCCCAAACTTGTCATTCTTTTGAGTGAAGTCAGGAAGCTGACCCCAGTTTGCACAATTGCCTTTCTCGATTACAGCCCGGGCATCCTTCAAGGATGCCATCTTCAACGGAAAGTCTTCTTCAACCACTGCTTCAGTCGATGCCAAAATTGGAGGTACCTCCTCAAAATGCTGAAAGGGGGTTTCAATAAACTCCCCGTCCATCTCAATATACCGGAATGAATTCAATTGACTAACCATGTATTCCTCCTCACCCTGCACAGTAACAATCTTCCCTTTGACAGGGTATTTGAGCTTTTGGTGTAGAGTGGATGTTACTGCCCCAGCCTTGTGAATCCAGGGTCGACCCAACAAGCAGGAGTAAGATGGACGAATATCCATTACATAGAATGTTGAGTTGAAGACTTGGGAACCCACACGAATAGGAATGTCTACCTCACCGTGCACCATCCTCTTAGAACCGTCGAAGGCTCTAACAATGATGTTACTAGGTTTCAATTCCAGGCCCTCACAATCCAAGCGATCCAATGCCTTTTTGGGCAAAACATTCAGGGAAGAGCCGGTATCCACTAACACGTGTGCGAGGGTAGTGCCCCTGCACTCTATAGAGACGTGCAGGGCATCATAGTGATTTTTCCCTTTGGCGGTAAGGTCAGCATCTGAGAACCCCAAACCGTTGTCAGTTGTCAAATTAGCCACACAGTCAGTGAATTGATCCGCGGAGGTCTCCTGCGGCACATGGGCCGTTTTCAGAAATGAAATCAGGGCTTTTGCATGGGCCTCTGAGCATAGCAGCAATGATAGCATAGAGATTTTGGAGGGAGTATGCCCCAATTGTTCAACAACATTAAAGTCACTCTTTTTAATGATTTTAAGGATTTCCTCCATTTCTTGTTGGGAGGCTTCAACAGCAGTCTTTTTTGGTGCCTCCGTCCTGGCAGGAAAATCGGCAGCAACTTCTTTGCCCCGAGCATCAGAGGACTCGGCGGCAGTAGTAGACACAGGAACTTGATTCGGAACATGCACACTTGCGGGTGTGATGGTAAGAGGTTTTCGGATAACTGGCGGTGAAATGTCAGGCGAGAAGAGCCTGCCACTGCGGGTAATCTTTGCGGGACCAGTGATGTTACTGATACTGGTACTGGTGTTGAACTCCTGCTTCACTGCAAGCACATACACGTCGGCCCCATAATGCCTTGGGACCGCTTTGTCAGACTCATAGGGGAGAGGCCCCGGAACAGTAATAGTAATGGGTGCAACAGATAGAATTTGGACTGGCTTCCTCGGAGGAGCTTTGGTAGGATTGTAAATTGTGACAACAGATACTTCTTCAGCGGAAACAAACGGAACAGCAGTTTTCTTGAACATAATTTCTTTGTTATCCATCAGGCTTTGGATGCCTGATTTCAGCAGCGGACAACCGGTAGGGATAACAGCACACATGAGGCAACCCTTACCACAACCCGGAAATAAACCGGCTAGTAGTAAGTTCCTCTTAACAGTCAATAGAGGGGTAGCAACATCATTCACCGAAACAGCATACAAATCTTCCTCGATGGCATTTACTCTATGCTGGGGCATAGGAGCAGTTACAACATTTGGCCTCTCAGGCGCTTCAAACTGAATTTCCTTCGCGTCGATAAGGTCTTGCACCTTATTTCTCAAGGCCCAGCAATCATCAGTAGTGTGCCCGGGGCTATCGGAATGATAAGCACAATGGGCATTTGGGTTATACTTAGGAGATGCAGTATTCACGACCTTAGGAGCTTCTTTGATGGTCACCAAGTTGGTTGATAACAGTTGTGGTAAGATTTGTGACAAGGTCATACTCAGCCTAGTATACTGCCTCTTGGGCCTTTCACTTCTTTGTTGATTGTACTGCTGAGGAGCAGCAACTGGTTTTTAAATGACCAAAGAATTGACGGCTTGGCGACTTTCTGGCTTGACTTGTCTTCTAGGACCATAGACTGCACTTGCTTCTTTCTTTAAAGGCCTTTTCTCAGTACTTGTGGAGGCAGCTTTTTGTATCTTTCCTGATCTGATGCCAGCTTCAATTCTCTCACCCGTCAGAATCAAATCCGTAAACCCAGCGGAGGAGTTACCAACCAAATGATTGAAAAATGGACCAGACAAAGTCCCTAGAAACATATCAACCAACTCACGATCAGTTAATGGAGGCTGCACCCTTCCAGCCAAATCTCTCCATTTTTGTGCATATTCTTTGAACCCTTCGCCCGTTCCTAGAGACATACCCTGAAGTTGGGTACGCGTAGGAGATAGATCAGAATTGTATTGATATTGTCTGTAGAATGCGGTTGCCAAATCTTCCCAGTGTCGGATGCTAGTTCCATCTAGTTGGTAGAACCACTCAAGCTGTGACCCCGAAAGGCTATCTTGGAAGAAGTGAATCCAAAGGTTCTTATCTCCCGTGTAAGGTTGGATCTTCCTTACGTACGACCTCAAATGCAGCTTTGGACAGGAAGCCCCGTCATATTTGGCAAAGGCAGGCGCCTTAAACTTGTGCGAGATTACTACCCCAGAAGATAACCCCAAATCTCCGAAATCCAGCCCTGGTACATTCTGAATCTCCATGGCGCTCAAGCGGTCTTCTAATTGCCAGTATCTGTCAGCAGCGGGTGGGTATTGTTCGTCATTGTAGTCCGTCTCGTTGTCAGAGACTGCAGGACTAGGAGCTCCTCCCCCTTGGGGACTGTCTTTCTCAGCAGAAGAAGTAGTTGGATCAGCTTCATTGTGGAGTGTGTTCCCAAATCTGCGTCCAGTGTTGAATAACGCAGTCCTCTTTTTCTTCTTCTTCTTCAGGAGTAGAGCCTTCAACTCTTGCTGACCTTGGGCCAGGCTCAGGACCATTTCTTGAAACTGGGCACTTTGGGCCTGAAGGGCCTTGATTGCTTGCTCACTGGATGAGTCTGGATTCATGATGACTGTTCAAACAAACAGCGAAGAAGATTAAGCAACCTGTGAAATAGGGTACCTGCTATGCATATGGTGCAATGAGATGCGTATGTTTTATGTTTTCAAAGACAAGCAAGATTCAACTTTGTAGACAAAAAGGGAAACACACTTCATTAGATTAAAATTTAAATTGTTCAACAACTTGCCCTTAGGCATTACAGGAATGAAAAATACTGGAAAAGGAAATAAAAGCTATAAAAGGAAATATCCAAAGCCCATCAGTGCTCCCATGGCCTCCTTTTCTCAGTGTTGATGTAGTTATTCAGGACCCGTTCTTCCTCCAATTGCTTAGTCAGCCTCTGGATCTTCCGCTCCTGCTCGTTGAACTTTTCCCGATAGAAATCCCGCTCTTCCTTTAGTTGCGCCCAAGATCTCTTCATTGTGTCAAAATCAGTGGGTATCTGAGGAGGGAGGACAGTTGGAGGAACCCCATCTTCATCAGGAGATTCAAGAATGATAGGTCTGACAGCTTCATATGGCATACCTAACTTCTGAGCACGGATGCGGACCCACCTGCAATAGGGTTCCATTGGTAGAGAGGTCTTTGGTCCCAACTCATGTGGGTCAGCTTTGTGAATTCTGTCCCAAGCTTTAATGAATCCATGGCGTAGTTTGTCACTGTCTGCCTGAAACTCAAAATGGAAGTGAGGAACCAACATACCATGAGGACCTACTCTTCTGGCTCTTCCAAACTGGTGGAGAGCTAAGCATGGATTATAAGAGATTCCTCCTTGGATACCAATCAACGGAACATTGGGGTATTCTCCGCAACGGTCAATAACAGCTACCTCATCCAAACCTCTGAGAGTCCAAGTGATGTCATTATCAGTGAGAGACATTAACCTCTGAGCCCAACCCTTTCCTTCTTCATTCTTCAGCACGAACTTAGGAAGGTGCGAAATAAACCACCTTACTAGCAAAGGAGCACAACACCACGGAGTTCCCCGTTTTCGAGCAGTACGAGCATAGAGTTGTTGCAGGATATCACCCAAAAGAGTGGGTACAGGATTCCGAGACATGAAGATCCTTATGGCATGGATATTGATAAAGGTGTCAGGATTGGGAAACAATACCAGACCATAGATCAAAAGAGCCAGAATGTCTTCGTACGCCTTGAAGTCCAAGTCATTCCAAAAATCATTAGCTTTGCCAACCAGAAATTTGACCAAAAAGCCCTTTACTCCACTTCTAGTTTCCCAGTTAGCCAATACCTCCTCTTTGGTCAAGGGGAGAATTGCAGCAACCTCTTCAGGCCTAAGAGTCTTTTCCAAACCAGTGAAAGGAGTTTGCTCCAAGACAGGGATCCCAAGCAGATAAGAGAATTCTTCCAGGGTAGGAACCAGCTGGAAGTCTTGAAAGGTGAAACAATGATGCAGAGGGTCATAAAACTGGGTCAGAACACTTATTAGTTGTTGGTCCCATTTTGCAGTGATCAAGCCAAGGAGAGAACCATGCCTGTTGATGAAGGAAGAAGTTTTTGGAATTCTACCAACCAAATCCTTGAGCAAAGTTGGTGGTTGAACAAAGTTGAGCCGGACAGTATTCCTACGCACGGGCATCATGATGTCCTACAAAACAGAGCAAAGATGAAACTTTTTTTGTCTTTGAAATGGGTTAGTCCTTTATACAGGATGCATGCAATGGTATGATGGCATGATGCTATGATAAAGCACACCATAAGTATTCACACAAGCATGATAAGACACACAAGTCACACAAGGCAACCCTTAGGTTTCAGGCCAGCATGAAGTTTAGGTATTACCCTCTTTTGGTTTCGTTGGTTAAAACCTGTCCTATCAAAAGTAATCGGGTTCTAAAGGATCTCAAATCATTGACTACCCTCAATCGGTCATAACTCCAGCATCGCAATCTTTTCTTGCGGCCAGAACCATCGCGAGAGTTTAGCCTCAATGAGTGTAGCATACTGCTATTGTCCTAATGGCCAAGTTTGGTCAATTTAGGGTTCTAAGGTTGGTTGGTGTTTAATGACTCCTTAGAAGACCTATATTCTCCTCATTGAAACACAAGGGATATAGGTACAGACCAAGGTGCCACACCAACGTAGCCACTGCTTCACCCATGTCGGTCTACGCCGGACAGGTCCCTCACAGATTATGCTACCTAAAAAGGGTATTCCCCAGATCCGGGTTAGGATCTATGAAACTCCGATGCAAATCCCACAAATATAAAAGCAAACAAAGCAAACAATTGAAAACAAGGGTGATCTAATCCCTAAGGTTACTCCACTTTTAAAAAATCCCCAGCAGAGTCGCCAGTTCTGTGATACGGTGGGAGAACTGACTATGGTTTTGCGTTTGTTTTCGCAAATGTTTCGGTTGAGCAAGAGTCGCCACCGACTTTTTATTTTATCCTAAGGAAAGGTTAAAAAGCACAGCAAAAACCTTTGAGATGTTTTCTTGGGTTCGGGGAGTAGATTATAGAAAGGGAAGGTATCAGCACCCTTTCTATCCATGGTTATCCATGGGCTCTTAGTTACTTGCTTAGATCACTTGCCTTTTGTTTTCAATTGTTTGAAATGATGCTTTGTGTGTGTGTGGGTTTGAAAATTGTTTTGAAAAAGAGGCCAATGTGGTGGCAACCTTTCTAATGATCCATGTTGGGATGTATGCAAAAGGTGTATGTCTTTTGAAAAGGTTTTCATTTGTTTTTGAAAGTTGTTTTGAAAGTGCTGTGAGGTGTGGTTTTAGAAAATAGGCAAGTGTTTTATTTTTGCAAGTTTGATTCAAGTAACTAAGAGGTTATCTACTCCTAAATTTCTCAAAGATTATTGCTATGTTTTGACCCTTTTGACAAGTTTGTTCCACCATTTTATTTGGTGGACAATCTCATTTTAGGATGTGAAAGGGACAGGCACGGGTCATCGTTTTAGACCATAATTGCAATGGTGCTAAGTATCTTTGGGCATTTTCTTTAAGGGACTTGATCATTTGTTTAGGCAACATTTTGAAAGCGTCATCGAGGGACTATGATCATTTGATTGTTTGTTTTGCCCAAAGAGACCTAACATGTAATATGGCCCAATTTTGAAAGGCAACAAGTGGAATACCCTAGGGGGTGCAAGTGTGATTTGTGTGTCCATTTTCATGCTTGTTTATCTTGAAATTAGGTCAAAACTATTTTCGTTGATTTTTTCGCATACAAACCGTAATTCTAACATGGTATAATTAGAAAGCAAATAAATGCGAAAAATAAATTTACTAAGCTATTACAACACCATATATGGGAAGGGGGGTACAAATGTTCAAATGGGGATTTTGACAAGGAATTTAAACCTAAAACTATTACATCATTATTTGAATTATTCACAATATAATTAAAGGCATAAATTAAATGGAAAACAAAATAAAGATGCAAGATGCAAAAAAGGGTTTTTATATGTATGAAAAAAAGTATTATTTATGTCAAATAAATAAAAAATAAAAAAAGTATTATTTTTTTGGAGTTTTTCATGCTTAGGGTTAAACCCTAATTCTATTAAATAAAATGCATTATTTATTTATTATGTACAAGTATTTATTTATTGTATAAAAATAAAATAAAATGAAGTATATTTGTCAAAAGATATTTTTATATTTAAATATTAATAAAAATAAAAAGTGTATGTATTTTTGCATTTTATCCTAAATACATTAATAAATGTATATATATATATATATATATATATATATATATATATATATGTATTATTTACTAAATAGGTATTATATATACAAATTAATAATATTTAATATTTAATAAAAAAAGTATTTTTTCTATAAAATATTTTCAGAAAGTAAAACAAAATAAAAATGAAAATGAAATGTGTTTATATTATTTTTTGTACTTTAAGTAAAATGTATCTATTTCTTTATTTATGTACAAATACTAATTTAAGTAAATAAATTCCTAATAAATAGAAAAATGGTACAAAAAATTATTTTTATTTTTTTTATATTATGATGAAAAATAAATAAGTCAAACCAAAAAGAAAAAGTAAAAAAAAAATCATTAAAATGAATGAAATGGGCTTAGGGGGTGTAAAACCAAAAGCATGGTGCAAATAAGAAATATGGAACAAGCCCAGCCCAATAGACCCTTCTTCAACCTCCAGCCAGAAAACGTTCAAAAAACGCGCGCTTTGCTTACTGATTCAAACATCCTGATTCCTGGCTTTTTAATGAAAACTTTCAACATCAAAAATGTTCAGCATCAAGAGACGAATTCAGGGATATAAAGAACTTGTCTTAACTCTCTAAGATGAGGGAGAATTTCCTCTCCCCCAATTTCTGACCTAGCTTTTTATCAATGTTCAGGCTCAAAATTCTTGCAGCACACATAATATAAATGAAATCTAATTATATGGGCATGTTCAGGGCTATGATTGTAACATGTTTCCTTCACAAACCTAAAGCTAACAATGCCTAATAAGAGAGATACGAGTTCATGAACTTACCTGTTCAGTTGAAGTTCTATCTGGCAATGGAGAGGCTTTTAGTGCAAGGTGATGATTGGTATAGCTTCCTTGAGGTCCAGGGATGCTATTCCAAACTTTACTTTGTCTTGAAAGCTTTTGAATCGTGCTAGAGCACTTCACCTGCAAATCAGAAAAGTGAAAATGGTGGAACTAGTTAGAGGAGTTACATGTCGTGTTTTAGGTTTTGGTTAGCTTGCATAGATGATAGGGAAGGTGTGTGAACTGGTTTGGGCAAGAAAGCTTGAGAGGAAAGAGAGATGGCACTCAAACTGCAGGCCCTGCCCTGTTCTTGCAGTTTGAAGATGATTCTGGGAATGGGAGTGTATGAGGGATGTTAGGGTCGTGCTTTAGCTTAGGATCAATGTTTGGAATGTGTTTGATATCTTTCTCTAAGGCTTGGTTCACTGATATGGAAGTTGGTCACTATTATGCAATGTTTCTTATTTCTTAAGTCAAAATGCCAAGTCCCTGTTACAAACTTATGCAGGCCCCCTAATCATGCTGCAAAGCCTTGTCTTGATCAGTGCAATGTGTCTCATAACTTGTGCCTCAGAGATTTCTTTGTACTTCAAAGATATGTGAACTTGACATAAAGCAATCTTTTCAAAAATGGCTAAAGTGCTTTTTCCATTTTAAGGTTAATCTCTTGTGTAATGGTTTAATGAACAAGATAATGCTAAGACACAAGGGTTTTGCATTAAATTATTGAGTGTAAAAGGGTTTTAGGACCTGTAATGTAGCTTAAGCATGCTGAATTCAAAATGGCACCAAAGTATGAACATGTTTTGGCCAAGAACAAAAGTGACTTTTTCCCATTTTTCAAAATTCGATTCTCTCAAGTTATGAGGTTGTTTGATGAGTTCTTGGACATTTTGGAAAGCTTGGAATGTGTAATACAATCCATCTTTGAAGTGCAAATTGAAATTACAAGTGGAAGTGTATGGAAAATGGCCTTGAAGTTAGGTAGAAAACCTTGCCAAAATAGGTTAAAATTTCACTAAGTTAAGAATGGTTTAGTACCCTTATTCCAAAACTTGTAACTTGAGATACAAGCCTCATTTGGGAAAACTTTGTGAATCAAAGTTGTAGATTATGCAACAAGCTACAACTTTCATGTTTTGACTTTTGTTTGAATCCAAATGAATCTTGGTGAGAAAGTGGGGCAAAGTTGGGAAAAAATTACGGATTTTCATAACTTAGAAAAATTCTAAGTTATGAAAAATTCTCATTTCTAACCCTAATTTGCATTTTTTGATTTCTTGGTGAACAAGTTTCATGATTTGGCATGTTTTGATGAAAAATGAATCTTGACCCTTGATTCTGACCAAAAAGTCAAAGTTTGACTTTTCAGTATACAGTCAAAATTGATCAATTGACTGGGAAATTCAACTATCAATCTTGTGTATTTGGGATCTTTTGAACTTGTTGAGCATGTCAAGATAATTCCATGGGGTCCTTGAGTCCATATGTGAGCTTGTTTTGCCATTGGCTAGGTCAAACAGTCAAAAATTGCCTTGGTGCAGTCAAAACCCTAAAAATGACCATTTTGCCCTTTTGATGATCTGATCAAATTTCTTGTGGAATTGTGATCCAAACTTGATCAAATGGTCCATGTGAGTTCATAATGTTGATGTGGGTCAATTTTCATGAGATTTGACTGTCAATTGGCCACAGTTGACTTTTTCCCCAATATAGTTGATTTCTAGGTCAACTGTCCAATTGACTGGGCAAAACTTGGAATCAAGACTTGAAACTTGGTGTGGATAAACTCGGGAGTCCAACATGAAGCATGAAAGTCATCTTAGGTTTTTTAGGTCAAAACATCTTTGTGCAAACACAAACCCTAATTTGGGTCAACAGTGCAAGGAGAAGTCTCGAGCAGAGGTAACCCTAACTGGATCTTGATTTTCAAAGGTTTTGTGATGAGAAAATGTTGAGGAAATGGGAGGGCAAATTTTGGGGTACAACACATGGATCTATGGCTTTAGGCATGAAACTGCTTTCTTAGGGGCCTGAAAGTCTTCATAGGAATCTCAGGAGAGGGATAGGATGTTTGGTTTTGAGCGAGGAGGCCTGAAAAGTGTGCTTCGATTCTGGCAGCTTTGAGATACTTTTATGATTTTTGTGTGGCTCTTTGGGGTGATTTGTGCGTGTAGGCAAAATGTTTTTGTGTCTCTGCAAAAATGTTTCTATGGCAATTGTTCTGTGTCTGGGTGGAGGCAAAATGTTTCTTTTTGTCCGTTCTTGACAATGTGTCTTTAGCTCTGTATTTATAAGGGGCATTGGTGAATAGAAATGGCAAGAAACAACCATTAATCAGGCTTTGAAGGCAGAATCAAAAGCCTTAAATAGGTTGCCTTTTTTGAGGATTTACTACCCTTTTGGGTTTTGAATGAACTTGGACAGGTTTCACTCCTTGACTCCTTCGAATGCTCTTAAGCCTTGTTCTTAGATTAGCTCTGAGTGGCTTCCTTCGATGGCTCTAGGCTTCAATTCGATTTGTTCAAGGTTTCATCCTCATGGCTCCTTCAATTGAGTCCATTTATGTTTGTTGTTTGACCTAGAAAGTTCTCCTATTAGCCCAATCGAACACTTCCTTCTGGCCAGGCGAAGCTTCTTTTGTTATTTCCTTCGAATGTAATTGTGCAGGAGGCTTAGGCTTAGCAGCATGTAAGGCTTTGGCTATCAAGCATCTTGAACCATGCTCATCAAAAGACAAAACAAAACTCGTTTCCAACGAATGTGTGTCCTTCGAATGGACCATATTGTGTGTTCATAATGTAGAAATAATATGTTGAAGGGTTCAGAGGTGGAGTCAAAGCTAGAATGAGGGAAGCCACTACTTTATGAACTAAAGAAGGCATGAAAGAAGTTCTTACCTTGTGAATCGGAGGCAGGCCTGAATGATGTACTTGCCTTGGGAATCTAAAGCAGGCATGAAGGAGGTATTTGCCTAGTGAATCGAAAGCAAACCTGAATGATTTACTTGCCTTGTGAATCGGAAGCAAGCCTGAAGGATGTACTTGCCTAGTGAATCAAAGGCAAGCCTGAAGGATGTACTTGCCTGATGAATCAAAGGCAAGCACAGAGGAAGCCTTTTCCTTGTGGATCGAAGGCAAGAGAGGTCCTCAAATTGCTCAAGGAAGTCCAAGAGTTGACTAGACAAACTCTCTCCTAAGGTAGTGTATCCCAAATTAGGGTTTCATTTTGCATCAAGATACTTGAGTCCAAAGGATCCCAAATGCTCACTATTGTCCTAATATGTTCTCAAGATCATCCATGTCAAGTTTCAAGTTTTGCAAAGGGAGTTTGCTCAGTCAACTGCTCCAATGCCTGAAAATCAACTGTGTTAGGGCAAAAGTCAATTGTGGCCCACATACAGTCAAACTTCAAGATTTTTGGTCAAGATTTTCATTTTGAAGTATTATTGATCATTTGATCAAGGGTTGGTCATGATTCCTCAAGGATTGCTCATAATTCATCAAAACCCAAAAAGTTACTAAATTAAGGTTTTGCAAGAAAAGTCAACTCATCTTTGACCAAGCATAACTTTCTCATACTTTATCAAAAATGACCCATCCAAAGCTCATTTTGAAGAGGATGTAATTCCCTACAATTCATCTTCATCTTCCAAATTCAAAATATGCACTCACAAGAAGATATGAATTTGGACATTATAGGTCATTTTGAAAAGTCAACAAAAACACCTTTTGGGTCAAAGCTTCATACATGAACATGGAAGACTCAATTGAGATGATACAAAAAGGGTTGCTTAGAGGACATATTAAGCTTTCTAAATGTCCAAAAACACCTCTCTAGGGTCAAAATTGAGAGAGTTATGCATTGGCCAAGTTGACCATTTTTGCAAAATTGCCAAAAGTCAAATGTGTCCAAAATTGCATTTTTTTGCTAAATGGGCCCAACTTTTTATGCTTGCACTGAGTTTGTAATGTGACCCACAACCCATGAGCCCTTCCACTTGTCACTCTTTTATTTTTTTTTATTTATTTTGATTTTATTTCATTTAAATAAAATAAAATAAATATAAAATAATGAAAATATCAAAAATCAATTAAACCTTGAGATTTTGTGCATGATTAGAGTCATTATGCAGCTGGAGACAAAATCAAATTGTGCAAGGCTTCATATGGACAGAAAAAGATTGAAAATGCTTGTTTTGGAAAGATTTGGTGCAAGGAATAAATCATTGATCAATCTTCATAAATGGCAAAGATTTGATACAAACATTAACCCTAATGCACTCTATTATAGATAGTGGACAAAGGCAGACCAAAAGGAGAGGAGGAGAAATCATGAAACAGGAAGAACCAATTACAAAATTTCAAAGAAAAAAGTGCAGTCCAAATTCCAAGTTGCAGGCCATCTCAAGCCATCCTAACCATACCAATCAATTGTTGGACGTCTCAGGATTATGTTTCAATCATTAACAAGCCTCCCCACGCCCTGAAACGCGTCGTAGCAGTCACACGGTTAACTTAGAAATTCGTTTTCATTTTTATTGATTTATACATCATTTTCACGTTTTGATTACATATTCTTCTTCCTTATTGAGTTTGCAAGCTAATCACTATATTCAATTGTATTTTTATTGACTGTACATAAAACTGCCATGGCTAGGGTTTGTTCTTTGTTTTTAGGGGTTTCTTATACAGGAAAAATTGGGCATTGATAATGGTACCATGATGCTCGTGAGGTTGAAACAAGTTTATTGGTACCATTAGTTTTCATTTATCATGGGCGTACAGGATTTTTGAAATGGACAGGGGCTATACCTATGCTTGATTTCTATAGGTGAAAGTCACAAAACCTAAAGCGACGGTGGGGAGGAAGACGATAATACGTGGCGCTCCCTGACTTGCCAGTTTTAATTTCGCGCTTTGGTTGGCCCACTAGTTTGTTTTTTGCATATTATATTTTGTGTTTATTTAACATACAAGTTAACACCATGGTTCAGATGGCTGGGGCGAAGACCTTTGATGCATACGTCTTGGGTTCGATCCTAGGCGTGTGCATTTTGTTATTTTCTTGATTATTCCAAGCAGATCTCATACATTACAGTAGCGCATGTTCACCAAATGCCCTTGTACTCCACCATCAGATCCATCAGCCATGTGGATCCAACGTCACATGGAGAAGAGACCACCATGCGCCTGAGTCAAGCACGCACACCGGATTGAGCAAAGTCAAAAGGGTCATGAGTTTGTTGGGCCAAGAAAATCAGATTCACACCCCGTTTTACTAAACAATCAGGCCCATTCTTTTTTTATTTTCTCTATTTATTTCTTTTATTTAAAATAATTTGCTTAATTATTTTTCACAAAATTAATCACTTTTTTTTCATAAAATCATAAAATCAATAATCAAAAAATTAGATTTAGTTTTTTATATCAAATTTAATTTAATTAATTAAATTCAATTTAGGGCAATTTTAATTTTTTTCTCACAATTAAAATCAACTAGAAAATTAGGCTTAATTCTTTGGTTTAAATGTTTCCCTTTTGCAAATAAAATAAAAATACAAAAATAGGTTAATTTAATTATTTTTCTTAATTAAAATTAATTAGTAATTAGGTTCTTTTTTATTTTAATTGGGCTTTATTTTCTCAAATAACAAAAATGACAAAAATTATTTTCCCTTTAAATTACAATTAGGTATAGTCAAGGGTTAAAACCCTATTTGTCTCGTATACGATTCATCGCGCGTGTTTATTATTTTTGCAATATTGATGTAACTGTCCACGGTATATAATAGTTTAATCTAGGACTTTCTTTTATTTATCGTCTTTTGTGGGTTTTTTCGCTATGTAATTAATCCCTTCCCCGAAGCCTTGTAATAGGGTAAGTTTATTTTCTCGCATTTTAATTCTCGCAAATATTAACTGTTTAGATGTATGTTGATAGGATTGTATGACAAGATTGCACGATAATTTAAAACGGATAGAAAACCCTAATGTGCAAAGATAATAACTGAAATCAAATCACTCACACATATCACTCTTAGGGTATACGCTCACTTCGGTTGCCTTCGGTAAACGATCATTAAGTATAGGGTGTCTTAGTGGTTTCCCTCTTGTCTAAACAAAGATCAAATGACCCGTTAGAAAATGTTGCCTCGGAAATGTTGCCTTGGAAATGTCGCCTCGAATATGATCTTAAGACTTTAGGGTTATTACTAAGACGTCCTAATATTGCTTTAGTGATCGTACGTCCCTTGCGGATTGACCCTTAAAACTCCAACGACGGTGGTACCTATTTCTCAATAATAGGGTAGCGTTATCTAAAGGAAACGAGAATAGAAACGATCCTTTTTTGAGTAGTTAGATGCTAGTTGGTACTTGCTCAAATCAAACTTTCCACACTTACACTCTTCAAAACAATTTTCAAAACAACTTCGTCACACCTTTGAGTACTGATACAATGGTTATCACAAAGTCAAAACTTTTCAAAATAAAGCACATAGATAAGCAATTTTAAAAAGATGAGCAAGTACCTAAGAGCCCATGGAAAACCATGGATAGAAGGGGTGATAATACCTTCCCTTTCTATAATCTACCCCCATACTCAGAATATCTCGAAAAATGATTTTTTCTGTACTTTTTTCCTTTCTGATTGGATGAAATAAAAGTCGGTGGCGACTCTTGCTTACCGCGACATTTTGCAAACACAAAACGCAAAAACACAAACCAGCATTTCAAAACAGTCGGTTCTGCCACCGTATCACATATGAATAGGATGATTAATGATGTGTGAACAATGTGAGACATCCATAAGATGATGGTCAACTATGTGTGAAGTATGTGAGACATCCATAAGATGATGGTCAACTATGGGTGATGTTTGTGAGACATCCATAGGATCATGGTCAACTATGTAGGAACTACGTCAGACATCTATAGAATGATGGCCAACTTTGTGGGCATTATGTCAGAGATGCATTGGATGATGATCAACTATGTGTGATGTATGTCAGAGATGCATAGGATGATGGTGAATGATGTGTCAACCATGTGTCAGACATTCAAAGGATGATGGTCAACTCTACTTTAACTATGGCATAGTTAGATGGAGTACGGTCAAATCTGGTTCTGATATGGCACATATGGATAGAGTATAGTCAAGTATGGTTCTAATATGACAAACATCCAACAAATTATGGTCAACTATGGTTCTGATATGTCAGACATTCAACAAATGATGGTCAACTATGTATATTCAATGCCAACATCAAACAGATGATGGTCAACTATGTGGGAACAATATCAGACATCCATATGAAGATGGTCAACTATGTGAGAACAATGTCAGAAATCCATAGTAAGATGGTAAACTATGTTGGAAAAATGTCAGATATGCACAGGAAGTTGGTCAACTATGTCTGAAGTATGTCAGAGATGCATATAATGATGATGAATGATGTGTGACCATGTGAGACATCCATAGGATGGTAGTTAACTATGTGGGAACTATGTCATACATACATAGGATCATGGTCAAGTATGTTCAAAGTATGTTAGGGATGCATATGATGATGGTGAAAGATGTGTGAACCATGTTCCAGACATCCATAGGATTATGGTTAACTCTGCTTCAACTATGGCACAAATGGATGGATTTTGGTCAACTCTGGTTCAGATATGGAAGAGATGGACGTAGTATGGTCAAATTTGGTTCAGATATGGCAAGAATCCAACAAATGATGGTCAATTCTGGTTCAGATATGTTAGACATCCAACAGACAATGGTCAACTATGTGTGAACGATATCAGACATCCAACTGATGATGGTCAACAATGTGCGAACAATGTTAGACAACCATAGGAAGATGTTCAACTTTGTGGGAACAATGTCAGACATCCATAGGAAGATGGTCAACTATTTATGAAGCATGTCATAGATGCACAGGATGATGATGAATGATGTGTGAACCATGTGCCCGACATCTATATGACGATAGTCAACTATGTGTGAAATATGTGAAACATCCATAGAATGATGGTCAACAATGTGTGAAGTATGTGAGACATCTCTAGGATGATTATCAACTATGTGAGAGATCCATATGATGATGGTCAACTATGTGCGAACAATGTTAGACATCCATTGGAAGATGGTCACCTATGTATATAGTATGTCAGAGATGCATATGATAAAGATGAATGATGCATGAACCATGTGAGACATCCATAGGATGAATGGAACCATGTGGAAATTATGTGAGAGATGCATAGGATGATGGTGAATGATGTGTGAACCATGTGACGGAGATCCATAGGATGATGGTCAACTATGTTTGAATTATGTGAGAGATCCATAGGATGATGGTCAACTATGTGGGAACTATGTCAGGCATCCATAGGATGATGGTCAACTATATGGGAACTATGTCAAACATCCATAGGATGATGGTCAACCATGTGTGAAGTATGTCAGAGATGCACAGGATGATGGTAAATGATGTGTGAAGCATGTACCAGATATTCAGAGGATGATGGTTAACTCTACTTCAGCTTTGGCACAGATGGATGAAGTATGGTTAACTCTGGTTCAGATATGCCACAGATGGACAAAGTATCGTCAACTCTACTCCAAATATGGAAGACATCCAAAAAATGATTGTCTACTCTGGTTCATATATGTTAGACATCCAACAGAGGATGATCAACTATGTGTGAACAATGTCAAACATCCAACAGATGATGGTGAATTACGTGGGAACAATGTTAGATATCCATAGGAAGATGGTCAACCATCTGGGAACAATTCCAGACATGCATATGAATATGGTCAACTAAGTGTGAAGTCTGTCATATATGTAAAGGATGATGATGAATTATGTGTGAACCATGTGAGACTTCCATAGGATGATGGTCAACTATGTGTGAAGTATGTGATAGATCCATAGGATGATGGTCAACTATATGTAAGACATCCATGGGATGATGGTAAACTATATGTGAGACATCCATAGGACGATGGTTGTAATACGGTGGTAGAACCGACTGTTCTATTAGTTTTGCGTTTGTATTCACAAATGTTGCGGTAAGCAAGAGTCTCCACCGACTTTTCTTTTATCCGAAAAAGGAAAGGGTGAGAAGAACAGAAAAGACCTTTTCGAGAGATTTTTGAGTAAGGGGGGTAGATTATGGAAAGGGAAGGTGTTAGCACCCTTTCCATATGTAGTTTTCTACGGGCTCTTAGAAGCTTATCTCATTTTTGAAATGCCTTAGTACAGATATTTTCTTAATGATAACTCTTCTATCAGTCCTCAAGAGTGTTGATAAAGCATTTTTGGAAATGTTTTGAAAGAATTTTGTGTATGTGTAAAATTTTGTTTTTGAGCATAACATCTAGGAACTATCCACTTTACTCGAAAGGTTCATTCTTATCCTCCATTCTTTTAGACAGTGTTATCCTACTATTATTGAGTAGGTAGCCCTGTCCGTTTGGATGTTTGAAGGATATTCGAAGGGACGTTTATAGTCACGAAGGCAACTTAGCAAGAAATCTTAGCAACTACCCTAGGGTTTTAATATCATTTTTACCAAGGCAACGTCGAAAGGTTCATCGAGGTACTTATGATCTTTTTAAACCGGGGGGTAGCCACTAAAATCTCTCATGTTTTGAGAGTTGTGACTAGTTTTCCGAAGTCAGCCAAAATGGGAGTACCTTAAAGGTGCGCATGTGCAATTGTATTGTGTTGCAGTTATTTTTGTCTTTGAAGTTAGATTTTCTAACATTCACTTTTAGTTTTATCATGCAATCCTGTTAACATACATCTAACAATTAATATTTGTACAGGAATCATAAAGTGTAAAAATAAATCCTACGCTATTACATGGCTTCGGGGAGGAGGAATTATTTACATGTCTAAAATTTGGGGGATATAAAAGCAGTAAATGTCCTAGTTTTTTTATTGTCTATTACATCCAGTAGGAAGATACAAAAAATGAGAAAGGTAAAAACGCGTGTGAATTGAAAAAACGTATAATCCTAAATTGTTTCTAAGTTAAATAGGAATCTTTTTGTCGTTTTGTTTTGTTTTATGAAAAAAATTGAATTCAAATAAATCCTAATTCTATTAATTTTAAATTTAAGAAAATGGTTTAAATAAATATTAATTAAGAAAAATGCTAACCTAATGTTTTTTTTTGTGATTTTTTGATTTAATGTTCATTTAAAGAGTAAATCTAAAAAACAAAATAAAAATACAAATGGTACTTCGATCCAGGAAAGGAGATTGTCCTTCGATACAAGGAGGGAGGTTGCTTTTTGATCCAAGGAAGGAGCTTGTCCTTTGATCCAGGGAAGGATGTTGTTGAAAGCGTGTGATGGATTGCCTATGGAGGGTACTGTATCTGCAAGAAAACAAACAGAAAAAATCATTGTAAGAGGCAGGGAACGAAACCCCTGCCTCTGCATACACGCAACACCTTATTCTTCTTGTCCCTAATTTGAATCTTCTGATCTCAGGTCTGAGCTTATTTTGGCTCGAAACAACCTAAACCCAGAGATTCGAAGGAAATCTTAGATCGTGCCCTAGCAATAGCATGATCTCATTCACATTAAACATATACAATCAATATCCCTAAACATGAATCAAACGGTTAAAGGTATTAATATGCCATGAAAATGTAGTTTTTTTGTATTTGCAAATCCTTACCAATCGAAGATGCGTGGATCTTCCTAGGAATCTCAGGAGAGGGATAGGATGTTTGGTTTTGAGCGAGGAGGCTTGCAAAGTGTGCATCGATTCTGGCAACTTTGAGATATTTTTATGATTTTTGTGTGGCTCTTTGGGGTGATTTGTGCGTGTAGGCAAAATGTTTATGTGTCTCTGCAAAAATGTTTCTACGGCAATGTTTGTGTCTGGGTGGAGGCAAAATGTTTCTTTTTTTCCGTTCTTGACAATGTGTCTTTAGCTCTGTATTTATAAGGGGCAATGGTGAATAGAAATGGCAAGAAACAACCATTAATCAGGCTTTGAAGGCATAATCAAAAGCCTTAAATAGGTTACCTTTTTTGAGGATTTACTACCCTTTTGAGTTTTGAATGAACTTGGACAGGTTTCACTCCTTGACTCCTTCGAATGCTCTTAAGCCTTGTTCTTCGATTGGCTCTGAGTGGCTTCCTTCGATGGCTCTAGGCTTCAATTCGATTTGTTCAAGGTTTCATCCTCATGGCTCCTTCGATTGAGTCCATTTACGTTGGTTGTTTGACCTGGAAAATTCTCCTATTAGCCCAATCGAACACTTCCTTCTGGCCAGTCGAAGCTTCTTTTGTTATTTCCTTCGAATGTGATTGTGCAGGAGGCTTAGGCTTAGCAGCATGTAGGACTTTGGCTAGCAAGCATATTGAACCAGACTCATCAAAAGACAAAACAAAACTCGTTTCCAATGATTGTGTGTCCTTCGGATGGACCATATTGTGTTTTCATAATGTAGAAATTATGTGTTGAAGGGTTCAGAGGTGGAGTCAAAGCTAGAATGAGGGAAGCCACTGCTTTGTGAACCGAAGAAGGCATGAAAGAAGTTCTTACCTTGTGAATCGAAGGCAGGCCCGAATGATGTACTTGCCTTAGGAATCGAAAGCAGGCATGAAGGAGGTATTTGCCTAGTGAATCGAAAGCAAACCTGAAGGATTTACTTGCCTTGTGAATCGGAAGCAAGCCTGAAGGATGTACTTGCCTAGTGAATCGAAGGCAAGCCTGAAGGATGTACTTGCCTGATGAATAAGAGGCAAGCACAGAGGAAGCCTTTTCCTTGTGGATCGAAGGCAAGTTGAATGAGGCCAAAGTCCATTCGAAGCTTGGGAAATCAAAGCAAAGTTGAAGGAAACCAAAGTCCATTCGAAGCTTGGGAAATTGAAGGAAGCTCGCTTTTTATTCAATTTGATGCTTGAGAGCTTAAAATGACTATATGGAAACTATATGGGTAATCAAAAATTCAATTGTATTTGTGCAAACTTGGACTTTTGAAAATCCTTGTGAGAAAATGTCTTAAGAAAAGAGAGGGAAAATTTTGTGGTACAACAGCTGCCCCTGTTCAATCTTCTTAAACATGAAGAGTTAGATTGGCGAGTCCGCTATTCGTGAGTTGAAGGTGGAAGTTGATTGAACACTAGAGTGCCCATAAATTTGCACTTGCCTGTAGTAACTCCGTTGGTTGATGATATCAGGAATGGGATTACAGATGCCATTTAGAGAAGATGGCTAAGAGTTGCCAGAGATGGGCTTAAAGATGCCATCTAAAGTAGGTGCTGACTTCATAAGAGGTCTCTTTGTGGGGATTCATGTTCCTTTTGTCCGAGGAGGACTCCACTAGGGAAAGTTGATTTATGTTGTTCTCTTGCTTGAGGAAACTCTGTGTGGAATAGTCTAGTAGTTTAGTTGTCCATGGCTCTATTGAGGAGTTATCTCTTGACTAGAGAGATGAACATTGGTTATTTTCTGGTTGAAATCCAGGCTTCACAGTAACTTGTTGGGGAGAATGAAATTAACTGTTATTTGGAAATGTATTAGAAGGATCCTGTGTAGGGATGCTACAGGATGAGTCTGTTTTAAACTTCATCTGGAGATTGTGAGAAGAAACCCGTGTAAGATTGCTTTAGGATGATCTCGGGTAAAGCTGCATCTGCAGATATATGAGAAGGAGCTTGTGTAGGGCCACTTCAGGATGAGTCAGAGTTAGACTGCATCTAAAAATATATAAGAAGGAACCCGCGTAAGATTGCTTCAGGATGAGCCCGTGTAAAGATGCATTTGGAGAGAAGGAACCCGTGTAAGATTGCTTCAGGATCAGCCTGTGTAAAGATGCATATGGAGAGAAGGAACCCGTGTAAGATTGCTTCATTTGGTCGTGTAGATAGTCACCTCATCTTGTTTCGGGAATTGGTCTTTGATCAATTGTTCAAAGATAGTTGTCTTGTCTTGTTTCAGGTATTAATCTGGAAATTGCTTTTATTGGTCGTTGGGATGGTTGTCCTGTCTGGTTTCAGGTATTAATCTATGACCTTAGAGAAAAGAAGATAGTTTCCTCGTCCTGTTTCGGGAGTTAATCTTCAATCTTCTCATGTAGATAGTATTCCTGTCTGGTTTCAGGTATTAATCTATAATCAGTCGTTCATAGATAGTTATCCTGTCTTGTTTCAGGTATTAATCTGGAACTTGTTTTTGTTGGTCGTTGAGATAGTTGTCTTGTCTGGTGTCAAGTATTAATCTCTGACTTTAGAGAAAGGAAGATAGTTTCACTGTCCTTTATCGGTAGTTAATCTTTAATCTGCTCTTGTAGATAGTTGTCCTGTCTGGTTTCAGGTATTAGTCTACAATCAAACGTTTACAGATAGCTGTCTTGTCTTGTTTTAGGTATTAATCTAGAACTTGTTTTTGTTGGTCGTTGAGATAGTTGTCCTGTCTGGTTTCAGGAATTGATCTCTGACCTAAGAGAAAGGAAGATAGTTTCCACGTCCTGTTTCGGGAGTTAATCTTCAATCTTCTCATGTAGATAGTTGTCCTGTCTAGTTTTAGGTATTAATCTATAATCAGTCGTTCACAGATAGTTGTCATGTCTTATTTCAGGTATTAATCTGGAACTTGTTTTTGTTGGTCATTGAGATAGTTGTCCTATCTGGTTTTAGGTATTAATCTCTGACCTAAGAGAAAGGAAGATAGTTTCCCCGTCTTGTTTCAGGAGTTAATCTTCAATCTGCTCATGTAGATAGTTGTCCTGTCTTGTTTCAGGTATTAATCTACAATCAGTCGTTCATAGATAACGGTCCTGTCTTATTTCAGGTATTAATCTGGAACTTTTTTTCGTTGGTCGTTGACATAGTTGTCCTGTCTGGTTTTAGGTATTAATCTCTGACCTAAGAGAAAGGAAGATAGTTTCACTGTCTTGTTTCAGGAGTTAATCTTTAATCTGCTCATGTAGATAGTTGTCCTGTCTTGTTTCAGGTATTAATCTACAATCAGTCATTCGCAGATAGTCGTCCTGTCTTGTTTCAGGTAATAATCTAGAACTTATTTTTGTTGGTCATTAAGATAGTTGTACTGTCTGGTTTCAAATATTAATCTCTAACATAAGAGAAAGGAAGATATTTTCCCCGTCTTGTTTCGAGAGTTAATCTTCAATCTGCTCATGTAGATAGTTGTCCTGTCTTGTTTCAGGTATTAATCTATAATCAGTCGTTCACAAAATAGTTGTCTTGTCTTGTTTTACGTATTAATCTGGAACTTGTTTTGGTTGGTCGTTAAGATATTTGTCCTGTCTGGTTTTAGGTATTAATCTCTGACCTAAGAGAAATGAAGATATATTCCTCGTCTTGTTTCGGGAGTTAATCTTTAATCTTCTCATGTAGATAGTTGTCCTGTCTTATTTCAGGTATTAATCTACAATCAGTCGTTCAGAGATAGTTGTCCTGTCTTGTTTTAGGTATTAATCTGGAACTTTCGAAAAATTTTGACGGTATTCTTCTATCGATCTTTTCTGAATAGGTAAAGAATTGGCTGCATGCAATATCATGATGCATGAAGTGCAAATGATGCTCTCAAAATAAATGAGATTGTGATATATGCATTGATACTGCATATGCTATGACAATTGTAAAATGGTGTATGAGTGCAATGTATGAACGTGTCAGTCGTTCTATAGCTGTATTGTTGAACTAGGGAAAATAAATCCTTGATTGTTGCTGGGGATGAAGAGTGTAAGTCTTCAAATTTTGTTGAAGTTGAAATGTTGAGAGATGGATTTCCGTTGTTAGAGAAATAAACTCTGTTGAGGAAGGGAAACTCCATGAACTGCTTGGGATTTTTATGAAATCTTGCTGGGGAATCCTGAAAATCTTATGAACCAGGTTAAGGAATTCTTTAAGATGTCGGGGCAGTAATTGGAAATTTCTGCTCCGCCGGGGATATAAGAACGCCTCACATCATTATATATGGAAGTGACTTTATGGTAGGATGTCCCTTCCTCTGTACCTGCTGGAGAAAGTATCTGCCTGGATTTTTTACATGATCTGAATGTTGTCCCAGCTCTTGGAGTCTTGAGTAGAAGTTGATCAGGGTGGTCAGCCTTCTACTGATAGACAAGTGACGAGATGACAGGACATAGTTGTACGCTTTAATCTCTAACTTTTTTCTAGACCACGCTTTCGGGTTTTCAGTCCACCGGGATACCCTTTTTTGCCCAAGCCGCCTTTTCAGGTTTTCGACTTGCCGGGTGTATAGATTTTTTTTATGTATATCCCTAATTTTTTCTCGAACCCTTTTGGTTTGCCAGGATGCCCTTGTTTTTTCCTAGGCCAGTTAACCTAGTGGGTCTTTTTCATGCGTTGTATCTTCCGACTATGTCCACGTTCACAGGGTGTGGAAAATTATCATTATCCACAGTAGTAAGTGTTGCAGCACTACCAGAAAGATGTTTGCTTGATCATTCGTGACCCTTTACTGGAATGCATGTTTAATGCCCCAATTGATTCAGATGGAGATCTGCCCCCTGGTCTTTTTTGAACTTTTGAGAGAATCCTTGAATCTTGACTTGACTTCCCAATATCAGCTGGAAACCATGCCATGCCCCCTTGTTTATGAAAGGCCTGTTACTGGAAATGTCTTTCCATCTGAGGTGATTTTATTCATTGAGAGAATTTTTGTTTATCGGATATCCGTTGTGCGAATTTCTCTGCTGTTGAACAAATAGTCATATGAAAACAATGGAATTTAAAGAATGAAAAGCTTATGTCTATCTTGAAGTTTTAAAAAAATGCATTTTTAGTAAACAAGCAGAATTTTGCAAAAATGTGATATCAACTCAGGGTTTATAGAAAACCTTACAGGAGTCAGGATACCTTTTTGTAACAATATGCCTTCAAACTTACCCGTGCTTCAGCTAGGACTTTTAAGGGTTGTAATATGGTCTGGTTCACGGTTTAAGAAACAAAGGATAAAGGCTCGAAATTTATTTGTACCCAACCCGTTCTCCGTGATGTTCTTCAGTCCTATACACAGTTAACTGTGCATTTAGATCCCAATTGAGTTTAGAATCATTGCTCTGATACTTGGTGATGGTTCATAAATTGAATGTTTGTTTTAGAAGGCATTCATTTTTGTATCCTTTTATTTTTGTTGAGGATTTGTAGGGACCTCTTTTTTTTTATTATCCCTGGCTTTTGCTTGAACTGCTTATTTTGTGATTACAGTCAACGGGATGCCCCAATTTTTTTCCTCAAATCTCCTTCATAGGTTTTGACTTAGCGGGCTTTTCTTTTGCGAGATAATGACTGCCTATTTTAATGATTATGTGGAACCATCACCATCTTTTGTTTTGGAAGGACGTCTTTGATTCCATTCATTGGGTATGAAATGGAAGATTGTGACTGAATGCGCATCTGAATTCACTGAGAAACTACCCTGCCCCAGGTTAAGATTAAGGATTTTAATTTGCATGAAAAAGAGAACTCCTACTTCTTAGGCTCAAAGGGGTTGACTAGGGGTTATATTCCTTATAACTCTACTGTTTAGGATTTGAAAGAACGCTTGTACATCATCAGCAAGGTCTGTTCAGAAGCACACGGTATAAGATTATGGTATCTTTTCGTCACCCTCCCTCTAAAGGCTTACAGCTTTTAATCAAGAGTTAAATATCATCGAAAGGAAGTAAAAGCATAGTTTAATTATAGTGAAAATGAATGAATTAACTCAAGACAAACATATGCAATGCATTAATGAAATAACAAAGTTTGACATAAATAAATGTTCGAACAATCAAAAGAAGATTACAATTTGAAAATTCTAATGAACAAAAGCCTCTTTGTCTGAACTTGTCACTTCAGATGGTGTGCCTTTGAGGGACGGCAGAAGAATTCAGTCTGAAAATCTTGTGTGAACTCCAGCACTCCTTTGTCGTTCAATTCTTAAATCTTATTTTTCAATTCCCAACAGATATTCGTATCATGTCCAGGACTATTGGAACAGTATGCACATATTGCATCAGGATGATAGCTAGGAGCGGAGGTATTGGGATTCTGAGGAGGATCCCTCAATGTAATCAACTTCATCTTCAACATGCGTTGCAATAATTGAGCCAAGGAAATGTTGATTTTGGTGAATTACCTTTTGGGTATGTCCTATTTATGCTGATTTCCTTGTCGTTGTTACCGCATCAGCCCTGGATTAGAGATACGCACCACCCCCACAGATTGGTTGAGATTAATCTTATTGCGGCTCTTCTGGTCGTACATAGTATTGGACTCCTTCTTTCCATTGTATGTTCTCTTCTGAGTACTTGAAGATGCAGTCCCTTGAATTTTACAGCTCCTGAGTTTATTTTCAACATGCTCCTGCACGAACATGTCATCTAATTCCTTATCTTCCAAGAGAGATTGATCATTGATTAGGCCCTAAGCTCTAGTATTTTTCCCCAGACGGTCGTATCTGTCTTGATGAAGCTCGCTGATGAGAATCCTCAACTCTCCTAGTTCCCGAGCTAAACATTGGATAAGGGATATCTGACTACTCATCTAGATTCTCATCCTTCCCATTTTATCCTGTAATTGTTTTAACCGGTCATCTTTGTGTTGTCAGGATTTTTCTCGGTCATGTGCCCAGCGACGAGTGCTTTCAATTCCACTTTCCCCTTGGATAGATTTAGGAACATTTCCTTGAACCGAGCATCTTGAATTTGGAGATCTCTGTCGTTTTATTTGAGAGCCATTATCCTTGCTGAAATAAACATCAAGAAAATTAGAAACCTATACCGAAAGACCTGTTATGTAATGACATGCATGCAATGTTTTCAAGGATCTCGTGGGGTAAACACAAGAAGATGTTAGAATTCGCCTGCAACTTTGATTGAAGAACTTAGTATCATTGAAGGTACTTCTACGAGAATCAAGCTCACCATGTCGAGTGGGTTATAGCCTTTGACTCATGTTGTTGTGTTTTGGTCTTTTGAAAGCATTGGCTAGAGGAAAATAAATCACCTTGCCCCTCTCTAGACGTCTAGTTCATCATAACCTGCACCACAGGCCCTTGAGATCCTTGAAATGGTTAAGGAGATGCTATGGTATGATGCTATTATGTGTATGTTATGCGTCAAGCAAAAATGTAAGGTGATGAAGACAAGGGATTCTTACAAGAAGTTCATGTTTTTGGATAATGACTACAAACAAGTCCTGCAAGGAACTCACATCGTTAGATAATAAACAAAACCCTGCAAGGAGTTCAAGTTGTTAGATAATGAAAGCAAACAAGTCACACAAGTAGCCTTAGGTTCAAAGGCTTGCATGAGGTTTAAAGGTAAGTACCCTCTTGAAGTTTCGGTTGGCTTAACATGTCCTAGTAATAGTAACCGGGTTCTAAGGAGTCTCAATATCACTGATCTTTCTCCACCTGACATTGTTTCAGCGTAAGCCTCTTTGTTGGCGACCGAAATATCCCGGAAGTTAGATCTTAATGAGCGTTGTATCGAGTATCAACCAACTTCGAACTGCACCGAATCCAGCTATCTCACTACTTCCTAATGGCCAAATTTGTTCGATTAAAGGTTTTAAGGTCAGTTGGTGCTTCATGACACCACACATCAGCCTCGTATTCTCCCTGATTACCCAAGGGCTAGCGGTACCAACAAATGTGTCACACCGACGTAGCTATCATTTCAACCGTGTCGGTATACCATGCACAATCCCCACGATATATTTCTACTTACCTAAAAGGTGCTCCAGATCCGGGTGTAGGATCTTTACAAGTAAACACAAACAAACCCTCAAAAGTAAAGCAAGCAAAGCATACAAGGAAAGAAATTTTAAAATGAACTAAACTCTAAGGTAACATCACTTTATAAGTATTTCCCCAGCAGAGTCGCCAGTTCTGTGATACGGTGGCATAACGGACTGTTATACTGATTTTGCGTTTATATTCGCAAATGTTGCGGTAAGCAAGAGTTGCCACCGATTTTTCTTTTATCCAACAAAGGAAAGGGTGAAAAGAACATAAAAAGACCTTTCGAGAGCTTTCTGAGTAAGGGGGTATGTTATGGAAAGGGAAGGTGTTAGCACCCTTTCCATCCGTAGTTTTCTACGGGCTCTAAGATGCTTAGCTCATTTTTGAAATACCTTGTGCTTTCGTGTGTTTTTGAAAAGTATTTTGAAATGCCTTAGTGAGGAGATTTGCTTTATGATAACTCTTGTATCAGTCCTCAAGAGTGTTGATAAAGCATTTTTGAAAATGTTTTAAAAGAATTGTGTGTATGTGTAAAATTTTGTTTTTGAGCATAGCATCTAGGAACTATCTACTTTACTCAAAAGGTTCGTTCTTTTTCCCTTTCCTTTAGACAGTGCTATCGTACTATTAGTGAGTAGGTAGCCCTATCCATTTAGATGTTTGAAGGATATTCGAAGGGACATTTATAGTCACGAAGGCAACTTGGCAAGAAATCTTAGCAACTACCCTAGGGTTTTAAGATCATTTTTATCGAAGCAACGTCAAAAGGTTCATCGAGGGACTT
This sequence comes from Vicia faba, assembly GCA_948472305.1. Lineage (NCBI taxonomy): Eukaryota > Viridiplantae > Streptophyta > Magnoliopsida > Fabales > Fabaceae > Vicia > Vicia faba. The sequence goes on along the minus strand of OX451735.1, from coordinate 626,191,040 downwards.
GTGATCTTTTTAAACCGGAGGGTAGCCACTAAAATCTCTCACGTTTCGAGAGTTATGAATATTTTTCCGAAGGCAACCAAAGTGGAAGTACCTTAAAGGTGCGCATGTGCAATTGTATTATGTTTCAGTTATTTTTGTCCTTGATGTTAGATTTGCTAACGTTAACTTTTAGCCTTATCATGCAATCCTATTAACATACATCTAACAGTTAATATCTGTATAGGAAACATAAAGTGCGTAAATTAAATACTACGCTATTACATGGCTTGAGGGAGGGGGAATTATTTACATGTCCAAAATTTGGGGGATATAAATGTAATAAATGTCCTAGTTTTTTATCTATTACATCCAGTAGGCAGATACAAAAAAATGCAAAAGGTAAAAATGAGCGTGAATTGAAATGACGTCTAATCCTAAATTATTTCTAAGTTAAAAAGGAATCTTTTTGTCGTTTTGTTTTGTTTTATGAAGAAAAAAATGAATTCAAATAAATCCTAATTCTATTAATTTTAAAAATAAGAAAATGGTTTAAATAAATATTAATTAAGAAAAATGCTAATCTAATGTTTTTTTTTTGTGATTTTTTGATTTAATGTTGATTTAAAGAGTAAAGCCATTAAAAGAAATGAACAAAACAAAATAAAAATACAAATGGTCCTTCGATCCAGGAAAGGAGATTGTCCTTAGATCCAAGGAGGGAGGTTTATTTTCGATCCAGGGAAGGAGGTTGTCCTTCGATCCAGGGAAGGATGTTGTTGAAGGCGTATGATGGATTGCCAATGGAGGGTTCTGGATCTGTAAGAAAACAAGCAGAAAAAATCATTACAAGAGGCATGGATCAAAACCCCTGCCTTTGCATACACACAACACCTTATCCTTCTTTCCCCTAATTTGAATCTTCTGATCTCATGTCTGAACTTATTTTGGCTCGAAACAACCTAAACCTAGAGATTCGAAGGAGATCTCAGATTGTGCAAGTAATACGGTGGGAGAACTAACTTGGGTTTTTTGTGTTTTATCATAAATGTTGCGGTTAGCAAGAGTCGACACCGACTTTTCTTTTATCCAAAAGGAAATGCTGAAAAGAATAGGAAAGACCTTTGAGATTATTTCTTGAGTTCGGGGGGTATTAGCACCCTTTTCATCCATAGTTATCTATGGGCTCTTAGTTGCTTGCTAGATCACTTGCTTTTGTTTGAAAATGTGTTTTGTGTGGTTTTTGAAAGTATTTTGAAAAGGAGCCTTCGTTTAGGCAAACTTTGTAATAGTTCTCGTTCGTAAAAACATATACAAAGTGTTGAGCTTTTGAAAATATTTCATGTTTGGAAAATGTTTTGAAAGTGTTTTTGAAAGTGTTAATGTTTGTTTTGAAAATAAGAAAGGATGTTTGATTTGAAAATGACCAAGCAACTAGGAACAATCTACTTACTCAAAAGTCTTAGTTCATTTCTTCCTTTCCTTTGATATTTCTATCTTATCATTGATTGGTAAGAAGCCTAATCTTTAGATGTAAAGGGACGGGCGTGGATCATCGTATAGCCATGATAGAAATGTTGTGAGATATCTTAGCATTTCTCTTTGAGGGACTAAGATCATTTTGAAAGGCAACATTTGATAGAGTCATCGAGGGACTATGATATTGTATTTTTGATTGCTTTTGCTAAGATACCCCACATGCATAACATGGCCATTTTTGTAAGGCAACAAAGTGGAATCACCCTAAGGGTGCAAGTGTGCACGTGTGTTTGATTTACATGCATTGTTATCTTGGATTAGGGTTTGCTAACTTGTTGATTTTAGTCTTGCCATACAAACCCTAATTACTAGCATTTATATAAAGCGATAAATTGCGGAATGTAAAGTTACTAAGCTATTACATCATTATAGGAGGGGGTGTACAAATTTACAAATGGGGATTTTGCAAGAAAATTAAACATAATTATCTATTACAACCTGTGATCGGTGGAAATAGAACTGGCAGTTTTTTAACGCTGGTTCGCGAAATGTCGCGGTAAGCAAGAGTCGCCACCGTCTTTTATGTTCTCCAACATGGAAAGGACAAAAGCACAGCAACATTCCTTCTTTGAGAATGTTTCTCGGTTCGGGAGGTAGATTTATAGAAAGGGAAGGTGTTAGCACCCTTTCTATCCGTGGTTATTCACGGGCTCTTAGGTACTTGCTCTTATGTTTTCAAAAATCTGTTTTCTTTTCAAGTGTGTGTGGGTTTTGAAAAAGTTTAGTTTAAAAAATTTCTAAGTAACTCTTGTATCTGTCCTCAAGAGTGTAGGAAAAATTTGTTTGAAAACCTTTTGAAAGTGTAGGTGCGAAAAGATATTTTTGTTTGTTTGAGAGAGCAAGTACCCAGGAGAAATCTACCTAGTCTAAGGAATTAAGTTGTGTAAGAGTCCTTTAGATAGTGCTATCCCACCATTGAGAGGTAGGTAGCACCATCGTTGGAGTTATTCGGGTCAATTCGATTATAAGGGACATGTGTGGTCACCGAAGCAATGGTAGGACACCTTAGCGTTAACCCTAATGTCCTAGATCCTTTTATCCGAGGCAACCGTTTCGAGGCAACTGGATCTTTAGACAAAAGGGCGACCTCTAAGACACCCTATACTTGATGACCACGTTCGAGGCAACCAGTGAGGCGTACCCTAGGAGTGGCATGTGCATGTGTGTTGTTTTTCAGTTAATGTTTGTCTTTGCATGTTATTTGTGAGCTACGGATTGATTTTTATTTGTCATACATTCTTTCATGCATTTTTTAACAGTTAAGAGTGCGGAAAATAAATTGCGGAAATATAAATCTAGCTATTACAAGGCGCGGGTCTATACATCGCCAAAAACAAACACCCGTTTGGAAATAAAGTGCGAGAAAAGTAAAGAAAATGATAAAAGATCCTAATTAGCTTATTACATTTCCTGAGCAGATACAAAAATATAATGAATTAAAATAAATTGCGCGCGAAAGAATGAATCGGGATGTCCTGAGGATTTTGACCCTTTTTTTTTTTTTGAGAAAGAATTGAATTTTTGTCCCTTTTTTGCAATTAATTAAAAATTAAGCCTAATTATTAATTAATTAATTTATTTACAAGAAAAAAGTATTTTTTGTGTTTTTATGTTTTTAAATAAAAATAAGAAATTTAAAGTTAAAAGAAAAAAACTAAGTCTAATTCATTTTTATTTATTGGAAAAGGAAATTAAAATTACCTAATTAAACTAAATCAATTTATTAGTGTTTTATTTACAAAAATAATTAGTAGTGAAATTAAAAAATAAGAATAATAAAAATATTAGTTTTTTTTCTAATTTTTTTGTTGTGAAAATGTTAATTGACTAGTTTTAGTGATAATAAATAATAATTAGAAAAATAATGAATAAACAAACAAAATAAAAGATATAAAATAAGAAGAAAAAAAGAATGAACCAAAGGGGGGTTCTGGGCCTTTTTGGAGGTGTGGAGAAGCAATTGCTGGCCCATTAACTCAAGCATGCGTTGACTTCTGGGATTTGCTGAGCTGGCTTTGACTGAGGAATATGGTGGTTAACCATCCCTGGCCTTTGGGTCTATGATTGTGGACATATGGCGCGTGGATTAGTGAGGTGTATGATGGAACACGCTTAGTGGCATGCATGTGAACATATGATGGAAAAAGAGAAATAATTATTTGGGGGACCTGGGAATCGAACCCAGGTCCCAAGGGATGATTCCTGTACGCCTTAGCCAGTTGAGCTGTGTGTTCAATTTGAAATAATAATAACAACTAAATATTATATTAGTAAATCAATGCATCCCCTGGAAAAAAAAATAGCGCGCGTTATTTATTTGAACCGACCAATCACGCTGCAACACCTAATCATCTTCTTCATCAAAATCCCTGGTTATTTACCTGCGGATTTTTATCCGCAGGTAGTTTCGTGCCCTTGTCCTAGAATCGTCCCTAGGCCATGAAAACCCATTCCAAGATCATGGTTGATCTCGTCTCCACCTCCTGAATCCATCCATGCTCATTATTTGCTCTGATTTCACCTGAAACAAAAATGCCTAAAAACAACCCACACAAACCCTAAAAGCGGATATCACCATATGAGGCCTAAAAATCAAATCAGCTATTACAGTTATGTTGGAAATCAAGCAAGCAATATGATTATGCCAATATCTTTGAGAAAAAATGCAAGAATGGAGAGTATGGATTTCGTGTACAGGGGTCAGTTTGGAAGAACTTACAGCGCTTGATATGGAGTCTTAGGACGTGGTATTGGTCTCTTTAGGTTCAGTGGATGGCAAGGAAGGAGGCCATATGCTTAGTTTGATCTGCAAATGCCTGTAACATAGTTTTTGATCTCTCACTTTTTGGAAAATTTTTGAACTTTGCTCTGGTCGTTTGTGCACTTTCTAGGTCGTGTCTTAGGTTGGGAAGGCTTGCTTATGTATGTATGAATGAGAATTAAGTGATATGATGAGCCTTAACCTTGTGCAATTATGTTTTGGATTTTGTTTGACCACCATTAAAGGACATTCCATGCTTGGTTCAAATTTTGAATTTTATGCATAAATAAGCTTGGCACGATTTTGGCAGCTAGCATATGACACATAAAAGTCATTCAAATCAAAAGATGTTATTTAATTAATTTTTTTTGATTTTATTTGAATTTTATGGATTTAAAATGAATTAAATCAATAAAATTAAATAAAAATAGAAAAATTAATGTTTAATCTTGAAATTAATCATGGGACACGTGTATGGCATGACAAGGCTGAATCAAGTGGAAGAAAGTGGGCCCTTTTGTCAAAAATTGAAGTTTTAAGGATAGTTGACTTTTGCCATTTCACAAAAATTTCCCAACTTCTCCAGTGCATATCTTGCTCAATTTTGATCATATGAACATGTTCTTGGACATTTTGGAAAGGTCTTGAAGTCCTCTAACCAATGCCTTTGGTCCCATGTCATTTTGATTTACCAATCTCAAGTTATGGTCTTTGACTTAAAATGCCTTTTTGTTGACTTTTGAAAATGACCTATAATGTTGAAATTGATAACTTTTTGTGAGAGCATTTCTTGGACTTGGAATGTGAAGATGAGTTGTAGGAAATTTCCTCCCCTTCAAAATGAGCATTGGATGGGATTTTTATGATTAACCATGAAAAAGTTATGCCTTGGTCAAGTTACAGTTGACTTTTCAACTGTCCAAAAATGGAAACTTTTGCATCTTGATGATTTTTGAGCCATTCTTGTGGAATCATGATCAAGACTTGATCAAATGATGATTGTGGCTTCAAAATAAGATGTTGACCAAAAATTTGACTTTTGACTGCCAAATGACCATTTTGCCCCTGCAGTTGACTGTAGAGCAACTAGGGTTTTTGACTGTGCAACTTAACCCTGTGAGCCTTGAAACTTGGCATGTGGATGCTTGACAATGTGTATAGGCCTATGGGACTTGATTGAGCCCTTGAAAACCTCAACTTCTTTGCAAGAACCAAAACCCTAATTTGACTGGCTTAGGAGGGTAGTTGACTGTGCAACCCTTGAGTAGACTTGAGCAAATTGAGATGATGCTTGTCAAAACTTTGAATAATATGGGAGGGAAAATTTTGGGGTACAACAGTTGCCCCTGTTCAATCTTCTTAGACCTGAGGATGTAGATTGGCTTGTGTGCCTTTCGTGATCCGAAGGTGGAAGATGATTGAACACTAGAGTGCCCAGAAATTTGCACTCACATAGTAGAAGATCAGCAGTGTGATGGCGGAAATGGGCTTACAGATGCCATTTGGAAATATGATGGATAGGAGGATGGGCTTATAGATGCCATCTGGATGGACAGTTGTGGAGATGGGCTTAAAGATGTCATCCAGGGGTGTCGATCGCGTAAGAGATTCCTTAGCGAGAACTTGCGTACTTTGAGAAAGGAAGATGATTTCCTGGCTTGCTACAGGGGTTGATCTTCAAACTCTTCATGCAGATATGCCCTGGCTAGATGAAGGTATCGAATCCATAATCAATTGCTCACAGATGTGCCCTGGCTGGATACAGGAATCGAATCCGGAACTTCAAAAGGTTGCTTACAGATGTGCCCTGGCTGGATACAGGTATTGAATCTCTAAACTCTTCATGCAGATGTGCCCTGGCTGGATACATGTATCGAATCCACAATCAATTACTCACAGATATGCCCTGGCTAGATACAGGAATCGAATCCGGAATTCTTCGTGCAGACATGCCCTGGCTGGATACAGGTATCGAATCTACAATCAGTCTCTCACAGATATGCCCTGGCTAGACACAGGAATCGAATCTGGAATTGGTCGTCTACAGATATGCCCTGGCTGGATACAGGAATCGAATCTCCAAACTCTTCATGCAGACATGCCCTGGCTGGATACAGGTATCGAATCTACAATCAGTCTCTCACAGATATGCCCTGGCTAGATACAGGAATCGAATCTGGAATTGGTCGTCTACAGATATGCCCGGGCTGGATACAGGAATCAAATCTCCAAACTCTTCATGCAGACATGCCCTGGCTGGATACATGTATCGAATCTACAATCAGTCTCTCACAGATATGCCCTGGCTAGATACAGGAATTGAATCTGGAATTGGTCGTCTACAGATATGCCCTGGCTGGATACAAGAATCGAATCTCTAAACTCTTCATGCAGACATGCCATGGCTGGATACAGGAATCGAATCTACTCACAGATATGCCCTGGCTGGATACAGGAATCGAATCTGGAATTGGTCGTCTACAAATATGCCCTGGCTGGATACAGGAATCGAATCTCTAAACTCTTCATGCAGATATGCCCTGGCTGGATATAGGAATCGAATCTACTCACAGATATGCCCTGGCTGGATATAGGAATCGAATCTGGAATTTGCCGTCTACAGATATGCCCTGGCTAGATACAGGTATCGAATATGGAATTGCGACAGTTGATAGTAATCATTTTTGAATTGACCTTTTTCCTGAAAAGGCGAAACATCAGTTATATGCAATGTCATGATGTATGAAATGCACGATGTCATGATGTTCTCAAGAATAAATGAGATCGTGTGTTATGATGCGTATATGCATGCGTTATGGTGTATGATAATGTGATGAATGTATTTTTGTCTAGGAAAATAAATCCTTGACGACTGCCGGGACGTTTGTTGAATCCTGGGCTGATGTTTAAGATTAGAGTTCTTCGTTTCCGCTGGGAATGATGATTGCAAGAATAAACAGGTAGGAGAAAATGGCTCCGTTGGGGAATAAACTTGGTAAAGAGGTTACTCTGCAGGGAATTACTCTGGGAAGAGATGCTTCGCTGAGGTTTTAACGATAACTCCGTTGGGGATTCTATTGATAAGTTATGTTGGGGAATTGATGAACTCCGCCGGGGGTAGGAAGAACTTCGCCGAGGACGATCTTTCCGTGGTAATTAGCTGAGGATAACCCAGTTATAAGCTCTGGTGGGAAATAACCTTTGAATAAAGCCGGGGAGACGCGTTCGTGCTCTGCAGGGGATAAGCTTCCAGAATCTACTGGGGATAAGCTTCCAGAATCTACTGGGGAGATTGATTCAACTCTCCTGGGGAAACTTTTGGACTGTACAGGAGAATGGCTCCACTGGGGTGTCTGGTATTCCTACGGGGAACAATCTTATATTAAGACTGTCGTGGATGCTTGCTTAGGAAAATCTATATACTCCGCTGGGGAATATGGAGATTTTCTGGGGGGACCCAACTTCCTTAGGGTTGTCAGTAGCCTAACTCTGCTTGGGGAGAGCATTGCTGACTTGCTTGAGATATTGTGCCTTTTCATGGCTGATTGTGAGACCAACTCTGCTTGGGGAGAGTATTGCTGATTCTGGTCTTACTCTACGGGGAGTGAAGGTATCTTGGTTACGTTCTTCAGCCGAACCTACCTTGGTACCTTGATGGACAGAGCAACTAGATCGCTTAGACAACTTATTATTGCCCCTGTTTCTGATGTCACCTGTAATTAGTCCTTTGTTTCGCATGTAAGTATTTATGATTTAGCAATTAATGTCAAATGCATATATCAAAAATGAACATTGGACGTTCTTTGCAAAACAAAACAGATAAAGGAAAAACAATTGGCAATTTGTCTGGAAAAGTGAATTTGTATTGATTTTTGAATTTGCCTGTAAATAGGCGTTTATGTACAAGAGGCTGACGTCCTAGTAAGAGAACGCCGCCGAACAACAGAGTTTATACATTTTGTGAAAAGGAAAACAAAAACAGCTACGTGAAAAGTCCCACTGGGTTTCAACTCCGATATCGCCTTTATGTCTTCAAGCGTCTCATCACTTGGCTGCTTAGTTTAAGGTGAAGCTGATTGATTGATGTCGTCTGAACCTGATAGTTGATACCGAATTCTGGATGCAGGGTGATCCAATGAGACATAGTATTATGCTTATCCCTAACTTTTTCCTGGACCGCCCTTTCGGGTTTTCAGTCCACCGGGATACCCATTTTTGCCCAAGCCGCCTTTTCAGGTTTTCGACTTGCCGGGTGTACAGATTTTTCTCATTTCATCCCTTATTTTTGCCCGAACCCTTTTGGTTTGCCGGGAAGCCCTTATTTTTGCCTAGGTGTGTCAACCTAGCGGGTCTTTTATTCACGCATAGTATCTTTTTACTATGTCTGCATTGGCGGGGTGAGGAAGGTCGTCACCATCCATGGTGGTTAGAATCATAGCTCCTCCTGAGAAGATATGTTTAACCACAAATGGCCCTTCGTACGTAGGGGTCCATTTGCCTCTGGGATCACTTTGAGGAAGAATGATGCGCTTGATTACCAGGTCTCCGACTTGATATTATTGTCGTTTGACTTTCTTGTTAAATGCCCTGATCATTCATTTTTGGTACGTTTGACCATGACAAATAGCGGTGAGTCTCTTTTCATCGATTAGATTTAATTGATCAAGTCGAGTCTGGATCCAGTCATCTTCGCTCAAATCTGCATCCTTCATTATCCGGAGAGATGGTATTTGGACTTTAATAGGCAAGACTGCCTCCATGCCATAGACCAAGGAAAAAGGTGTTGCCCCGGTTGACGTCCTTGCTGAGGTGCGGTACCCATGAAGAGAAAACGGTAACATCTCGTGCCAATCTTTATAGGTCACTGTCATCTTCTGCACAATCTTCTTGATATTCTTATTTGCCGCTTCGACAACCCCATTCATCTTCGGCCGGTAGGGAGAAGAGTTGTGGTGTTGTATCTTGAATTGCTCGCAGAGCTCAGTGATCATCTTGTTGTTAAGATTGGTACCATTGTCTGTAATGATCCTCTCAGGTACACCGTATCGACAGATCAGGTTATGCCGAATGAACCGTGCCACGACATTCTTGGTTACGGTAGCATAGGAAGCTGCTTCAACCCACTTCTTGAAGTAATCAATCGCTACCAGGATGAAGCGATGCCCGTTGGATGTCGTAGGTCTGATCTCGCCGATCATATCAATGCCCCATATTGCAAAAGGCCAAGGTGTTGTTAAGACGTTCAGAGGAACTGGAGGAACGTGCACCTTATCAGCATAGATCTGGCACTTATGACATGTCCGAGAATGTTGGTAACAGTCAGCTTCCATTGTAGACCAGAAATATCCTGCCCGAAGGATTTTCTTTGCCATGGTATGTCCACTGGAATGTGTTCCGAAGGTACCTTCATGTAGCTCTGCCATGATCTTTTCTGCTTCATTCTTATCCACACAACGCAGTAAGGTCGAATCATGGTTTCATTTGTAGAGAATGCCATTACTGAGGAAGAACTTTGCCGCAAACCTTCTCAGGAACTTCATGTCATTAACAGATGCACCCTCTGGGTATTCTTGAGCTTCAAGGTACCTCTTCACTTCATGATACCAAGGCTTTTCAGTTACCTCTTCAGCCTCAAGATCACAGCAATGTGCAGGTTCATCTAATTTCCAGATAATGATCCGGGGAGCCTCGTTGTCCCATTTGACTTTGAACATAGAAGACATCGTAGCTAACGCGTTCGCCAACTGATTCTCCTCTCTTGGGAAGTGTTCAAAGGTTATCTCTTCGAAATGGGGGATCAATGTCAACACATACTCTTTGTAAGGGATAAGATTTGGGTGTTTCGTATCCCACTCTCCTTTGATCTGATTGATCACGAGAGCGGAATCTCCGAAGACACTTAGAAACTTAATCCTTAAGTCAATTGCAGTTTGAAGACCCATGATGCATGCCTCATACTCTGCCATGTTGTTGGTGCAGTTGAAACATAGCCGGGCGGTAGGTGGAGTATGAGTGCCTTTAGGGGATATGATCACGGCGCCAATGTCGTTACCCAAAGCGTTTGAGGCTCCGTCAAAGTGCATAGACCATCGGGATCCTTCCTCAGGTCCTTCATCCGGTCCAGGTACTTCACAATCAGTCACTACCATGATGTTCTCATCTGGAAACTCAAAGTTCATAGACTGGTAGTCATCCACTGCTTGGTGTGCCAAATGGTCTGCCAATACACTTCCCTTGATTGCTTTCTGAGTCGTGTACTGGATATCGTATTCTGTCAAGATCATTTGCTATCTTGCTATTCTTCCAGACAAGGCGGGCTTTTCGAATATGTACTTGATAGGATCCATTTTTGAAATCAACAGAGTAGTGTGAGTCAACATATACTATCTTAGCCGGCGAGCAGCCCATACCAAAGCGCAGCAAGTTTTATCGAGCAGTGAGTATCGGGTCTCACAGTCGGTAAACTTTTTGCTAAGGTAATAAATGGCATGCTCTTTTCGGCCAGACTCGTCATACTGCCCCAGCACACACCCCATTGAACTGTCAAGTACTGTCAGGTATAAGATTAGAGGTCTCCCTTCAACCGGTGGCATAAGGATGGGTGGTTCTTGGAGATACTCTTTGATTCTGACGAAAGCGGCCTGACATTCATCGTTCCAACGTACTACTTGATCTTTCTTCAGCAACTTGAAGATTGGTTCACAGGTAGCAGTTAGGTGTGAGATGAATCGGGCAATGTAATTCAGCCGTCCTAAAAAGCCTCTGACTTCTTTTTCTGTCTTGGGAGCTGGCATCTCTTGTATGGCTTTCACTTTGGCAGGGTCCACTTGAATACCTTTGTCACTTACGACGAAACCTAGTAGTTTTCCAGATCTTACCCCGAAGGTGCACTTGTTTGGGTTCAACCTCAGCTTGTACAACTTCAGACGGTCAAACAGCTTCTGTAGATGGTCAAGGTGTTCCTCCTCAGTTTGGGACCTTGCAGTCATATCGTCTACGTATACCTCAATTTCATGATGGATCATATCATGAAACAAAGCACCCATGGCACGTTGGTAGGTTGCCCCAGCATTTTTCAATCCAAAAGGCATAACCTTGTAGCAAAAGGTGCCCCACTGAGTAACAAAAGTGGTCTTCTCCATGTCTTCAGGAGCCATCTTGATTTGATTATATCCGAAGAACCCGTCCATGAAGGATAATACTTTATGCTGAGCAGTGTTGTCAACCAGAACGTCGATATGAGGCAGAGGGAAATCATCCTTAGGGCTCGCCCTGTTCAAATCTCTGTAGTCAACACACATTCTGACCTTACCATCTTTCTTTGGCACTGGAACCACGTTGGCAACCCACTGAGGGTAAGAAGTCACTGCTAGAAAACCGGCGTCAAATTGTTTCATAACCTCAGCTTTGATTTTCTCAGACATTTCTGGACGCATACGGCGGACCTTCTGTTTTACCGGAGGGCAATCTTCCTTGGTAGGCAAGTGATGAACCACAATGTCGGTATCCAACCCAGGCATGTCTTCGTAAGACCAGGAAAAGATTTCCACGTAGTCATGCAGCATCTGAACCAACCGTTGTTTCACACTGAGCTCCGGATTGGCACCAATCTTGACTTCCTTTCTGTCTGTCTCAGTACCCAGATTCACCGTTTCCATTGGCTCTTCATGTGGCTGAATGACCCTCTCTTCCTGGAGTAGCAGTCTTGCAAGCTCACCAGGCACTTCACAATCATCTTCACCTTTGTCTTCGGCTAAGTTGATCGGATTTTTGAAGTCATAACTGGTAGTAGCAGAGTCGTTACCAGTGAGATCCAGAGTGGATTGGAACCTGTATGGGTGAGTGTGTGTAAATATAGCTGTTTTGCAATATATAAAGAAAGAAAGGGAGCGCAAGATTTGAAATGCGAAAAACGTCCAATGCTTTTATTCATGATATATGAAAGTGACAAATAATAAGCCCTCACAAATGAAACCACGGTGCCCCGGGTAAGACACCGGGCCATAAAGTTTAGTAATATTGTTTGTTACAAATTCAAAACAAAGGAGTTCATTACTGAGTGACAAAAGTAATAGGTATGTAGTCTTTCGCAGTCCAGTTGCTTGGTCCACCGTTGGTCGTTGGGTAGATCCAACTGTCGAATTTGGATTCCTCTACATCGTCTTCAATAGCGTTTACTCCCGGGTTGGTGATAAATACGGGAGGTTTTCCCATCCTTGCTTTACGAACAGCCTTCTGAGATTCTGCAGTGAAACCCAAACCAAATTTGTCAGTCTTTGGAGTGAAATCAGGAAGTCGGCCCCAGTTTGCACACTCACCCTTCTCAACCACAACCCGGGCATCCTTCAAGGAAGCCATCTTCAAAGGAGAGTCTTCTTCAGTCACAGTCTCTGCTGACGCCAATGTCTGAGGCACCTCTTCAAAGTGTTGAAAGGGGGTCTCAATGAACTCCCCATCCATCTCTACGTACCAGAACGAGTTGAGGTGGCTGACCATATATTCTTCCTCCCCTTGAACTGTTACGATCTTCCCTCTGACCGGGTACTTAAGCTTCTGATGTAATGTGGAGATCACGGCTCCAGCCTTGTGGATCCATGGACGACCCAGCAAACAAGAATAGGATGGTAGGATGTCCATCACATAGAAAGTAGAATAAAAAACTTGAGAACCAACCCTGATTGGAATGTCAACTTCGCCATGTACCATCCTCTTCGACCCGTCAAAGGCCCGGACAACAATGTTACTAGGCTTGAGCTCTAAACCCTCACAATCCAACCTGTCTAGGGCCTTCTTGGGTAATACGTTCAACGAAGAACCGGTGTCTACCAACACATGGGAAAGAGTTGTGCCCCTGCATTCAATGGAGACATGCAGGGCATCGTTATGGTTCTTTCCCTTGGCCGTCAGATCGGCGTCAGAGAAACCCAACCCATTATCAACAGTTAAGTTGGCCACACAATCGGTAAATTGATCAGCAGACGTTTCTTGTGGCACATGGGCCGTCTTCAGAAAGGAAATCAGGGCCTTGGCATGGGCCTCTGAACACAACAACAATGATAGCATTGAAATTTTAGATGGGGTGTGCCCCAGCTGCTCAACGACGTTGAAATCACTCTTCTTGATAATCTTGAGGATCTCTTCCATCTCTTGCTTGGAAGCATCGACAGTGGTCTTCGGTGCCTCCGTCCGGGCAGGCACATCAGTAGCAATCCCTTTGCTCCGAGCGTCAGATGACTCAGCAGCAGGGGTAGAAATAGGAACTTGATCAGGCAGAGGAGTGGGCACACTTGCAGGTGTAATGACGAGAGGTCTTTGAATAGCTGGTGGCGCAATATCAGGTGAGAAGAGCCTACCACTACGAGTAACCTTGGCAGGCCCGGTGATGTTGCTGACACCGGTACTAGTATCAAACTCTTGTTTCACTCCAAGCACATAAACATCTGCCCCATAGTGCCAAGGGACAGCTTTGTCAGACTTATAGGGGATGGGCCCCGGAACAGTGATGATGATAGGAGCAATCTTCTGAGTAGACTGGATTTTGACAGGCTTCTTTGAGGGAGCCTTAGGAGGGTTGTTGAAAATAGTGACAATAGACACTTCTTCAGCAGGGACGGCAGGAATAGCAATCTTCTCGAACAAGATCTCTTTATTATCCATCAGGCTTTGGATACGTGACTTCAACGAAGGACAACCATCAGGTGAAACAGAACATTGATGGCAACCTTTACTACATCCCGGAAATAAACCGGCTAGCAACAGGTTCCTCTTGACGGTCAACAGCGGAGTAACAATCTCATCCACAGAGGCTATATACCGGTCTTCTTCCACATCATTCACTCCATGCTAGGGCATGGGAGCAGTCACAACATTGGGCCTTTCGGGCGCCTCGAATTGTATTTCCTTAGCATCAATAAGGTCCTGAACCTTATTCCTTAGAGCCCAACAATCATCGGTAGAATGCCCCGGGCTATCAGAGTGATAAGCGCAACGGGCGTTGGGGTTGTATTTCGGAGATGTTGTGTTTACCATCTTCGGAGCTTCTTTGATAGTTACCAGATTGGTTGACAGCAGTTGCAGCAATATTTGAGAGAGGGTCATGCTGAGCCGAGTGTACTGCCTTTTGGGCCTCTCAACTCTTGGTTGGTTGTATTGCTGAGGAGCAGCAGCAGGCTTTGAAATTACTACCGTGTTGACAGCTTGGCGGTGTTCCGGTTTATTCTGTCTTCTGGGACCATAAACAACACTAGCTTCCTTCTTGAAGGGCTTCTTTTCAGTACTCGAGGAGGCACCTTTCTGTATCTTCCCCGATTTGATACCAGCTTCGATCCTTTCACTAGTTAGGATCAGGTATGTAAGCCCGACAGAGGAATTACCAATCAGGTGGTTAAAGAATGGACCAGACAGGGTCCCCAAGAACATGTCCACGAGTTCACGATCCGTCAACGGTGGCTGCACCCTGCCAGCCAGGTCTCTCCACTTCTGCGCGTACTCCTTAAAACCTTCACCCGTTCCTAGTGACATACCCTGGAGTTGGGTACGCGTAGGAGCGAGGTCGGAATTGTACTGATACTGCTTATAAAAAGCAATAGCCAAGTCCTCCCAGTTACGAATATTGGTTCCATCCAGCTGATAGAACCATTCGAGTTGAGTCCCTGAAAGACTCTCCTGGAAGAAATGGATCCATAAGTTCTTGTCTGCAGTGTAAGGCTGGACCTTCCTTACATAAGAACGGAGGTGCAGCTTAGGACAGGAAGCCCCGTCGTACTTCACAAAGGCATGTGCCTTGAACTTGTGTGGGATCACCACCCCAGAAGATAAACCTAGATCCCCAAAATCCAATCCAGGCACACGTTGAATCTCCATAACATTTAACCGGTCCTCCAGCTGCTTGTACCTGTCCTCAGCAGGAGGGAACTGTTCATCATTGAAATCTGTCTCGGTGTCAGAGACCACGGGACTAGGAACCCTTCCCTCTTGGTGACTGCCTTCCCCAACAGATGGAGTAGTCAGCTCAGCTTCATTCTATAGTGTATTCCCGAGTCTGCGTCCAGTGTTGAACAACACAGTCCTCTTCTTCTTCTTCTTCTTCAGAAGCAAAGCCTTCAACTTCTGTTGTCCCTGGGCTAAGCTCATGACCAGCTCTTGAAACTGGGCGTTTTGGGCCTGGAGGGCCTTGATAGCTTGTTCAGTAGTAGGTTCAGGATTCATGATGATTGAGTGCGTGCTGAAATGAACAGCGAAGAAGATTAAGCAACCTGTAGAAAAAAGGGTACCTGTTATGCACATGATGCATGATATGCTATTTATGCAATGCATTCAAGGGTTCGAAAGTTCAAATTCGTTGTATACAAAAAGGAACACACATTGTATTAAGAAATAATTTGTTCAGTACATCAGGGCCTCATGGGCAAAACATTACAAAATAATTAATCCCAAAAGACACTGCGCATCCTTTTTGGAGCGATGTAAGTGTTGAGAGTCTTTTCCTCGTGAAGTAGACGGGTGAGCTCCAAGACCTTCTTCTCACTAGCATGTAGACTGGTTTCAAGAGAATTCTGTTCTTCCTTGAGTTGGATCCAGCTCTTCTGCATTTCTTCCCAGGATGTGGGCATGTCAGGATGTTGAATGGTGTAGGGCACCTCTCCTTCCAAAACTGGCTCTTTGATCACGGGGAGAACATGAGGATATGGCATCACCATCTTCTGGGAGCGGGCTCGTACCCACTTGAGATAAGGCTCCAGGGGGATGGAGTTCTTGTGCCCCAGTGTCTTGCTATCAACCTTGTTAGGCATCCTCCAAGCTCTGATGAATCTCTGGCGAAGTCCTTGTGCATCGTTGTCAAAGTCAAAAACTATGTCAGGAATCAACATGTCATGAGGGCCATCCCTCCGAGCATATCCAAACTGTCTCAAAGCCAGACATGGGTTGTAAGTAATGCCTCCTCTGATTCCAAGTAAAGGAACATTAGGAAACTCTCCGCAACGATTAATGATAGTGACATTTTCTCTAGACCGAGAACACCAATGTATATCAGCATGTGTAAGAGTCATGAATCGTTGTGACCATCTCAAACCCCGCTCGTTCTTCAAAACTGATTATGGAAGGTGCGAAATAAACCACCTTGCCAGGAGAGGAGTGCAGCACATGAGAACACCTCTTTTTCTCATGGTTCGAGTGTAACATGAGTGAAGGATGTCCCCAAGCAACATAGGTATAGGATTCCTGGACATGAAGATCTTGACAGCATCGATATCTATAAGCTGATTTGGATTCGGGAACAACACCAACCCATAGACAAGGAGTGCCACAACTTCTTCAAAGGCTTGTAGGTCAAGGGAATTCCAACATTCTTGGGCCTTCTCAAACATGAACTTTGCCAAGAATCCTTTGATACCACTTCTGATTTCCCAATGTCCCTTGATGTCAGATGGTTGTAGGCATAATGCTTTAGCAATCTCTTCAAGTTTTGGTTCCCTTTCTGTACCGTTGTAGGGTAGTTGACTGAGAATGGGAACCCTCAGCAGCTGAGAAAACTCTTCCAAAGTAGGCACCAATTGATAATCCGGGAAAGTAAAACAGTGGTGCAAAGGGTCAAAGAACTGGAACAACACTTTCACCATATCCTCTTCAATGTTGGTATTGACCAAGCTGATGAGTCTCCCATGCCTTTCACTGAAGGAAGAGTTCTCGGGAATCCTGGATGTAAGCTCCTTAAGCTGAGGAGGGATCCTTACAAGGTTGATCTGAATTGTCTTTCTGCGGATAGTTTCCATGTCCTACAAAACAAGAACAAAGATGAAGATTC
Organism: Vicia faba; assembly: GCA_948472305.1. NCBI lineage: Eukaryota > Viridiplantae > Streptophyta > Magnoliopsida > Fabales > Fabaceae > Vicia > Vicia faba. Next base: position 626,173,959 of record OX451735.1, on the reverse strand, counting down.
GAACCCTTGAAGTGGTTAGTAAATGCATATGATGTTGTATGATGCTATGATGTTATGATAAGGACACACCACAAGTATTCACAAAAGGCAAACATGACAAGGCACACAAGTCACACCAGACAGCCCTTAGAGTTTAGGCCAGCATGAAGTTTGGGTACTACCCTCTTGAAGTTGGTGGGCTCAAAACCTGTCCTATCAAAAGTAACCGGGTTCTAAGGAGCTCAATATCATTGGGTTGTTTTCTATGTTCATTGTTTTGATTTAGCCACTGAACTGGCGATCAAAATATTCCAAGAAAGCAACCCTCAATGAGTGTAGTATCGAGTATCAACCAACTTCGGACTGCACCAAAGTCGGTCATCTCACTACCCCTAAAGAGGCCAGGATGGTCAAGTAAGGTTCCTAAGGTCAGTTGATGCTTCACGACACCACGCGGCGGCCCCGTACTCTCCTTGACTTGACTCAAGGGTTACCGGTACTCACCAAAGTGCCACATCAACGTGGCAAACTGCTTCAACCGTGTTGGTATACCCCGCACAGTTCCCTCACAGTTTGTTGCTACTTTCTAAGAGGTATCCCCCCAGATTCGGGTTAGGATCTATGTAACTCCAAAACAGGCCCTCAATTTTAAAGCAAACAGAGCAAGCAATTGAAAACAAAAGAGTGGTCTAATTCCTAAGGCACACCTCACTTATTAGTATCCCCAGCAAAGTCGCCAGTTCTGTGATCGGTGGAAATAGAATTGACAGTTTTTTAATGCTGGTTCGTGAAATGTCGCGGTAAGCAAGAGTCGTCACCGTCTTTTATGTTCTCCAACATGGAAAGGACAAAAGCACAGCAAAATTCCTTCTTTGAGAATGTTTCTCGGTTCGGGAGGTAGATTTATAGAAAGGGAAGGTGTTAGCACCCTTTCTATCCGTGGTTATCCACGGGCTCTTAGGTACTTGCTCTTATGTTTTCAAAAATCTGTTTGCTTTTCAAGTGTGTGTGGGTTTTGAAAAAGTTTCGTTTGAAAAATTTCTGAGTAACTCTTGTATCTGTCCTCAAGAGTGTAGGAAAAATTTGTTTGAAAACCTTTTGAAAGTGTAGGTGCGAAAAGATGTTTTTGTTTGTTTGAGAGAGCAAGTACCCAGGAGAAATCTACCTACTCTAAGGAACTAAGCTGTGTAAGAGTCCTTTAGATAGTGCTATCCCACCATTAGGAGGTAGGTAGCACCATCGTTGGAGTTATTCGGGTCAATTCGATTATAAGGGACATGTGTGGTCACCGAAGCAATGGTAGGACACCTTAGCGATAACCCTAATGTCCTAGATTCTTTTATCCGAGGCAACCGTTTCGAGGCAACTGGATCTTTAGACAAAAGGGCGACCTCTAAGACACCATATACTTGATGACCACGTTCGAGGCAACCAGTGAGGCGTACCCTAGGAGTGACATGTGCATGTGTGTTGTTTTTCAGTTAATGTTTTTCTTTGCATGTTATTTGTGAGCTACGGATTGATTTTTATTTGTCATACATTCTTTCATGCATTTTTTAACAGTTAAGAGTGCGGAAAATAAATTGCGGAAATATAAATCTAGCTATTACAAGGCGCGGGTCTATACATCGCCAAAAACAAAAACCCGTTTGGAAATAAAGTGCGAGAAAAGTAAAGAAAATGATAAAAGATCCTAATTAGCTTATTACATTTCCTGAGCAGATACAAAAATATAATGAATTAAAATAAACTGCGCGCGAAAGAATGAATCGGGATGTCCTGAGGGTTTTGACCCTTTTTTTTTTTAGAAAGAATTGAATTTTTGTCCCTTTTTTGCAATTAATTAAAAATTAAGCCTAATTATTAATTAATTAATTTATTTACAAGAAAAAAGTATTTTTTGTGTTTTTATGTTTTTAAATAAAAATAAGAAATTTAAAGTTAAAAGAAAAAAACTAAGTCTAATTCATTTTTATTTATTGGAAAAGGAAATTAAAATTACCTAATTAAACTAAATCAATTTATTAGTGTTTTATTTACAAAAATAATTAGTAGTGAAATTAATAAATAAGAATAATAAAAATATTAGTTTTTTCTCTGATTTTTTTGTTGTGAAAATGTTAATTGACTAGTTTTAGTGATAATAAATAATAATTAGAAAAATAATGAATAAACAAACAAAATAAAAGAAATAAAATAAGAAGAAAAAAAGAATGAACAAAAGGGGGGTTCTTGGCGTTTTTGGAGGTGTGGAGAAGCAATTGCTGGCCCATTAACTCAAGCCTGCTTTGACTTCTGGGATTTGTTGAGCTGGCTTTGACTGAGGAATATGGTGGTCAACCATCCCTGGCCTTTGGATCTATGATTGTGGACATATAGCGCGTGAATTGGTGAGGTGTATGATGGAACACGCTTAGTGGCCTGCATGTGAACATATGATGGAAAAAGAGAAATAATTATTTGGGGGACCTGGAAATCGAACCCAGGTCCCAAGGGATGATTCCTCTACGCCTTAGCCAGTTGAGCTGTGTGTTCAATTTGAAATAATAATAACAACTAAATATTATATTAGTAAATCAACGCATCCCCTGGGAAAAAAATAACGCGCGTTATTTATTTGAACCGGCCAATCACGCTGCAACACCTAATCATCTTCTTCATCAAAATCCCTAGTTATTTACCTGCGGATTTTTATCCGCAGGTAGTTTCGTAGGCTTGTCCTAGAATCGTCCCTAGGCCATGAAAACCCATTCCAAGATCATGGTTGATCTCGTCTCCACCTTCTGAATCCATCCATGCTCATTATTTGCTCTGATTTCACCTGAAACAAAAATGCCTAAAAACAACCCACACAAACCCTAAAAGCGGATATCACCATATGAGGCCTAAAAATCAAATCAGCTATTACAGTTATGTTGGAAATCAAGCAAGCAATATGATTATGCCAATATCTTTGAGAAAAAATGCAAGAATGGAGAGTATGGATTTCGTGTACAGGGGTCAGTTTGGAAGAACTTACAGCGCTTGATATGGAGTCTTAGGACGTGGTATTGGTCTCTTTAGGTTCAGTGGATGGCAAGGAAGGAGGCCACGTGCTTAGTTTGATCTGCAAATGCCTGTAACACAGTTTTTGATCTCTCACTTTTTGGACAATTTTTGAACTTTGCTCTGGCCGTTTGTGCACTTTCTAGGTCGTGTCTTAGGTTGGGAAGGCTTGCTTATGTATGTATGAATGAGAATTAAGTGATATGATGAGCCTTAACCTTGTGCAATTATGTTTTAGATTTTGTTTGACCACCATTAAAGGACATTCCATGCTTGGTTCAAATTTTGAATTTTATGCATAAATAAGCTTGGCACGATTTTGGCAGCTAGCATATGACACATAAAAGTCATTCAAATCAAAAGATGTTATTTAATTAAATTTTTTTTATTTTATTTGAATTTTATGGATTTAAAATGAATTAAATAAAAATAGAAAAATTAATGTTTAATCTTGAAATTAATCATGGGACACGTGTATTTCATGACAAGGCTGAATCAAGTGGAAGAAAGTGGGCCCTTTTGTCAAAAATTGAAGTTTTAAGGATAGTTGACTTTTGCCATTTCACAAAAATTTCCCAACTTCTCCAATGCATATCTTGCTCAATTTTGATCATATGAACATGTTCATGGACATTTTGGAAAGGTCTTGAAGACCTCTAACCAATGCCTTTGGTCCCATGTCATTTTGATTTACCAATCTCAAGTTATGGTCTTTGACTTAAAATGCCTTTTTGTTGACTTTTGAAAATGACCTATAATGTTGAAATTGATAACTTTTTGTGAGAGCATTTCTTGGACTTGGAATGTGAAGATGAGTTGTAGGAAATGTCCTCCCCTTCAAAATAAGAATTGGATGGGATTTTTCTGATGAACCATGAAAAAGTTATGCCTTGGTCAAGTTACAGTTGACTTTTCAACTGTCCAAAAATGGAAACTTTTGCATCTTGATGATTTTTGAGCCATTCTTGTGGAATCATGATCAAGACTTGATCAAATGATGATTGTGGCTTCAAAATAAGATGTTGACAAAAAATTTGACTTTTGACTGCCAAATGACCATTTTGCCCCTGCAGTTGACTGTAGAGCAACTAGGGTTTTTGACTGTGCAACTTGACCCTGTGAGCCTTGAAACTTGGCATGTGGATGCTTGACAATGTGTATAGGCCTATGGGACTTGATTGAGCCCTTGAAAACCTCAACTTCTTTGCAAGAACCAAAACCCTAATTTGACTGGCTTAGGAGGGTGGTTGACTGTGCAACCCTTGAGTAGACTTGAGCAAATTGAGATGATGCTTGTCAAAACTTTGAAGAATATGGGAGGGAAAATTTTGGGGTACAACACAACCATATTGAATATTGTACAAGAATGAATAAATGATTTACAAATGTAAAATGGAAAAGAAATGATTTTTGTTTAGTTTTCATGAAAGGGTTTTAACCTAATTAAATAAGATGATTAATTAAAAATTAAACAAAATTAAACCTATACTAATTAAGAAAAGAAATTAAGTTAAAAAGGTATCTTTAGAGTTTTTTGTGAAAGGTTTTAACTTACTTAAAATAAAATGAAAATTAATTTTTTAAAATAAAACTAAATTCTAAGTTAGTTTTAATTAAAAAAGAAAATAAAATAATAATTAAACCTAAATCTAAATATTAATTATTTAAGAAAATAAATTAATTTGTTAAGAAAATGTTTTTAGTCTTTTTTGTTTTATAAAGAAAAATAAAATGTATAAGTGTGAAAATAATAATAAAAATATTATTGGATTTTTTATTAATAAAAAAAATATTAATAATAGTAGTAATAAAAATAATATACAAAATATGAAATGAAAATAAAATAAAAAAATAAGCAAATGAAATAATAAAGAAAATAATGGGCCAGGGGTGCAAAAGTAAGGCAGCGGGTTAGAAAAAGAAAAAATGGAAGGCCCAAAGGGGGAGGCACAGCGTTGCTGTGTTTGTGACAAAAAAGAGTGAAAATGTGAAAAATAAGGAAACAAAAGTAGCACTGGGTGTTGAACCCCTGATCTCATACATACACGCGTCCCACCTTTGCCACTGTGGTGACTGTACATCCGTTAACTTAACTGAAATAATAAATACATAATACAAAACAAGTTCCAGAAATGAACTTCATCTTCAACCTCCAGCCATGGATCCTATAACTTCACCATTTCTCAACAAAAATGAAATATGCAAACATGAAAGTTGCTCCATTTTTCCATACGAATCCAACCATATAAATATCATAAGCAATAAATCAAAGATGAATGAGAATTTATAAAAGTACCAAATTCTGACCTAATTATTTTAGGAAGTTCAAACTCAAAATTCTCACTACTCAAGCAATATAAATGAAATCTATGGACATGTACAGTTTCAAGGAAATGATGTCTACATTTTATCTTCACAAATGAAATCCTAACAATGCCTAAATAATGAGATGAAAAGTCAGAAAATGCACCTCAAAAATGGAAATCGCGAAATGAGTTTGAGCTTGATTCAAGGTGCTGCAATGATTAGGTTAGCTTCCTCAAGTTCCCAAGAAGCTAATGCAATGGTTAGCTTAAGCAATGGATGGCTGGAATGGCTTGGAGAAGTCAATGTGCATACTCTATTTTTTGGTTATGGAGGTTATGGTAAATGGTGTTACAGTTCTAGAATAAGGATTGGGATGTGTTGTATTTCATATGTAGGAGCTTTTGGAAGTGAAAGGCCAAGAAATGCATGAGGGAAATGGAAGTTTAATATGTAAAGTCAGAACTTGCACAACAATGGTGTTTTGAGGCAATTTCTGGTTAGAGGGAGTTTGGATGTGTTTCATGGTGTTAATGCTCGTGTCTTAGCTCACAAATATTGACTCTATTTATAAGCAACAAGTTTGGAGACTTGTTGTTGATCAGAATTCAACAACAAATTTTTAAACTCAACATGTGATTTTTGAGAAATCCAAGTTTCAAAGCCTTATGTACTTGCTAATGTTGAGTGGTTATGCATTAAACACACTTTCTTCTGACTTTGTAGATGGAGTGTGATAAGAGGGAACAAGTTAGAGGCTCAATAATTGGCTTTGTGCATAAATCTTTCTTTTTAAAAATGGCATTCTTCACTTTCTTCCCAAAATGGAAATGTGAATTGGATAAAGCTTAAACCACTTGGATTATAGCTCAAATGTTTGTGTAATCCATTAATGGTGGAAAGATAAACAATTTAGAAGGCCTGCAAAGCAAGATTAATCAGCCTAACATTGAAATTGCATTATGTGTTCATCAAGAAATGACTTGTAATTCAAGAATGAAACCCTAACTTCTTGCCTTCGATTCTCCTTGCTCGAGTATGATATCAATGAGTTCTTGGACATTTTGGAAAGCTTGTAACATCCTATACAACCTCTATTTTTGATATTTTGAAAATTAATCTTGGAACTATGTGAAAAATTTCCATGAAGTTAGGTCAAAATCCTGCATAAACTAGGGCAAAATTTCACTACGTTTCCATGTTTTATGAACATGTCTTCACAAAATCATAACTTGAAATCCATGCATTTATAGAAGAAGCTGTGTTCTACAATGTTTTAGATCTCATTGATATCTAAAACTTTCATGTTGAAAAATTCCTTTGAAACATCTTGCATCATGGTGAAAATTTGGCTCAAAGTTATGAAAAAATATGAATTTTCCAACACTTAGAAAATTTTCGAAGTTTAGAAATTTTGACTTTTCAAAAATGAAATCTTGAATTTTTGAATTATTGATGAACAAGTTTCATATTTTGATATGTCTTGATGAATTATGATCTTTGATCCTTGATTTGGACCAAAAAGTTAAAGTTCGACTTTTTAGTGTAAAATTGACTTTTCATCAGTTGACTGGGATTCAACTGTCAATCAATCAATCTTGAGAGATGTTTTGAGTCATGCCATTAGGTCAAAATGAAGCATTTGAAATATTGAGATCATATATGAAACCAATCAATCATTTTCTAGGTCAAAAATCATAAATTGCACCTTCTCAGTCAAAACCCTAATTTTGACCATTTTGCCCTTTTGATGATCTGATCAAATTTCTTGTTGAATTGTGATCCAAAATTGATTAAATAACTTATATGAGTTCATATTGTTGATATGGACCAACAATTATGAATTTTGACTTTAAATTGACCACGATTGACTTTTCCCCTAATATAGTTAATTTTAGGTCAACTGATCAATTGAATGAGCAAAAATGTGATCCAAGACATGAAACTTGACATGAGCAATATTGAGGGTCCAAAATGATCTATGAAAGTCATATGGGGCATTAAAAGTTCATTTATCCTTTTGCAAACTCAAACCCTAATTTCCAGTCATCCGTGCTTGAGGGGGTGTCTTGAGCTGATCAACCGTTGTGCAATCTTGAACCAAAGGAGATCTTGTGAGATTACTTGATAAATGAGAGGGAAAATTTTGGGGTACAACAGCTTCCCCTGTTCAATCTTCTTAAACCTGAAGAGTTAGAGTGGCGGATCCGCCATTCGTGACTTGAAGGTGGAAGATGATTGACCACTAGAGTGCCCAGAAATTTGCACTCGAAGATGGATTGGAAATGGGCTTATAGATGCCATTTGGAGGAATGACGGTAAACACTGGAGGAAGTATCAGCACAAATCTTTGGTCGATTTAGACTAAAACTTGATGTTTACCTGTGGAAAAAGGGTTAGTAAAATGCACATGTATGCATGATGTTCACCGGATGTGGTATTATGCTAAATGCGTTTTGTATGTATATGCTATGATGTATGAATGTGGGGTGTATGTTTGTCCGGGAAAATAAATCCCTGACTGCTGCTGAGGAATTTTGGGAAGCTGAATCTCGGATCGTTTTTGGGGATGAAGAGTATACATATCTTCAAACTCTGTTGAAAGGATGCTTCTGCTGGGGAATATCTCTTGAATGTTAGTTGTTATCTGGTTGGATCCAAGCTTCAAAACTTGCTGAGGATGAAGAAGTTAACTGCTATCTGGTAGAATCCAGGCTTCATGGTAACTTATTGGGGAAGGATAAATTAACTGTTATCTGGTCGGACCCAGGCTTTGTAGAAAATTTCCTAGGGAGAGTGAAGTTAGGTTGTTATCTGGTTGGATTCCAGCTTCACAACAACTTTGCAGATTAACTATTTATTTGGTCGGATTCCAGGCTTTGCAGTAACTTGCTAGAAAGGATGAAGTTGAACTGATATACGGTCGGGTCCAAGCTTCCTAGTAACTTGAAGTGGTAACTACTATCTGGCAGGGCCCAAGCTTCATAGTTTTTGAAAAGTTATAATATTATCCGGTCGGGTCCAGGCTTCATAGTGTCTTGGTGGGGATTGTAGATAGTTGTTATCTGGTCGGGTTCCAGGCTTCACAATAACTCGCTTGAAAACTGATATCTGGTCGGATCCAGGCTTCATAAAGTTTGAGGTGGATGAAGTTAATTCTTATCTGGTCGGGTCCAGGCTTCACAATAAACTTGTTTGAAAAGATAGAGTTGAACTGATATCTGGTCGGATCCAGGCTTTACAGTAATTTGCTGGGAAATCTGTTGTTATCTGGTTGGATTCCAGGTTTCACAACAAACTTCTGAGTGGAATTGCTATCTGGTCGAATCCAGGATTCACAATAACTTACTTGAAACTGAAAATTGATATCTGGTCGAATCTAGGCTTCACAGTAACTTATTGGGGTAGAGGCAAACTATAATAGGGAAAAGAAAGTTAAACCCTAGTCTGGTTAAGCCCAGGTTATTCTATATCTTTAAGAGTTAAACTATTATCTGGTCGGTTCCATGTTTCATAGTATTTGGAAGTTGTGCTATTATTTGGTCAGGGCCAGGCTTCACAGTTTTTGGAAGGTTATACTATTATCTGGTCGGATCCAGGCTTCATAGTGTCTTGAGAAGTTAACTATTATCCGGTCGGGTCCAGGCTTCATAGTAACTTGAAAATTGTACTAATATCTGGTCGGGTCCATGCTTCATAGTATCTTCTGGAGATAGTAAAGGTTTTGTTGACGACTTCACTAGGGATTAGAGGTTGTGGCCTTATGATTTGCAATAGTCTGAAAGGCAAACTCAAGCTGGAGAGGATAAACTCAGCTGGGGAAGACAGGCTCAGTTGGGGAGGATGGACTCAGTTGAGAAGATAGACTATGTCAGGGGGAAATCAAACTCAGCTGAGGAGTTATGCTGATCGTTGTTTGTTGGGGAAATAAACCATGTTGATGAGTATTCGATGAACTGCTGATGAGGTGAGTTCTTTGATAAAGAGATCCATAAGGCTTTTTTCTTGTAGGACAACTTAGTTGGGAGAGAGCTGTTAAGATATTGAGACTCTAGCTGGAGATCAACATATGCAAAGAGACTTTATGGTTAACTCTGTTGACGGAAAAGGTTTATTGTAGTCGTCTTGTGGAGAAAATGTTAATGAAATAACTGTGTGGGGGATATTCCATATACATTAAAGAGATGCTTGCTGCTGCTTAGCAGGTCACATGTGCCAAATAGTTTTAATTATGTTCATATGCATATGTTCGTTCAGTTTTAGTCATTGGACAAATTTGCATTCAAAACAAAGACAGACAATTTTCACTTCAAAGTATATTTGTATTGATATTTTGCCCATGAATAGGAATTTTTGTACAAAGAGACGGAGATACCAGTAAGAGGAAATCATCAAAAGGAAAACAAAGATTGAAAACAAAAATAATAGCCATGTGAAATGATCTCATTTCATTCCAACTCTACTATTTCCCCAATGTCTTCGAATTCCCCTTGTCGTTGAAAGAACTTGATTGGATTGATTTTGGACCGTTTGAACTCGGACCTTGGTGATAAAGTTGACTGTGGTGATTCCACGGGACATAGTCATACACTTTTAATCATTAGTTTTTTCTGGACTTCCCTTTCGGGTTTTCAGCCACCAGGATACCCATTTTTGCCCAAGTCGCCCTTTCAAGTTTTTAACTTACCAGGTGTACAATCTTTTGCATATATCCCTAATTTTTGCCAAAACCTTTTGCCTCTGGGGTCGCCTTGTGGCAGAATGATGTGCTTTATCACCAAATTGCCAGTATGATATACTCGAGGCTTGATCTTTTTATTGAAATCCTTGATCATACGTTTTTGGTACGTCTGAATATGGAAAACAACAACAAGTCGTTTTTCGTCAATCAAGTTCAGTTGATCCAATCTGGTCTGAATCCAATCGTCTTCACCTAAGCCTGCCTCATTCGTAATCCTTAGTGAGGGAATCTGAACTTCCACTGGCAAAACAACTTTTATGCCGTAGACTAGAGAAAAGGGAGTTTCCCTAGTTGATGTTCTAGCTGAAGTACGGTAGCAATGTAGAGCAAACGGTAACATCACATCCTAGTCCTTATAGGTTACTACCATCTTCTGCATAATCTTCTTAATGTTTTTGTTGCCCGCTTCGACTGCGCCATTCATTTTAGGTCTATATGGAGAAGAATTGTGATGCTTGATCTTGAACTGAGTGCAAAGTTCAGTGATCATGGCATTGTTGAGATTAGTCCCATTGTTGGTGATGATCCTTTTGGGGATACCATAGCGGCAGATGAGATTGTGTTTGATGAATCTGGCTACCACGTTCTTTATGACTGAGGCAAAAGAGGCAGCTTCGACCCACTTGGTGAAATAATCAATAGCGACCAGAATGAAGTGATGTCCATTGGAAGCGGTGGGCTTGATTTCTCCAATCAAATCAATGCCCCACATTGCAAATAGCCACAGAGCGGTCATAACATTCAGAGAGATTGGAGGCACATGGACCTTGTCAACATAGATATGGCATTTGTGACAAGTTCTTGAATGTTTATGGTAATCAGTCTCCATGGTTGACCAATAGTATCCAGCTCTCAAGATTTTCTTAGCCATCGTATGTACGCTTGAGTGAGTGCCGAAGATACCATCGTACATGTCTTCCATAATTTCCTCTGCCTCCTTCTTGTCCACACATCGGAGTGGAATAGATTTATGGTTGCGCTTGTACAATATTCCGTTACTTAGGAAGAATTTGGCTGAGAATCTTCGTAAGAACTTTTTGTCATTGATGGATGCTCCCTCGGGATACTCTTATGCTTCAATATATCTCTTCACCTCATGGTACCATGGCTTCTTTGTATCAGTGTCAATCTCACAGCAGTGTGCATGTTCATCGAATCTCTCAATCGTAATCATAGGGGATTCATTGTCCCATCTGACCTTGAACATTGAAGACATGGTAGACAAAGCGCCGGCCAACTGATTTTCTTCCCTAGGGAAGTGTTCAAAGGTGACCTCTTTGAAGTAGGGAATCAGGGATAACATAAGTTCCTTGTAAGTGATGATATTAGGGTGTTTAGTGTCCGAATCTCCTTTTACTTGGCTAATCACTAGAGCGGAATCCCCAAACACATTCAAATGCTTGATCCTCAAATCGATGGCAGCCTTCAGACCCAAAATACACGCTTCATATTCGACCATGTTCTTTGTGCAATTGAAGCATAATCTGGCAGTGAAAGGAGTGTGGAAACTTTCAAGAGAGATGTTCACAACACGAATTCCATTACCCAAGGCATTGGAAGCCCCATCGACGACTATAGTCCATCAGGATCCTTGTTCAGGTCTGTCATATGGTCCAAGTTTCGCACAATCGGTTACTAGCATGATATTCTCATCCGAGAAGTCAAAATTCATAGACTGATAATCATCGATAGCTTGATGGGCCAAATGATCTGCTAGTATGCTTCCTTTGATGGCCTTTTGTGTTGTGTATTGAATGTCATACTCAGTCAAGATCATTTTCCATTTGGCTATCCGTCCGGAAAGGGCAAGTTTCTCCAAGATGTACTTGATTGGGTCCATCTTAGAAATCAACAGAGTGGTATGAGTCAACATATATTGTCTTAGCCTGTGAACAGCCCATGCCAGATCGCAGCAAGTTTTCTCGAGCAGTGAATATCTGGTTTTACAATCGGCAAACTTTTTGCTCAGGTAATAAATAGCATTCTCTTTTCGTCCAGACTCGTCATGTTGGCCCAAAACACACCCCATAGAGTTCTCTAGTACTATCAAATACATGATCAAGGGTCTTCCTTCAACTGGAGGCATGAGAATATGAGGTTCTTTCAAATATTCTTTAATTTTGTCGAAGGCAACTTGGCATTCATCATTCCATCTGACTACCTGATCTTTCTTCAAGAGTTTGAAGATTGGCTCACAAGTAGCAGTCAAGTGAGATATGAAGCGGGCGATATAATTGAGACGACCCAAGAATCCTCTAACTTCCTTTTCAGAATGAGTGACTAGATTTTCTTGGATGGCCTTTACCTCGGTAGGATCAACTTCAATGCCTTTATTGGTGACAAAAAAACCTAGAAGCTTTCTAGACCATACTCCAAATGTGCACTTGTTAGGGTTCAACCTCAACTTGTACTTTTTCAACCTTTCGAATAGCTTGTGCAGGTGATCAAGATGTTCCACTTCAGTTTGTGATCTCGCAATCATATCATCCACATATACCTCTATTTCATGATGGACCATATCATGAAACAAAGCTACCATAGCCCTTTGATATGTTTCCCCTGCATTCTTTAGTCCGAACGGCATGACCTTGTAGCAAACGGTACCTCATTGCGTAACGAAAGTTGTCTTCTCCATGTCTTCGGGAGCCATCCTTATCTGATTATAGCCAGAGAAACCGTACATGAAAGATAAGGCTTTATATTGAGCAGTATTATCGACCAAGATATCAATGTGAGGTAGAGGGAAGTCATCCTTGGGGCTTTTCCTATTCAGATCCCTATAGTCTATGCACATGCGAACTTTTATGTCCTTCTTTGGCACTGGCACCACATTTTCAACCAATTTGGGATAGGATGTCACATCTAGGAACCCTGCATCAAATTGTTTCATACTTCAGCTTTTATCTTTTCAGACATGTCGGGCCTCATGCGACGAACTTTTTGTTTGACATGAGAACAATCTTCCTTTGTCGACAAACGATGAACTAGGATGTCAATATCCAACCCTGGCATATCTTCATACGACCTAGCAAACACTTCCACATAGTCATGCAACATTTAAACCAACCTGATTTTGACATTGTCTTCTAAGTTAGCACCAATCTTGACCTCTCTCTTGTCAGTCTCGGTACCCAGATTGATGACTTCAACTGACTCTTCATGCGGTTGAATATATTTTTCCTCTTGTAATAGAAGTATGGCTAATTCTCCCGTCATTTCACAATCTTCCTCGCCTTCTTCTTCGGCTTGGTTAATTGGACATTTGAATTCATAGTCGGCAATAGTAGAGTCATTGGCAATAAGATCCAGAGTGGATGAGGACTTGCAAAAGTGTGTGTGTGTGTGTGTGTGTGTGTGTGTGTGTGTGTGTGCATGTAAGATACATGGCTATTTTGAACAATGTATTTGAAATAAAACAATGATAATGAACACAAAGGTTTGAATGCTAAAGAGTCCAATGATTTGTATTGAATGATCATATGATTATATGAACATAAATAAAACCCTTGACAAATGGACCAAAGTGCCCCGGGCCAGGAACATGGCATAAAAGTTATTCTTTAAATATTACAGCCAAAATGTTCTTGAATTCAAAGAAAAGCAATAAACAAGTAGATTACTCCTCAATGAAGGAGATAGGCCTGAAGTTCTTTGCATGCCAATTCTTCAGCTCTGTTGTAGTTGGATACACCCAATCTTCAAATGCAGCTTCTTCATTAGAATTACCTACAACATTAACTTCATTGACATCCTTGCCATGTTTCGGCATAGGCGCGGTGATTACATTCGGAATTGGAGGAGGATCAAACTCAATAGTCTTATTATCGATCAAATCCTGAATTTTATTCTTCAACGCCCAGCATTGGTCAGTCTCATGGCCGGGGCTACTTGAATGGTAAGCACATTTGGCGTTTGGATTATACTTTTATAAAGAGGTATCTGGGTTGGCAGGAGGATCGTGCAATGTCACCAAATTATCCTTTAGCATGTGTTGTAAGGCTTGAGATAATGACATGCCTAACCTCGTGAATTGTCTTCTCGGAGTTTCAAACCGTTGGTGATTAGCAGATGATCTTTGAGTAGGAGTTAGATTGGAGATTCAAATAGCATTAACAGACGGGTGATCATTCTTCTTGGTACGGGCCCTTGCCCCGTACACAGAATTGATTTCCTTCTTTGCAGCAAAAGGTTTCTTTATCGGATTTGAAGTGGAGGAAGATGCCATGGGAATCCTTCCGCTTTTGATGTCGCTTTCGACTCTTTCACCGATCAAGATTAGCTCGGTGAAACCAGAAGAAGACCAACCAACCGATAGATTAAAGAATAGTCCAGATAAAGTGACCATAAACATGTAGATTTGCTCCCTATTAGTCAAGGGTGGTTGAACCCTACTAGAAAGGTCTCTCCACTTTTGTGCATATTCTTTAAATCCTTCATTCTTTCCCATGGCCATATCTTGCAACTGAACCCTCGTTGGTGCCAAGACGGTGTTATACTGATACTAGTGGTAGAATGCAGTGGCTAAGTCTTCCTAGGTATTGATACGGGAACCATCCAACTGGTAGAACCATTCTAGTTGCGTTCCGGTCAAGTTCTCTTTAAAAAAGTGAACCCAGAGTTTTTTATCAGTAGTGTACGGTTGTATCTTGTGCACATAACTTTGCAAAGACTAGTATTTTTTATTTTTGGGGAACGAAAACCCCAGAGATCAAACCCAAATCATCAAAATCTAAACCAGGGATGGCTTGGATTTGAACAACCTTCAATCTGTCTTCTAACTGCTTGTACTTGACATCAGCGGGTGGATACTGTTCGTCAAAATAATCATCATCGGACGCTTGATCATTAACAAAGTCAACCTGGGTATCTTAACCTCACAAATTTGGTTCTCGTCTTCTTCAGATGAGTCGTCCACTACTGGGATCTGACGGACTTGCTCTTTGAACCTTCTTCCCATGTTAACCAGGGCTTTCTTCTTGGGTTTCTTCTTAACTTCCATCAATGCCATTATATCTTGCTGACCCTTGGCAAGGGCCAGCATAGTCTCTTAGAATTGAGAGTTTTGTGCCTGAAGATCCTTCACAGTTTTCTCTAGATCCATTTTGCTGAAATAAACAGCAGAAAGATAAGGAAATCTGTTATGTGAAAACCTGTCATGTTATGATGCATGGAAGATGTATATGCAAATGATTTCAAGGATTAATCAGATTTGAATTTGAATACATCATGCCTCTTGAGCTTACAAAATAACTTTCTAAGATAAAAATACTGAACGCATCCTCTTCGGCGTGAGATTGGCGTTCACACCTTGCTCTTCTTGTAGCTACTTTGTAAGCTCCAAGGTCGTCTTCTCGCTAGCATAGAATTGAGCTTTTAAGGTATCTCGTTCTCCTTTAGTTGAATCCAACCCTTTTGCAAGTCTTCAAGAGAGGATGGCATGTCGGGATGGAGGACAGTGTACAGGACATCTCCTTCAACCACAGGTTTCATGATAATTGGTAAGATGGAGGGATAAGGCATCACAAGATTCTGAGCACGAGCTCGTACCCACTTAAGGTAAGGGCTCAAGTGGAATAGAATTCTTGTTTCCCAACGTCTTACTATCCACTTTTCTTACCATCCTCCAAGCTCATATAAACCTTTTGCGGTAACCTTGATCGTCTCTCTCGTAGTTGAATATTAATCCTTGGATGAGCCTTTCATGAGGACCATCCCTTCGGGAATAACCAAACTGTCATAAGGCTAAGAAAGGGTTGTAAGTGATAACTCATCTAATGCCAAGCAAAGGGACATTAGGGAATTCCCCATAACGGTCGATGATAGTAACGTTCTCCAAGGATCGAGAACAAGTTGATTAAGAATAAGAATCCTCGAGAGTTGAGAGAATTCCTCCATAGTAGGCACAAGTTGATAGTCGGGAAAAGTGAAGCAATAGTGTAGAGGATAAAAGAATTGGAACAACACCTTCATCATATCTTCATTTGTAATAGAGGTAACCAAGTTTAGGAGGCAACCATGTCTCTCGGTGAATGAAGAGTTCTCAGGGACCCTTGATGCTAGATCTTTGAGTTGAGAAGGAATTATTATGAGATTGACTTGAATGGTTTTCCTGCGAATATAATCCATTTCCTATAAAACAGAACAAAGATAAATCCCAATAATCCTTGAAATGGTTAGTGAGAATGAGTATGATGTTATGATGTTTATGATGTTATGTACAAGTAAGCATATATAAACAAGACAAACAAGTCCTTGGTTTTAGGCTTGCATGGAGTCTTATAGGTAAGTACCCTCTTGAAGTTTAGTTGGCTAAAACCTGTCCTAGAAATAGTAACTGGTTTCTAAGGGACCTCAATATCACTGATCTTTCTTGTCCGGCATGGTTTCGACACGAGCCTCTTTAGTGGCGACTGAAATTTCCCAAGAAGTCCGATCTCAATGGGTGTAGTATCGAGTATCAACCAACTTCGGACTGCACCAAAGCCGGTTATCTCACTACTTCCTAATGGCCAAAGTTGGTCAAGTAAAGGTTCTAAAGTCAGTTAGTGCTTTATGACACCATACAGCGGCCCCTTATTCTCCTTGACTATTCAAGGGCTACCGGTACCTACAAATGTGTCACACTAACAAAGCTATTTCTTATACCATGTCAGTATACCCCGCACAGTTTCCACAACGTATTGCTACTTACCTATAAGGTATCCCAAATCTAGGTTGAGGATTTAAACAAACACAAACAAGGAACCAAAATGTAAAGAAAACAAATCAAACAATGAAAGCAAGTAAAGGTGATCTAACCCTAAGGTAACCCCACTTTTAAGTTTTTCCCCAGCAGCGTCGCCAATTTTGTGATACGGTGGGAGAATTGACTTGGGTGTTTGGCGTTTTATCGCAAATGTTGCGGTTAGCAAGAGTCGCCACTGACTTTTCTTTTATCCAAATGGAAAGGCTGAAAAGAACAGGAAAGACCTTTGAGATTATTTCTTGAGTTCGGGGGGTAGATTATGAAAAGGAAAGGTATTAACACCCTTTTCATCCATAGTTATCTATGGGCTATTAGTTGCTTGCTAGATCACTTGCTTTTGTTTTAAAATGTTCTTTGTGTGGTTTTTGAAAGTATTTTGAAAAGGCGCCTTCGTTTTGGAAAACTTTGTAATAGTTATCGTTCATAAGAACGTATACAAAGTGTTGAGCTTTTGAAAATATTTCATGTTTGGAAAATGTTTTGAAAATAAGCAAGGATGCTTGATTTGAAAATGAGCAAGCAACTAGGAACAATCTACCTACTCAAAAGTCTTAGTTCATTTCTTCCTTTCCTTTGATATTGCTATCTTATCATTGATTTGTAAGAAGCCTTACATTTGGATGTAAAGGAACGGACGTGGGTCATCGTATAGCCATGATAGCAATGTTGTGAGATATCTTAGCATTTCTCTTTGAGGGACTAAGATCATTTTGAAAGGCAACATTTGATAGCGTCATCGAGGGACTATGATCTTGTATTTTTGATTGTTTTTGCTAAGATATCCCACATGTATAACATGGCCATTTTTGTAAGGCAACAAAGTGGAATTACCCTAAGGGTGCAAGTGTGCAAGTGTGTTTGATTTACATGCATTATTATCTTGGATTAGGGTTTGCTAACTTATTGATTTTAGTCTTGCCATACATACCCTAATTACTAGAATTTATATAAAGAGATAAATTGCGGAAAGTAAAATTACTAAGCTATTACATCATTAGGGGAGGGGGTGTACAAATTTACAAATGGGGATTTTGCAAGAAAATTAAACCTAATTATCTATTACAACCATATTGAATATTATACAAGAATGAATAAATGATATACAAATGTAAAATGGAAAAGAAATTATTTTTGTTTGGTTTTCATGAAAGGGTTTTAACCTAATTAAAGAAGATGGTTAATTAAAAGTTAAACAAAATTAAACCTAAACTAATTAAGAAAAGAAATTAAGTTAAAAAGGTATTTTTAGGGTTTTTTGTGAAAGGTTTTAACTTGATGAAAATAAAATGAAAATTAATTAATTAAAAGAAAACTAAATTTTAAATTAATTTTAATTAAAAAATAAAATAAAATAATAATTAAACCTAAATCTAAATATTAATTATTTAAGAAAATAAATTAATTTGTTAAGAAATTGTTTTTAGTCTTTTTTGTTTTATAAAGAATAATAAAATGTATAAGTGTGAAAATAATAATATAAATATTTTTGGATTTTTTAATAATAATAATAATAATAATAATAATAATAATAGTAATAATAAAAATAATAAAGAAAATATGAAATGAAAATAAAATAAAATAAACCAAATGAAATAATAAAGAAAATAATGGACCAGGGGTGCAAAAGTAAGGCAGGGGTTAGAAATAGCAAAAATGGAAGGCCCAAAGGGGGAGGCCCAGCGCTGCTGTGTTTGTGACAAAAAGAGTGAAAATGTGAAAAATAAGGAAAAAAGTAGCGCTGGGTGTTGAACCCCTGACCTCATACATACACGTGCGCTACCTTTGTCACTGGGATGATTGTACATCTGTTAACTTAACTGGAATAATAAATACATAATATAAAACAAGTTCCCGAAATGAACTTCATCTTCAACCTCCAGCCATGGATCCTGTAACTTCACCATTTCTCAACAAAAATGAAATATGAAAAGATGAAAGTTGCTCCATTTTTCCACATGAACCCAACCATGTAAATATCATAAGCTATAAATCAAAGATGAATGAGAATTTATAAAAGTACCAAATTCTGACCTAATTATTTCAGTTAGTTCAAATTCAAAATTCTCACTACTCAAGCAATATAAATGAAATCTATGGACATGTACAGTTTCAGGGCAATGATGTCTAAATTTTATCTTCACAAATGCAAGCCTAACAATGTCTAAATAATGAGATGAAAAGTCAAAAAATGTACCTCAAAAATGGAAATCGTGAAATGAGTTTGAGCTTGATTCAAGGTGCTGCAATGATCAGGTTAGCTTCCTTAAGTTCCCGAAAAGCTAATGCAATGGTTAGCTTGAGCAATGGATGGCTGGAATGGCTTGGAGAAGTCAATGTGCAGACTCTGTTTTTTGGTTATGGAGGTCATGGTAAATGGTGTTACAGTTCTGGAATAAGAATGGGGATGCGTTGTATTTGATATGTAGGAGCTTTTGGAAGTGAAAGGCCAAAGAAATTCACGAGGGAAATGGAAGTTTGATATGTAAATTCAGAACTTTCACAACAATGGTGTTTTGAGGAAATTTCTGGATAGAGGGAGTTTGGGAGTGTTTCAGGGTGTTAATT
Organism: Vicia faba; assembly: GCA_948472305.1. Lineage (NCBI taxonomy): Eukaryota > Viridiplantae > Streptophyta > Magnoliopsida > Fabales > Fabaceae > Vicia > Vicia faba. The sequence continues at coordinate 626,154,580 of OX451735.1, read as the reverse complement.
CTCATGTCTTAGCTCACAAATAGTGACTCTATTTATAAGCAACAAGTTTGGAGACTTGTTGTTGGTCAAAACTAAAAAAAACGTTTAAACTCAACATGTGATTTATGAGAAATTCAAGTTTCAAAGTCTTATGTACTTGCTAATGTAGAGTGGTTATGCTTTAACCACACTTGCTTCTGACTTTGTATATGGAGTGTGATCATAGGGAACAAGTTAGAGGCTCAAGAATTGACTTTGTGCATAAAGCTTGCTTTTCAAAAATGGCATTCTTCACTTTCTTCCCAAAATGGAAATGTGAATTAGATAAAGCTTAAACCACTTGGATTATAGCTCAAAGGTTTGTGTAATCCATTAATGGTGGATAGATACACAAGTTAGAAGGCCTGCAAAGAAATATTATGCAGCCTAACATTGAAATTGCATTATGTGTTCATCAAGAAATGACTTGTAATTCAAAAATGAAACCCTAACTTCTTGCCTTCGATTCTCCTTGCTCAAGTATGATCTCAATGTGTTCTTGAAAATTTTAGAAAGATCGTAACATCCTCTAAAACCACTATGTTGTAAATTTTTGAAAATTCATCTTGGAACTATATGAAAAGTTCCCATGTAGTTAGGTCAAAATCCTGCCTAAACTAGGGCAAAATTTCACTAAGTTTCCAAGTTTTATGAAAATGTCTTCACAAAATCATAACTTGAAATCCATGCATTTATAGAAGAAGTTATGTTCTACAATATTTTATATCTCGTTGAGATCTAAAACTTTCATGTTGAAAGTTTCCTTTGAATCATCTTGCATCATGGTTAAAATTTGGCTCAAAGTTATGAAAAAAATATGAATTTTCCAATACTTAGAAAAATTTCTAAGTTTAGAAATTTTGACTTTTCAAAAATGAAATCTTGACTTTTTGATTTTTTTATGAACAAGTTTCATATTTTGACATGTCTTGATGAATTATGATCTTTGATATTGATTTTGACCAAAAAGTCAAAGTTTGACTTTTCAGTGTATAGTTGACTTTTAATCAGTTGACTGGGATTCAACTGTCAATCAATCTTGAGAGATGTTTTGAGTCATTCCATTAGGTAAAAATGAAGCATTTAAATCCTTAAGATCATGTCTCAAACCAATCAGTCATTTGCTAGGTCAAAAATCAGAAATTGCACCTTCTAAGTCAAAACCCTAATTTTGACCATTTTGCCCTTTTGATGATCTGATTAAATTTCTTGTGGAATTATGATCCAACCTTGATCATATGACATATATGAGTTCATATTGTTGATATGGACCCAAAATTATGAAGTTTGACTGTAAATTAACTCTAGTTGACTTTTTCCCTAATATAGTTTATTTTAGGTCAATTGATCAATTGACTGAACAAAAATGTGATCCAAGACTTGAAACTTGACATGAGAAATCTTGAGAGTCCAAAATGATCCATGAAAGTGATATGGGGCATTACAAGTCCATTTATCCTTGTGCAAACTCAAACCCTAATTTTTAGTCATCAGTGCTTGAGGAGGTGTCTTGAGCTGATCAACCCTTATCCAGTCTTGAACCAAAGGAAGCCTTGTGAGATTACTTGAGAGATGAGAGGAAAACCTTTGGGGTACAATAGTGCCCTAGAAATTACATGATCTCATTCACATTAAACATGTACTACCAATAACCCTAAACATGAATCAAATGGTTAAAAGTATTAATATGCCATGAAAATGCAGTTTTTTTGGATTTGCAAACCCTTACCAATCAAAGATGCGTGGATCTGTGGCTTTAGGCGTGGAACTGCTTGCTTAGGGGCCTGAATGTCTTCCTGGAAATCTCAGGAGAGGGATAGGATGTTTGGTTTTGAGCGAGGAGGCCTGCAAAGTGTGCTTCGATTCTGGCATCTTTGATATATTTTTATGATTTTTGTGTGGCTCTTTGGGGTGATTTGTGCGTGTAGGCAAATGTTTCTGTGTCTCTGAAAAAAGTTTTTATAGCAATGTTTCTGTGGCTGGGTGGAGGCAAAATGTTTTTTTATCCGTTCTTGGAATTGTGTCTTTAGTTGTATATTTATAGGGGGTAGTGGTGAATAGAAATGGCAAGAAACAACCATTAATCAGGCTTTGAAGACAGAATCGAAAGCCTTAAACAGGTTGCTTTTTTTGAGGATTTTCTACCCCTTTGGGTTTTGAATGAACCTGGACAGGTTTCACTCCTTGACTCCTTTGAATGCCCTCAAGACTTGTTCTTCGATTGGCTCTGAGTGGCTTCCTTCGATGGCTCTGGGCTTCAATTCAATTTGTTCATGGTTTCATCCTCATGGCTCCTTCGATTAAGGTCATTTACGTTGGTTATTTGACCTGGAAAATTATTCTATTAGCCCAATCTAACACTTCCTTCTGGCCAGTCGAAGCTTCTTTTATTATTTTCTTCGAATGTATTTGTGCAAGAGGCTTGGGCTTGGCAGCATGTAGGACTTTGGCCAGCAAACATCTTGAACCAAACTCATAAAAAGATAAAACAAAACTCATTTCCAACAATTGGGTGTCCTTCGAATGGACTATATTGTGTGTTCATAATGTAGAAATTATGTGTTGAAGGGTTCATAGGTGGAGTCAAAGCTAGCATGAGGAAAGCCACTACTTTGTGAGTCGAAGCACGCATGAAAGAAGTTCTTACCTTGTGAATCAAAGGAAATCCTGAAGGATGTACTTGCCTTGGGAATTGAAAGTAGGCATGAAAGGAGGTATTTGCCTAGTGAATCAAAAGCAAGCCTGAAGGATGTACTTGCCTTGTGAATCAAAAGCAAACCAGAAGGATGTACTTTCCTAGTGAATCGAAGGCAAGCCTGAAGGATGTGCTTGCCTGATGAATCGAAGGCAAGCATAGAGGAAGCCTTTTCTTTGTGGATCGAAGGCAAGTTGAAGAGGCCAAAGTCCAGTCAAAGCTTGGGAAATCGAAGAAAACTTGAAGGAGATCAAAGTCCAGTTGAAGCTTGGGAAATTGAAGCAAGCTTGATTTTTCTTCGATTTGATGCTTGAGAGCCCAATATGGACTTGGAATTTTGAAAATCCTTGTAAGAAAATGTCTTGAGAAAAGATCCATAGGATGATGGTTAACTATGTGGGAACTATATCAAACATCAATAGAATAATGGTTAACTATGTGGGAACTATGCAGGACATCCATAAGATGATTGTCAACTATGTGTAAAGTATGTCAGTGATGCATATGATGATGGTCAATAATGTGTGAACCATGTGCCAGACATCCATAGGATGATGGTCAACTCTGCTTCAACTATGGCACAAATGGACAAAGTATGGTCAACTCTAGTTCAGATATGGAACAGATAGACAGAGTATGGTCAACTCTGGTTCACATGGGGAAGACATCTAATAAATGATGGTAAACTTTGTTCAAATATATCAGAAATCTAACAGATGATGGTTAACTATGTGTGAACGATGTCAGACATCCAACAGATGATGGTCAACAATGTGGGAACAATGTCAGACATCCATAGGAATAAGGTTAACTATGTGTGAAGTATGTCAGAGATGCATAGGATGATGATGAATGATGTGTGAACCATGAGAGACATCCATAGGATGATGGTCAATTATGTGTGAAGTATATGACATCCATAGATGATGGTTAACTATGTGGGAACAATGTCATACATCTATAGGAAGATGGTCAACTATGTGTGTAGTATGTCAGAGATGCATATGATAATGATGAATGTTGTGTGAACCATGTGAGAAATCCATAGGATGATGGTAAACTATGCGTGATGTATGTGAGACATCCATAGGATGATGGTAAACTATGTGTGAAGTATGTGAGACATCCACAGGATTATGGTCAACTATGTGGAAAGTATCTAAGAGATTCATAGAATGATGGTCAAATATGTGCGAACAATGTTCAAACATCCATAGTATGATGGTCAACTATGCGTGAAGTATATCAGAGATGAAAAAGATGATGATGAATGATGTGTGAGCCATGTGATACATCTATAGGATGATGGTCAACTATGTGTGACGTATGTGAGACATCCATAAGATAATGGTCAACTATGGGTGAAGTTTGTGAGACATCAATAGGATAACGGTAAACTATTTGGGAATTATGTCAGAAATCCATAGGATGATGGTCAATTATGTGGGAAGTATGTCCGACATTTATAGGATGATGGGTAACTATGTGTGAAGTATGTCAGAGATGCATAGGCTGATGTTGAATGATGTGTCAACCATGTGCCAGACATCCTAAGGATGATGGTCAACTATGCTTCAACTATGGTATTGATAGACAAAGTATTTTCAAATATAGTTATGATATGGAACAGATGGACGGTGTATAGTAAACTCTAGTTCAGATATGGTAGACATTTAATAGTTTATGGTCAACTCTGGTTCAGATATGTTTGACATGCAACAGATGATGTTCAATTACGTGTGAACAATACCAACATCTAACATATGATGGTCAACTATGTGGGAACAATGTCAGGCATCCATAGGAAGATTGTTAACTATGTGACAACAATGTCAGGCAGCCATAGGAAGATGGTTAACTATAGGTGAAGTATGTCAAAGATGCATATGACGATGATGAATGATGTGTGTACCATGTGAGACATCCACAGGATGATGGTAAACAATGTGTGAAGTATGTGAGACATCCATAGGATAATAGTCAACTATATGTGAGACATCCATAGGATAATGGTCAACTATGTGTGAAGTATGTGAGAGATCCATAAGATGTTGGTCAACTATGTGGTAACTATGTCAGACATCCATGGGATGATGGTTAACTATGTGGGATCCATGTCAGACATCCATAGGATGATGGTCAACTATGTGTGAAGTATGTTACATATGCATAGGATTAGGGTGAATGATGTTTGAACCATGTGCCAGACATCCATATGATGATGGTCAACTCTGCTTCAACTATGGTACAGATGGATGGAGTATGGTCAACTCTAGTTTAGATAAGGCACAAACGAATGAAGTATGGTCAACTCTGGTTCAGATATGGTAGACATCCAACAAATAATGGTCAACTCTGGTTCATATATGTCAGACATCCAACAGATGATGGTTAACTATGTGCGAACAATGTCATATATCCAACAGATGACAGTCAAATATGTGGGAACAATGTCGGACATCCATAGGAAGATGGTCAAATATGTGTCAAGTATGTCAAAGATGTATAGGATAATGATTAATGATGTGTGAACCACGTCAGACATCTATAGGATAATGGTTAACTATGTGTGAAGCATATGAGACATCCATAGGATAATGGTCAACTATGTGTGAAGTATGTGAGACATCCATAGAATGATGGTGAACTATGTGTGAAGTATGTGAGAGATCCATAGATTGATTTTCAACTAGGAACTATGTTAGACATCCATAGTATAATAGTCCAGTATTTGGGAACTATATCAGACATCAATAAGATGATGGTCAACTATGTAGGAAGTATGTCTGAGATGCATAGGATGATGGTGAAGAATAGGTGAACCATATGCCAAACATCCATAGGATGATGGTCAAATATGTGGGAACTATGTAAGACATCCATAAGATAATGGTCAACTATGTGTGAACAATGTCTGACATCTAACAAATCATGGTCAATAATGCGGGAACAATGTTAGACATCCATAGAAAGATGGTCAACTATGTGGGAACGATGTCAGACATCCATAGCAAGATGGTCAACTATGTGTGAAGTATGATAAGGATGCATATGATGATTATGAATAATATGTGAACCATGAGAGACATCCATAGGATGATGGTTAACTATGTGTGAAGTATGTGAGACATGTATAGGATGATGGTTAACTATGTATGAAGTATGTGAGACATCCATAGGATTATGGTCAACCATGTGTGAAGTATGTGAGAGATCCATAGGATGATGGTCAACTGTGAGGGAATTATGTCAGACTTTAAATGTTATGATGGTCAAGTATGTGGGAACTATATCATACATTTATAGGATGATGATCAACTATGTGTGAATTATTTTAGAGATGCATAGGATTATGGTGAATGATGTGTGAACCGTGTGCTAGACATCTATAGGATGGTTGTCAACTATGCTTCAACTATGGCACATAATGATGGAGTATGGTCAACTTTGGGTCAGATATGGCACATATGGATGAAGTATGGTCAATCTAGTTCAGATATGGTAGACATCCAACAAATGATGGTCAACTCTGATTCATATATGCCATATACCCAATAAATGATGGTTAACTATGTGTGAACAATGTCAAATATCCAACAGATGATGGTCCACAATGTGGGAACAATGTTAGACATCCTTAGGAATATGGTCAACTATGAGTCAAGTATGTCAAAGATGCATATGATGATGATTAATGATGTGTGAACCACGTCAGACATTCATAGGATAATGGTTGACTATGTGTGAAGCATGTGAGACATCGATAGGATGATGGTCAACTATGTGTGAAGTATTTGAGGCATCCAAAAATGATGGTGAACTATGTGTGAAGAATGTGAGAGATCCATAGATTGATTGTCAACTATGTGGGAACTATTTCAGACATCCATAGTATAATAGTCAAGTATTTTGGAACTATATCAGACATCAATAGGATGATGGTAAACTATGTGTGAAATATGTCTGAGATGCATAGGATGATGGTGAATGATGCGTGAACCATATGTCAGACATCCATAGGATGATGGTCAACTAAGTGGGAACTATGTCAAACATCCAAAGGATGATGGTCAACTATGTGTGAACAATGTTAGACATCCAACAAATGATGGTCAATATTGTGGGAACAATGTTAGAAATCAATAGGAAGATGGTCAACTATGTGGGAACAATGTCACACATCCATAGGAAGATGGTCAACTATGTGAGAAGTATGCAAGAGATGCATATGATGATTATGAATGATATGTGAACCATGTAAGACATCCATAGGATGATGGTCAACTATGTGTGAAGCATGTGAGACATCTATAGGATGATGGTCAACTATGTATGAAGTATGTGAGACATCCATAGGATTATGGTCAACCATGTTTGAAGTATATGACATATCCATATGATGATGGTCAACTATGTGGGAACTATGTAGAACATTCATAGTGTGATGGTCAAGATTGTGGGAACTATATCTGACATCCATAGGATGATGGTTAACTATGTGTGAAGTATGTCACAAATGCATAACATGAAGGTGAACCATGTGCCTGACATCCATAGGACGATGGCCAACTATGTGTGAAGTATGTGAGACGTCCATAGGATGATGGTCAACTATATGTTAGACATCCATAGCATGATGTTCAACTATGTGTGTTATTATTTGGGAGATCCATAGGAAGTAGGTCAACTATGTGGTAACTATGTCACACATCCATAGAATAACGGTCAACTATGTGGGATCTATGTCAGACATTTATAGGATGATGGTCAAATATGATTAAAGTTTATCAAAGATGCATAGGATAATGGTGAATGATGTGTGAACCATTTTCCAGACATCCATAGGATGCTGGTAAACTCTGCTTCAACTATGGCACAGATTGATGGAGTATGGTCAACTCTGGTTCAGACATGGCATAAATGTACGAAGTATGGTCAACTCTGGTTCAGATATGGTAGACATCAAACAAATGATGGTCATCTCTCGTTCATATATGTCAGACATCCAACAGATGATGGTTAACTATGTGTGAACAATGTCAGATATCCAACAGATGATGGTCAACAATGTGGGAACAATGTCAGACATCAATAGGAAGAAGGTCAACTATGTGTCAATTATGTCAAAGATGCATATGATGATGATTAATGATGTGTGAACCACGTCATACATCCATAGGATAATGGTTAACTATGTGTGAAGCATGTGAGACGTCGATAGGATGATGGTCAACTATGTCTGAAGTATGTGAGGAATCCATAAAATGATGGTGAACTATGTGAGAGATCCATAGACTGATTGTCAACCATGTGGGAACTATTTTAGACATCCATAGTATAATAGTCAAGTATTTTGGAACTATATCAGACAACAATAGGATGTGTGAAGTATGTCTGAGATGCATAGGATGATGGTGAATGATGTGTGAAACATATGCCAGACATCCATAGGATGATGGTCAACTATGTGGGAACTATGTCAGACATCTATAGGATGATGGTCAACTATATATAAGACATCCATAGGATGTTGTTCAACTATGTGTGAATGATGTGAGAGATCCATATTAAGTAGGTCAACTATGTGGTAACTATGTCAGACATCCATTGGATGATGGTCAACTATGTGGGATCTATGTCAGACATCCATGGGATGATGGTAAACTGTGTGTGAAGTATGTAAGAGATGCATAGAATTATAGTGAATGATGTGTGAACTATGTGCCATACATTCATAGGATGATGGTTAACTCTGCTTTAACTATGGCACAGATGGATGGAGTATGGTCAACTCTGGTTCATTTATGGTAGATATGGAAAAAGTATGGTCAACTCTTGTTCAGATATGGCATACATCCAACAAATGATGGTCGACTCTAGTTCATATATGTCATACATCCAATTGGTGATGGTTAACTACGTGTGAACGATGTGAGACATCCACCAGATGATGGTCAACAATGTGGGAACAATGTCAAACATCATAAGGAATATGGTTAACTATGTGGGAACAGTTTTATAAATGTATAGGAAGATGGTCAACTATGTGCGTAGTATGCGAGAGATGCATATGATGATTATAAATGATATGTGAACCATGTAAGACATCTATAGGATTATGGTCAACTATGTGTGAAGTATGTGAGACGTCAATAGGATGATGGTTAACTATATATGAAGTATGTGAGACATCCACAGGATTATGGTCAACCATGTGTGAAGTATGTGAGAGATTCATTGGATGATGGTCAACTATGAGGGAACTATGTAGAACATCCATAATGTGATGGTCAAGTATGTGGGAACTATATAAGACATCCATAGGATGATGGCCAACTATGTGTGAAGTATGTCACAGATGCATAACATGATGGTAAATGATTGTGAACCATGTGCCTGCCACTCGTAGGTCGATGGTAAAATATGTGTGAAGTATGTGAGACATCCATAGGATAATGGTCAACTATATGTGATACATCCATAGGATGATGTTCAACTATGTGTGTAGTATGTGAGAGATCCACAGGAAATAGGTCAACTATGTGGTAACTATGTCAGACATCCATAGAATAATGGTCAACTATGTGGGCTCTATGCCAAGACATCTATAGGATGATGGTCAACTATGTGTGAAGTTTATCAAAGATGCATAGGATAATGGTGAATGATGTGTGAACCATGTGCTAGACATTTATAGGATGATGGTAAACTCTGCTTCAACTATGGCACAAATTGATGGAGTATGGTCAACTCTAGTTCAGACATGGCACAAATGGACGAAGTATGGTCAACTCTGGTTCAGATATGGTAGACATCAAATAAATGATGGTCATATCTCGTTCATATATGTCAGACAATCAACAGATGATGGTTAACTATGTGTGAATGATGTTAGATATCCAACAAATGATGGTCAACAATGTGGGAACAATGTCAGACATCAATAGGAAGAAGGTCAACTATGTGTCAAGTATGTCAAAGATGCATAGGATGATGATTAATGATGTGTGAACCACGTCAGAAAACCATAGGATAATGGTTAACTATGTGTGAAGCATGTGAGACATCGATAGGATGATGGTCAACTATTTGTAAAGTATGTGAGACATCCACAAAATGATGGTGAACTATGTGTGAAGTGTGTGAGAAATCCATAGATTGATTGTCAACTATGTGGGAACTATTTCAGACATCCATAGTATAATAGTAAAGTATTTTGGAACTATATCAGACATCAATAGGATGATGTCAACTATGTGTGAAGTATGTCTGAGATGCATAGGATGATGGTGAATGATGTGTGAACCATATGCCAGACATCCATAGGATGATGGTCAACTGTGTGGGATCTATGTCAGACATCCAAAGGATGATGGTCAACTATATGTAAGACATCCATAGGATGTTGGTCAACTATGTGTGAATCATGTGAGAGATCTATAGGAAGAAGGTCAACTATATGGTAACTATGTCAAACATCCATTGGATGATGGTCAACTATGTGGGGTCTATTTCAGACATCCATAGGATGATAGTAAACTGTGTGTGAAGTATGTCAGAGATGCATAGAATTATAGTGAATGATGTGTGAACCATGTGCCAGACATCCACAGGATGATGGTTAACTCTGCTTTAACTATGGCAAAGATGGATGGAGTATGGCCAACTCTGTTTCAGTTATGGCACAGATGGAAAAAGTATGGTCAACTCTTATTCAGATATGGCAGACATCCAACAAATGATGTTTAACTCTGGTTCATATATGTCAGACATCCAACAAATGATGTTTAACTATGTGTGAACAATGTGAGACATGCACCAGATGATGGTCAACAATGTGGGAACAATGTCAGACATTAATAGGAATATGGTTAACTATGTGGGAACAGTTTTATACATGTATAGGAAGATGGTCAACAATGTGTGAAGTATGTCAGAGATGCATATGATAAAGATGAATGATGTGTGAACCCTGTGAGAAATCCATAAGATGATGGTAAACTATGTGTGAAGTATCTGAGACATACATATGATGATGCTCAACAATGTTTGAAGTATGTGAGACATCCATAGGATGATGGTCACCCATCTGATAAGTATGTGAGAGATCCATAGGATGATGGTCCACTATGTGGGAACAAAGTCATACATCCATGGGAATATGGTCAACTGTGTGTGTAGTTTTTCAGAGATGCATATGATAAAGATCATTGATGTGTGAATCATGTGTGACATCCACAATATGATGGTCAACTATGTATGAAGTATGTGAGACATCTATAGGATGATGGTCAACTATGTGTGAAGTATGTGAGACCTTCATAGGATGATGGTCAACTATATGTGAACCATGTGAGACATCCATAGGATGATGGTCAACTATGTGTGAAGTATGTGATACATCTCTAGGATGATGGTAAACTATGTGCGAAGTATGTGAGAGATCCATAGGATGATGGTCAATCATGTGGGAACACAGTCAAGCATCCATAGGAATATGGTCAACAATGTGTGTAGTATATCAAAGATGCGTATGATAAAGACGGATGATGTGTGAACCATGTGAGACATCCATGGGATGATGGTTAACTATATGTGACGTATGTGAGACATCCATAGGATGATGGTCAACTATGTATGAAGTATGTGAGACATCCATAGGATGATGGTCAACCATGCGTGAAGTATATGAAAGATCCATAGGATGATGGTCATCTATGTGGGAGTTATGTCAGACATCCATAGGATGATGGTTAACTATGTGGGAACTATGTCAGACATCCATAGGATGTTGGTAAACTATTTGTAAAGTATGTTAGTAATGCATATGATGATGGTGAATGATGTGTGAACCATGTGCTAGATATCAATAGGATGATGGTTAACTCTGCTTCAACTATGGCACAAACGGACGAAGTATGGTCAACTCTGGTTCAGATATGGCACAGATGGATAAAGTATGGGCAACTCTGGTTTAGATATGGAAGTCATACAACAAATGATGGTTCACTCTGGTTCAGATATGTCATACTTCCAAAAGAAAATGGTCAATTATATGTGAACAATGTCAGAAATCAAAACATGATGGTCAATAATATGGAAACGATGTTAGACATTAATAGGAAGATGGTCAACTACGTAGGAACAATGTCATACATCCATAGGAAAATTGTCAACAATGTATGAAGTATGACAGAGATGCATAGGATGATGATGAATGATGTGTGAACCATGTGAGACATCCATAGGATGATGGTCAACTATGTGTGAAGTATGTGAGATATCCCTAGGATAATGGTCAACTATGTGTTAAACATGTACGAGATTCATAGGATGATGGTCAACTATGTGAAAACAAAGTCAGACATCCAAAGGAAGATGGTCAAATATGTGTGTAGTATGTCAGAGATGCATTTGATAAAGATGAATGATGTGTGAACAATTTAAGACATCCATAGGATGATGCTCAACTATGTGTGAAGTATGTGAGACATCTATAGGATGATGGTAAACTATTTGTCAAGTATGTGAGACATCAATATGATAATGGTCAACCATGTGTGAAGTATGTGAGAGATTCATATGATGATGGTCAACTATATGGGAACTATGTAGACATCCATAGTATGATGGTCAAGTATATGGTAAAAATATCATACATCCATAGGATTATGGTCAAATATGTGTGAAGTATGTCAGAAATGTATAGGATGATGGTGAATGATATGTGAACCATGGCATCTCATCCATAGGATGATTGTAAACTTTGCTTCAACTATAGCACAGATAGATAGAGTATGGCCAACTCTCATTTAGATATGGCACAAATAAATGGATTATTGTCAACTTAGGTTCAGATATGGAAGACATCCAACAGATGATGGTCAACTCTAGTTCAGATATGTTAGACATCCTACGTAAGATGGTCAACCATGTATGAACAATGTTAGACATCTAACAGATGATGGTCAACTGTGTGGGAACAATGTTAGACATACATAGGAAGATGGTTAACTATGTGGGAATAGTGTTCAGACATCCATAGAAATATGGTCAACTATGTATGAAGTATGTCAGAGATGCATAGGATGATGATGAATGATGTGTGAACCATGTGAGAAATTTATAGGAGGATTGTCAACTATGTGTGAAGTATGTGAGACACCCATAAGATGGTGGTTAATTATGCATGAAGTATGTGAAAAATCAATATGATGATGGTCAACCATGTGTGAAGTATGTGAGAGATTCATATGATGATGGTCAACTATATGGGAACTATGTCAGACATCCATAGTATGATGGTCAAGTATATGGTAAAAATATCATACATCCATAGGATTATGGTCAAATATGTGTGAAGTATGTCAGAAATGTATAGGATGATGGTGAATGATATGTGAACCGTGGCATCTCATCCATAGGATGATTGTAAACTCTGCTTCAACTATAGCACAGATAGATAGAGTATGGCCAACTCTCATTTAGATATGGCACAAATAGATGGATTATTGTCAACTTAGGTTCAGATATGGAAGACATCCAACAGATGATGGTCAACTCTAGTTCAGATATGTTAGACATCCTACGTATGATGGTCAACCATGTATGAACAATGTTAGACATCTAACAGATGATGGTCAACTGTGTGGGAACAATGTCAGACATACATAGGAAGATGGTTAACTATGTGGGAATAGTGTTCAGACATCCATAGAAATATGGTCAACTATGTATGAAGTATGTCAGAGATGCATAGGATGATGATGAATGATGTGTGAACCATGTGAGGAATTTATAGGAGGATTGTCAACTATGTGTGAAGTATGTGAGACATCCATAAGATGGTGGTTAATTATGCATGAAGTATGTGAAACATCAATATGATGATGGTCAACTATGTGGGAAGTATGTGAGAGATCCATAGGATAATTTTCAATTATGTGGGAACTATGTCAGACATCAATAGGATGATGGTCAACTATGTGGGAACTATGTCAGACATCCATAGGATGATGGTCAACCATGTGTGAAGTATGTCAGAGATGCACAGGATGATGGTGAATGATGTGTGAACCATGTGCCATATATTCATAGGATGATGGTCAACTCTGCTTCAACTATGGCACAAATGGACATAAAATAGTGAACTCTTATTCAGATATGACGCAGATGGACGAAGTATGGTGAACTCTAGTTCAGATATGGCATACATCCAACAAGTGATGGTCAATTATGTGTGAATGATGTGAGACATCTAACAGATTACCGTCAACTATGTATGAATAGTATGAGACATCCAATAGATAAAGGTCAACAATGTGGGAACAATGTTAGACATACAAAGGAAGACGGCCAATGATGTGGGAACAATGTCAGACATGTAAAGGAAGATGGTAAACAATGTGTGAAGTATGTAAGAGATGCATATGTTGATGATGTATGATGTGTGAACCATGTGAGACATCCATAGGATGTTGGTCAACTATGTATGAACCATTTGAGACATCCATATGATGATGGTCAACTATGTGTGAAGTATGTGAGACATCCCTAGGATGATGGTTAACTATGTGTGAAGTATGTGAGAGATCCATAGGATGATCATCAACTATGTGGGAGCAAAGTCAGACATCCATATGAATATGGTCAGATATATGAGTATTATGTCAGAGATATATATGATAAAGATGGATGATGTGTGAACCATGTGAGACATCGATAGGATCATGGTAAAATATATGTGAAGCATGTGAGACATCCATAAAATGATGGTCAACTATGTGTGAAGTATCTGACACATCCATAGGATGATGGTCAACCATGTATGAAGTATGTGGGAACTATGTCATCCGTCCATAGGATGATGGTTATCTATGTGGGAACTATGTCAGACATCCATAGGATGATGGTCAACTATGTGTAAAGTATGTTAGTGATGCATATGATGATGGTGAATGATGTGTGAACCATTTTCCAGACATCCATAGGATGATGGTCAACTCTGCTTCAACTATGGCACAGATGGATGGAGTATGGTCAACTCTGGTTTATATTTGGCACGGATGGATGAAGTATGGTCAACTCAGGTTCAGATATGGAAGACATCCAACAAATGATGGTCAAATCTGGTTCAGATATGTAAGACATCCAACAGATAATGGTCAATTATGTGTGAACGATGTCAAACATCCAAAACATAATGTTCAACAATGTGGGAACAATGTTAGACAACCATAGAGAGATGGTCAACTATGTGGGAACATTGTTAGACATACATAGGAAGATGGTAAAGTACGTGTAAAGTATGTTAGAGATACATAAGATGATGATCAATAATGTGTGAACCATGTGAGATATTCATAGAATGATGGTCTACTATGTGGGAACTGTGTCAGACATCCATAGTATGATGGTCAAGTAAGTTTTAACTATATAAGACATCCATAGGATGATTGTCAACTATATGTAAAATATGTCAAAAATGCATAGGACGATGGTGGATGATGTGTGAACCACGTGTCTGACATCCATAGGATGATGGTCAACTCTGCTTCAACTATGGCACAGATAGATGGAGTATGGTCAACTCTTATTTAGATATGGCACAGATAGACGGATTATGGTCAACTATGGTTTAAATATGACAGACATCTAAGAGATGATTGTCGACTCTGGCTCAGATATGTCAGACATCCAACAGATGTTAGTCGTTAACTATGTGTGAATGATGCCAGACATCCAACAGATGATAGTGAACTATGTGGGAACAATGTCAGACATCTATAGGGAGATGAACAACTTTGTGTGAAGTATGTCAGATATGCATAGGATGATGATGAATGAGGTGTGAACCATGTGAGAAATCTATAGGATAATTGCCAACTATGTGTGATGTTTGTGAGACATCCATAAGATGGTGGTCAATCATGTGTGAAGTATGTGAAACATCAATATTATGATGGTCAAGTATGTGGTAATTATGTGAGAGATCCATAGGATGGTGGTCAACTATGTCGGAACTATGTGAGACATCAATATGATGATGGTCAACTATGTGGGAACTATGTCAGACATCCATAAGATGATGGTCAATTATGTGTGAAGTATGTCAGAGATGCATAGGATGATGGTGAATGATGTGTGAACCATGTGCCATATATCCATAGGATGATGGTCAACTCTGCTTCAACTATGGCACAAATGGACAGAATACACTCAACTCTTATTCAGATATGACACAGATGGACGAAGTATGGTAATCTCTAGTTTAAATATGGCAGACATCCAACAAGTGATGGTCAATTATGTGTGAATAATGTCGGACTTCTAACAGATGATGGTCAACTATGTGTGAACGATGTGATACATCTAATAGATAAAGGTCAACAATGTGGGAACAATGTTAAACATCCATAGGAAGATGGTCAACTATGTGGCAACAATGTTAGACATGCATAGGAAGATGGTCAACAATGATTGAAGTATGTTAGAGATGCATACGATGATGATGAATGATGTGTGAACCATGTGAGACATCCATAGGATGATGGTTAACTATGTATGAACCATCTGACACATCCATATAATGATGGAAACTATGTGTGAAGTAAATGAGACATCCATAGAATATTGTCAACCATGTGTGAAGTATGTGGGAACTATGTCAGCCATCCATAGGATGATGGTTATCTATGTGGGAACTATGTCAGACATCCATAGGATGATGGTCAACTATGTGTAAAGTATGTCAGTGATGCATATGATGATGGTGAATGATGTGTGAATGGTGTTCCAGACATCCATAGGATGATGGTACACTCTGATTCAACTATAGCACAAATGGATGGAGTATGGTCAACTCTGGTTTATATTTGGCACAAATTGACGAAGTATGGTCAACTCAGGTTCAAATATGGCAGACATCCAACAAATAATGGTCAACTATGGTTCAGAAATGTAAGACATTCAACAGATAATGGTCAACTATTTGTGAACGATGTCAGTCATCCAAAACACGATGTTCAATAATGTGGGAACAATGTTACACAACCATAGGGAGATGGTCAACTATGTGGGAACAATGTTCGACATCCATAGGAAGATGGTCAAGTACGTGTGAAGTATGTCAGAGAAGCATAAGATGATGATCAAAGATGTGTGAACCATGTGTGATATCCATAGGATGATGGTCTACTATGTGCGAACTATGTCATATATCCATAGTATTATGGTCAAGTAAGTTGGAACTAAATAAGACATCCATAGGATGATGGCCAACTATGTGTAAAATATGTCAGAAATGCATAGGATGATGGTGGATGATATGTGAACCATGTGTCTGACATCCATAGGAAGATGGTCAACTCTGCTTCAACTATGGCACATATAGATGGAGTATGGTCTACTCTCATTCAGATATTGCCCAGATAGACGGATTATGGTCAACTCTGGTTCAAATATGACAGACATCCAACAAATGATTGTTGACTCCGGCTGAGATATGTCAGACATCCAATAGATGATGGTCAACTATGTGTGAACGATGTCAGACATCCAACAGATGATAGTGAATTATGTGGGAACAATGTCAGACATCCATATAAAGATGAACAACTATGTGTGAACCATGTGAGAAATCTATAGGATAATTGTCAACTATGTGTGAAGTATGTGTGACATCCATAAGACGATGGTCAATTATTTGTGAAGTATGTGAAATATCAATATGATGATGGTCAACTATATGGGAAGTATGAGAGAGATCCATAGGATAATGTTCAACTATGTGGGAACTATGTCAGACATCAATAGGATGGTGGTCAACTATGTGGGAACTATGTCAGACATCCATAAGATGATGGTCAATTATGTGTGAAGTATGTCAGAGATGCATAGTATGATGGTGTATGATGTGTGACCCATGTTCCATACATCCATAGGATGATGGTCAACTCTGCTTCAACTATGGCACATATGGAATGAATATAGTCAACTCATATTCAGATATGAAACAGACGGACGAAGTATGGTAAACTGTAGGTCAATTTTGGCAGACATCCACTAAGTGATGGTCAATTATGTGTGAATGATGTCAGACATCTAACAGATGATGGTCAACTATGTGTGAACGATATGAGACATCGAATAGATAAAGGTTAACAATATGGGAACAATGTTAGACATCCATAGGAAGATGGTCAACTATGTGGGAACTATGTCGGACATGTATAGAAAGATGGTCAACAATGTGTGAATTTTGTCAGAGATGCATATGATGATGATGAATGATGTGTGAACCATGTGAGACATCCATAGGATGGTGGTAAACTATGTTTGAACCATTTTAGACATCCATATGATGATGGTCAACTATGTGTGAAGTATGTGAGACATCCCTAGGATGATGGCCAACTATGTGTGAATTATGTGAGAGATCTATAGGATGATGGTCAACTATGTGGGAGCAAACTCAGACATCCAGATGAATATGGTCTACTGTATGTGCAGTTTGTCAGATATGCATATGATAAATATGGATGATGTGTGAACCATGTGAGACATCCATAAGATGATGGTCAGCTATGTGTGAAGTATGTGAGACATCCATAAAATGATGGTCAACTATGTTTGAAGTATGTGAGACATCCATAGGTTGATAGTCAACCATGTGTGAAGTATGTGGAAACTATGTCAGACGTTCATAGGATGATGGTTATCTATGTGGGAACTATGTCAGTCATCCATAGGATGATGGTCAACTATGTGTAAAGTATGTCAGTGATGCAAATGATGATGGTGAATGATGTGTGAACGGTGTTCCAGACATCCATAGGATGATGGTCAACTCTGATTCAACTATGGCACAGATGGATGGAGTATGGTCAACTCTGGTTTATATTTGGCACAAATTGACGAAGTATGGTCAACTCAGGTTTAGATATGGCAGACATCCAACAAATAATGGTCAACTCTGGTTCAAATATGTAAGACATTCAACAGATAATGGTCAACTATTTGTGAACAATGTCAGACATGCAAAACACGATGTTCAATAATGTGGGAACAATGTTACACAACCATAGGGAGATGGTCAACTATGTGGGAACAATGTTCGACATCCATAGGAAGATGGTCAAGTACGTGTGAAGTATGCCAGAGATGCATAAGATGATGATGAATGATGTGTGAACCATGTGCGATATCCATAGGATGATGGTCTACTATGTGGGAACTGTGTCAGACATCCATAGTATTATGGTCAAGTAAGTTGGAACTAAATAAGGCATCCATAGGATGATGGTCAACTATGTGTAAAATATGTCAGAAATGCGTAGGATGATGGTGGATGATGTGTGAACCACGTGTCTGACATCCATAGGATGATGGTCAACTCTACTTCAACTATGGCACATATAGACAAAGTATGGTCAACTCTCGTTCAGATATTGCCCAGATAGACGGATTATGGTCAACTCTGGTTCAAATATTACAGACATCCAAGAAATGATTGTTGACTCTGGCTCAGATATGTCAGACATCCAATAGATGATGGTCAACTATGTGTGAACGATGTCAGACATCCAACATATGATAGTGAATTATGTGGGATCAATGTCAGACATCCATATGAAGATGAACAACTATGTGTGAACCACGTGAGAAATCTATAGGATAATTGTCAACTATTGTGAATTATATGTGACATCCATAAGACGGTGGTCAATTATTTGTGAAGTATGTGAAATATCAATATGATGATGGTCAACTATATGGGAAGTATGTGAGAGATCCATAGGGTGATGGTCAACTATGTGGGAACTATGTCTGACATCAATAGGATTGTGGTCAACTATGTAGGAACTATGTCAGACATCCATAAGATTATGGTCAATTATGTGTGAAGTATGTTAGAGATGCATAGTATGATGGTGAATGATGTGTGAACGGTGTTCCATACATCCATAGGATGATGGTCAACTTTGATTCAACTATGGCACAGATGGATGGAGTATGGTCAACTCTGGTTTATATTTGGCACAAATTGACGAAGTATCGTCAACTCAGGTTCAAATATGGCAGACATCCAACAAATAATGGTCAACTCTGGTTCAGATATGTAAGACATTCAACAGATAATGGTCAACTATTTGTGAACAATGTCCGACATCCAAAACACGATGTTCAATAATGTAGGAACAATGTTACAAAACCATAAGGATATGGTCAACTATGTGGGAACAATGTTCGACATCCATAGGAAGATGGTCAAGTACGTGTGAAGTATTTCAGAGATGCATAAGATGATGATGAATGATGTGTGAACCATGTGAGATATCCATAGGATGTTGGTCTACTATGTGGGAAATTTTCAGACAACCATATTATTATGGTCAAGTAAGTTGGAACTAAATAAAACATCCATAGGATGATGGTCAACTATGTGTAACATATGTCAGAAATGCATAGGATGATGGTGGATGATGTGTGAACCACGTGTCTGACATCCATAGGATGATGGTCAACTATGCTTCAAATATGGCACATATAGACAAAGTATGGTCAATTCTCGTTCAGATATTGCCCAGATAAACGGATTATGGTCAACTCTGGTTCAAATATTACAGACATCTAAAAAATGATTGTTGACTCTAGCTCAGATATGTCAGACATCCAATAGATGATGGTGAACTATGTGTGAACGATGTCAGACATCCAACAGATGATAATGAATTATGTGGGAACAATGTCAGACATCCATATGAAGATGAACAACTATGTGTGAACCATGTGAGAAATCAATAGGATAATTGTCAACTATGTGTGAATTATATGTGACATCCATAAGACGGTGGTCAATTATTTGTGAAGTATATGAAATATCAATATGATGATGGTCAACTATATGGGAAGTATGTGAGAGATCCATAGGATGATGGTCAACTATGTGGGAACTATGTCAGACATCAATAGGATGGTGGTCAACTATGTGGGAACTATGTCAGACATCCATAAGATGTTGGTCAATTATGTGTGAAGTTTGTCAGAGATGCATAGTATGATGGTGAATAATGTGTGAACCATGTGTCATACATCCATAGGATGATGGTCAACTTTGCTTCAACTATGGCACAAATGGACAGGATATAGTCAACTCTTATTCAGATATGAAACAGATGGACGAAGTATGGTGAACTCTAGGTCAAATTTGGCAGACATCCAACAAGTGATGGTCAATTATGTGTGAATGATGTCAGATATCTAACAAATGATGGTCAACTATGTGAGAACGATATGAGACATCCAATAGATAAAGGTTAACAATGTGGGAACAATATTAGACATCCATAGGAAGATGGTCAACTATGTGGGAACAATGTCAGACATGTATAGCAAGATGGTCAACAATGTGTGAATTATGTCAGAGATGCATACAATGATGATGAATGATGTCTGAACCATGTGAGACATCCATAGGATGATGGTCAACTATGTATGAACCATTTGAGACATCCATATGATGATGGTCAACTATGTGTGAAGTATGTGAGACATCCCTAGGATGATGGTTAACTATGTGTGAAGTATGTGAGAGATCCATAGGATGATGGTCAACTATGTGTGAAGTATGTGAGAGATCCATAGGATGATGGTCGACTATGTGGGAGCAAACTCAGACATCTATATGAATATGTTCTACTTTATATGCAGTATGTCAGATATGCATATGATAAATATGGATGATGTGTGAACCATGTGAGACATCCATAGGATGATGGTCAACTATGTGTTAAGTATGTGCGACATCCATAAAATGATGGTCAACTATGTGTGAAGTATGTGAGACATCCATAGGATGATAATCAACCATGTGTGAAGTATGTGGGAACTATGTCAGACGTCCATAGGATGATGGTTATCTATGTGGGAACTATGTCAGTCATCCATAAGATGATGGTCAACTATGTGTAAAGTATGTCAGTGATGCAAATGATGATGGTGAATGATGTATGAACCATGCTCCAAACATCCATAAGATGATGGTCAACTCTGCTTCCACAATGGCACAAATGGATGGAGTATGGTCAACTCTGGTTTATATTTGGCACAAACGGATGAAGTATGGTCAACTCATGTTCAGATATGTAAGACATCCAACTGATAATAGTCAACTATGTGTGAATGATGTCAGATATCCAAAACATGATGTTCAACAATGTGGGAACAATGCTTGACAACCATAGGGAGATGGTCAACTATGTGGGAACAATGTCAGACATCCACAGGAAGATGGTCAAGTACGTGTGAAGTATGTCAGAGATGCATAAGATGATGATGAATGATGTGTGAACCATGTGAGATATCCATATGATGATGGTCAACTATGTGGGAACTGTGCCAGACATCCATAGTATGATGGTGAAGTAAGTTGGAACTATATAAGACATTCATAGGATGATGGTCAAATATGTGTAAAATATGTCATAAATGCATAGGATAATGATGGATGATGTGTGAACCATGTGTCTGAAATCCATAGGATGATGGTTAACTCTGCTTCAACTATGGCACAGATAGACGGCGTATGGTCAACTCTCATTCAGATATGGCATAGATAGACGGATTATGGTCAACTCTGGTTCAAATATGTTAGACATCTAACAAATGATGGTAAACTCTGGCTCAAATATGTCATAAATCCAACAGATGATGGTCAACTTTGTGTCACAGATGTCAGGCATCCAACAGATGATGGTGAACTATGTCGAAAAAATGTCAGACATGCATAGGAAGATGAAAAACTATGTGTGAATTATGTGAGACATCCATAAGATGATGGTAAATTATGTGTGAAGTATGTGATACATCCATAGGATGATGGTCAACTATGTGGGAACTATGTCAGACATTAATAGGATGATGGTCAACTATGTGGGAACTATGTGAGACATCTATAACATGATGGTCAATTATGTGGGAAGTATGTCAGAGATGAATATAATGATGATGAATGGTGTGAGAACCATTTGCCATACACCCATAGAATGATGGTTAACTATGCTTTAACTATGGCATAGATGGATGGAGTGTGGTCAACTCTGGTTTAGATATGGCACAGATGGATGAAGTATGGTGAACTCTAGTTCAGATATGGAAGACATCCAAAAAATGATGATCAACTCTGGTTCATATATGCTAGACATCCAACAGATAATGGTCAACTATGTGTTAACAATGTCAAAAATTCAGCAGATGATGGTCAACCATGTGGAATCAATCTGAGACATCCATAGGAAGATGGTCAACAATGTGGGTACAATATCAGACATGCGTAAGATGATGGTCAACAATGTGTGAAGTATGTAAGAGATGCATAGTATGATGATGAATGATGTGTGAACCATGTGAGACATCTAAAGGATGATGGTCAACTATGTTTGAAGTATGTGACACATCCACAGGATGATGGTAAACTCTATGTGAGACATCCATGGGATGATGTTCAACAATATGTGAGACATCCATAGGGTGATGGTCAACCATGTGTGAAGTATGTGAGAGATCCATACACTAATGTTCAACTATGTGGGAACTATGTCAGACATCCATAGTATGATGGTCAAGTATGTGGGAACTATATCAGGCATCCATAGTATGATGGTCAACTATGTGTGAAGTATGTCAAAAATGCAAAGGATGATGGTGAATAATGTGTGAACCATTTTCCTGACATCCATAGGATGATGGTTAACTCTGCTTCAACTATGACACAAATAGACGGAGTATGCTTGAAATTGGTTTAGTTATGGCGCAAATAGACAGATTATGGTCAACTTTGGTTCATATATGTCATACATCAGACAGATGGTGGCCCACTCTAGTTCAGGTATGTCAGACATCTAAAAGATGATGACCAAATATGTGTGAACAATGTCAGACATCCAACAGATGATTGTTAACTTTTTTTGAACGATGTTAGACATCCCGCAGATGATGGTCAACTATGTGCGAACGATGTCAGACATCCAAAATATGATGGTCAATAATGTGGGAACAATGTTTTTATATCCATAAGAAGAAGGTCAACTATGTGGGAACAATGTCAGACATCCATAGGAAGATGGTCAACTATGTGTGAAGTATGTCAGAGATATATAAGATGATGATGAATGATGTGTGAACCATGTGAGATATCCTTAGGATGATGGTCAACTATGTGTGAAGTATGTGAGACATCCCTAGGATGATGTTCAACTATGTGTGAAGTATATGAGATATATATAAGATGATGGTTAACTATGTGGGAACAATGTTAGACATCCATAGGAAGACGGTCAACTATATGGGAACAATGTTAGACATCCTTAGGAAGATGGTCAACTATGTGCGTAGTATGTCATAGATGCTTATGATAAAGATGAATGATGTGTGAACCATGTGAGAAATTTATAGGGTGATGGTCAACTATATGTGAAGTATGCAAGACATCCATAAATTGATAGTCAATTATGTGGGAAGTGTGTGAGACATCCCTATGATGATGGTCAACTATGTGGGAACTATGTCAAACATTTATAGGATGATTGTTGTACAAAAAAAATTTCCCTTCCTTCTCTTTAAGACATTTTCCTAGGGTTCTCAAATGCTCAAGGATGCTCAAGAATTGATCAGACAAATTCTCCTCCTAAGCAATGGATCCAAAACTAGGGTTTCATCTTTCACAAGGTAACTTGTGTTTCTAAGGTCTCAAGTGGTTTTCATGGTTCCTTGTATGTCTTCAAGAATTCTCATACCAAGTTTCATGCCTTGCATCACAAGTTTGCTCAGTCAATGGCTCAAATGACTGAAAATTAACTGTATTGGGTAAAAAGTCAATTATGGTCAACATACAGTGAAACTTCAAGATTTTTGGTTAAAATTAACATTTTGAAGTCACATTCATCTTTTGATCAATGGTTAATCATGATTCCTCAAGTAAAACCCTCAAATCATCAAAAGTCAAAAGTTGCCAAATTAGGATTTTTCTTAGGAGAAGTCAATTGAACTTTGACCAAGCATAAATTTCACATGCTTCATCAGATATTCCCCAACCATAGCTCATTTTGAAGGAAATTCAATTCTCTACAACTTTGTCTCTCTAAGCTCAAGTCCAAAAAATGCTTCATTTGAGATATATGAGCCAATACATTATAGGTCATTTCAAAAATCAACAAAAAGACACTTTTTGTCAAGGCCAATTACATCAAGATAAATTATCCAAATGCAAAAATGATAAAAATAGAGATTGTAGAGGACATATTAAGCTTTCCAAATAGTCTAAGATCACCTTCAAAAGATGAAAATTGAGAGCGTTATGACTAGTACAAATTGGAAAATTTTGAGCAAATGCATGAAGTTCAAATTGAGCAAACTTGATATTTTGGGCTATTGGGCCATTGTTTCAGAGTCCAAGCATGTATTACACTACTTATACACCTCATATCTTATTCATGCACCTCTTGATCTATTTTATTTTAATTATTTTGATTTTATTCATTATTAATTCAAAATAAATAAGATAAAATACAAGGTTTGTCAACAAAGGTCCAAGCCTATATTCTTTGACCTAATTTCATGCTATAATGTTGCATTATTCAGACATCAAGACCATGAACCCTTATATAAAGAACTTTGTCCAAAATCTAAAATTTTCAAGAATCCTGAAATAACTTGAAACCCTATTCATAGTCCATTTCAGTAAAAACTAGCCAGTCCATTCACTTCCAGGGACGCAAGAGGGTAAGGGTGGATAGATTTCCTTGACCAAAAGGGGATAAAATCACATGAACATGCCTCGTCGGTTTCATCATTGCATGTTTTTTATATTTGTTGTTTCATGATGTTTTTATGCATACTAATGTTATTAACATGTTCATAAGTTAATGATATGTAGGAAACACCCATCGTGGAGGTCCCATGCTGGCCAAATCGTGAATCACCATATTCATGTAGATCAGTGTTGTTTTCACCATAGCTCTCAAACCGGGATGTTTCAGTCCAAATTAATCATCCTATTGAACTTGCAGCCCTCGATTTAGGGGGGTAGGGTACTTTTGGTGTGCTAAGATCTTTTATTTTTCAGGGAAAATAAATATTCTCATCGGGGAAGACAACTGGAGCTAAGGCTCTGACGTCTATCCAGTCCAAGTGTTTTTCTTAATTTTTATTTTATTTGTTTCACAGAAGTTAACGGATGTATTACCGCCTCAGTGATTGAAGCGCGCGTTAAAGACCTTACTATGCCAAGGAGTGGGTTTGATCCCAACCTTTTGGCATTTTGACATTTTATGGTTTTATTTGGTTTACAGATGACAAAACGCACCGAATCCCTTCTTTAACACCAAGGCGCGTCTGGCCTAGTGGTTAAGGTGTTGGTTGGAAGTTCTGAGGGTGTGGGTTCAACAGCCATCCCTACCATTTTGGTTTTTTTCCTTATAATTCTCCCTTCTTCTTACTCTTTTCCACTGATAAACCTTTTTTTTAGAAAACCTACCATTTTCAAAACCTCATTTTTGTTATAAACCCTAATTTATGTTTTAAGTTTTTCACAAATATTTTTTTTATAATAGAAATCAAATTAGTTTTTTTAGGTTTTTTAATTAACCTTAATTAATTTCTTTAGGTTTTAATTAATCAACTTACTTTTTTTAATTAATCAAAATTAATTAGGTTTTCTAGATTTTATTTTAATTAATGAATTCTTTTCCTTAATCAAGATTAATTGGTTTTTATAGATTAATCAAAAATATATTTTTTCATAAAAAAAAAAAACAAAAAAACCATTCCTCTTCCATCGATTCCAATTTTTCCTTTAATGGTGCATTTGCGAATATATTTTTATTTATTTATGATTATTTTAACTGTCTATGGGATGTAATAGTTAATTAGGTTTTACTTTCCTGCATTTTTATTACTTGTACCCCCATTTCCGAAGCCTTGTAATAGCTTAGGAATCTTTACTTTCTGCCATTACTTTCTGCATTTATCGCTTTCCTTGTATATAACTATTTAGCTAATAGGATTGTATGACAAGATCAAAAGCGAACGATAGCTAACTTAATCAAAGATAAACAATAATTAAAACACAAACCACTTTGCACACACGCACCTCTAGGATAACATCACTTGTTGCCTCGGAAAACAATCATGTCCCTCGAACGTGGGGACGCTTTAGCACTATCCCTCAAAACAAAGATTGTAGTCCCTGGATAACCTTTTCAAATGTTGCTTTCGGTAAACGATCTAGTCCCTTCAACGATAAATTCTAAACCTCCCCTACGAGTTTCCTTGTATGATTGTACGATGACCCACGCTTGTCCCTTCACATCCAACGATAGGGCTTCCTACTAACTAATGGTAGGATAGTACTATCTAAAGGTGAAGTAAAAGAACAATAAAGATTTTGAGTAGGTAGATTGCTCATAATCGCTTGCTCACAAACAAAAACATCTTTTCACAAACACTTTCTTAAAAATATTTTCAAACAAAACACTTTGTACGCATTCTCTAGGACATATACGAGGATCATTACAAAGTTTACTTACTATTGGCATTTTCAAAAAAAATTTCAAACACACATTCACAAAGCATTTTCAAAAGTGAGCTAGCGATTAAGAGCCCGTAGATAACTACAGATGAAAAGGGTGCTAACACCTTGCCTTTTCATAACCTACCCCCTGAACTCAATAATGTCAAGGTTTTTCCTGTTCTTTTCACCCTTTCCTTATTGGATAAAAGAAAATTCGGTGGCGACTCCTTCTATCTGCAACATTTGCGATAAAATGCAAAACCAAGTCAGTTCTCCCACCGTATTACAGAACTGGCGACTCTGCTGGGGAAAACTAAAAAAGTGGGGTTACCTTAGAGTTAGATCACTTTTAAATGCTTTACTTGTTTGCTTTGATTGCTTTATGATTCAGGGTTTGTTCGAGTTTATTTCTTGCAAAGATCCTATACTCGAATTTGGGAACATTTTAGGTAAGTAGCTATAGATCGTGGAAATTGTACAGCGTAGACCGATATGGTTGAAGTGATGGCTATGTTAGTGCGACACATTGATGGGTACTGGTGTTCCTTGAGTCAGTCAAGGATAACAATAAGTTGTCATGTGGTGTCATAAGCACTAACTGGCATTTAGAACTGTAATTGGCCCAACTTAGCCATTAGAAGGTAGTGAGATGGACGACTTTAGTGCAGTTCAAAGTTGGTTGATACTTGATGCTACACTCATAGAGATTCGACTCTCGGGATATTTCGGTGGCAAGTCAATTGTACTGCTGAAACAATGCCTGAGAGAATGATCAGTGATATGAGACTCCTAGAACCCGGTTACTATTCTTAGGACAGGTTGAGCCAACTAAACTTCAAGAGGGTACTTACCTACGAACCCCATACAAGCCTAAACCTAAGGCTCTTGTGTGCTTTTCTTGTGTTTGATTATTTGTTCAAACATGACATCATAACATCATGACATCGTGCCATATCATTTTCAATGACCATTTCAAGGATCTCAAGGGCATATGATGAAGGTTTATTATGAACCAGACGTCTAGCAAGGGGAAATAGGATTTATTTCCCTCTAACCAAATGCCGTCAAAGTATCATGAACCGACGTATAGAAAGGGGCAAGGGGATTTATTTTCCTCTAACCAATGCCGTCAGAGACTGAAGTACGTTAGCTAAAGTCAAAGGCTAAGACCCACTCGACATGGTGAGCTTGATTCTCATAGAAGGACGTTCAATGACGTGAAGTTCTTCAGTCAAAGCTGCAACCAGACTCAATTTCTAACACTTCTTTTTTGTTTACCCCTCGAGATCTTTGAAAACATTACATCCAAATATCACGCATGTCATTACATAACAGGTTTTTTCCAATACATGTTTTCTCATTTGCTTACTGTTTATTTCAGTAAAAGATGGCTCTAGAATAGACTGTGAAAGAACTTCAGGTACAAAATGCCCAATTTCAAGAAACTCTCCTGAACTTAGCCCAGGGACAGAAAGAGATGATGGAGCTCATTGCCAAGAAGAAGAAGCCCATAAATCCACTTGCCATCCTCAACATGGGTAGAAGGTTCAAGGGTCTTTCTAAGAAAATTCAGAACTGCATGATTTCATGTGATGAAGACGACAATCAGGGTGAGGAATAGGGAAAAAGTATCAAGGCTGAGAGGGGAAGAAGCCTTGGTTCTGGTAAAATTCCTGAGGATGAAGACTACTCTGATGAACAGTATCCTCTTGCGGATGACAGATACAAACAGCTGGAAGATTGCCTTAATGCTATGGAAATCCAGAAAGTGCCTGGACCGATTTTTAAAGAGCTGGGTCATATTTTGGGGCTTGTCATCCCTCACAAATCAAGGTTCCTGATTTTGATAAATATGATGGTGTTTCTTGTCCCAAGCTTCATATGCGGTCTTATGTTAGGATGATCTAACCACATACTACTGATATAAATTTATGGGTTCACTTCTTTCAGGAAAGTTTGTCTGGGACACAACTCGAATGGTTCTATCATCTAGAAGGAACCAATATACATACTTGGGAAGACCAGGCTGCTGCTTTTTACAAGCAGTATCAATATAGTGTGTGATACAGTGGGAAAACTGACTTGGGTGTTTTGCGTTTGATCACAAATGTTGCGGTTAGTAAGAGTCGCCTCCGACGTTTCTTTTATCCTAAAGGAAAGGTGAAAAAGCACAAGAAAGATCTTTGAGATTATTTCTTGAGTTCAGGGGGTAGATTATGAAAAGGGAAGGTATTAACACCCTTTTCATCCATGGTTTTCCATGGGCTCTTAGTTACTTTCTAGATCACTTGCTTTTTGTTTTAAATTGTGCTTTGTGTGGTTTTTGAAAGTATTTTGTAAAGAGGCCATTGTTTAGGCAATCTTTGTAATGATTCTCGTTCGTAAGAATGTATACAAAGATGTTGATCTTTTGAAAATGTTTTCAAGTTTTGTAAGATATTTTGAAAGTGTATGTGTTTGTTTGGAAAGTAGCAAGGATGTTTGTTTTTAAATGTAGCAAGTAATTAGGAGCAATCTACCTACTTAAATGTCTTTCTTGTTCATTTTATTTTCCTTTGACATTGTTATTTTACCATTGATTTGGTAAGCAACCCTATCTTTAGATGTAAACGGGACGGGCGTGGGTCATCGTATAACCATGATTAGCAATGTTACAAGGTATATTAGCATTCTTTTTGAGGGACTAAGATCATTTGTAAGGCAACTTAGATAGCGTCATCGAGGGACTATGATCTTGTATTTGCTTGTTTTTGCTAAGATACCTTACATACGTAATATGGTCATTTTGTATAAGGCAACCAAGTGGGATAAACCTAAGGGTGCTTGTGTGCAACTGTATTGTTTTCATGCTTGATTTTGTCTTGAATTAGGGTTTTCTAAGTATTGGTTTTAGTCTTTCCATACAAACCCTAATTAGTAGCATTTGTATATAAAGCGATAAATTGCGGAATTTAAATTTACTACGCTATTACAATACTTGTGGGAGGGGGGGTATACAAATTGTGAATGGGGATTGCAAGAATATAAACCTAATTAATCTATTACAACCAAATTAAATTTGAGCAAGAATGGAAATAAATAATGTACAAGATGGATAAATACGCAAGAATGTAAATGTGAAGAAAATGAATTTTTTTTATTTGGATTTTTTTAGAGAAAAGGGATTTGTTTTAACCTAATTAATTAAAAGAAAATAATTAATTAAACCTAAATTTATTATGAAAAGATTTTAAATAAAACCCTAAATCTATTAATTGATTAAAAGAAAATAAATTTGTAAGAAAAGTATTTTTGATATTTTTGTCTTGAAAATAATTATAGTGTTATAAAATATTTTTAACCTTTTTAATGTTAAAATAATATATTTAAATTGGTGTAAAAGAAAATAAATAAAAACCTATTATTTTAATTAAATTTACAAGATATTTAGTGAAATGGATAAAGTATTTATTAAATAAAAAACAATTTTCATGAGAAAAAATGAATAAACTATGTCAAAATGAAAATATAATATTTATTTTTATTTTTTATGATTTTTAATATTAGAGAAAATATATTTAAAAAGAAAAATGAAAGAAATAAATAAATAAGTACAAATGGGGCAGGGGGTGCCAAAAGTCAGGATGGGAGTTAATTAGCAGAAACCAAAAAAAAAAAGAGCCAGACCCAAAGGAACCAACGCCTGCCAAACAAAAAAAGGGGTCAGAATATGTAAAAATAACAAAATGGTCACACTTGGGCTTGAACCCAGGACCATGGGCTGAACATGCGCGCGCTTTACCACTGGGGTGACTATACATCCGTTCATATAAACAAAACAATAAATATGTAAGGCAAATAAAGTCCTGATGACTTCATCTTCAACCTCCATCCAGTGTACCTGCAACTTTTTCATTTCTCAACAAAAATGGAAGATGACAAAATGAAAGTTGTTGCATTCTTCCTCACGAATCTAACCATGTAAATAACTAAAGCTAAAAGTCAAAGATAAATGAGAATTTCTCTGGCCCTAATTTGAACCCTAAAAATTTCAAAAACTTCAACTCTAAAATTCTCTAAGCTCAGGCCATGTAAATGCAAACTATGGATATGTACAACTTTGTGGCAATGAGGTCTACATTTTTCCTTCATAAAATAAACATTAATGATGCTTGAATGATGAGATAGAAGTTCAAGTGAAATACCTCAAAATTGGAAATCATGAAATGAAAATGAGCTTGATTCAAAGTGCTGCAAGGATCAGGTTAGCTTCCTTGAGGTCCCAGGAAGCTAATGCAATGATTAGCTTGAGATGAAAGTGGCTGAGGAGCTCTAGAGAAGTCAAGTTGTAGACCCCTGTTTTTGAAAATGGAACTTGATGATGGAGGTGTTACAGTTGAGCAAATGGACTTTGGATGGTTTGTATTTGATGTTTAGGAGCTTTTGGAAGTGAAAGGACAAAGAACACACGAGGGGATTTGGAGTTTGGTATGTAAAGTCAGAATTTGCACAACAATGGTCTTTTGAGACAGTTTCTGGCTAGAGGGAGCTTGAGTGAGTTTAAGGGTCTTCAAGCTCGTGTTATAGCTCACAAATAATTCTTCTATTTATAAGCAACAAGTTTGGAGACTTGTTGTTGATCAGAATTTGAAATTACATGTTTATGCATAACATGTGATTTTTGAGAAAACAAGTTTCAATGCCTTGTGTACTTGCTAAGATAGAGTGGTTATGCTTTAAACAAGCTTGCTTATGACTTTGTGGATGGGGTGTGATAAGAGGGAACAAGTTAGAGGCTCAATGTGAACTTTATGCAAAAAGCTTGCTTTACATGAATGGCAATGTTAACTTTGTGCCATTAATGGAAATGCAACTTGGATAGAGCTTAAACCACTTGGATTATAGCTCAAAAGTTTTTGTAATCCATTAATGAAGGATAGATACACAAGTTAGAAGGCCTGCAAAGCAAGATTATGCATCCTAGCATTGAAATTGCATTTGTGTTCATCATGAAAATGACCTATAGTTCAAGTGACAAAACACCAACTTCATCTCTTCGATTCTCCATACTCAAGAATGATCTCAAGGAGTTCTTGGACATTTTGGAAAGCTTTAAATGTGCTCTACAACCCATATTTGAATTTATTTTGAAGATATCCCTTGGAACTATATGAAAAAGTTCCATGAAGTTAGGTCAAAATCCTGATCAAATTAGGGCAAAATTTCACTAAGTGTTTAGTTTCATGACCCCATGTTCTTGAAATTATAACTTGAGATCGAAGCACTTTTGGAAGAAGTTGTGTGAAGAAAAGTTGTATACCTCATGGAGATCTACAACTTTCATGTTGGAAGTTTCTCTGGAATCATCTTAAATCATGGTGAAAATTTGGCTCAAAGTTATTAAAAAACAAGAAATTTCCAACACTTAGAAAAATTTCTAAGTTTAGAAATTTTGACTTTTCAAAATGAAATCTTGACTTTTTGATTTCTTGATGCATAAGTTTCATATTTTGACATGTTTTGATGAATTATGATCTTTGGCACTTGAATTTGACAAAAAAGTCAAAGTTTGACTTTTTAGTATACAGTTGACTTTTGATAAGTTGACTACAAAATTCATTTGTCAATCCAATGGACTTGCAATGTTTTGAACCCTATCATTAGGTAAAAATGATGCAATTGGACTCTTTAGATCATGCCTTAAACAAATTGATCAATTTCTAGGTAAAAAAAATCAGAAATTGCCCTTTCCCATTCAAAACCCTAATTTTGACCATTTTGCCCTTTTGGAGATTTGATCAAATTTCTTGAGGAATTATGATCCAAACTTGATCAAATGATACATATGAGTTTAAAATGTTGATGTGGATAAAAAATTATGGGGTTTGACTGTAAATTGGCCATGGTTGACTTTATCTCTAATATAGTTGATTTTTAGGTCAACTATTCAATTGACTGATCAAAAGTGTGATCCAAGGCTTGAAACTTGACATGAGTAATCTTGGGGGTCCATAATGATCCATGAAAGTCATATGGGGCATTGGAAGTTCAAAAATCCTTGTGCAATCTCAAACCCTAATTTTCAGTCATCAGTGCTTAAGGAGGTGTCTTGAGCTGATCAACCCTAATGCAGTCTTGATCCAAAAGAGATCTTGTGAGAAAATTATTGATAAGTGAGAGGGAAAATTTTGGGGTACAACAGCTGCCCCTGTCCAATCTTCTTATGCCTGAAGAGTTAGATGGGCATGTCTTGCCATTCGTGACACAAAGGTGGAAGATGATTGGACACTAGAGTGCACATAAATTTGCACTCGGCAATGTGGTGGTAGAGGGAATGGGCTTAAAGATGCCATTTAGAGAGGTGATATAAAGTTGTAGGAGATGGGCTTAAAGATGCCATCTAAAAGTGATTATTTGTATTGTAATTTGTAAGCTGAAAGAATGAGTATCAGAATGGCGTCCGTGTTTAGAGCGTATCTGAACTGTATCTGGGAGCTGATTTTGAATGATTATCAGAATGGCATCCGTGTCTGGGGAATATCTAAACTGTATCTGAAAGATAATTTTGAATGAGTGTCAGAATGGCATCCGTGTCTGAAGTGTATCTGAACTGTATTTGAGAGTTGAACCTGAATGAGTATCAGAATGGTATCCGTGTCTGGAACGTATCTGAACTATATCTGAGACTTGAATCTGAATGAGTATCAGAATGGCATTCGTGTTTGGAGCGTATCTCAACTGTATCTGAGAGTTTAATCTGAATGAGTATCAGAATGACATCCGTGTCTGGAGCATATATGAATTGTATCTGAGAGTTGAATCTGAATGAGTATCAGAATGACATCCGTGTTTGGAGCGTATTTGCACTGTATCTGAGAGTTAAATCTGAATGAGTATCAGAATGGCATCCGTGTCTGGAGCGTATCTGAACTGTATGTACAAACTCTGAACATTGTTAATGGTAGTTGTTAATCTTATCTTGAAAAGGGTAAAATGTTAGCTAAAATGCAAAGTCAAGTTGTATGAAATGTATGATATAATGCATTTGTTTTATCAATGTTTATGATATATGGATGCAATGTATGTGTTTGTGAGATAGTTTGTTGCACTGCTGTTGGATTGGGGAAAATAAATCCCTGACTGCTGCTGAGGATATGGAGTATAAGTCTTCATGTTGTGAAGTCTAAGTGTTGATGAATTTCTGCTTAGAGAAATAAACTTTGTTGCAAGGGAAATGTCGTATACTGCTTGTAAAATCCTATTGGGGAATCCTGAGAAATTTGATGACTTCTACTGGGGATTTGATAATTGGAAACTCTGTTTCGCTTGGGATTAAACTGCAAACCGCGGGGGATTTTATGGAAATAACTTAGAGAAATTTCCCTATCTCTTAAAGCCATCAGTGATTGTCTTTTTTTTATTTGTAAACAGTAATTATGTTCAAATACATATGTTCAACAATTAATCATTGGACATTTTTGTAAACAAAACACAAGCGTAAAGAAACACAGATAGTTTTTACACTTTCAAAGGGATATCTTTGTATTGACTTTGAGTAAGTATTTTTGTACAATGAGAAAAACATTCTAGTAAGAGAATGCCGTCATAAAAATTGAAAATTTTAATTCAAAGAAAATATAGCTATGTGCAATAATCCCATGGGGTTCCCATTCTGCTATAGCCTTTGTATCTCTGAGCATCTTGTCTATTTTTTGCCTCGTCCGAAGATGATTGAATTGATAAGAACTGTCGAGTTCACAAGTTGAAGCCAAAGGTTGTCCTCAAAGTGATCCAACGGGACATAGTCATACGCTTTAATTCCCAAACTTTTTCCTGGACCGCCTTTTCGGGTTTTCAGTCCATCGGGAAACCCTTTTCTGCCCAAGTCGCCCTTTTGGGTTTTCAACTTGCCGTGTGTACATATTTTTTTGTTTTATCCCTAATTTTTACCCGAACCTTTTTGGTTCGCCGGACTGCCCTTGTTTTGTCTAGGTGTGTCAACCTAGCGAGTCTCTTATGCGTAGTATCTTTTGACTATGTCTGCGTTCGCAGGGTGC
This sequence comes from Vicia faba, assembly GCA_948472305.1. NCBI lineage: Eukaryota > Viridiplantae > Streptophyta > Magnoliopsida > Fabales > Fabaceae > Vicia > Vicia faba. The sequence continues at coordinate 626,119,263 of OX451735.1, read as the reverse complement.
GGTAGGTCGTCGCCATCCATGGTAGTCAAGATCATTGCTCCACCAGAGAATATATTTTTGATTACAAATGGTCCTTCGTATGTAGGAGTCCATTTGCCCATGGGATCACCTTGTGGCAGTATGATGCGTTTGATCACTAGATCCCAACTTGATATACTCGGCATCTGACCTTTTTGTTGAAAGCCTTGATCATCCGTTTTTGATACATTTGACCATGGCAGACAACAGTAAGTCTTTTCTCATCAATCAAATTCAATTGATCAAGTCGAGTCTGGATCCAATCGTCTTCATTCAGACCTGCATCCTTCATAATTATTTGAGAGGGGATCTGAACCTCAATAGGCAAGACGACTTCCATGCCGTATACCAAAGAATAGGGTGTCGCCCTGGTCGATGTGCGAGCTGTAGTACGATACCCGTGGAGAGCGAATTGTAACATCTCATGCCAGTCTTTGTATGTTACTGTCATATTCTGTATGATCTTTTTAATGTTCTTATTTGCAGCATCGACAACACCATTCATCTTTGGCCGGTAAAGAGAAGAATTGTGATGTTGAATCCTGAATTGCTCGCACAAGGCGGTGATCATAGTGTTGTTGAGATTTGTACCATTGTCAGTGATGATCCTTTCCGGGATACCGTACCGGCAAATGAGATTTTTCTTAATGAAACGGGCAACAACATTATTGGTAACGGAAGCGAAAGAAGCCGCCTCCACCCACTTTATAAAATAGTCAATGGCCACTAGGATGAAGTGGTTCCCATTGAAGGTTGTTGGCTTGATTTCCCCAATCATATCAATCCCCCACATAGCAAAGAGCCAAGGAGCAATCAAGAGATTCAGAGGAACCGGAGGTACGGGCACCTTGTCAGTATACACCTGACATTTATGGCAGGTTCGAGAGTGTTGATAACAATCTTCTTCTATGGTAGACCAGTAATAGTCTGCTCGTAGGATTTTCATTGCCATCGTATTCCCACTCGAATGGGTGCCAAAAGTGCCTTCATGTAATTCAGTCATGATCCTTTCAGCTTCAACCTTATCTATGCATCGAAGTAACACAAAGTCATGGTTGCATTTGTAAAGAATGCCATTACTAAGGAAGAATTTAGCAAATAATCTCCTTAAGAACTTCTTATCATTGATTAAATCTCCTTCTGGATATTCTTGAGCCTCGAGATACTTCTTGACTTCATGAAACCAAGGCTGGTCCACTACTTCTTCGGTATTAATCTCATGACAGTGCGCTGGTTCCTCCATTCGTTCAATGGTGATATGGGGAGCCTCGTTATCCCAATTAAGTTTAAACATAGATGACATTGTGGCTAAAGCGTCTGCTAGCTTATTTTCTTCTCGCGGGAAATGCTCGAAGGTAATCTTCTCAAAATGTGGTAGCAACGCCAAGACATGTTCTTTGTAAGGGATAAGGTTTGGTTGTTTTATGTCCCACTCCCCTTTTATCTGACAGATAACCAAAGCTGAATCTCTGAACATACTCAAAGATTTGATCCCTAGGTCTATGGCAGCTCTGAGGCCAAAGATGCATGCTTCGTTTTCCGCCATGTTGTTTGTACAATTGAAGCACAGTCTTGCCGTAAAAGGAGTATGGCATCCTACAGGAGATATGAGTACAACACCAATACCATTTCCAAGTGCGTTGGATGCCCCATCAAAGAACAGGGTCCATCGGGATCCTTGTTCAGGTCCGTCATATGGCATGAATTCTTCACAGTTGTTTACCATCATGATGTCTTCGTCTTGAAATTCGAACTTCATAGACTGGTAGTCTTCTACAACTTGGTGAGCAAGGTGATCAGCTAATACACTTCCCTTTGTTGCTTTCTAGGTAGTATATTGTATGTCATATTCCGTCAGGATCATCTGCCATCTCGTTATTCTCCCGGAGAGAGCAGGTTTCTCGAAGATGTATTTTATCGGATCCATTTTAGATATCAACAAAGTAGTATGAGTCAGCATATACTGTCTTTGCCGGCGAGCAGCCCATGCCAGAGCGCAGAAAGTTTTCTCAAGCAGTAAATATCTAGTTTCACAGTCGGTAAACTTTTTTCTCAATTAGTAAATAGCATGATCTTTTCGGCCAGACTCGTCATGTTTACCTAATACACACCCCATTGAGTTTTCTAAAACAATCAGATACATGATCAATGGTCTTCCCTTGACTGGTGGCATCAACACAGCAGGCTCATGTAAGTATTCTTTGATTTTGTCAAAAGCAACTTGGCACTTGTCATTCCATTTGACTACTTGATCTTTCTTCAATAATTTGAAGATTGGTTCACAAGTAGCTGTCAGGTGAGAGATGAATCTGGAAATGTAGTTCAAATGTCCCAAGAACCCTCTGAATTCCTTCTCAGTACGAGGAGCAGGCATCACTTGTATCTCTTTTACCTTGGCAGGATCTACTTCAATACCTTTATTAATGACGACGAAGCCTAGTATTTTACTAGACTATACCCTAAATGTGCATTTGTTTGGATTCAACCTCAGTTTATACTTCTTTAGTCTCTCAAACAGTTTTTATAAGTGATCAAGATGCTCTTCTTCTGTTTGAGATCTGGCTATCATATCGTCCATGTAGACCTCTATTTCGTGATGTATTATGTCATGAAATAAAGCTACCATGGCACGTTGATAGGTTGCTCCAGCATTCTTTAGTCCGAATGGCATCACCTTATAGCAAAAAGTGCCCCACTGCGTGACAAACGTTGTTTTCTCCATGTCCTCAGGCGCCATTTTGATTTATTTGTAACTTGAGAATCCGTCCATGAAGGAAAACACTTTTTGTTGTGCCGTATTGTCAACTAGAATATCAATGTGGGGGAGTGGAAAATCATCCTTAGGGATTGCCCTATTCAAATCTCTATAGTCCACACACATTCACACTTTGCCGTCTTTTTTGGGCACGGGAACAACATTGGTAACCCATTGGGGATAAGAGGTGACAACCAAGAATCCAGTGTTAAATTGCTTCATGACTTCTGCTTTAATCTTTTCTGACATATCAGGCCTCATGCGGCGACCCTTTTGCTTTACTGGAGGACAATCCTCTTTTGTAGGAAGACGATGTACCACAATATCTGCATCAAGTCCCGGCATGTCTTCATACGACCAGGCAAAAACTTCAACATAATCATGTAACAACTAAATCAGACGCTCCTTGATACTGGGTTCTAGATTGGCACCCACCTTGACCTTTTTTTTGTCTTCTTTGGTACCTAGGTTGATTGTATCCACGGGTTCTTTGTGAGGTTGAATGGTTCTCTCTTCTTGTTGTAGTAGTCTGGCAAGTTCCCCTGGTACTTCACAATCTTCCTCACCTTCGTCTTCGGCTTGGTAGATTAGATTCTCAGAGTCACAAAAGGCCATATCAGTATCTTTACCCATGGGATCCCGAATGGATGTATACCTGCATTGTGTGTGTGAGTGTGTGTAAGGGTATAGCTATCCTTGAAAGAAATAAAAAATGTAAAAAGAAAAACAATGAGCACAAAAGTTTGTATGCGAAAACGTCAATGATTCATTGATGTCATATGAAAATGAGATAATAACCCTTACAAATGGACCATTGTGCCTCGGGTAAGACACAAGGTTTTAAGAGTACAAATTGTTTTAACATTACAGATCCAACAAAATGTAAAGACAAATTACTGTGGGATAAAAGTGATCGGGATAAAATCTCTAGCCTCCTAGTTGCTTAGCCCTCCACTAACAGTTGGGAAGATCCAATGCTCCAGGTTGCAGTCATCTTCATCATCCTCTACCGCGTTGACTTCACAGTTGCTAATCTTCAGGGGTGGTCCTCCAGCACGAGTGCGGCGTACAACCTTCTGAACACTTCAAAAGAAATCCAAACCAAACTTATCTGACTTGTATGGGATATCCGGGAGTTGTCCCCAGATAGTTCACCCACCTTCTTCTATTACTGCTTTGGCATCCTTCAGAGATGACATCCGGAGTAGAGGCCTTATGATCTTGGCAACAGCCTTGGTTACTGCCGCATCTTGCGGGACCTCTTCAAAGTGTTGGAATGGAGTTTCAATAAATTCACCATCTAATTCCACATATGTGAAGGAAATGAGATGGCTGATCATATACTCTTTTTCTCCATGAACGGTGATAATTTTCCCTTGAATCAGATATTTCAGTATTTGGTGCAACGTAGAAGTGACAACGCCAGCATTGTGAATCCATGACCGGCCTAGAAAGCAGGTATATGAGGGACGGATATCCATTACATAAAAAGTTGAATAAAATTTTTGGGTTCCAACCTTTATGGGGATATCCCTTTCCCCATGTACCATGCTTTTCAAGCCGTCAAAAGCCCTTACTACTATGTTACTTGGCTTCAATGTCAATCCCTCACAGTCAAGCCTATCATGAGCTTTTGAAATTCTGGCAACAGATACTCAATGTCACAGTGAATGTTATGACACTGTATCTGACTTTCTATAAGACAGTAAATAAAAAAACAGTAAAGAACACAGTCAATTGTTTACCCAGTTCAGTGTGACACAACACCTACTCTGGGGGCTACCAAGCGAGGGAGGAAATCCACTATAAGAGATATTAATTCAGGAATAAACCAACCAGTTTATCTCCTTCACTTAAGACCTACCCAATGCAACTTCAATCTAAGTTCTACTTAAATCTGAGTTCCTACTCACTCCCCCTCAATCACAACAGTGATACTAAACAATTGACTAATGAAATTATGAAGACACTCTTCAGAACATACACTTGATTATGCTTCACAGCTTTTAATCAAGTAATACAAACACTCGTGCTTCAAAGCTTTGAGTGATACATAAACCTAACTTGACCTTGCTTCAAAGCTTTAGTCAAGTGACACAAACACTCTTGCTTCAAAGCTTTGAGTGATACATAAACCTAACTTGACCTTGCTTCAAAGCTTTAGTCAAGTGACACAAACACTCTTGCTTCAAAGCTTTGAGTGATACACAACCCTTACAATCAAAACCTACTCCAAGTCACTTATCACAATGATACTTGCTTGGATTACAGTAGTTAAAACTATACAGCTCCTTGTATATCTTCTGTCTAAAAGTGTTGATTTTCCCAACAACCTTCCTGTTGAATATATATGCAGCTGTTTCTTCAGTTAGGGCTTCCACGAAAAGCTAGGGTTAATTAGGGTTAACCTCAAGACTTGGTCACAAGACTTTATCAACCAGATTAGGGTTGAGCTAAGTTAGCCTAAGGTCCACGTGAGATTCTGTTCTGGAATGTATGAACCAATTTCCTGAAAAATCTCAGAATTAACCAAACTGCATAACTGTTAGATCAGTACAGGATGTCTTAACATTGGTTATGACAACAGGAATCCTGTTTACTAATTTTGGTAGAATGTAATAAATGTGATCTTTGCAAAATGCTCAGATACACACTCATGAAGTGCAACTACTGTATGCCATTCTTTTTCTGCATAAAGTACCTAATAACCCAGAATGTTATGACATCAGTCATGACATTCACACACCTGGTTTTACCAAAAATACATGCCAATAACTAAACACTTACAAACTCCCCCTTTGGAAAATTTTTGGCTAAAACCCCTAAACAATCAGAGAATAGAGAGCAGCAGAAATAATATGTCTGCAGAAAAAAATGTCTACCAAGAATAATTAACACATAATATTCTCCCCCTCTTTAGCCATAAATAGGCCAAATATACAAGTATTGTTAGGTTATACAGTCATCCAAAATGATTAATAAAAACAACAAAAAGTCTGAAAACACTTGCAGCAACAGGAATCAGCAGCAAGCTTGACACTCCACTGATCTTCAAGCACTATCATATTCAGAGGAGGCACTATCTTCAGCATTAAGCTGATCTTCAACAGTATCCTCTTCCCTTCTTTGTCCTTCAGTCTCCTCCTGTTCTAGTCTGGCAAATAGGTTCTCAAGAGTCCTTTTCCTTGTCTCCAGCTCTTTGCAGGTTTCCTTCAGCACAACTATAACATCATTTTTCTTGGACTGAGTTTTGACAGTTGATGTCTCAGCTGATGTCATGACCATGTCAGGAACATGAGTTTCCTGAAATAGCTTATAGTGCAACCCAAGAGCAGGGGCTCTTTTGCACAGAATATCTCTTTCCACTAGAATGTCAGAATACTGAGCAAGGACAATACCACATAGGAGGGAGGGAAAGGCAATAATGCCTTTAACAGCATAGCTTCCAGCATGTTTTAAAGTTTGATCAAAGATTTACCTGCCATAGTCAAATTTTGTCCTGGTTCCAACTGCATAAATGAATCTTCCCAATCTAGTGGAGATGGTTGATTTATGGTTGGTAGGGACCCAGTTGGCTGCACCAATCTTGTGCAAGATGGCAAATTTCATGCTTAGCTTGCTTGCATTCAGCTTTCCTTTTAAGGGCCAGCTCTTGACTTGATTTCCAGTGATGGTTTGGCATACTTGGTTGTCAGTAACCTCTTGTTCAGGGCAAGCCTCATTTGGTCTTCCAAGGAATTTGTTTATTTCAGAGGGAGAGAAATTAACTTTTCTTCCTCTCACATAGACACATTTAAAGTCAGTTGACCTTCCATCAGCACATCCATCAGATAAATTCACTATGAATTCCTTGACAAGATTTTCATTGCAGTTGGTAAACTTTACCACAGTATTCATTAGTCCAGCAATTTTGATTAGGCCCATGATCTCCTTACATTCCATGGCACCATTGTTTAGTTCTCTTTCCAAGGCTATTCTTTTTAAACAAACATACTTCCATCGGTTGGCATTTTCAGGGTGGTGAAAAGAAATGTTGTCAGTGGGGACTTCAGGAACTTTAGCCATTTTTCTTGAAGGGAGTTTCCTTCTGAGAGAGATGTCTTCAGCATCAACTTCAAATTCTGATTCCTCATCAGAGTCAGAAGGTTCAGGCTCTTTCCTTTTATTTGCTATTGGTTGTCTCACAGGCTTTGAGAGACTACCATCATGTACTCGGGTTTTCACCTTCCCTTTGGACAATCCAGTCTTCACAGTTTCTACACCAGTCTTGCCTTCAGACCTGGTTTTCTTATGAGCAACATCATCAGTCTTCTCTTTGGTCAGACATTTTGCAGCATCCTGCTTACCTTTTCTGTTCATCATCCTCCTAGCTATGCTAGGGTTGATATTTGCAATTAGGTCATTGTCTGAGTATTCTTCTTCCACATCAATAACTGGTGGTTCAACATCCTTCTCTGAAGGGTTCTGGATATCATCAAGATTTTCAGATGTTTTCTGAATGTTGTCGTCTGGTGTCTCAACATTCTTAGAGACATCTGGATTTATTTCCACAATTGGACTAGCAGATTCTTGATTTAAAGGAATAGAATTCATGTAACAAGTCTAGCTATTGCTTGATGAACATAAGCTGTGCCTTCCCTATTTTCTATTCCTGAGGGAACAGAAGATGATGGTTTAGAGGGATTACCAGATGACGTAGCTTGAGACCTTCCTGCATGCCTTGTTCTCAGCTTTTTAACCTTAGAGGGGTTAGTTGCCAGTTCTCTAAGAGGAGTAATCTCCAGGACTTCAGAATCCATGCATGTTGTGATTGCCCTAGGATCTTGTTCAGAGGATGCGGATGAAACAATCGTCTTGGAAGAGGATGATGTTTGAGACATTTTGATAGTCTTAGAAAACCAGTAACAACGAGAGAGAAATCTTTGATTGAGAGAATGGGGATTGTTACAGAGCCGAGAGAGGAAGGAGGTAAATGAGTGTCTATTCAACTTCTTAACAATTTTGAAAGAAATAGAAAAACATATGATTAACCCAATCAAAATAGACTTAACACAAAAAACTCCTTCATCCCTTGTTTTAAGCAAAATTAATTGCTACATTTCCTCATGTTGGCAAATACCCAACTTGCCCCTCAAATTTTCAAATTGATTTGTATCAAGTGCTTTGGTAAAAATGTCAGCCAGCTGTAGTTCAGTGGCAACATGTTCCAGTTTAATCGTCTTCTCCTCTACAAGATCTCTGATAAAATGATGTCTAATGTCAATGTGCTTGGTCCTGCTATGCTGAATATGATTCTTGGAAATGTTGATTGTACTCAGATTGTCACAGTACAATGTCATAACATCTTGTGTGACATTATACTCAGTAAGCATCTGTTTCATCCAGATCATTTGAGAACAGCTACTACCAGTTGCAATGTATTCAGCTTCAGCAGTAGAGAGAGACACACAGTTTTGCTTCTTGCTGAACCAGGAGACCAGATTATTTCCTAAGAAGAAACATCCTCCAGAAGTGCTCTTTCTATCATCAGCACTTCCAGCCCAATCAGCATCACAGTAACCAGTCAGAGTTGGTTCACAACCATGGGAGTACAACAAGCCATAGTTGTAAGTTCCACTTACATACTTCAAAATTCTCTTCACTTGGTTGATATGACTGGCTTTGGGATCAGCTTGGTATCTTGCACATACTCCAACTGCAAAAGCAATGTCAGGTCTGCTGGCTGTTAAGTATAGCAGACTTCCTATCATGCTTCTGTACAAGCTTTGGTCCACCTTAACCCCACTTGAATCTTTGGATAACTTTAAATGAGTAGGAGCAGGAGTCCTTTTGTGGCTGGCATTCTCCATACCAAACTTCTTGACAATGTTCTTTGCATACTTGCTTTGAGACAGAAAAATTGAGTCTTCCATCTGTGTAACTTGCAGTCCAAGAAAGAAGGTCAATTCTCCCATGAGGCTCATTTCGAATTCAGCCTGCATTTGGTCAGCAAAATGTTTAACCATTTTATCTGACATTCCCCCAAACACTATGTCATCAACATAGATTTGAGCTACCATTATCTTTCCTCCTTCATTTTTGACAAAGAGGGTTTTATCCAAGCCTCCTTTTCTGTATCCTTTGTCAGAGAGAAATTTTGTCAACCTGTCATACCATGCTCTAGGATCTTGTTTCAGACCATATAAAGCTTTCCTCAATTTGTAGACATGATCAAGGTAGTTTGGATCCACAAAACCTTTAGGTTGTTCCACATAAACTTCCTCATTTTAGTACCCATTTAGGAAGGCACTTTTTACATACATCTAAAATAACTTGAACTTCAGGAGACAAGCAATTCCCAATAGGAGTCTGATAGATTCCAGTCTGGCTACAGGGGCAAAGGTCTCATCAAAATCAACCCCTTCAACTTGAGTGTATCCTTGAGCAACAAGTCTTGCCTTATTCCTGGTGACAACTCCTTCAGCATCTGATTTGTTCTTGTATATCCATTTTGTGCCAATGATGTTTGTTCCTTCTGGTCTAGGAACTAACTCCCATACTTCATGTTGCTTGAATTGGTTCAATTCATCTTGCATTGCACCAATCCAGTATTCATCAGTCAAAGCCTCCTTAACATTTCTTGGTTCAATTTTAGACACAAAGCAAGAGTTTGAGATGATTTATCTAGATCTTGTAATGACTCCACTGTTAGCATCTCCTATGATGAGTTATTTAGGATGATCTTTCTGAATTCTGATGGAAGGGATTTTGCTAGCTTCCTTGGATTCAAAGTCTGCTGCAGTGGTGTTAGGTAGGTCATTCTGTTGAGTTGGAGTCTCAAAGAATGTCTCAACATTACAAGGGACATTTGTTTCCTCATGATAATCATCAACTATGACATTTATTGATTCCATCATGACTTTGGTCCTGGAATTGAATACCCTATAAGCTCTGATGTTGGTGGAGTATCCTAGAAATATTCCTTCATCACTTTTAGGGTCCAGCTTTCTCCTTTGATCACGATCTGCCAGAATATAGCATTTGCTACCAAATACATGGAAGTACTTCACTGTTGGCTTTCTTCCTTTCCAGAGTTCATAAATGGTGGATGATGTTCCCTTTCTCAAGGTGACCCTGTTATGGACATAACAGGCTGTGTTCATAGCTTCAGCACAAAAATGAATAGGAAGTCTTTTGGCATGTATCATTGCTCTGGCAGATTCCTGTATGGTCATGTTTTTCCTTTCTACAACTCCATTTTGTCGAGGAGTTATAGGAGAAGAGAATTCATGATTAATTCCTTTTGAGGAACATAACTCATTAAACTTATTGTTTTCAAATTCCTTGCCATGATCACATCTGATTCTGACAATGCACCTTTCTTTTTCTCTTTGAATTCTTTTGCGCAATTCTTTAAAAGCTTCAAATACATCAGATTTTTCCCTAATGAAGTTAATCCAGGTGAATCTGGAAAAATCATCCACAACAAGATAGGCATATCTTTTTCCACCAAGACTTTCCACCTGCATTGGTCCCATCAGATCCATATGTAGAAGTTCTAGAACCTTAGAGGTGGTCAGATGTCTTGACTTTGGATGTGACATCCTAGTCTGCTTACCAACCTGACATTCACCACATACTCTTCCTTCATCAATTTGCAGTCTTGGAATCCCTCTGACTGCCTCCATGGATATAATCCTTTTCATTCCTCTTAGATGTAGATGGCCAAGTTTTTGGTGCCACAGTTTCACTTCTTTTTCTTCTTTGGCAATAGAACACACAGTGGAGTAATTAGTGTTCTCAGGCTCCCACAAGTAGCAGTTGTCTTTAGATCTGTCTCCTTTCATTACAACTTCTTGTTTCTCATTAGTTACAAGACATTCAGATTTTGAGAAGTTGACCTTGAATCCTAGATCGCATAATTGACTGATACTTATGATATTAGCAGTCAGGCCTTTTACCAGAAATACTTCATTTAGATTTGGAACTCCAGGGCAGTCCAAGTTTCCAACTCCTTTGATTTATCCTTTAGCACCATCTCCAAAGGTCACATAACTAGTGGTGTGAGGTTTAACATTATTGAGAAGGTTCTTGATTCCAGTCATGTGCTTAGAGCATCCACTGTCAAAGTACCAGTCTTCCTTTGCAGAGACTCTAAGGGAAGTGTGGGCTATCAGGGCAGTAGCCTTTTTCTTCCACTGTGGAGTATGTGGTACCTTGTTGGACTTAGGTTTGACACCTGGGTTCTGATTAGGGTATCCATACAATCTGAAGCAGAATGGCTTTATGTGACCAAACCTCCCACAATGATGACATCTCCATCTTTGGTACCTTTTCTTCATATTTCTCTGTTCCCGATGTTGAGTGCTATGTTGTGACATCTGCTTTGACATTTGCTTATCAGGCCTGATCTTCTTGTCTGTACCAGTTTTCTTTGTTGCCACAAATCCTAGACAAGACTTGTTTCCCACATTTTGTCCAACCTGAAGGATTTCTTCCAATTTGTCAGTTCCATTTGTCAGCATCTTGACAGATTTGGTCATCTGGTCCAGTTTTGAGTTCAGCATTTGAACTTCCCCTTCTAGATGACTTATAGTTTCAATGTCTGCCCTTTTTTCAGCCTCCAACTTTATTATGAGTTTTGTTTGTCTCTCATTTTGCTGACAGACTTCAGCACTTCTGATACATAATTTCTTGTAGGTATCAGCCAGTTCTTCAAATGTCACTTCCTCATCACTGGTGTCACTATCAGAGGTACAAATACCAGTTAGTGCAGTAACTAGTTTGGCAGATTCTTCTTCAGAATTACTTTCTGAATCACAGTCAGACCAAGTAACAGACATTCCTTTCTTTTGTTTCTTAAGAAAGGTAGGACATTCAGCTCGAATGTGCCCATATCCTTCACATCCATGGCATTGAATTCCTCTGCTTTGATTTCGCTTCTCTTCAGACTTTGGTCTTCTGCTGGAGTCATAAGGTCTGTTAATGTCAAAAGGAATGTTCTTAACATTTGACCTTGACTTTGGATCCATTCTCTTGATGAGTTTGTTGAATTGTCTTCCAAGCATGGCTATAGCTTCTGAAATATTTTCTTCTTCATCCTCCTTGTTTTCATCTTCAGTGTTGGATACAAGTGCTATGCTCTTGTTTTTCTTGTCAACATTGTCACTGATCCCCATCTCAAAGGTCTGAAGAGACCCAATGAGTTCATCCACCTTCAACTTGCTGATATCCTGGGCTTCCTCTATAGCAGTTACCTTCATTGTAAATCTTTTAGGAAAGGATCTGAGAATCTTTCTTACTAGTTTTTCTTCTGACATCTTTTCTCCCAATGCTCCTGAGGTGTTGGCATTTTCCAAGATGTTCATGTGAAACTCATGAATGGTTTCATCTTCCATCATCCTTAGGTTCTCAAATTTGGTAGTCAGCATCTGAAGCCTTGACATTTTTACTTTGGATGTGCCCTCATGTGTAGTTTTGAGAGTGTCCCAAACTTCCTTGGCCAGTTCACATTGATGTACTAGTCTGAATATGTTTCTATCAATTCCATTGAACAAGGCATTTAATGCTTTGGAATTACCCAGGGCTAGCTCATCTTCTTCTTTGCTCCATTCTTCCTCAGGCTTCAGACTGATTGTCCCATCTTTCTCAGTTATGGTGGGATGGTTCCATCCTTTGTCAACAGCTCTCCAAGCCTTTTTGTCCAGTGATTTTAAGAAGGCAATCATACGAGGTTTCCAGTACTCATAATTTGATCCATCCAGAATGGGTGGTCTGTTTCCAAAAACTCCTTCTTTGTCCATAGCGCCAGAAAGTGATATCCCTAGATCTCACCCAGTAACACAGGTAGGGTGCCTGCTCTGATGCCAATTGAAATTCTGGAAACAGATACTCAATGTCAAAGTGAATGTTATGACACCGTATCTGACTTTCTATAAGACAGTAAATAAAAAAACAGTAAAGAACACAGTCAATTGTTTACCCAGTTCAGTGTGAAACAACACCTACTCTAAGGGCTACCAAGCCAGGGAGGAAATCCACTATAAGAGATATTAATTCAGGAATAAACCAACCAGTTTATCTCCTTCACTTAAGACCTACCCAATGCAACTTAAATCTAAGTTCTACTTAAATTTGAGTTCTTACTCACTCCCCCTCAATCACAGCAGTGATACTAAACAATTGACTAATGAAATTATGAAGACACTCTTCAGAACATACACTTGATTATGCTTCACAGCTTTTAATCAAGTAATACAAACACTCGTGCTTCAAAGCTTTGGTGATACATAAACCTAACTTGACCTTGCTTCAAAGCTTTAGTCAAGTGACACAAACACTCTTGCTTCAAAGCTTTGAGTGATACATAAACCTAACTTGACCTTGCTTCAAAGCTTTAGTCAAGTCACACAAACACTCTTGCTTCAAAGCTTTGAGTGATACACAACCCTTACAATCAAAACCTACTCCAAGTCACTTATCACAATGATACTTGCTTGGATTACAATAGTTAAAACTATACATCTCCTTGTAGATATTCTGTCTAAAAGTCTTGATTTTCCAACAGCCTTCCTGTTGAATATATATGCAGCTGTTTCTTCAGTTAGGGATTCCACGAAAAGCTAGGGTTAATTAGGGTTAACCTCAAGACTTGGTCACAAGACTTTATCAACCAGATTAGGGTTGAGCTAAGTTAATCTAAGGTCCACGTGAGATTCTGTTCTGGAATGTATGAACCAATTTCCTGAAAAATCTCAGAATTAACCAAACTACGTAACTGTTAGATCAGTACAAGATGTCTTAACATTGGTTATGACAACATGAATCCTGTTTACTGATTTTGGTAGAATGTAATAAATGTGATCTTTGCAAAATGCTCAGATACACACTCATGAAGTGCAGCTACTGTATGCCATTCTTTTTCTGCATAAAGTACCTAATAACCCAGAATGTTATGACATCAGTCATGACATTCACACACCTGGTTTTACCAAAAATACATGCCAATAACTAAACACTTACAGCTTTTTTAGGCAATACATTCAGAGATGAGCCAGTGTCCACCAAAACATGAGCCAAGGTTGTGGCCATGCATTCAACTAAGACGTGCAATGCCTCATTATGCTTCCTTCCTCTTGGCGTTAAATCAGCATCTGAAAAACCTAGACCATTATCTGCAGTCAAGCTGGCTACGCAGTGTTGAAACTGATCGACAGATGTCTCTTGGGGTACATGGGCAGTTTTCAGGAATTTTACCAAGGCTTTTGCATGCGCCTCGGAATATAGTAGTAATGCCAGCATGGAAATTTTAGAGGGAGTTTTCCCCAGTTGCTCAACTACATCGTAGTCGCTTCTTTTTATGATTTTTAGAATTTCCTCCATCTCCTTCCGGGAGGTCTCAGGGATAGCCAATGATTGTGTGTTCGTCTTGATATACTCAACCATAACACCTTTTCCTCGAGTCTCGGTTAGCTCGGCAACAGAAGTGTTAGTAGGAATGATAACAGGGGTTGTAACAGCTTTGTTAGTTGGAGTATTAGTGGGGATGATTGTAGGACTGGGATCAACTTTTGGAGGAGTAACAACATGAATGATTACGGGTCCAGAAACTGCTTTTGGGGGAGAAATTTCTAGAGAGAATATCCTTTCTCTTTGGGTAATCTTACTAGTTCCTTCAATATTACTGATATCAGAGTCAACCTTCTCCGAACTTGAATCTTCGGCGGCTGGCCAATCTTGCTTGATACTGTGGTAGTAGACATCCCCTCCAAAATTCCATGGTATAGTTTTGTCTGATGAATATGGGACTGGTCCAGGCATTGTAATTATCAAAGGAGTTGCTTTTGAAACTGATGTAATTCTAAGGGATCTTTTGGTGGAGACCCTGGAATAATTGGCGGAAATGGTAATGATAGAAACATCTTTAAAAGGAACAGGTGGAACAGAAGTCTTTTCAAACAAATTTTCTTTATTATCTATTAGGCATTGAACGCCTGTTTTCAACAAAGGACAGCTGGTTGGTGAGGATAAACAAAAATGACAAACTTCATCACAACTTGGGAAAACACCGGAATTCAACAAATTCATTTTAATAGTCAGGAGTGGGGTCATAATCTCATCAACTAAAGTAACAAACATATCTTCCTCAATGGCATTGGTATTATGGCCATGTTTGGGCATAGGGGCAGAAATAACATTTGGATTTTCGGGCGCATCGAATTCAATCTCTTTTGCTTCAATGAGGTCTTGTATTTTGTTCTTTAGAGCCTAACAGTTATTAGTGTCATGGCCGGGACTTTCAGAGTGATATGCGCAACGGGCATTAGGATGATAGTGAGGAGATGTTGTGTTAGGATTCTTTGGAGCTTCTTTCAAAGTCGCCAGGTTGGATCTTAATAAATGTGGCAATACCTGAGATAGGTTCATGTTAATTCTGGTGAATTGTCTGACTGGTCTTTCCATCCTTGGTTGGTTGTTTCTTTGCTGATCAGGCGCAGGCATAAGAATCATAACAACCCCCACCATTGGTCGGCATTCGGCCCTATCTTGACTTTTCCGAGGATAAATAACAACCACTTCTTTCTTTCCGATAAATGGCTTCCTTATGGCAGAAGAGGATATATCTTTTTCAATCTTTCCACTCTTTATCCCGACTTCTACCCTTTCTCCGGTTAATATCAATTCAGTAAAACCTGCCAACGAACTTCCAATTAAATGATTGAAGAAGGGACCATACAAGGTGCCCAAGAACATGTCTACCAATTCTCTCTCAGATAGAGGAGGTTGAACTCTTCCTTCTAAATCTCTCCATTTTTGCGCATAGTCCTTGAAGCCTTCATTTGAAGCCATGGCCATACTCTGAAGTTGAGTACGGGTAGGCGCAAGATCAGCATTGTATTGGTATTGTTTGTAAAAGGCTGCAGCAAGATCTTCCCAGTTATGAATATTTTCTCTTTCTAACTGGTAAAACCAATCAAGTTGACTTCTAGACAGGATGTCTTGGAAGAAGTGTACCCATAAGTCTTTGTCAGTAGTATGGGGTTAGATTTTCCTCACATAGGATCGGAGATGCATTTTTGGACATGAGACTCCGTCATACTTGGTGAACACAGGTGCTTTGAGTTTAGGAGGAATGACAATCCCCGACACTAACCCCAATTCCTCAAAGTCCAAGCCAAGCACTTTTTGGATTTCTATCGCACTCAACCGCTCGTCGAGATGTTTATACTTGTCATCAGGTGGAGGGTATTGTTCTTCAGAATAGTCTTCTTCTTCCTCTTCCTCTCCCGATTCTGACGGACAAATGTTTCCTTGCCTTTCCAATCTTGATTGTCTCTCTCATCGGATGTCGTTGAAAAGTCTAAGGTCCTTCTTGTCTTCCCATGAAATCTTCTTCCCATGTTTAGGACTCCGATTACCTTCTTTGTCTTCTTTTTCTTCTCTTTGGCCAGCAAAGTCTTTAACTCTTCTTGTCCTTTGTCTAGGGTCAAGAGAAACTGTTGAAATTGTGTATTCTGAGATTGGAGGTCCTTCACTGTTTTCTCGAGATCCATCTTACTGAAATAAACAATAGAGAGATGAGGAGACTTTTTGCAAGAAACATGCTTATGTTATGATGAATGGTATATGCATATGTAATGATTTTAAGGATTTCAAAGATTCAAATTTGTTTTAGACAAAAAGGAAACACACGTTATATTAATAAGTTAAATCTTGAGTACATCAATGCCTCTTGGGCTTAAAAGGAAATACAAAAGCTCTAAGATAAAAAGGTAGTGCGTATCCTCTTTGGTGTGATGTAGGCATTGAGAGTCTGCTCCTTATGAAGTAGCCTAGTGAGTTCCAAAACCTTCTTCTCGCTCACGTAGAATTGGGCTTCGAAGGTATCTGGCTCTCCCTTGAGTTTTATACAATCCCTTTGTTGGTCTTCAAGAGAAGTAGGCATGTCAGGATTTAGTATAGTGTATGGAACATCTCCCTCCATGACAGGCTCAATTATTACCGGGAGAATGGAGGGTTAAGGCATCATAAGACTCTAAGCATGAGTTCGTACCCATTTGAGGTAAGGCTCAAGAGGGATGGAATTCTTATGCCCCAAAGTCTTGCTATCCACCTTGTTTAACATCCTCCAAGCTCGGATAAATCTCTGGCGAAGACCTTGCTCGTCGTTGTCGTATTCAAATACCAAACCTTGAATCAGCATCTCGTGCGGGCCATCGCTTTGGGCTTAACCAAACTGTCTTAAGGCTAAGCATGGGTTGTAGGTGATACCTCCCCTAATAACAAGTAAAGGGACATTAGGGAATTCTCCACAAAGGTCGACAATGATAACATTCTCTTTGGATCGAGAGCACCAATGAATGTCTGAATGTTTGAGCGTCATCAACCTTTGTGACCACCTTGAACCTTGCTCATTTTTTAATATAGATTGGGGAAGATGCGAAATAAACCATCTTTCCAAGAGAGCAGTGCAACACATAAGGACACCTTTTTTCCTCATTATGCGAGTGTGAAAAGAGTGTAGGATATCCCCTAGCAATGTAGGCACTGGGTTGCGGGATATGAAGATTTTGACGGTGTTGATATATATGAGTTGGTCAGGATTTGGAAACAAAACCATCCCATAGATGAGGAGAGCCACAATTTCCTCAAAGGCTTGCAAGTCCAAGGAGTTCCAACAGCTTTGGGCTTTCTCAAACAGGAAATTTGCTAGGAAACCCTTGACACCACTCCTTGTTTCCCAATGAGTTGTGACATCAAATGAGTGCAAGTGTAGATCTTGATCAATCTCTTCTGGCTTTGGGTATCTTTCTGTACCGTTGAAAGGTAGTTAATTGAGAATGGGAATCCTAAAGAGTTGGGAGAATTCTTCCAAAGTAGGCATAAGTTGATTGTCAGGAAATGTGAAGCAATGATGTAAAGGATCAAAGAACTGAAAAAGCACCTTCGTCATGTCCTCATTTGTGTTGGAGGTGACCAAGTTGAGTAGGCGACCATGTCTCTCAGTGAATGGAGAGTTTTCAGGAATCCTTGAAGCTAGATCCTTAAGTTGTGGAGGGATCCTTACAAGATTGACTTGAATAGTTTTCCTGCGAAGTGAATCCATATCCTACAAAACAAGAACAAAGATGAATCCCAAAATCCTTGAAATGGTTAGTGGATGTATATGATGTTCATGATGTTCATGGTGTTATGTACAAGTATGCATATACAAACAAAACAAACAAATCCTTAGGTTTAGGCTTGCATGGAGTTTTATCAGTAAGTACCCTCTTGAAGTTTAGTTGGCTTAAACTTGTCCTAGTAATAGTAACCGGGTTCTAAGGAGCTCAATATCACTGGTTTGTTTCCTTGGTCATTGTTTCAGCACAAGCCTCTTTAATGGTGACCAAAATATCCCAAGAAACCAAACCTCAATGAGTGTAGTATCGAGTATCTACCAAATTCGAACTGCACCAAAGTCGGTCATCTCACTATATCCTAAAGGCCAAGTTGGTCAAGTAAAAGTTCTAAGAGTTCATTAGTTCTTTATGACATCACTCAGTGGCCCCGTATTCTCTTTGATTAACTCAAAGGCTATCGGTACCCACAAATATGTCGCACTAACATAGCTATTGCTTAGACCATGTCGGTATACCCCGCACAATTTCCATAATGTATTGCTACTTACCTATAATGTATCCCAAATATGAGTAGAGGATTCAAACCCAAACAAAGAACCATAATGTAAAGCATACAAGTCAAACAATGTAAGCAAATAAATGTGATTTATCCCTAAGGTAACCCCACTTTTAGAATTTCCCCATCAGAGTCGCCAATTCTGTGATACGGTGGGAGAACTTACTTGAGTATTTTGCGTTCGATCGCAAATGTTGCGGTTAGCAAGAGTCGCCACCGACTTTTCTTTTATCCTAAAGGAAAGGTGAAAAAGCACAGGAAAGACCTTTGCGATTATTTCTTGAGTTCGGGGGGTAGATTTTGAAAAGGGAAGGTATTAGCACCCTTTTCATCCATGGTTTTCCATGGGCTCTTAGTTACTTTCTAGATCACTTGTTTTTTGTTTGAAATTGTGCTTTGTGTGGTTTTTGAAAGTATTTTGTAAAGAGGCCATTGTTTAGGCAATCTTTGTAATGATTCTCGTTCGTAAGAATGTATACAAAGATGTTGATCTTTTGAAAATGTTTTCAAGTTTTGTAAGATATTTTGAAAGTGTATGTGTTTGTTTTGAAAGTAGCAAGGATATTTATTTTGAAATGAAGCAAGTAATTAGGAGCAATCTACCTACTCAAATGTCTTTCTTGTTCATTTTCTTTTCCTTTGACATTATTGTTTTACCATTGATTTGGTAAGCAATCCTATCTTTGGATGTAAACGGGACGGGCGTGGATCATTGTATAACCATGATTAGCAATGTTGCAAGGTATCTTAGCATTCTTTTTGAGGGACTAAGAACATTTGTAAGGCAACTTAGATAGCGTCATCGAGGGACTATGATCTTGTATTTGCTTGTTTTTGTTAAGATACCTTACATGCGGAATATGGCCATTTTGTATAAGGCAACCAAGTGGGATAACCCTATGGGTGCTTGTGTGCAAGTGTATTGTTTTCATGCTTGATTTTGTCTTGAATTAGGGTTTTCTAAGTATTTGTTTTAGTCTTTCCATACAAACCCTAATTACTAGCATTTGTATATAAAGCGATAAATTGCAGAATTTAAAGTTACTATGATATTAAAACACTTGTGGGAGGGGGTATACAAATTGTGAATGGGGATTGCAAGAATATAAACCTAATTAATATATTACAACCAAATTGAATTTGTACAAGAATCGAAATAAATAATGTACAAGATGGATAAATACGCAAGAATGTAAATGTGAAGAAAATGAATTTTTTTATTTGGATTTTTTTAGAGAAAAGGGATTTATTTTAACCTAATTAATTAAAATAAAATAATTAATTAAACCTAAATTTATTAAGAAAATATTTTAAATAAAACCCTAAATCTATTAATTGATTAAAATAAAATAAATTTGTAAGAAAAGTATTTTTGATATTTTTGTCTTGAAAATAATTATAGTGTTATAAAATATTTTTAACCTTTTTAATGTTAAAATAATATATTTAAATTGGTGTAAAAGAAAATAAATAAAAACCTATTATTTTAATTAAATTTACAAGATATTTAGTGAAATGGATAAAGTATTTATTAAATAAAAAACAATTTTTATGAGAAAAAATGAATAAACTATGTCAAAATGAAAATCTAATATTTTTTAGTATTTTTTATGATTTTTAATATTAGAGAAAATATATTTAAAAAGAAAAATGAAATAAATAAATAAATAAGTACAAATGGGCCAAGGGGTGCCAAAAGTCAAGATGGGAGTTAATAAGCAAAAAAAAAATGAGCCAAGCCCAAAGGGACCAGCGCCTGCCAAACAAAAAAAGGGGTCAGAATATGTAAAAATAACAAAATGGTCATGCTGGGGCTTGCCCCCAGGACCATGTGGTGAACAAGCGCGCGCTTTACCACTGGGGTGGCTATACATCCATTCATATAAACAAAACAATAAATATGTAAGGAAAATCAAGTCCTGATGACTTCATCTTCAACCTCCAGCCAGTGTACCTGCAACTTCTTCATTTCTCAACAAAAATGGAAGATGACAAAATGAAAGTTGTTGCATTTTTCCTCATGAATCTAACCATGTAAATAACTAAAGCTAAAAGTCAAATCTAAATGAGAATTTCTCTGGCCCTAATTTGAAACCTAAAAATATCATAAACTTCAACTCTAAAATTCTCTAAGCTCAGGCCATGTAAATGCAAACTATGGATATGTACACCTTCGTGGCAATGAGGTCTACATTTTTCCTTCACAAAATACAAATTAATGATGCTTGAATGATGAGATATAAGTTCAAGTGAAATACCTCAAAAATGGAAATCATGAAATGCAAATGAGCTTGATTCAAAATGCTGCAAGGACCAGGTTAGCTTCCTTGAGGTCCCAGGAAGCTAATGCAATGATTAGCTTAAGCTGAAAGTGGTTGAGGACTTCTGAAGAAGTCAAGTTGCAAACCCCTGTTTTTGAAAATGGAACTTGATGATGGAGGTGTTACATTTGAGCAAATGGACTTTGGATGGTTTGTATTTGATGTTTAGGAGCTTTTGGAAGTGAAAGGCCAAAGTACGCACGGGGGGATTTGGAGTTTGGTATGTAAAGTCAGAATTTGCACAACAATGGTGTTTTGAGACATTTTTTGGCTAGAGGGAGTTTGAGTGAGTTTAATGGTCTTCAATCTCGTGCTCTAGCTCACAAATAGTGCTTCTATTTATAAGCCACAAGTTTGGAGACTTGTTGTTGATCAGAATTTGAAATTACATGTTTATGCATAACATGTGATTTTTGAGAAAACAAGTTTCAATGCCTTGTGTACTTGCTAAGATAGAGTGGTTATGCTTTAAACAAGCTTGCTTCTGAATTTGTGGATGGAGTGTGATCAGAGGGAACAAGTTAGAGGCTCAATGTGAACTTTATGCAAAAAGCTTGCTTTACATGAATGACAATGTTAACTTTGTGCCATTAATGGAAATGAAACTTGGATAAAGCTTAAACCACTTGGATTAAAGTTTAAAAGTTTGTGTAATCCATTAATCATGGATAGATACACAAGTTAGGAGGCCTGCAAAGAAATATTATAGTGAAAATTTGGCTCAAAGTTATGAAAAAACATGAAATTCCCAACACTTGGAAAAATTTCTAAGTTTAGAAATTTTGACTTTTCAAAATGAAATCTTGACTTTTTGATTTCTTGATGAATAAGTTTCATATTTTGACATGTTTTGATGAATTATGATCTTTGGCACTTGGATTTGACTAAAAAGTCAAAGTTTGACTTTTCAGTATACAGTTGACTTTTGATCAATTGACTGCAAAACTCATCTGTCAATCCAATGGACTTGCAATGTTTTGAACCCTATCATTAGTTAAAAATTATGAAATTGGACTCTTGATATCATTCCTTAAACCAATTGATCAATTGCTAAGTAAAAAATCAGAAATTGTCCTTTCCCAGTCAAAACCCTTATTTTGACCATTTTGCCCTTTTGGAGATTTGGTCAAATTTCTTGCGGTATTATGGTCCAAACTTGATCAAATGATACATATGAGTTTAAAATGTTGATGTGGCTAAAGAATTATGGGGTTTGACTGTAAATTAGCTATGGTTGACTTTTTCCCTAATACAACTGATTTTTAGGTCAACTGTTCGATTGACTGATCAAAAGTGTGATCCAAGGCTTGAAACTTGACATGAGTAATCTTAGGGGTACATAATGATCCATGAAAGTCATATGGGGCATTGGAAGTTCATAAATCCTTGTGCAATCTCAAACCCTAATTTTCAGTCATCAGTGCTTGAGGAGGTGTCTTGAGTTGATCAACCCTAATGCACTCTTGATCTAAAGGAGATCTTGTGAGAAAATTCTTGATAAGTGAGAGAAAAAATTTTGGGGTACAATACAGTGCAACTACAAAGTATGTGTATGGGCTCGAATGAAGGATTTAAAGAGTATGCCCAAAGTGGAGAAATATGGCTGGAAGAGTTCAACCTCCTCTATTTGATAGGGAGCTGGTTGATATGTTCATGGGGACTCTAACAGGTCCTCTCTTTAATCATCTAATTGGGAGCTCTTCATCTGGTTTTATTGAGCTGATTCTAACCGGGGAACATGTCGAAAGTTGTATCAAGAGTGGAAAGATTCTAGTGGCAGCGTCTTCGAGTGTTGTAAAGAAGACGTTCAACGGTAAGAAGGAAACAAATGATGTTTATGGCCAGAAGGGTTGTACTAGAAGTGACTGTAATCAGTCAGTAGGAGTGATGTTAATCTCTAGTCCTACGCCTGTATAGCAACAACATCAAAACAATCAGTGCATGTCAGACGCTCCGAGAAGACAATTTACAAAGATCAGCATGCCGTTATCCCAGGAATTACAACACTTATTGAAGGCAGAGCTGATAACAATAAGGGAGCCTCCTCGAAATCCCAACACCTCCTCTCCTCAATACAATCTAAATGCGAAGTGCGCTTACCATTCCAATAGTCTTGGGCACGATAGAAATAACTGTTGGGCCATGAAAAACAAAATTTAGGATATGATTGACAACAAAGAGATTAAGTTTGATTCACCTGAGAATCCCAATGTAATTACTACACCAATGTTGAAGCATGAAAAAGGAATAAGTGTTATTGATGATGTTTTGTATATCTCTACTGTAAGTGAATTGGCTACTCCCCTCCCAATTCTTAAGAATAATCTATTGCATTCCGTGTAGTTTTCGGGTTGTATTGAAAGATGTTACTGCTTCGCATCCCAACTCAACGGCTGCAAGTTACTGAAAGAAGGCATCCAACGCCTAATGGACAATCATATAATTCTGGTTGAGAAGATTTTGTCTACTGAGAATCTTTTTCAGGACTTATCTGTA
Organism: Vicia faba; assembly: GCA_948472305.1. Lineage (NCBI taxonomy): Eukaryota > Viridiplantae > Streptophyta > Magnoliopsida > Fabales > Fabaceae > Vicia > Vicia faba. The sequence continues at coordinate 626,096,016 of OX451735.1, read as the reverse complement.
ATTTCTGGCACTCCTATCAAGATCACTTCCAAGGGTCCTGTAAGGATTACTGATAATCCCAAAGTTGCTCCTCTAATCATTGTCATACCCCAAATTTGTCCCACCTTTTACTTTTGTTTGTATTAGACTTCGCATTTCATATACATCATCTTCACTAGTTCATTTGCATATCATGCATTTAATTTAATAAAGCACTTTGGTTCAAGAAGTGGTATTTGTGCAAGACTAGGCTTTCATCTTGGTTTTGAGGTTCCTTCATCAGTTAAAGGCAGTTTCATTTGGTTCTTAAGCAGTGGACTATGTAGAATTAGGTTTTTGAATTTTGGATATCATGGAATTATTTCTCATCAATTTATGCGGCAATTTCTCATTCAAATCATCAGATCTTGGATTATGGTTTACTTCCCTATTGTTTGTCAAGAGACTAGGGTTTTGGATATATGGTTATTATGAAATATTTCTTTCATCTTCTTCAAAGACAACTCAAGATCAAGTGTATTCCTTCCTCCGTACCCAGGCATTCTAAGTCCGTTTCATTTGAGATCATGTTGAATTAGGGTTTTGATGACAATATGCTTCTTCATATAATACTCATCTAAGGCAAGAGGAGCAAGGTCTTAGCCATGGTGTTTGAGGTTGTTAATTCATCAACTAATGTTCATCAGATATATTCTTCTGCACTTCAAATCAAATATTCGTCATGAATATGCATTCAAAGCGTTTATAATTTTGTTGCTCGTCCAAACAAGACATCATCGCTCTATCAAGTCTTCTTTGCTTGTAGTGTGAGTTGTTGTTGAGATGGAAATGCAAGTTATGGTCAAGATTCAAAGACGTTATTCAACATGAATCAAGACAAAGATATAAAAATCAATTCAAGCATGTAAGAGTACAAAGTTCGTGTGGATTTAAATTTCAAAGGTCATTCATCATTTAAATATCCACAAAATTACAAGACTTATTCAAGTTTCATTAAGTCTATTTAATTCGTCATTGTCGATCATTCAAATTTCATCCAAGTATTCATCAAATCCCATTTTTAGGCATGATGTTTCAAAGTTGTCAAAATTGTTCCAAACTTATTCGTAAGCCATAAATTCATCCAAGCCTTCAATATATTCAAGCTCAAATTACCAAGCATGTAAATTCCATCAAGGTTCATTCAAAGTGAGGCACCATTCATCAAGATTCGAGAAAGTTTGTAAATACAATTAATGTGTTATCACTCATCATTTACAAGTGCACTCAAATTTGCTTTACAAGACAAAAAGAAGTTTGTAAATACATTTAATGTATTCTATAGGATCTTCATCTTCTTTAAACTCCCTTCCAAGTTTCATGCTAAGCCACAGTTCCTTCTTCAAACTTTCCTTGCCTTGCCTTCTTCACCTTCCATCAACCCTCACATGAAAAAACAAACAAGAAAATTGGTTAGTTCAATCATAATTTGAACAAGAAGTTTGCAAGCGAAGTGTTCTTCTAATATCATCATTAGCGTTTATGAAGGAATCAGAAACGAAGGTTGTTTTCAATCATACAATAAATCCAATCCAAACCCTCATATTGAATATATTTCACAACAAAATTCATAAGCGCATTTCAAGTCATGGGCCTTATCTCCTATTGCAAATCACAAAAGGTTATTTTGGTTCACAATAAAAGAAAAAAAGAAAGTCCCCGTAGTAAAATCGAATGCAAACAAAAGTTACATTTCCAGCCCCAACATACAATAACATATGCAAATCTCAAGTATAACAAATCAGAAAAAAGATTCAAAAACAAGTTACTGCAGCAACAAAGTCAACCAAAAAGCATTGCCAAAAACTCAGCCTTGCTGCTAACAATTTGTTTGGCTGTAACGTCAAATACAACAAGCCAAAACAGTCCCAAAACTCTAAGTTTTGTTTATAATTTTCCTAAAAGCACAAACCCTTCAGAACTATATGAGAAAAGAAGAAGAACAACTCTGAGTCACAGACAGAAAAAAGAAAAAAGAGACTAGGATTAGAAAGGCATCACCAAAGCATAAACAGTCCAAAAGTCTGTGCAAATAGCCATGCATAATTTGTGCTATGTTGCTATCCCAAATTAGCCTCTGCATAACCTGTCCACAAAGCCAAACAGAACATGCCAAAATATTTTCCAAACCTTCACAAAAGCCTACATAAAACAGTTCGAAACTTGTTGTAACAAACTGATCTAATAATTACTCAAAATGGTAAGAACAAAACTGCATCAATCTGCTGCAATTTTGTCCAAACATTGCTGCCCAAACAACCCTGATGTTATCCCTAAACCTGTTGACCACATCACTCCAAAACCTGTACAAAAGCAGTTCAAAATTACAGTAAATTAGCAAAACCAAACAGCATTAGAAAAGGAACTAAGCAGCATACCAGAATTGTTCAAATGGACCCAAACTTCCCCCAAAAAATCCCTCAAATCCACCTATAAATACAACAAGGAATTAGAGAGTAAAAGGATAAGAAAGACAGTAGAAAACACAAAAAACTCATAGATAAGGGACACCAAGAACTCCCTCTAAAAACCTCTGCTCAAATAGTGACCAATACACCTCAAAAACCTTACCCAACTCGGCCTCTCTCTGCTAAACTTAACATCAACTCAGCAACAAGTTTCCATAAAAAAACCTCACCAGTGCCCTGCAAAATATCTTTCCAAAACCTCATCCTATTTCCTTCATCAACCTGCACCTCTTCAACCTTCATCCTCAAACTTCAAATTCCTTGCAAAACGCAACAACATTGACAATTCCTCTGACCAAACACCACTATAAACCAGAAGCAAATTAAATTTTATGGAGAAAAAGAAAGAAAAAGAGTGAAGCAGATCGAATACTACCTCATATCTGGTTTTCTATGTATCTCTGCTTCGAATCCACGTTTTATTTCTTTCATGTTTTTGCATAATTTGCATTTGATGAACATAATGATTTTGTCTCATGAATTTGTGGAATCTGTGACATTATAGTTGATATTGCTTGAAATCTGAACTTTGTTGTTGTTATCTGGAAAACCCTGAAACCATTATTACTGTTTGGTTAACAATAATTATCAAAAGCATATTATTATTATTGTTGAACATGAATCAAGGAATAGAAAAAAAATTCTTCTTAAACCTTCACCACCTATACTAAACACACCTTAGCCCTAGTGCAACACACTACTGACTTTAACTTTCCCCTTAACTAAAACTTCCATGGATCTGTAAACAATCACCCTTTGCATTCCACAAGTGCAACCATTATGTCCCAACTTTGGAACTACTCTAGAGTTTCCAGATGCAGCCTTGCAAAATTACCGTTTCCATGTCAAGTCTCCATCAAAGATCATAAATTTGATATCATTCCTAGCTCAGACCCATAACACTACTCCCACTGCAATAAATAGAACTTATAATTCAAATAAGCAACGCATATAATAAACAGTAGCTTGGATAAGAAAATATTCAAGAATGCTTACCTCTCTTCCTCTGGTTTTCTCAACGAATTCACAATTAATTTCGCACAAGATGAATTCTGATAGGTGCATTGTGGTTCAAAAACTTGCAAAGATGTGAGGAGGACAGGGTGTGAAAGTTTGCGATGGTGTGTGTTAATTTGGCCATGGTGCTGAGTTAATGTTTGTTGATGAAGAAGAAGGTGGGTTCAAGACATCGACAAAATGGTAAGTAAGGGTGTGAGACTGAAGAAGGATGAGGGTTAGCGACACTGTGAAGAAGATGAGAGGGATGGGTTTCTCGTGGAAATTCCTCAGTGTGAACCCTAACAAGCCTTCTGATTGTTTCTTTCTTCAAATTTTATTTAATTCAAGTAATCATAATAAAAAAATGGTTTTGGACCATTCTGTTGGGCCTTGCGCCCAGGCTATATTGCAAGCCACTCGGATTCTGGATGGACACCCCCCAAGCCTTTATTTTCATTTTCTTTCTTTTTCTTGCTTGTTTTTACATTTTTAAAAGCAATTTTGTGTGATATCTCTTCATGATTGTTTAGTATCTTAACATGATAAAATTCTCAAAAAAAATATTAGTAGTATTTTCTTTTGCTATTTGTTTTGGTTGATTCTTGATACGTTCCTTCAAGAAAATCCAATAAACGTTTAATTTAGGTTTGATCATTTAAATGTCAAGTTAGGCATTAGGATTAATCCATACATGATAACATTTTAGGATAAAAGTTCCCTTTGAAATACTCAATATTAGGTCAATCTTTGTACATAACAACAATTAGGGTTCTTCTAGTCTCCCTCTTAAACTTTTTCTTCTTTTGTAATTAAAATTTCTCATTCACAAATCAAAAATTCAAAAAAATTTAATCGTTATTCAAACTCATTAAAACTAGCAAAAACAATCAATAAATCAAAAACCCCAAAAGGGCATGTTATCTTCATTCTACCGCGATACAAGTTATGCCTATTGTTAGAATGTGTGCGTTAACGTCGCCCACTAAAAAACACCAACAAATCAACATTTTTGAGAGGAACTACGGTTATCTGATTCCTTCACTAGATATGTAGGCAAAGGGTTGTGAGACCCTCACGAACGCACTAATAAAAAACCATTTATTTCCTATTTGCAAGTATAGTAATAGATAAACACAACCTTAGAAGCAAACAAACAAAATGGATCCCGTTGAGTACAACGGATGTGAGGGGTGCTAATACCTTCTCCTTTCATAATCGACTTCCTTACCCTCTCTATTGGTTGCAAGACCATCTTATCCATCCTCTTGTGGTTTTCTCGATATTTCCCCTTCCTTCGAGATAAATAAAGTTCGGTGGCGGCTCTGTTTTTTGTCGATAGCTTCAGTTGGCGACTCTGCTAGGGACCTTTGCAAGTTTATCCTAGTTTTGTTTATTTTTATCTTTGGGTGTTTACTTATTTGCTTTATTTTCTTTACCACTTTATTTTCTTTTGTATATATTGCATTATACTATTGCTACTCACATATTCTGGATATGTTGTATCTTTTGTGATGCTGGGTTGCATGATTACATTTGATACGTCATATACCCGGACTTGGAGTTACACTTAGGATTAAGAGGAGCAATATAGTCATGCTAACTTTGAGGGAGTAATCCCGAAGAATGAGGCATGATATCCCCCACTCAGTGAAGGCACCCTTAAATGTAGCATTGTTTACTGAGTAATCCAGAAGACAATGTTGCTTTCGACTTGGGATCCAGAGTATCTGAGAGCCGTAGAACCATTAACCCATCCTGGCATTTTTAGGTGTAGTGTGGAGACTATAATAGAGAAATCTGGAAGTAGTTGTCACGTGATGCGCACTCGGATGAGTTTTTCTTTAGAATATTACTGATTACCAAATAATTGCGACGTCGGTAATATCTAAAGGAAGAGCATAGACTCAGAGGTTTCCCTGGAACCTTGTTCGATAGGTGATAAACCCCTAGTACATACCTTATGGATGGTTACTTTCACTTCATGCTTGTGACGTCATACGTTTGATCCTGTTACTTTCAGCTTATGCAAAGGACTACACAATAATTATCCAAAACATGTTGAGCTGAAATCTCATGCCATAGCATACCATGACATCATACCATCATGTATATACATCTCATATCTAAGGAATTCCAAAGACAAGTCTCATTGGTCGAGCTCTTCAAAAATGAAAACAAAAATTTTAAAAGATAAACGAGTATTTAGATTTCCTCAGAAATGAAGATAAAATATTCATTCATACTATCATGAATTCATTATACACAACAAAAACTTATTACGGTCCCTTTTCCATCAGACTTAAGTGAACAACAAATACGACTTCTCTACATCCCTACCGTATAAGAAGAAACCAGCAAAGATTTATGGATCTTTTCAAAGAAAATCAGAACGCTCTCTTCTAAGATATCGACACCATGGACACTCGAATGGATCAGCTTATGGAAACCATTCATGCTGTTATCAAGGGTCAAGAAGAGCTACATCAAAGTGTTGCCAAGCTCGCCACTGCAGCTCCCTCCACTTATGCAAATGGAGGGAATAATAATGAAAATGTTGAGACCCCTACTGGTGTTCCTCGCAATGATGTTAATGATCATTACGGTGTCATTGATCTTGATGAGCCCCACGTGAATCTCGCTGCTGGAGTTCCAGAAACTACAAAAATGTATCATGCTCTTGAAGAGCGTCTCAAAGCCATGGAGGGTATCAAGACTTTGGGATTCAATACTACTGCAATGTGTCTCGTGCCTGGGGAAGTTATCCCTCCTAAATTTAAGGTTCTTGATTTTGACAAATACAAAGGCACCTCCTGCCCAGAGACTCGTCTTCGTTCCTATTGTCGCAAGATGGAAGCCTATTCTGAAAATGAACTGTTACTCATGCACTTATTCCAAGATAGCTTGATCGGGGGACCGGTGGACTGGTATATGCAACTAAAAAGAACTCATGTCAGTACTTGGGGAGAGCTTGCTAACGCCTTTTTGAAACATTACCATTATATACTGCCATGACTCCTAGCCACACTCAACTTTAAGGGATGATACAAAAAACTGAAGAGTCTTTTAAAGAGTACACCAAAAGGTGGCGTGAACTGACTGCAAGAGTCCAGCCTCCTCTCTTGAATCGTGAACTGGTTGATTTATTCATGGGTACTTTACGAGGTCCTTATCTCCAACACATGCTCAGCAGTACCTCTACTTCTTTCTCTGATATGGTCATTATTGGAGAACATGTTGAAACTTGTATTAAGGATGAAACGATCCAAGGTATACCTAACAATACCAACAAAAATATTGGCATTTGTAGGAAGCCATTTTCTGGTTTCGTTAAGAAGAAAGAAGCTGAGACTAGTGTTGTCACAATCAACCAAGGAAAAGCTCCTGCATATCCTCAAGTTCGATTTCTGTATTTCCTAAAACTTGCTGGTGTTCCTAATCAGTATGTTCCTTAAGTGTATGCAACTACAACTCCGACACCCTGGATTGCCTAACAAAAGCCTTTCGCTCCTCAACCACTGTATCTTCCACAACAACAATTTGCACCACCTCTGAATTATCAACAACAGAATCAACAACCTAAAGGTCCGAGAGCTCAACAGAGACAAAGAGCGTATGAAAGAAGATTTGATCCCATTCCTATGTCATATGCTTAGCTTCTCCATTAACTACTTTCCAATCAGTTGGTTCAACTGCGTGAACTTGGTCCACCACCAAATCCTATCCCCAGGGGATATGATATTAATGCTCATTGTGAATTTCATCCTGGAGCCTCAGGCCACACGATTGATAATTGTAGAGCATTTAAATGTAAAGTTCAAGACCTCCTCGATGCCAAGGCCATAAGTTCCAACCCTGTTGGTCCCAATACTCAGAATAATCCCATGCCTCCTCACCCAGAGGAAGCGGTCAATGCTATTGAAGAAAGTAGTGAGCAGACTCTGGTAACCAAGGTTGACGAGATCAAGATGTCATTAGGAATTGTTATAGAACATTTGTTGTAGCATGAGGTCCTGTAGGAACTCCATTATTTTTGCTTAACATGTTCCTCTAAACCTGAAGAGTGTACTAGTTTGAAGACAGCTATCCAATAACATATGGATGAAGGTGTCGTACAGGTAGAGAAGATATTTCAAGAAGAAGAGATTGATGTCTTAGAAATTCCTTATTATCCTAGAAGCGTCTCAGTAACCCCAGGCACCCCGTTGAAAATTCAGGCACCTACTACCCCACTAATGATTCAAGCTCCAGTTACCCCCGCGGCAACTCAAATTCTTATCCCTCCTCTATGTAACAACTCAAAAGCAGTTCCGTGGGAGTATAATGTGGTATATATTCTTGGGAAGAAATATGAGTGTCCCCCAGTAGTTGACAAGAATATTAGCAACATTACAGGAACACATAACATGACTCATAGTGGCAGGATCTTTTCTCCCCCACCACCTCCTCACAAAGAAACCAATGGTGATGGTCTAGCCAAGGCTAGGGGAAAGCAAGTGATTGATATCCAGCCTGAACCTTCTGTAGGACAAGAAGCGGAGCAGCTTTTGAGGATTCTTAAGCGAAGTGATTACAAAGTGGTGGATCAACTGAACTAAACGCCTCCCAAGATCTCCATCTTGTCTCTCCTCTTGTGTTCAGAGACTCACTACAATGCCTTACTGAAGATTTTATGTTCTTCCCAATTTACACAAGACATTTTTGTAGCCCAGTTTGAAGGGATCTTAGCCAATATCGTTGTAGGAAATTGTTTGGTTTTCTGTGATTATGAGCTCCTAGTTGAAGGTAGAGCCCACAACAAAGCACTGCACATATCCATGAAGTATTTAGATACGGTTTTATCTCGAGTTTTGGTAGATACAGGTTCTTCACTCAATGTGATACCTAAGGCTACACTGTTTGACCTGAATATGGATGGGGTAATAATGAGGCCTTCTACCCTAAGTGTTCGAGCGTTTGATGGTTCAAGGATATCTGTGGCGAGAGAAGTGGACTTGCCTGTCAAGATTGGTCATCATGCCTTCTATTTTTCATTCTATGTTATGAACATTCGTCCTTATTATACTTGCCTTTTGGGTCGCCCATGGATCCATGTAGCAGGAGCTGTGACATCTGCTCTTCATCAACAGTTGAAATTCATTGTAAACAACAAAGTTATTGTCATTTCTGGAGAAGAAGACGTAGTGATTAACAATCGGATAACCTACCGTTATGTGGAAGTGGAGGGTGAGGTGTATGAGTTTCCCTTTCAAGCTCTGGAGATTGTTTCTGTTGACAGGAACCCCGTCATGGAAGGTAGGAAGTCTGAAGCACCCATGGCCTCTTTGAATGATGCCAAAGCCCTCATGGAAGCTAGATCTCCCCGTGATGGTTGGGGAAAATTGATTTAAGTACCTGAGAAGAAAGATCGTTGAGGTCTTGGGTATCAGCCACCCTCCTCTGTGCAAGCTAGTTTTGTTTCCCTCAAAGGAAAGCAGGTTCTCCTAATTTCTGAAGTACTCATCAGCGCTGGTACAAGCAAAGAAGGACAAGTTCTCGCAACAGATGATGAAGGTGACGATGAAGATGTTTCCAGATTTATCTATCAGGTTGCGCTGGACCAAGAGCTCAACAATGGGACTGTCGTGGACATCCCTGAAGATGTTTTCTTTGATGTGTAATTTTTTGTTTCCATTAAGTCATATGCCCTGCCCAAGGCATAGAGACAACTTGTAGAAGGGCCCCCTTATGTTTCAATCTCCGTTTAAAATTTAATGAAAATTACACTTTCGCATGCAATTTTGTTCCCTGTCTTTCCTTTTACTTTTACTTTTCAAAATAAAATGGAAATGCTTTTCCTTTCATATTCTAAATATTTTCGTGCACTTTCTAAACTAAAACATAAAATCATCAATCATGCAGATCCGTCTCGAATTCCATCGAAAATGATAGTGCTATGGTTCCTAATATCCTTGAGAATTCAGTTGACTATGCTAACGAGGATAGTGGGGAAGATTGTGAAGTCCCTGAAGAACTAGCGATACTCTTGAGACAAAAAGATAAGGTCATCCAGCCATATCAGGAAGAAACAGAAGTTATAAATCTCGGTACTGAAGAGGTAAAGAGAGAAGTCAAGATAGGTGCTGCCTTATAAAGTGAAGAAAAGAAGGGGTTGATTGAGTTGCTCTGAGAGTATGCTGACATCTTTTCCTAGTCATATGAAGACATTCCCAGTTTAGATACTGATATAGTGATGCAAAGACTGTCGCTCAAGCCAGAATTCCCTCTTGTAAAGAAGAATCCGCAAAGGACCAGACCCGACATGGCTTTGAAGATCAAAGAAGAAGTTCAAAAACAACTTGATGCGGGTTTATTATCTGTGATAAATTATCCACATTGGATTGCTAACATTGTGCCTATATCTAAGAAAGATGGTAAGGAACGTATGTGTGTTGACTACCGAGACTTGAATAGAGCAAGCCCAAAGGATGACTTCCCATTGCCTTATATTGATGTATTGGTTGATAATACTGCTCAGTCTTCAGTGTTCTCCTTCATGGATGGATTCTCGAGTTACAATCAGATAAATATGGATCCTGAAGACATGGATAAAACAGCTTTCACAACTCCTTGGGGCACCTTTTGCTATAAAGTCATGCCTTTTAGTCTCAAAAACGTTGGTGCAACATATCAGCGTGCTATGGTGACTCTCTTTCACGACATAATTCATAATGAGATCGAGGTGTATGTGAATGATATGATTGCAAAATTGTAAACTAAGGAAGAACATCTGGTCCATTTGAAAAAGTTTTCTGATCATCTACAAAAGTTTAGGTTAAGGCTTAATCCCAACAAGTGCACCTTTGGGGTTCGATCGGGCTTGTTACTTGGTTTTATCGTAAGTCAGCGAGGGATTGAAGTAGATCCTGAAAAAGTAAGAGCAATACAGGATATGCAAGAACCGAAAAATGAAAAGGAAGTATGTGGGTTCCTTAGACGGTTGAATTACATAGCCATGTTCATTTCTCATCTTACGACTACCTGTGAAGCCATCTTTAAATTGTTGCACAAGAATCAAGATGTCCAATTGGATGATAGTTGTCAATGGGCCTTCGAAAAGATTAAACAGTACCTTTAGGAACCACCAATACCCATACCTCTAGTTCTAGGGAGACCTCTCATTATGTACTTGACTATGCTTGAAGTATCTATTGGTTGTATGCTCGGGCAACATGATGATACTGGACGAAAAGAACACGCCATTTATTACCTAAGCAAAAAGTTTACTGATTTTGAATCAAGGTATTCATTACTTGAAAATACTTGTTGCGCTCTTACGTGGGAAGCTTGACGCTTGAGGTAGTACATGTTAAGGCATTCTACACTTCTGATATCTAAGATAGATTCGATAATGTACATCTTCGAGGAACCAGTACTTACAGGCAGATTGGCTCGCTGGCAAATACTTTTGTCTGAGTATGACATTTAGTACGTCACACAAAAGGATATCAAAGGTAGCATTCTTGCTGATCATCTCGCCCACCAGCCATTGGAAGAGTATCAATCAATGAAGTTTGATTTTCCGGACGAGGATGTTATGAAACTTGATGATAAAGAAGGACCCGAACCAGGGGAGCGATGGGCTCTCACGTTCGATGGTGCATCAAATACCATGGGCCATGGTATTGGGGCAATTCTTACTTCTCCATGCAATACTCACACACCTTTCATGGCCAGGCTATGTTTTGATTGTATGAATAATGTCGCAGAATACAAAGCTTGTGTAATGGGCCTTGAAGCAGCCGTTGATTTGAAGATACAGATTCTTGAAGTTTATGGGGATTTTGCCTTAGTAATATATCAAGTAAGATGTGATTGGGATACACGACACCGTAATTAGGTTCCATACCGGGATTACATATTAGAGTTGTTTCCTGCTGTTGTACCCTAATTTTCCCCCCTAAGATCCCTTCACCATACCATATTGATTCAATCACAACAAGATCACATTAGGGTTCTTGGTTCTCCTCTCCACCTTTAGCTTTGCTCTTTGAGGAATCACCTAACACCTTCACTTGTTTTCTTTTGTGACCATGAATATTTTGTCTTGATTTTTATTTTAATTAATAAAATGCAATGTTGGTTTGTCTTGCTTGTTACTAATGTAGGTAAAGGCAATGAGATTTAGCAAGTTGCTCCACGGGTTCATGAGTTTATTTCCATGCCCTAAGCAATAAAGCTTGAGAAGTCCAAACCTCACCATTGAAGTTGTTTTGGAAGGGATGGCATGGCAAGGTTATTTTGGTTCACTACATTTCTAAGATGTCAAAATTGATTTAAAAGTGCAAGGGATTGATTGGAGAAGTTGTCATGGTTGAACAAGGTCTTGTTCCCATTGATCACAAGTACATGTTTCTCTCAATTCTCAAGATATAGAAGTGGTTTTTGTGGCTATGAGTTCTCATTTTCATCCTCAACAACTTCTATTTACAAAGCAAGGGTGTTTGTACAAGAAGGTGATTCAAATTTGTCAAGGTTCCTCAAAGCATTTTCTTGATCTAGAAGCTAGGGTTTTGAACTTCAAAGAAGTATATCTTGCTAATATTTTGGTATTTTTGAATGATTCCAAATACATCCTTCCCTTAAAAGGGTTATTAACAAATTACTTCAAAAGTTTCAAGGAGTTTTCATGTGAAAGAAACTTGATGATGAAGAAACATTACAAGTCCTCCAGATGAACCCCCAATTTCTCACGTGTGACTTCAAATGATCATAACTTGGTCAATGTTTATCACCTTGAGCCCACTCTTTTACCATAATGATTTTGAGGATGTGAAATTTATTCTTTATTTTATAAGAAAAGTTAGAAAATGGATGGAAGATGCCCTAAGGATACAACAGATTATAGGTCATTTCATGATTTTTACTTACTTCAACAATTCATGACTCTCTCAATTTTTGGAGATTTTGAATGGTTCAAGTTTCAAAATGTCATTCAAGAGATCTATTTCATTCCATCTTTTTTGGTGAAGAGAAAATTCCAAGTGGAAGGACATGTTTGGATGCAAAACATTATAAGTCACTTTTGAAACAAATTTGAAATATTTCTATGTATGGAAAGTCAACCTTTTTCCCCCAACTTTGACGTAATGCAACTTTCAGATCAAACATCCATTTGATTCTATTCTTTTTCCATTGAAAAGCTTGTAACCTCATATTTCTAAATCATCAAGAATCATGCCTTAAGACCCCTTGAGCTGAGAATGCCATTGGATTGAACTTGGTAACTTGGAACTTAATTTCTTCATAAGTCAGAATTTTAAATTCATGTTTTGGCCTCTAAACATCAAATTAGCACGCATTTGTGATCTAAACATGTTTAAACAAGTTGCCAAAGTGGTTTAGATCCTTAAAACGCAAGGATTGGATGACTTTTGATGGAAATCAGATCACACTTTGCTCGTGCATCAGGTTCACAAGATTTCCCTCCAAACTTAATCATTTCACATGCTTGAACAATCCATTTGATTCCCTATAAATAGAGGGTCATCCCCCATTCATTTCCTCAAGCTTTGAGAGCCAAAAACACTCTGTCAAAACCTCACACAAACTTCAATTTTTTGAAATCAGTTTCTGAGATTCCATCCTTTTCTTCCAAAATTCTTTGCACATTCATCTTCCTTAATCATCATACAAACTCTCCAGCACTTAAACCAAGCAAAACGAACTATAATTCAAGCTACAGAAGTCCAATTTCAGAGCTTCTTTCTTGAACTTTGAAAAGGTAGAATTCTCCACCATTTGGATCCAAATAAAGCACTAACCTGTTCTACTCCTTCTCCTGATCCTAGCGCTTTTTACAATTTTTAAACCCATTGAGAATTTAGAGAGAAATCTCAAATTGAAGGTGCTCGCAATTTTATGGGTTTTTGATTCATATCTCTTTGTATACTTTACATAAATTTGGTGCGACAGTGGTTTTAGGATCGTCTTGAAGAGACAAATCCAATGATACTGGTCTGGGATCCTAATTTTACCGTTTGAAAGATCTCACAAAATCTCCATTGCAGGGTGGCTGGAGGTTGAAGACGATGACATGTCTCGTCTCAGCCAATGATAGCGTGCCAAACGTTTTAATTTTATTGGTTGCCTTTTTTCTGATTCCCTGTGCATCTTATTAAGGTCCATATCAAGCACAGCGCGGTTGGTCCATTGGATTAGCTTACTAACGCATTTTGACTATGATCTGATGGCCCATATCTTTTTGGTTTTATTTTATTTTCTGATTTTATATTTTAATTTTCAAAAATTCATAACTCTTTTATTTTTTATCTAAAAATTATGGAAAAATTCACAAAAATACTTTGAATTATTTCTGATCTCATGAATATTTTTTCATATTTTTATTTTAAAAATTGATATTTTTTATATTTTTTTTGCATTGTTTTAATTACCTAAAAAATACTTTCTGAACATTTTATGGAATGTTATATTGAAGTTTACTATTTTTATCTATTTTCTATTTGTTTGAACAATTTTAATTAGCTGTAAAATAATTACTGACTTTTAAAAAATTGCCAAAAATTTTATAAAAATATTTGAGTCCTTTTCTGATTTTTCTATGGTCTTACTTAATTTTTCTTGATTAATTTGAATATAGTTGATATTTTTCTTTCTTATTTCCATTTTAAAACATTTTAAAAACATTTTTTAATGTATATATTAAATGCAATATTATTTTGTGATTATTTTCTGGCTGACCTTGGGTTGAATTTTGATCATAAACTTTATTAACATCATTGGATCCATGGTGTTGAGTCTAACTCCATAAAAATGGATGAATGATTTTAATAATAGTTTGATTTAAGTTTAATTCAAATATGGTTTGTATATTTTTTACCACCTCTCTTCATCTTGTCCCTTTCTTATTGCATTAAGTGTTGTTGGAGCATGATCTCTATATCATGTCTCAAAACAAATGGTGCATAGATTGCTATTGACCGGCCTCAAAATAGGTGCGACTTTGATATAAGTCCACTTACGATTGCTTAACATAGCGCTAAATTTGGTCCCAATTCGAATAAATGATCATTAGTGGATCAAACCTTTGTTTGTAAGCCCATGTATGTTAGTTTAAACCCTTTTATCCAATAACCTTGAGATTCATTGTGTAGAGGCTTTGGTTCTACCAACCCTCTAATGGATCTACAACACTTTTGGTTAACGCGGATCACTTAAACATCGTTGATCATTAAATGGTACTTATGAGGATTCCAAATGGATGATATACTTTAGAAAAAGCAAATGCAACTTGTTGTGTGGAGGCTTTGGTTCTACCAATCCTATAATGAGTTCTAAATGAAAGTTTCAAGATGGTCATCCAACTAACCACTAATTACTAAATTATTTTTAATTTATGCCCTTTTATTTTTTTATGCTTTATGTACCATTTAGTTTAAGTATTACATTTCATGTCATTTTTATTTATCTTACTTGAGCGTTTTCTTCCGTCTTCTAAGACACCTTATAATCAAAATGAACCATAAAAACCTTTAAAATACTTGGACTATTTTGTTACTATCGTTGGCATTATGGAGCATTGGACTTCTTGGACTTAGGATTAGAAACTTTGGCCTATATTGGAAACCTTGTGACCTTAATTGATATTTTTTCTGGAGTTCTTGAGGTTTACCTCAAGACATTGGGTTTTTTATTTGTTTTGTGTGCAGGTTATTGTGGTAACATTATTTGTTTATACACTTGAAATTTGACTCTCTCAAGAGGTCTAGTATCTTTGCGTGTTTGGTTTCAATCCAAAGAACGGAAATTCTATCTTGACTCATAATGTCAAGTATTGGCTTCTTGTTGTTAGATGGTTCTTATCCCTAACTTTTACCTTGTGCTTTAGGGTATTGCCTTCTTCTCCTCCCATTTTCTTTAATTTCAAAAATCTTCTTCCTCCTTTTGAAAACTCTTCTTGTTCGAAACTTGAACCACTTTCATAATAAACTTGGACTTTGGTCCATTCATTTTCAAAATATATTCATAAATAAACTTCAATCAACTTAATAATACCTTGACATTTTTTTTTGTGAGAAGACTAAAAGTCAATCAATCTCATTCAAACCATTTTTGCCACTTTGGCTTTTACTTTAAACTTTTCTCAAAAGATTAGACTATTGTCAATCCTTGTAGTGTTGTAAACAACTATACTTCTACAATATGTAGTGAAGAGAAATATTTTCCTCTTGGGAGTTGAGTGGGGCATTGTTGATTTTAAAATCCAAGCCATATCCTCCACTTTGAGATGATGCAAATTCTCCTTTCTTATGATTGTGGGTAGTAAGTATGTTTTCCACACGGACAATGACGATGATGTTTTATCTCATAAAATTAACCAACACACTTGTGTTTTAAGATTTTTAAAGAGGAACTACATGTACCCTGATCCCCTATGCACTAAAGGTGGTACTTAGGCACTAAAGGTTCGCAATCGCGGCGGGTGCAAAAATCATAAAAAAAATATATTTCTTTTCTCACCTCCACCATCCATTTTTTACAACATTTTATAGCCAAAATATATAGATTTTACAAAGAGGTTCCTGCGGAGTACCGTAGATGTTTAGGGTGCTTATACCTTCCCTTTGCATAACCAACCCCCTTACCTTGAATCTTTCCCCCTTTTTTTGGGTTACTCACTCTTTTCCCATTCCTTTGGAAACAATAATGCGCGGTGGAGATTTTTATTTTGATATGTATAAGTCTAGTCAATCCAATGGCTTAGTCTTAAACATTTCTACCACTACAGAAAAAATGGCGACTTCACTAGCGAAAGATTGACCTCTTGCCGGTCCATCCTTAAGTGGGTTGAACCTATCTTTGTTTATATTTGTATATGTGCTATTGTTTGTTATATTATATGTTGTATGTATGTTTGTTTGGATTTTCCTAGTTTTTAGGGTGCTTGGTGATTACTTATAAGTCCTATACACGGACTTGGGCAAAATTTAAGATAGGACGGGAGGTATAGTCATGTTAAATTTGAGGGAGTAATCCCAAAAAAGGATGCATGAGATCCCCCACTCAGTGGAGGCCCCTTTGATTATAGTGCCATTTACCGAGTAATCGGGAAGACGTACTGCTTTCGACCTGGGAGCCAGTTGAAGCTGAGGACCGTAGAATACAAAACCCATCTTGGCCTTTTAGGTGTAGTGCGGAAGCTATGATGGAGTAATTCGGAAATAGTTATCATGAAATACTATGCTCGGACGAGTTTTTCTTGAGAATATTACTAATTATCTAGTTAATCGGGAAGTTGGTAATATCCAAAGGAAGGATGTAGACTCTGGGAACCTCTAGAACCTTGTTCAACAGGTGATAACTTTTAGACCAACACCTTATGGGTAGTACCTTCGACCTCATGCTCGTGACGTTGAACCTATGAACCCTATATGTGTGATCTTGTGTGTGATTGTTGCATCATGCATCCATGCACTCATAAGCATCTTTTGAAGAAATTTTATTTCAAGGGACTTAAAAGTCAACCATTTGTGAATATCTCAGGTACTTTTTAACCATGGATTCTGGAAAAAGAAAGACCGGGAAGTACAATTTAAAGGATCCCAAGATAGATGAGTTTATCAGTCTAATTCCCGAGATTGAGTGTTCTGCAGATTTTCGTAAGAAGTATGGATCCATCATTCCTCTTATGAAGCTTAAGATGAAGGAGGGTATTCTCTCGACCTTGGTCCAGTTCTATGATCCTACGTATCATTGCTTTACTTTCCCTAACTATCAGTTGATGCCTAGACTGGAGGAGTATTCTTATTTGTTGGATTTACCTGTTACCTATCGTGTTCCTTTTACTGGTTTGGAGGGTGAGCCAAAACCACATGAGATTACTTCTTTGATCCATCTGGGGAAGTATGAGGTGGTAGCCCATATGACTACTAAAGGAGGGATTAGAGGATTACCAGCCCAGTTTTTATTTGAGAAAGCTCGTTACTTTTCCAGGATGAAGAGTACAGTCGCTTTTAAGGCCATCTTTGCTCTACTTGCTTACGGGTTGTTCTTATTTCCTAATGTGGACAAGTTTTTTAATGTTAATGCTATCGGGATCTTCATGATTGGAAACCCATTTCCTACGTTGTTGGGTGATGCTTATTACTCTATTCATCTTCGGAATTCTTATCATGGAGGGATGATTATCTGTTGCACCCCTTTGTTGCACCGATGGTTTATCTCTCATATGCCTCAGTCTAAGGCTTTCTGGGATGTCAGGAAGGAACCCCGTTGGGCTACTAAGATCATGGCACTTACTCACTCGGATATTGAATGGTATCATCAAGCTTACCAGGATATAGAGATTTTGACAGTTGTGGTAGTTTCCCCAATGTGCATCTTCTTTGTACAAAGGGAGGAATTAACTATAACCATGTTCTTGCACGAGGACAGCTCGATTATCCGATGAGGGATAAACCAAATAGTATTCATTTGAGTAGTTTCTTTCTGAAGGAGGGATGAGACCATAAGGAAGCTAGGGAGAATATTCTGAAGGTCTGGCGTCACATTCATAAGAAGAGTAAGAAAGACTTGGGACCTAGGGGGGTTGTTTCTTTGGAGCCATATCTTCAGTGGGTTCAAGCGAGAGCTATTTAGTTGAAGATGTCGTATTCCTGGGAAACACTTATGCCTGGTTTATTTTTGAAGACCATTCCTCCCTTATTGGATGATATAGAAGATCTACAACTTGCTTTGGTCAGGATGCAGCAGGAAAAGGATGCTTGGAAGAATAAGTGCCAAACTCTAGAGATTTCCTATAGAGCAGACTTGAAGGAGAAAGACAACTTGGTCGAGATCCTTGAGAGTCGAGCGGTAGAGACCCTGGAGAGGCAAGGGGATTTATTTTATCCTAAGCCTCAGTCAAATTTTGATTACTCACTTCCTGATTAAGGTGACGGGAAGGAGGTTGCCACCAAGTATGCGGAAGAAAACCAGAGGTTGAAGGCTCAGATTGCTGATAACGAGAAATCGTATCATATAATTACTACATTTTTAATCGATTTTCATAATGCATTAACCCATTTAACTCCCGATTGTTCCGAGTTTTTATGTCTTTTCACAGGTACAACATGTTTCAAGTCAAATTAGTAAAAAAGCATCACATGAAGAAAGCTAACCAAAAATCAGAAGAAAAAGAACTAAATCTGCAAATCTGCAAAGTTTGATGTTGTGACGGCCGTCACACCCCTATTACGAGCGTAACGCGCTAACAACTTGAAGGACGCTCGTCACACATCATTGACGAACGTAACGCGCTATTTAAGCGCATTACGACCGTCACACGCGTAATTCAGTGTCATGCAAAACAGAAGACGTGGGGCAACGTAGTGGATGTTTTCTTCTCCTACAATTTCTGAACTAGAAACGAACAGTCTGAGTCTTCCTCCACTCAAGCAGTGCAACTCCATGTTCCTAAATTCTCTTAACTGCAAAAATCCTCTTCTATAAATAGGAGGCATATTAATGGAACGAGGGAGAGTTTTTTTGCTACATATTTTCTTGCCGAAGCCCTGCCAAAATTAAATACTGCATTTTTTGTTTTTGCTTTATTTTCCCTTTTACCAATTAATAACTATTTCCAACATTAGGAAATTGTTATTGTAGTCAGAATTTATTTTTAGCCTCAGAATTTGTTTCAAGTTCCAATTTCGAAGTTCCAATCTTGCCGACTTGTGGAAGAGGGAGCTTGAGGAATAATATTGTTATTCAGGTTTTTAAATCGCATTAAGTTTTAATATAATTTGTTTATGTTTATTTATTTATCTATTTTATCATGAATGCTTTATTCTTTCCCGATTATATTTTCTGTATGTCTGTTTCGAGTACTATGACTAGCTAATTTTCTAGAGTCGGGATGTGATAATAGTAACCAAATGGATTAAATTGTGCCTAAGCTAAAATCTAAATTAACTTAATTTCTGGCTGTGACTTTTTATAATTAAAATCAATCTTTTTGTTACGAGAATAAGAAAAGTATAATAGGTTAGAATCGAGACCACGAGAGTGTGAGGTTTTAACCGGATAGATAAAGTTAGGCATTTGATTTAAATACAGCGAGAGCGCTTTAAAACGAATTAGATTTTATTAAGTTTTCAAAAATTATTTTCTAAACACTTATGGGCTAGCGAGAGCAGACATAGGGCTTTAGGGGTATAATCCGAGATAAGACCACGAGAGTGTGAGTTAAGGATTTTTAAACTGATAATTTCTACAGAACCATCTAAGTTAAACATCTTTATATGCTTATGTTCGATTAGATCCACTTAGGTTCACTATATTACATACCGACCATTTTATTATTATTATCCCATTAATTCGATTTATTTTTCCCTTACCTTAACCTCTAAACAACCAAACGTGACAACATCCGCCTTAGCTAAACTACCAAACCTTTATAGCACTATAGTGATTACAAAGTCCTTGTGGGTTCGACATCTTTTTATTACTACCGCGATAGGCTGTGCACTTGCAGTTAAGATACCGTTAGACACATTAGATCGATCGCGAACATCAAGTTTTTGGCGCTGTTGCCGCGGACTTTGATTTAGTCACTAGTGCACTCGTAAAGTAGTACTGTATAGACTAAGGCAACTATTTATTTTTCCCTCTGTTGTATGCCAAATACTCGCTCCCAAAGTGAGCCTTGGCATTTACAAATCAACGATATCGAGCGCTATCTCAGAGTAAGACGCCGAGTTCACGAATACCGTGATCTCAAAAATCTTCCTCCGACTAAGCTCCCTGATATCTCAATCCCTGAATTAATTGAAGAATATAAGATGGCTGACGTACCAAATCCACATCGTGCTCTTAAGGATTACGCAGTTCCTTCTCAAGCGGAGCCCCACAACAGCATTGCTGCTCCTACTATCGCTCGAAACGATTTCAAGCTGAAACCTTCGCTTCTATCCGCCGTTCAGCAGAACCAATTTTCTGGATCTCCTACTGACGACCCAAACCTACATCTGTCAGTGTTTGTGTAGTACGCAGACACTGTAAAAGCGAATGGTGTAAACCCCGAGGCGATACAATTGCGCCTATTTCCCTTTTCTTTAAGAGACAGAGCTCGAGCATGGCTCCAATCTCTTCCTTCAAACTCAATCACCACATGGGATGAGTTTAAAAAAGTCTTTTTAGCTAGATATTTCCCACCAAGCAAAACTGCTATGCTCCAAGCCAACATCAATGGTTTCATACAAAAAGATAACGAATCACTTTTCGAAGTGTGGGAACGCTATAAGGACATGATCAGACTCTGTCCTCATCATGGTTTAGAAGAATGGCTGATCATTCATATGTTCTATAACGGTCTCTTGTATAACACAAGAATGACTATAGACGCTGCTGCTGGTGGCGCATTGATGGATAAGCCGTATACCGAGGCAAATCAACTCATCGAAAGCATGGCTCAAAACCATTATCAATGGGGAAGCGAAAGAGCTAACATGGAAAAAACCCAAACAAAAGGTGGCATGATTAAAGTGAATAGTCTGGATCAAGTCAACGCTAAAGTAGAAGCCCTTACCCAAAAGCTAGAAAACCTTACTACCGCTCCCACAGCTACCGTGGCTGCAGTAGTTCAAGCTTGCGATCTATGTGGTCTTCAATCACATCCTGCTCTAGAATGCCCACTTCTAACAGGAGTTCCAGCTGAACAAGCGAATTACGTGCAGGGAAACCCTTATAGCAATACCTATAACCCTAGTTGGAAGAATCATCCGAACTTTTCATATAAAAGCAACAACGCGTTATACGCACCTGGACAAGCTCCTGCCACACCACCTGGCTATCCAAAAGCTGCCCCAAATCACCCCAATAACGGACCTAATACACCCAATGCCCCTAGGAAGTCCAAGGTAGAAATCATGATAGAACATTTCATTGCTTCCCAATCTCAAACTAATAAAGATGTTCTGAATCAAAATTTACATACTAATGAGCAGATTAAACAATTATCTAGTAAAGTTGACGCTTTAGCTACCCATAATAAGATGCTTGAAACTCAAATTTCACAAGTGGCTCAACAACAAGCATCTACTGCTTCCCCAGTTGGAATTTTCCCTTGTCAACCACAACCTAACCCGAAAGGACAAGCTAACGCTGTGATACTGAGAAGTTGAAAAGAACTTGACGGACCTGTTGATCCAAGACTCGAAAATCCAGCCATGAACCAAAAGCAGAACAAGCCAACTGAAATTGAGAATGAACCAAAGGAAAAGGAAAACGAGAACCAAGAGGCAGTGGAGAAAGAGAAGCCTTATGTTCCTCCACCACCCTATAAACGGCCGATTCTGTACCCTCAGAGACTTACCAATTCCAAAACGATGGGCCAATTTAAGAAATTCGTTGAACTTCTGAAACAACTAAATATCACAATACCGTTTACAGAAGCTATCACTCAGATGCCCTCGTATGCTAAATTTCTCAAGGAAATCCTATCTAACAAGAAAAAGATAGAAGATAACGGAACAGTTACACTTACTGCTGAGTGTAGCGCTATTATTCAAAATGATATGCCCCCTAAGTTAAAAGATCTAGGTAGTTTCTCTATACCCTATAACATTGGAAAGTTTGTCATAGACAAAGCTCTATGCGACTTGGGAGCAAGTATCAGTGTCATGCCCCTATCCATTTGCAAAAAGCTAGAAATGGGAGAACTTAGACCCACAAAAATGTATGTTCAATTAGCTGACCGATCAGTAAAATACCCTGTAGGTATACTGGAAAACGTCCCAGTTAGAATAGGTCAATTCTATATCCCGACCGATTTCATAATCATGGACATTACTGAGGACTCAGTTACTCCTATCATATTAGGAAGACCCTTCCTAGCCACAGATGGAGCTATAATTGATGTAAAGAAGGGCAGACTGACATTCAAAGTTGGAGAGGAAAAAGTGGAGTTCATCCTCACTCAATTCTTACAAGCACCAGCCATGAATGACACGTGTTATCTAATCGACGTTATAGACGAGTGCATAAGAGAGATG
This sequence comes from Vicia faba, assembly GCA_948472305.1. Lineage (NCBI taxonomy): Eukaryota > Viridiplantae > Streptophyta > Magnoliopsida > Fabales > Fabaceae > Vicia > Vicia faba. The sequence continues at coordinate 626,073,503 of OX451735.1, read as the reverse complement.
GAAGCGGAACAAACCACATACTCTAAAATAATGAAAATTCAAACCCCTCTTATATTCGAAGACGACAATTGGCGTGAACCATACCAAGATGATAGTCTAAGCGAAAGTCTAGCACTTACACCTGATCATATGCCATGTCCGAAGAAACCAGGTTTAGAGTTAAAAACCTTACCCAGGAATTTAAGATACGAATTCCTAGATACCAAATGTACGCGACCAGTAATAATCAATTCCAGTTTAGGAACGCTCGAAACTGAGAAACTTTTAGACGTCCTAAGGAAGTACCTGACTGCCTTAGGTTATAACATATCCGACTTAAAAGGAATATGTCCTTCAATTTGCATGCACCGTATTATGCTAGAAGAAGATTGCAAAACCTCTAGAGAACCCCAAAGAAGGATTAACCCAATCCTTAGCACTGTAGTCAGGGATGAAATCAAGAAGCTATTGGAAGCAGGAATCATATATCCGATCTCCGACAGTAAATGGGTTAGCCCAGTACACTCGTACCAAAGAAGGGAGGTATCACTGTTGTGAAGAACGCAAAAGGTGAACCGATAACGCAAAGAGTAGTAAATGGGCATAGAGTGTGCATTGATTATAGGAAACTAAACAAAGCTACTCGAAAAGACCATTTCCCTCTACCCTTCATAGATCAAATGTTAGAGCGATTAGCCAAACGTTCATATTTCTGCTATCTAGATGGTTATTCCGGATTTTTCCAAATTCCTATTCACCCTGATGACCAAGAGAAGACTACATTTACATGTCCCTACGGAACATTTGCTTATAGACGAATGCCCTTTGGACTGTGCAATGCCCCAACAACCTTTCAACGATGTATGATGTCAATCTTTGCGGATTTCATCGATAACATCATGGAAGTGTTCATGGACGACTTCTCTGTGTGCGGGCAAAGTTTTGAGGGATGCCTATCAAACATTGAAAAGATTTTAGAAAGATGTGTGAAAGTAAACCTCGTGCTTAACTAGGAAAAATGCCATTTCATGATCAGAGAAGGAATCATACTAGGACATGTTATATCTGACAAAGGAATTGAAGTTGATAAAGCCAAGATAGAAGTCATAAAAGAACTTCAACCACCTAAGACCGTTCGAGAAATACGAAGCTTTTTAGGACACGCCGGTTTCTACCGACGATTTATCAAGGATTTCTCGAAGATCACTAAACCTCTTACCGGTCTATTAATGAAAGACGCTGAGTTCATATTCGGCGAAGATTGTCTGAAAGCGTTTGAAACTCTAAAATCAGCCCTCATCACCGCACCAATCATGCAACCACCCGATTGGAGATTACCTTTCGAAATCATGTGCGATGCGAGCGACTATGCCATAGGCGCAGTTCTTGGACAAAGGAAGGACAAGAAACTTCATGCGATCTACTACGCTAGTAGAACGCTAGACTCAGCTCAAATGAACTACGCCACAACTGAGAAAGAACTGTTAGCAGTTGTCTTTGAGCTTGACAAATTCCGTTCTTACATAGTAGGAGAAAAGATAATCATCTACACAGACCACGCTGCTATCAGATATCTACTAACTAAGAAAGATGCAAAACCAAGACTCCTTATATGGATCCTACGTTTGCAAGAATTTGACCTAGAAATTAAGGATAAGAAAGGAACGGAAAACGTCATAGCAGACCACTTGTCAAGATTAGAAGGTATAAAACCCGACCAAGTATCGATTAACGACGATTTTCTGTATGAACAGCTGATAGCACAGATAAGATGCGATCTAGCTCAATTGGACCAAAACAAACCAAAAGCCAAAGAAGCCGTGGAAGCGATCCATACAACCATGGGACTACCATGGTATGCCGACATAGTCAACTACTTAGCCGCAGGCGCGCTCCCACCAGACTTAACCTACCAACAGAAAAAGAAATTCTTCCATGATCTCAAGTATTATTATTGGGATGAACCTTTATTATTTAAAAGAGGACCGGACGGAATTTTCCGCCGATGCGTACCTGAAGAAGAAATGGAAGATGTTATCACTCACTGTCATTCGTCTCCCTATGGCGGACATGCCAGCACTTCCAAAACTTGTGCAAAGATCCTGTAAGCCGGCCTATTTTAGCCTAATCTATGGAAGGATGTCCACATCGCTGTTAAAAACTGCGATCGGTGTCAACGCACCGGTAATATTTCAAGACGCGATGAAATGCCTCAAAGAGGAATACTAGAAGTAGAAATATTTGATGTCTGGGGAATCGATTTCATGGGACCTTTCCTATCTTCTTTCGGAAACAAGTATATACTCGTTGCTGTCGATTATGTTTCAAAATGGATCGAGGCTATAGCCTCGCCTACAAATGACACGCGAGTAGTAATTAAGATTTTCAAAAATACAATCTTTCCAAGATTTGTTGTGCCTAGACTTTTCATTAGCGACGGTGGCTCCCATTTCATTTCGAAAATATTCGACAAATTGTTATCCAAGTATGGAGTAAAACACCGAGTAGCAACACCGTATCATCCACAAACAAGTGGACAGGTCGAAGTCTCGAACAGAGAAATTAAACAAATCCTAGAGAAGACCGTCGCCATATCTAGGAAAGATTGGTCATCTAAGTTTAACGAGGCTTTATGGGCTTATAGGACAGCCTACAAGACCCCTATAGGAACTACACCTTTCAAACTTGTATACGGAAAGTCCTGTCATCTCCCGGTAGAATTAGAACACAAAGCATATTGGGAAATCAAAACGCTCAACATAAACTACATAGCTGCTGGAGAAAAGAGAATCATTGACTTGAATGAATTAGAAGAATTACGACTAGACACTTATGAAAACGCTAAAATATATAAAGAAAGAACCAAAAGATGGCACGATAAGAGTTTATCCCGGAAGGAATTCAGTGTAGGAGACGTTGTGCTTTTATTTAACTCTAGACTTAGGTTTTTTCCTGGAAAGTTGAAATCCAGATGGTCTGGTCCCTTTGAAATAACAAAAATATTCCCTAGCGGAGCAATAGAAATTAAGGGTAGGAATAGTGACCCGTTCACAGTGAATGGGCAGCGATTAAAGCAATATCATCATATAGAGAATAGAAATTATGCGAATAATCTAAAACTCTTTGAATTACCCACTATTTCCCCTTAATGATCTACTGCTAGGCACTGCGTCAGGCTTATGACGTTAAAAACAGCGCTTAGTGGGAGGCAACCCACCCATTTGTGTTTGCTATTATTTCTGTTTGTTTTTATTTTTTATTTTTGATTTTCTTTTTCGTTTCTACATTCATTTCTTTTAAAGCATTATTTTTATTATTTTCTTTTTCATTTTTTCTAAAATTTTTTATACAAGTGCTGCTGATTTTCAAACAACTTTACAGGTTTTCTGAAAAAGTCTTTTTTCTATCCTACCTTCTCCCCTGATTTGCTTCCCCCCTTTACTATATACTATGGAAACCACTTTTAGAGGCAGGAACCAAATGAGGAGGTTTGAGGAATTATCACACAGGAATATTGGTATGACCTTATATTACGATGAACCAACAATGGACACTTTAGGCATTAAGGATAGTGTCCATTATCTGTTTAGCCAACTGGGGTGGGAAAAAGCCCACATCAAATCTAGGTTTGTTACATACCGCGAGCTTACCCTTGAATTTCTGAGCTCCTTAGTTCATATACCTGAGCGCGGTTTCGGAACTAGAAAGGGATTTATAGCCTTCAGGTTATTTGGTATTGAATTAGCTTACACCCATAAAGAATTAGCCGACCTTCTAGGATTCTCTAGAGGACCTTTTGCTTTTTCTACCACCCAGGCAGAGTTAATGGATTTTGAGCTAGACTACTTTTGGGGGACTTTAACCGGAAATTACCACCCTGAGCCGGATAGCATGGATAATAATGAAATACACAACCCCACTATCCGCTATTTCTATAAGATTCTAGCACATACCATTTTCGGAAAAGAACAGAACCACACTGCAGTATCTAAAGATGAGATATTTTTGCTGCAGTACATGACCCAGGGCCGACCTGTCAATGCAGTGCCATTCTTGATTAAGACCTTTTCCCGCATTGCTCATAACCCTAGCGATCCAATCATCATATGAGGCCTTGTTACCATGATTGCTAACACCCTCGGACTTAGATACCAACTACATAGGTGCACACAATTTGGTTCAATCCGCCCTATGAATATTGATTTTTGTTTCCACCTACGAATAATAGGTAATCTAGGTCTTGCGCCCTTCGAATAATTAATAAGGGATGAAGTAGTCACGGTATTTACACTTCCTAACCATGCCAAAACAAGTGCCCACAATCGTGACAATTGGTTGTATGAGCTTAACCCTCCCGACCACCCTTCGACACCTGAGATACCCCAATCCTACCAAGTTTATGATACCACAATGTCTGATGAGAGTGACCCCGAGACCCCTCCTGGTTACCATGATGGTAACAACATTGTAGAAGATATTGATGCCCCTGCAATAACAAAAGGAGAATATGCTGAAAATTTGAATAAGATATTTTCTACGCTGGATGTTTATCAGACGGACATTAACGGGATCAAGAACGAGTTGAAGGGCATGCGTATGGACGTGATAGGCTTAACTGATATAATTGTGGAGCAGTTTTATCATATAAATGCAGCTTTCGAATATTTAAAGACGCAACTGCGATGAAGCAGCAGAATCAACATTTATTTTTACCTTGTGTTTTATGTTTCTAGGTAGTTTATGATTTCATTTTAAACAAGTTTACTCTTTACAGTTTTTAAAGTTCGGTTAGAAACATACATTTATTTCAATTTAAGTTTATTTTCATTTTATTTCAATTTCAGTTTATTTTCATTTTATTTCAATATCAGTTTATTTTCATTTTCATTAAATTTACTGTGTGTTACATCATATATTAAACTCACTGTTCGTATTATCATTTTGCAAAATTTTGTTATACAATGTGTGTTGGAAATACTCTGCATGTTTATTGTGTTGAATTAATGTCTTATAAGGTTTTGGAATTAAACTGCTTCGTTCATTTCATAAATATAATTCTTTGAATCTGTAACGATCGTAACGTCCCCATGACGAGCGTAACACGCGTTTCACCGTGTTACGCCCTAAGCCCACTGTGACGATCGTCAATCGCGCTCAATAGCAGATTCTGCTATTACAGAAGTCGTTCCATTTCCCTTTCATTCTTCCCTTTTTCCCAAAACCGTAACAGTACCCATTCATATTTTCCCTTAAATTCCAACACTCCAACACTTAAACTCCATTACCCCACTACTCAATCCACATTCCAAACCCTTTCACAATTCAATATCTTGCATGCAATATGGCCAACAACCAGCAAATCCCCAATCTCACTTTCAGAGCCAGCGAGCAAGGTGAAACCCAATGACTCAAATTCCAGAAGTTCCAACGCCGCGGTCTCCAACCTACTCGGTATGTTGACCTTGATTGTTTGAGGAATTTGGGACTGCTAGGCAGCGTCGACAACTTTTACAGAATGTGAATTTATAGAACCTGTGCCGCCAACCGCAACCCATTTACGAAAGTCTCACCTTGGAGTTTCTGAGTTCCTTTGCATACATTACCCCCACTGGTGCCACAAACCAACTCTCAGGCGTGGCCAAATTTCGTATGTTTGGCACTGAGCATCAGCTGTCCCTAACCGATATTGCACGGCTTCTCGGATTCAGTTCTGACGAAGGTGTCCACCTCCGGCTGCCGGATAATTTCGGCGAGGAAGCTTTTAATTTATGGCACAGTATGATGAACATTCGTGTCGGATCTTACGACCACCTCAACGCCACACATATTCATAATCTAGCTATCTGATACTTTCACCGCATCCTCTGCAACACTATCTTCGCCCGAGACAGCAATCACAAGCTCAACTTCAAGGAGCTCTTCTTCATGCATTGCGCATTCACCAGCCAGAAGATCAATGCCACCCCATTTTTATTGGCCCATATTCACTCTATTTGTACTAGAGGCGGAAAACCCTTCTATTTCGGAGGGATTGTCACTTCTCTTGCTATAACCCTGAATTATGGTGCCACTCTCACATATATGCCTTCTATGGTGCCGGCATTGCTGACTCTGGACCACTGCAAGGCCGCACACCTCATCTATGAGCGGGAGGATGGCAGATTCCACCCTGTGATCAGAAACATTGTTTATCATAACATTACTTTGCCTTGCAGGGACCGAATTGATCCATAAAACAGATCCAACTGGTTATTCGATCCTGCATCTCCCGAGGGCCGTGTTCCTATTCATGAAGACCAGCCTAATGCCCCCGCGGACGAGATGCAAGAAGAGCTGGACAATGCTGCCCCCCCGCCCACGACATTCCAGGAGCTTCATCCGCACCACCTCCTTTTACTCTTGAAGACGTTCTCCGCGCCATCCATCAGCAAAATCAAATGAGTGCTGCACTTGAAAGAAGACAACAGGAACAATATGACTATTTATGTGCACAAAACACTCAGATTCTGACTGGCCAGCGGAGCATGAACGAGAGGTTGGACGAGGCCCTGTCTGAACTCAATGCCTTAAGGTTGGATGTCAGCACCCTTGGCTACCAGGACACTGATATCGAAGCCACGCCTATCAGGCGATCACACACCAGGAGTAGAGGACGTGGCCATCAGTAGTTTTTCTTATTTTCTAAGTAGTTTACTTTTTCTGTCTCTTTTTCTTTCTGTTTGTACTTGTATTTTCCCCGCCTTTATACCGCTACATTGAGGACAATGTCGGATTTAGTGTGGGAGAGGTACCTTTCCACCTACCATAAACAAGTAATTTTTACGTTATTTATCAGTTTAAATTCTTTCCCGCTTTATTTAGCCATACTGAAAATTTTTGCTTTATCTTCGCATTAGCCCGACATACCTATCTTAACGAAATCCTAGTTAAGGAAGCCGAGAACGATTCAACAAAATAGATACGGTTATGACACCTTATACTTCCTACTTACGCGATCCATTTTAATAACCATTATACCTATATCTTGAGTTTTAGTTCTAAAGTAACCCCTAGTAGTTTATACTAGCAGTCAGCACCGTCTTGACACAAACCACGTGGGGAACCGATGAATATAAGTGTTTGATGCCTGATCAATGAAATATCCTTCTTATCTTGCTGCTAAAAAGAAGAAGAAAAATTTGCACCAAAATACAAGGTCGCATATAAGAGATGAGCAATTAATGAAGGAGTCCATTGTTGGTTGGTTCAGAGGTATCTGGTTCTGAACTTGGTAGGGCGTGCTACGGATCGATCCCCCACAACCTCCAATTTGGATAATATGTATAGGGTTACCACATTCGTGTACCAGACCCCATGATAAAAGGATCAAAGTCACTAACTGGTTACTCCACTACGTGCGTGCTAGGACAAAGGGCTTAATGTGATTGTGCTAGAACAAAATCGGGTGAAATAGATACGAGAAACTCTGGGCAGAATTATAACGGAATTATTGGACAGTTGTTTGAAATGGAAGCCCATGACTAAGCTTATTGCTTGGGTCATTAGCGTATCGTTAGTGTTTCACTTAAGTATCGGTCAAACTGACGAGGATTTCCCGTAATTACTTTAAAAATCAAAGGTATGTCATGCATGTGCGCTTGATAAAATGTGTCCGATCCTTCTAAATGATTATTTGCTTGAGGACAAGCAAAGGTTTAAGTATGGGGGAATTTGATATCGATAAATCGTATCATATAATTACTACATTTTTAATCGATTTTCATAATGCATTAACCCATTTAACTCCCGATTGTTCCGAGTTTTTATGTCTTTTCACAGGTACAACATGTTTCAAGTCAAATTAGTGAAAAAGTATCACATGAAGAAAGCTAACCAAAAATCAGAAGAAAAAGAACTAAATCTGCAAATCTGCAAAGTTTGATGTTGTGACGGCCGTCACACCCCCATTACGAGCGTAACACGCTCACAACTTGAGGGACGCTCGTCACACATCATTGACGAACGTAACGCACTATTTAAGTGCATTACGACTGTCACCTCCTCATGACGACTGTCACACGCGTAATTCAGTGTCATGCAAAACAGAAGACGTGGGGCAACGTAGTGGATGTTTTCTTCTCCTACAATTTCTCAACTAGCAACGAACAGTCTGAGTCTTCCTCCACTCAAGCAGTGCAAGTCCACGTTCCTAAATTCTCTTAACTGCAAAAATCCTCTTCTATAAATAGGAGGCATATTAATGGAACGAGGGAGAGTTTTTTTGCTACAGATTTTCTTGCCGAAGCCCTGCCAAAATTAAATACTGCATTTTTTGTTTTTGCTTTATTTTCCCTTTTACCAATTAATAACTATTTCCAACATTAGGAAATTGTTATTGTAGTCAGAATTTATTTTTAGCCTCAGAATTTGTTTCAAGTTCCGATTTCGAAGTTCCAATCTTATCGACTTGTGGAAGAGGGAGCTTGAGGAATAATATTGTTATTCAGGTTTTTAAATTGCATTAAGTTTTAATATAATTTGTTAATGTTTATTTATTTATCTATTTTATCATGAATGCTTTATTCTTTCCCGATTATATTTTCTATATGTCTGTTTTGAGTACTATGACTAGCTAATTTTCGAGAGTCGGGATGTGATAATAGTAACCAAATGGATTAAATTGTGCCTAAGCTAAAATCTAAATTAACTTAATTTCTGGTTGTGACTTTTTATAATTAAAATCAATCTTTTTGTTACGAGAGTAAGAAAAGTAGAATAGGTTAGAATCGAGACCACGAGAGTGTGTGGTTTTAACTGGATAGCTAAAGTTAGGCATTTGATTTAAATACAACGAGAAAGCTTTAAAACAAATTAGATTTTATTAAGTTTTCAAAAAGTATTTTCTAAACACTTATGGGCTAGCGAGAGCAGACATGGGGCTTTAGGGGTATAATCCGAGATAAGGCCACGAGAGTGTGAGTTAAGGATTTTTAAACTGTTAATTTCTACAGAACCATCTAAGTTAAACATCTTTATACGCTTAGGTTCGATTAGATCCACTTAGGTTCACTACATTACATACCGACCATTTTATTATTATTATTATTATCCCATTAATTCGATTTATTTTTCCCTTACCTTACCCTCTAAACAACCAAACGTGACAACATCCGCCTTAGCTAAACTACCAAACCTTTATAGCACTGGAGTGATTACAAAGTCCCTGTGGGTTCGACATCTTTTTATTACTACCCTGATAGGCTGTGAACTTATAGTTAAGATACCGTTAGACACATTAGGTCGATCACGAACATCAATTGCCAGGCTTACAGGGAAGCGTCGGTGTATAGTGTGATCTCCCACAGCTTTACTTCTCATGGTTTTAGACTTTATTTTCATCTTGTACTTGGGATTGTTGAGACTTGTAACCTATTTTGAAGTTATTATAATAAAAAATTTCAGTATTTCAAATGCGTTATTACTTTGATATTTGCAATGTGTCTATAAATCATTAAATCCCTTAAAATATTATATAAAATAATAAATCATGTGCATTGAATATCATGCATCATATTGCACGTATTTCTTGCATTTTTATGCATATACAGGTGTCTTACCAAGCTTGTTTACTTCGTTCAGCAAGTTGACTCACCAATACAACACTCGGGCTATTTTCAGAAGGAAGATGGACAACTTAGAACAAGAGAACCGCGAGCTGCACGAGGAGGTTTCTACTTTGAAGGCCGGCATGGCCAATATTACTTCTCTGATGGAATCTCTCATGGCTGCTCAGAATCAGCCACCGAGTGTTCAACCTCAACCAACAAGGGCTACTACTGAAGCTCCGACTGTTCCTGTGTCTGCTACCCCAACTGTTATTCAGAATCGCATGCCTCAGCGTTACCCATGGGGAATGCCAGAGAACTTTGCGCCTGAATGTTTCAATCTCGGTCCTCAAGATGCTCCAGTTGTTCAGACTACAGTTACTCCTTCACCTCTTGTGGTGCATGTTGCTCCTGTTGCAACTCCTTCGGTGAATATGGTTCCAATTGTTAATGATGATGTGTGTCGTCCTTTTCCTCAACCAAGTGAAGACTTGGATCTCTATGACAGAATGGATGATTTTCAAGAGTAGTTTGACAAAATGCAGAGGGAGATGAAGGCCCTCATGGGAAAAGAGTTATTTGGGCAGAATGTGAATGAGTTATGCTTGGTCCCAAATGTTAAGATACCTGCAAAGTTTAAGGTCCTGGAGTTTTATAAGTACAAGGGCAACACTTTCCCTCGTGCTCATCTGGTAATGTATGTAAGGAGAATGTCTACCCATACTGATGATCAGCGTCTGCTGATTCACTTTTTTCAAGATAGTTTGACCGGTGTTGCGCTGAAGTGGTATATGAGCTTGGACAACGTCAGTATCCATACTTTTAATGACTTGGGAGAAGCATTTATCAGACAATAAAAATACAATGTGGACATGGCGCTTGACCGTGATCAACTCAGGGCCATGGTTAAGAAAGACAGGATATCATTCAAAGAATATGCACAAACATGGCGTGAGGTAGCCGCCCAAGTGATTCCTCCCATGGAAGAGAAGGAGATGACTAAGATTTTCTTGATAACTCTGGGTGCTTTCTACTATGAAAGGATGGTAGCAAGTGCGCCAAGTGACTTTACTGAAATGGTAGGCATGGGTATCCTTTTAGAAGAGGCTGTAAGAGAGGGTCGTTTAACAAAGAGTGAAGGATCTGGAGGTGCGAAGAAGCCATCTTATGAGTTTACCAAGAAGAAGGAAGGGGATACAAATTCTATTATACAAGAGAGAATGGTTTATCCTCCTAGAAGAAATTATCAGCGTCATCAGCAAGTCGCCTCAGTTACTCCAGTTATTGGTGTAGCTCCAACCATTGTTGCTTATCAAAGACCATCCCAACAAGGGAATCAAGAGTATAATCAGAGAAGGGAGACTTATGACCCTATTCCTATGAGTTATATAGAGTTACTACCGGCATTTATTTAGAAGAAGTTGGTTCAGACCTGACCACCTCCCGTTGTACCATCACCATTGCCTTGGTATTACAAAGCAGACCAAAGATGTGCTTTTCATCAGGGAGCACCAGGACACAATGTTGAGAATTGATATCCTTTGAAGACTAAGGTGCAGAAATTGGTTAAGTCTGGTATTCTATCTTTCAAATATGTAGGCCCTAATGTGAACTAAAATCCTCTACCCAAGCATGAAGGAGAAAACGCTGTGAATATGGTGGCTGGTTAACCAGGAGACTTCCGGATTTTTGATATTCATCTAGTTATAGGAGATTTGGTGAAAATTCATGCATACCTCTGTGAATTTAGCTACTATACGCATGACCATTCCGATTATGCTATTTGCAGTACAGATATACATGGTTGCGATAAGATAAAGGTTGATTTACAGGAGATGATGGATGAGGGCCTCATCCACATAATCAGGCCTAGGGCAGAGTATAAAGAGGAGGTGAATATGATCTCTTGATGTCTTGGAGAGTTCAGAATTTTTGATGTGAAGTATATGAATGAAGACCTTGTGCAATTGCAAGCTACTTTCTGCCACTTGGCTGGTCAGGTAGAACATCAGTATGGATCTTGCCAAATTTGCTATCGAGACTCCCGATGATGTTCTATTGTGAGGAAAGGTGTTCAGTTGTTGTTGGATAATGGAACTATCAAAGTTACAGGTCAAAGGGATGATTACCATGAAGTTGATATGATTGAGTTTCGTTTGGCTGAAGAAGAGTCAGATGATGAGTATGCCTCGGCAGATGAGTATTTCTCCTCAGATAAGGATTTGTTTTCTAGAGATGACTCAATAATGATTGATTATGTTGAAGAGGGAGTAAACATTATTGTGCCTTGTTTTGGTGCACATGCCCATTTTGAAGTTGAGTATCATAGCAAGCCGACTATTACTCCATTGGTGATTAGTTTGTCGGGTCCTATCCCCTACAGGTCAAATAAGGTTGTACCCTACAAATATAACACTACAATCTTAGAGGATGGTATGGGAGTTCCCATCCAGCCAATGCCTGATGTTGGAAATATTGCTGAGACTAGCAGAGTGACTCACAGCGGTCGTGTATTTGCACCAGTTGTTCATGGAGATGTTAGAATTGGAAAGAAAATTGCTGAGAATGTTGAACCCAATAAGATTATGGGTGAAACTAGTGGAGCTACGCTGGAGAAAGAAGTGGATGATATTTTAAAGATAATCAAGATGAGCGACTACATAATTATAGATCAGCTATTGCAGACTCCTTTAAAAGTATCTATCTTGACTTTATTAATGAACTCCTCTGCTCACAGGGAATCTTTGATGAGGGTACTGGACCAAGCTTTTGTGCAAAGTGACATGCCTATAGACCAATTTAGTATTGTAGTAGGGAACATTATGTCATGTAATAACCTCAGTTTTTGCGATGACGAATTGCCAGATGGAGGAAGGAATCACAACCTGGCCCTCCACATCTCTATGAATTGCAAGAATGATTCACTATCCAATGTGATGATTGATAATGGATCTGCATTGAATGTTATACCGAGGAGCACGCTTATGAAATTGAAATATCAGGGAACGCCCATGCGCCCAAGTGGTATTATTGTGAAAGCGTTTGATGGATCAACGAAATCTATTATTGGTGAAGTGGACTTGCATATTCATATAGGCCCACATTTGTTTCAGATTACTTTCCAGGTCATGGATATTATACACGCTTATAGTTGTTTGCTAGGATGGTCGTGGATACATGAGGCAGGGGCTGTCACATCAACTTTACACCAGAAACTGAAGTTTGTACGTGAAGGAAAAGTGGTAATCATAAATGCGGAACATGAATTATTGATATCTCATTTGTCCTCTTTCAGCATTGTGGAGGCGGATAAAGCTGCTGTTGGAACCCAGTTCCAAGCCTTATCCATTGATAATATAAGAGGAAATGAGAATTTTATGGTCTCGCATAAGGATGCGCAGCAAGTTGTGTATAAGGGTCATAGTGAAGTATGGGGACAGATTATGGATCATCCTGTAAATAAGAACAGAGTCGGCTTGGGGTTCTCTCTGAAGAATGACAAAGGTAAGAGCATGAAGCTAAAGTCTGCTGCAGGCAAGTATCAAGACATCTTCTATAGAGGGGGTTATCTTCATCCAAATGTCTCCGGGATTAATGCCTATGTGGAAGATGAAACATAGCAGGAAATGCCAAATTATGTGACGAACGGAGTTAGGGTTTAGAACTGGATCACCATTGATGTTCCCTCTTTCATACATGTTTCAAAGTAATTTGTTTTGTTAATCTTTTTTAAAAGATTTCACTCTGCCCAAAGTGGAAGTATTAATATTATATGTGCTTATCTGTTTGCTATGACTTTTAAAATCAATAATAAAACTTGTCTTTGTTTCCCAAATTGTGTCTTTATTTTCTGCTTTTTCTTGGAAAATGGTAATAAAAAAAAACCTTTCAAAATAAAAATTAACTGAAATTAAATTTGCATGATCACTTGTTATATGTGTTAGTTTCTAAATGCAATCATAAATCATATGTGCAGATTAATTAAAAAACTCGTTTAATACAATGACCCTGCACCCTCTCCCAACTTTGAATGTCTTGTGTATGGAGCCGAAGAAGAAGACTATCATGAGATTCCAGAAGATGTATCATGGTTGCTTGAGCGCGAGGAAAATTCCATTTAGCCATATAAAAAGACATTGGAAGTAATCAATTTGGGTTCAGAAGAAGATCCAAAAGAAGTCAATATCGGAGCGTTGCTGCATCCTGATGTGAAGAGCAAGTTGATTCAGTCATTGAAAGAGTATGTGGATATTTTTGCTTGGTCTTATCAAGATATGCCTGGTCTAGATACAGATATTGTAGAGCACCGTTTACCGTTGAAGCCAGAGCGTCCGCCAATCAAACAGAAGTTGAGAAGAACTCACCCAGATATGGTAGTAAAGAACAAAGAGGAAGTTCTAAAGCAGATTAATGCCAGTTTTCTTGTGACGTCAGTGTACCCACAGTGGATTGCCAATATTGTCCCAGTACCAAAAAAAGACGGAAAAGTACACATGTGCATAGATTACAGAGATCTAAATAAAGCTAGTCCAAAAGATGATTTTCCATTGCCACACATTAATATGTTAGTGAATAGCACAACAAAATTCAAAGTATTCTCATTCATGGACGGATTTTTTGGGTATAATCAAATAAGAATGGATCCAGAGGACATGGAAAAAACGAAGTTTATCACACCCTGGGGAACATTCTGTTACAGAGTGATGCCCTTTGGGTTGAAGAATGCTGGTGCAATGTACCCGACGGCTATGACAACCCTATTCCATGATCTGATGCATAAGGAAATCTAGGTATATGTTGATGATATGATTGTTAAATCCCATACTAAAGAAGGGCATGTAGAAGATTTGTTGAAGTTGTTTCAGCGTTTAAGGAAGTATCGTCTCCGCTTGAATCCAAATAAATGTACCTTCGGTGTTCGATCATGGAAGTCGTTAGGTTTCATTGTTAGCAAGAAAGGGATTAAAGTTGACCCTGATAAAGTTAAAGCAATTCAAGAAATTCCAGCGCCAAGAACTGAAAAGCAAGTCAGAGGGTTCCTCGGGAGTTTGAATTATATTTCCAGATTCATTTCCCACATGACTGCAACATGTGAACCGATATTTAAGTTGTTAAAGAAATATCAAGGTTGTGTATGGATGGATGACTGGCAAAGGGCATTTGAAAGTATTAAACAATATCTGCTTGAACCTCCTATCTTGCTCCCTCCTGTGGAAGGAAGACCGTTGATTATGTATCTAACAATGTTAGATAATTCCAAGGGTTGTATTTTGGGACAACAAGATGAAACGGGGAAGAAAGAGTATGTCATTTATTATCTTAGTAAAAATTTTACTGATTGTGAGTCGCGGTATTCCATGCTGGAAAAGACATGTTATGCTCTGGCTTGGGCGGCAAAACGTTTGCGGCAGTATATGTTGAATCAGGCCACTTGGTTGATCTCTAAAATGGATCCAATCAAGTACATTTTTGAAAAGCCTGCTTTTACTGGGAGAATTTCCTGCTGGCAGATTCTGTTATCTGAATATGACATTGAATACCACACTCAAAAGGCTATTAAGAGCAGCGTGTTAGCAGATTATCTTTCTCACCAACCAGTTGATGAACATCAGTCTGTGAAGTATGACTTTCCTGATGAGGATGTGATTTTTTTGAAAGTGAAAGGTTGTGATGAACCACTGCCTGAGGAAGGTCCTAATCCTGAATCTCGTTGGAGTATGATATTTGATGGAGCTGTGAATGCTTATGGTAAAGGAATTGCTGTTATGATTGTCACTCCACATGGATCGCACATTCCTTTCACTGCAAGGTTGACATTTGATTGTACTAATAATATGGCAGAATATGAGGCTTGCATCATGGGTCTCGAGGAAGCTATTAATATCAGAATTAAAATTCTAGATGTGTATGGTGATTCAGCTTTGGTAATAAATCAGATTAAAGGAGAGTGGGATACTCGTCAACCTGGCTTGATCCCATATAAATATTATGTTAGAAGATTGTTACCCTTGTTTAATAAAGTTGAATTCCATCACATTCCTAGAGATGAAAATCAAATGGCGGACGCTCTGGCAACTCTGGCTTTTATGTATCAAGTGAATACTTGGAATGATATACCTCGAATTATGGTTCGTCGAATGGATAGGCCCGCTCATGTGTTTACAATAGAAGAGGTAGCAGATGAGAATCCTTGGTATCAAGCATTTTCTCCAAACTCAGGAATACCTGATTGGAGCATCGAGTAAAGATAGAGGGACATTGAGAAGATTGGCTGGAAGTTTCTTCCTCAGTGAAAATGTGTTGTACAAGAGAAATTATGACATGGTCTTGCTCAGATGCGTGGATAGACACGAAGCAGACATGTTGATGCATGAAGTTCATGAAGGCTCATTTGGAACTCATGCCAATGGACATTTGATGGCTAAAAAGATGCTAAGGGCAGGTTACTATTGGCTGACAATGGAATCTGATTGTTACAGATTTGCAAAGAAGTTCCATAAATGCCAGATTTATACGGACAAGATTCACGTGCCTCTGACACTTCTCAATGTTATTTCTTCCCCGTGGCCTTTCTCTGTGTGGGATATTGACATGATTGGAATGATAGAACCCAAAGCTTAGAATGGACATTGTTTTATCTTGGTAGCGATTGATTACTTCACCAAGTGGGTGGAAGCTGCTTCATATGCTTATGTTACTAAGCAGGTGGTTGTGCGCTTCATTAAGAATAATCGTATATGTCGGTATGGTGTGCCGAGCATAATTATCACCGACAATGGCTCGAATCTGAACAACAAGATGATGATAGAACTGTGTGAAGAATTCAAGATTGTCCATCACAATTCATCTCCGTACAGGCCAAAGATAAATGGGGTTGTTGAAGCTACTAATAAGAATATCAAGAAGATTATCCAGAAGATGGTTGTTACTTATAAGGATTGGCATGAAATGCTCCCTTTTTCTTTGCATGGATATCGAACATTTGTCCGCACTTCAATAGGAGCAACCCTGTTCTCCCTTGTGTATGGAATGGAAGAGGTGCTCCTAATTGAGGTTGAGATTCCCTCTTTGCGTGTGATAATGGAAACCAAGTTGTCAGAGGATGAATGGGTCCAAAACAGGTTTGACCAATTGAATTTGATCGAAGAGAAGAGAATGACAACTTTGTGTCATAGGCAGTTATATCAGAAGATAATGAAGAAAGCTTTTGATAAGAAGGTCAAACCTCGTGAATTTAGAGATGGTGACCTCGTGCTTAGGAAGATCATGTCTTTTAACGCTGATTCTAGGGGCAAGTGGACTGCCAATTTTGAAGGCCCATATGTTGTCAAGAAAGCCTTCTCTGGCGGTGCATTAATTCTTGAAACTATGGATGGCGAGGATTTCCCACGTCTCATGAATGCTGATGCAGTCAAGAAATACTTCGCCTAAAGAAATAAAAGAACAACTCGCTAAGTTGAAAACCCGAAAGGGCGGCTTAGGCAAAAAAGAACGTCTCGGTAGGCCGAAAACCCGAAAGGGTGGTCTAGGCAAAAATTAGAGACGTAAACAGAATAAAATTTCCCGCTAAGTTGAAAACCTGCAAGGGCAGCTTAGGCAAAAGTTAGGGACTTTCGTGGCAAGTAACTACATCTGACAAGACTTGATCGTTGGAGCAACAATCTTCTCGGATCCTCATCATACTTCAATAGAAGCTGCTGCTCAGGATTTCAAGAGTTGTTAGAGGGGATAGTGGTCATTGTATCTTAATGTATCTTTTCCATTATATATTACCATTTTCTGAACTTTGTAATAATCCATGGAGTCTCGCCATTTGCAGACTACCATTCTATTAATGAAATTTGAGCTTTTACCCAATTCTTTGTATTTCTTATTTTATTTAGCTTGCAAAGACTCTATTTATTATTGATAATAACTTTCAAAGCGGAAAGATTAAATAACAAAATTATTTTTCAAAAAGAATTTACAATTTTCTTTTTCTTTAAAATTTGTGACGCAAGAAAAAAAAGTGGTGATCCCAAGAATGGACGAACTCCAGTTGTTTTAAGAAGTTTTGTTTCCCGGGGAAGTTTTTCTCAAGATGTTTTCATTGTATTTGGTTTGTGACTCCAGTGTCCCCAGTCAAGTTTTGGTTCATTTCTCCTCTTTTCTGAGTTTGCATGATATGAAGGTCCAATCCAAGATTTCTCAAGTTAAGGTTTCGTTTGTTTAATAGAAGTTCTTTCTTCCTAGAGAAGTTGGTACAATAATTACTCTCAAAGAACATGGGCCTCTGGTTTCTCTAGTGAAGGAAGTATATTGGTTTTCCCTTTGTGAATATGGTGTTGACCTCCCCAACGAAGTCGACACAAATTCCCCAGTGAATGTTTTGATGATTTGATGTCCGTCTGCTCTACTTGAAATTGATTTTGGAATCCCCGGTAGAAGCGTTACTTTTGGAAACATTTGATTCCCCGTTGAAGTCTGAGTGCTATTCCCTGGTAAAGCCTGGGAGAGGATGTTGTATCTCTGTATCTGTACTGTTTGGTCGCTATGTTTTGTTTACTTCCAATATACATTTCTCCCCTGTAAAGTTAAGCCAGGAAGTAGGTTTTGTTTCCACAGTTGGCGCCTACTTTTTTCTTATGGAATGTTCATCTTGGATGTGATTTAGCCGAGTGTTGATTGTGCCCGAGATGGTTTTGCCTGGTTACTCCCTGTGTTATATATCTATTTTTTCAGCATATGCACGATAACACTCATACATTCATACATGCATCATGCATAGCTAAAATTGGCAAATTATTGCTCATTCACATTCATTAATATTTTGTGAATGTATTGCCCTATTTTGCAGAGTTGTGTTATCCTCTCTCCAATAGAGAGTCAGTCATAAGCATAAAGTGTATGGTCTTTAAATTTCCCCATTGAATTAGCCCTCGTGGAAGATCTTTACTTTAGCCTTCCTGTACAGCTCTTTGTCTGGATGATTTGGGTTTCCCTCTTGAGTTTACTTCTCAAAGAATGTATTTTGGTAGACTGTTTTACTCCAGTTTATTTCTGGATTGAATCTTTGTTGCCCAGCAATATTATTACTTTGGATTTCCGCAAGCTTCGAGTTTTGATTTGAGAATGTGCATTTATTTTGCGCAAGAAGACATTTATCTCCTCAGTAGGAATATATTGGCATTTCCCCAGGAAGTCATGATTCATTCCCCAGGAAGTCATATTACTTTCCCCAAAAATAATTTTTTACAATCCTTCCTATAACAAAAAGTAGCAGGTCTCTTTATTTGAGCAACTTGTACTTCCCCATAAAAGTCGACGTAACTTTTTTTCTATCTTCTCTATGAGTGGATAGTTTGTGGTCCGTTATCAAATTACTCTAGTGGGTGGTAAGACTTTCAATAACACAGAGACAGTTCATTGTGAAATATTTGTAAGTGGTAGTCTCTTTATTTGAGACAGCATATATATTACCCTTTCTAGGCGGAGTGCCTTGGTTAAAGAAGAAGTTGAGACCCAATCTAGGTGAAACGCCAGAATTTTGGGGAAACTTATATTTTTCTCTCTACCTTCAGTGAAAGTTGGTAGGTCATCGGCATTGAACATCGATGATTATTATCTTTTTTCTACCCTCAGTGAACGTTGGTAGTTCATCGTCAGTGAACGGAGGTGCTATAATATTTTTCTCTCTACCTTCAGTGAAAGTTGGTAGGTCATCGGTAGTGAACATCGATGATTGTTATCTTTTTTCTAACCTTAGTGAACGTTGGTAGTTCATCTCCAGTGAATGGCGATTCTATGATATATTTTCTTTCTACCTTCAGTGAAAGTTGGTGATTGTTATCTTTTTGCTACCTTCAGTGAAAGTTGGTAGTTCCTCGTCAGTGAATGGTGGTGCTATGATATATTCTCGTTCTACCTTCAGTGAAAGTTGGTAGGTCACCGTTAGTGAAAGTTGGTGATTGTTATCTTTTTGCTACCCTCAGTGAACGTTGGTAGTTCATCGTCAGTGAACGGTGGTGCTATGATATATTCTCTTTCTACCTTCAGTGAAAGTTCGTAGGTTACCATCAGTGAAAGTTGGTGATTGTTATCTTTTTGCTACCATTAGTGAATGTTGGTAGTTCATCGTCAGTGAACGGCGGTGCTATGATATATTCTCTTTCTACCTTCAGTGAAAGTTGGTAGGTCATCGGAAATGAACGTCGATGATTGTTATCTTTTTTCTACCCTCAGTGAATGTTGGTAGTTCATCGTCATAGAACGGCGGTGCTATGATATATTCTCTTTCTACCTTCAGTGAAAGTTGGTAGGTCACCATCAGTGAAAGTTGGTGAATGTTATCTTTTTGCTACCCTCAGTGAACGTTGGTAGTTCATTTTCAATGAACGGCAGTGCTATGATGTATTCTCTTTCTACCTTCAGTGAAAGTTGGTAGGTCACCATCAATGAAAGTTGGTGATTGTTATCTTTTTGCTACCCTCAGTAAACATTGGTAGCTCACAGTCAGTGAATGTTGGTGTTGTTATTTCTTTCCTCTTTCTACCTTCAGTGAACGTTGGTAGTTTCGCCTTCAGTAGGAGGTGGTGTATCCTTTGACTTTTTGTCATCCTCTATGAGTCAGGTCTTTTGATCCACTAGTGATTTATTTTCCTGGTCGGGTTTCTCTCTTGTTTCTTTATTTTGCTACATCCCCAGTGGTGTTTTGCATCTCTTTGAAGTTGTCCATGTGCACTCATATTCATAAGCATTGCATGGCATCTTAGGGCCAAAAATAGGGTTTGTTTTATGTTTAAGTATCTTCGATCGGGTCGACATGAAGATTTTTAACCTTCGTATCTCCGGTAGAAGAAACTTAAATAAGGGCAGCTGTTGTACCCCAATTTTTTCCCCTAAGATCCCTTAATCATACCATATTGATTCAATCACAACAAGATCACATTAGGGTTCTTGGTTCTCCTCCCTACCTTTAGCTTTGATCTTTGAGCAATCACCAAGCACCTTGACTTGTTTTCTTTTGTGACCATGAATATTTTGTCTTGATTTTTATTTTAATTAATAAAATGAAATGTTGTTTTGTCTTTCTTGTTACTAATGTAGGTAAAGGCAATGAGATTTAGCAAGTTTCTCAGTGGGTTCATGAGTTTATTTCCATGCCCTAGGCAATAAAGCTTGAGAAGTCCAAACCTCACCATTGAAGTTGTTTTGGAAGGGATGGCATGGCAAGGTTATTTTCGTTCACTACATTTCCAAGATGTCAAAATTGATTTAAAAGTGCAAGGGATTAATTGGAGAAGTTATCATGGTTGGACAAGGTCTTGTTCCCATTTATCACAAGTACACATTTCTCTCAATTCTGATGATATGGAAGTGGTTTTGGTGGCTATGAGTTCTCATATCCTCAACAACTTCTATTTACAAAGCAATGGTGTTGGTACAAGAAGGTGATTCAAATTTGTCAAGGTTCCTCAAAGCATTTTCTTGATCTAGAAGCTAGGGTTTTGAACTTCTAAGAAGTATATCTTGCTCATATTTTGGTATTTTTGAATGATTCCAAAGACATCCTTCCCTTTAAAGGGTTGTTAACAAATTACTTCGGAAGTTTCAATGATTTTTCATGTGAAAGAAATTTGATGATGAAGAAATATTACAAGTCCTCCAGATGAACCCCCAATTTCTCATGTGTGGCTTCAAATGATCATAACTTGGTCATTTTTTATCACCTTGAGCCCACTCTTTTTCCACAATGATCTTTAGGATGTTAGATTTATTCCTTCTTTTATAAGAAAAGTAAGAAAATGGATGGAAGATGCCCTAAGGATACAAAATATTATAGGTCATTTCATGATTTTTTGCTACCTTCAACAATTCATAACTCTCTCAATTTTTGGAGATTTTTAATGGTTCAAGTTTCAAAATGTCATTCAAGAGGTCTGTTTCATGCCATATTTTTTGGCCAAGTGGAAGGCCATGTTTGGATGCAAAACATTATAGGTCACTTTTGAAGAAATATTTGAAATATTTCTAAGTATGGAAAGTCAACCTTTTTCCCCAACTTTGACTCAATGCAACTTTCAGCTCAAGCATCCATTTGATTCTATTCTTTTTCCATTGCAAAGCTTGTAACCTCATCTTTCTAAAGCATCAAGAATCATGCCTTAAGACCCCTTGAGCTTAGAATTCCATTGGATTGAACTTGGTAACTTGGAACTGGAGTTTCTTCATAAGTGAGAATTTGAAATTCATGTTTTGGCCTATAAACATCAAATTAGCACGCGTTTGTAATCTAGACATGTTTAACCAAGTTTCCAAAGTGTATTAGAGCCTTAAAACGCAAGGATTATATGAGTTTTGATGGAAATCAAATCACACTTTGCTCGTGCATCAGGTTTCCACGATTTCCCTCCAAACTTCATCATTTCACACGCTTGAACATTCCATTTGATTTCCTATAAATAGAGGGTCATCCCCCATTCATTTCCTCAAGCTTTGAGAGCCAAAAACACTCTGTCAAAACCTCAAACGAGTTTCAGTTTTTTGAAATCAGTTTCTGAGATTCCAGCCTTTTCTTCCAAAATTCTTTGCACATTCATCTTCCTTAAGCATCATATAAACTCTCCAGCACTTAAACCAAGTAAAAAGAGTTATAATTCAAGCTACATAAGTCCAGTTTCAGAGCTTTTTTCTTGAACTTCGAAAAGGTAGAATTCTCCACCATTTGGATCCAAATAAAGCACTAACCTGTTATATTCCTTCTCCTGATCCTAGTGCTTCTTACAATTTTTAAATCCATTGAGAATTGAGAGAGAAATCTCAAATTTAAGGTGCTCGCTATTTTCTTGGTTTTTGATTCATATCTCTTTGTATACTTTACATAAATTTGGCGCGATGGTGGTGTTAGGATCGTCTGGTTTCATTGGTTTCCTTGGTAGCGTGTCAAACGTTTTAATTTCATTGGTTTCCTTTTTTATGATTCCTTGCGCATCTTACTAAGGTCCATATCAAGCACACCACGTCTGGTCCATTGGATTAGATTACTAACGCATTTTGACTATGATCTGATGGCCCATATCTTTTTGGTTTCATTTTATTTTCTGATTTTATATTTTAATATATTTAATTTTCAAAAATTCATAACTCTTTTATTTTTTATCCAAAAATTATGAAAAAATTTACAATAACACTTTGAATTATTTCTGATCTCATGAATATTTTTTCATATTTTTTATTTTGAAAATTGATATTTTTTATATTTTTTGTCATTTTTTGCTTTGTTTTAATTACCTAAAAAACACTTTCTGACATTTCATAATTCTAAAAAAAAATCATAAATATCATTTTGCATATTTCTGACTTTTTCAAAATTTTATGGCATGTTATATTGATGTTTACTATTTTTGATCTATTTTCTATTTTTTTTTGAACAATTTTAATTAGTTTTAAAATAGTTTCTAACTTTTAAAAAATTGCCAAAAATTTTATAAAAATATTTGAGTCCTTTTCTGATTTTTCTATGGTCTTACTTAATTTTTTCTTGATTAATTTGAATATAGTTGATATTTTTCTTTCTTATTTACATTTTAAAACCTTCTTTAATGTATATATTAAATGCAATATTATTTTGTGATTATTTTCTGGCTGAGCTTGGGTTGAATTTTGATCATAAATTTTATTAACATCATTGGATTCATGGTGTTGAGTCTAACTCCATAAAAATGGAGTGAATGATTTTAATAATAGTTTGATTTAAGTTTAATTCAAATATGGTTTGTATATTTTTCCCACCCCTCTTCATCTTGTCCCTTTCTTATTGTACTACGTGTTGTTGGAGCATGATCTCTATATCATGTCTCAAAACAAATGGTGCATAGATTGCTATTGACCGACCTCAAAATAGGTGCGACTTCTATATAAGTCCACTTACGATTGCTTAACATAACGCTAAATTTTGTCCCGATTCGAATAAATGATCATTTGTGGCTCAAACCTATGTTTGCAAGTACAAGTATGTTAATTTGATCCCATTGATCCAATAACCTTGAGATTTATTGTGTGGAGGCTTTAGTTCTACCAATCCTCTAATGGATCTACAACACTTTTGGTCAATATGAATCACTTAAAGATCGTTGATCATTAAATGGTACTTTTGAGGATTCCAATTGGATTATATACTTGACAAAAACAAATGTAACTTCTTGTGTGGAGGCTTTGGTTCTACCAATCCTGTAATGAGTTACAAATGCAAGTTTCAAGATGGTCATCCAACTAACTACTAATTACTAAATTGTATTTATTTTATGCACTTTTTTTTTACGCTTTATGTACCATTTACTTTAAGCATTGTATTTCATGTCATTTTTATTTTTATCACTTGAGCCTTTTCTTTCCTCTTATAAGACACCTAATAATCAACATGAACCATAAAAACCTTTAAAATACTTGGACTATTTGGTTACTATCCTTGGCATTATGGAGCATTGGACTTCTTGGACTTAGGATTAGAAACCTTGTCCTATATTGGAGACCTTGTGACCTTAATTGATATTTTTTCTGGAGTTCTTGAGGTTTACCTAATGACATTGGGTTATTTGTTTGTTTTGTGTGCAGGTTATTGTGATTACATTCTTTGTTTGTAATCTGGAATTCACCCGTATACAATCGTTACTCTGCCCAATTTTTATGAAGACTTAATACACTTGAAGTTTGGCTCTCTCAATAGGTCTAGTATCTTTTCTTGTTTGGTTTCAATCCAAAGAACGGGAAATCTATATTGACTCATAATGTCAAGTATTGGCTTCTTTTTGGTTAGATGGTTCTTATCCTTAACTTCTACCTTCTGCTTTAGGGTAGTCCCTTCTTCTCCTCTCATTTTCTTTGATTTCAAAAATCTTCTTCCTCCTTTTGAAAACTCTTATTGTTTGAAACTTGAACCACTTTCATAATAAACTTGGACTTAGGTCCATGCATTTTAAAAACATTTTCATGAATAAACTTCAATCAACTTAATAATACCTTAATATTTTTTTGTGAGAAGACTAAAAGTCAATCAATCTCATTCAAACCATTTTTGCCACTTTGGCTTTTACTTTAAACTTTTCTCAAAAGATTAGACTCTTGTCAATCCTTGTAGTGATGCAAACAACTATACTTCTACAATATGTAGTGAAGAGAGATATTTTCCACTTGGGTGTTGAGTGAGGCATTTTTGATTTTAAAATCCAAGCCATATCCTCCACTTTGAGATGATGCAAATTCTCCTTTCTCATGATTGTGGGTAGTAAGTATGTTTTCCACACGGACAATGACGATGATGTTTTATCTCATAAAATTAACCAACACACATGTGTTTTAAAATTTTTAAAGAGGAACTACATGTACCCTGATCCCCTATTGCACGAAAGGTGGTACGTAGGCACCAAAGGTTCGCAACTGCGGCGGGTGCAAAAATCATAAAAAAATATATTTCTTTTCTCACCTTCACCATCCATTTTTATACAACATTTTATAGCTAAATTATACAGACTTTACAAAGAGGTTCCTGCGGAGTATCGTAGATGTTTAGGGTGCTAATACCTTCCCTTTGCATAACTAACCCCCTTACCTTGAATCTTTCCCCCTCTTTTTCGGTTACTCGCTCTTTTCCCATTCCTTTGGAAACAATAAAGCGCAGTGGCAATTTTTATTTTGATTTGTATAAGTCTAGTCAATCCAATGGCTTAGTCTTAAACATTTCTACCGCTACAACCGCTTTTGATGAGATCACTTTGAGCATATTCCTAGAGAAGTAAATAAACTGGAAGATGATTTGGCTACTTTAGTATCAATGTTCAAAGTCAGTTATCTGAATCATGCACCCAATATAAGAATCCTTCGTTACAAGGAGCCAGCATACAATTTTCCTGCTCGTTGCCTCACAACTGAAGACGTGTGGAACGAAAAGCCATGATATTTCGACATAAAAAGATATCTTGAGAAGCAAGAGTACCCCGAGGGTGCTACAATTTGTGATAAGAAAATTCTTAGAAGATTAGAATCCAAGTTTTTACTGTCAGGAGACGTTTTGTATAAAAGAAACTATGATTCAGTTCTGCTCAGATGCGTGGATAAACATGAAGCAGAATCCATCATACGAGAAATTCACGAGGGCTCTTTTGGGACTCATGCCAGTGGACATGCAATGGCCAAGAAAATCCTACGAGCAGGTTATTTCTGGACGACGATGGAAAGTGATTGTTGTGTGTATACAAAGATGTGCCACAAATTTCAAGTTTATGTAGACAGGATACATATCCCTCCCACTTCTTTGAATGTGATGACTTCACCATGGCCCTTTACAATGTGGGGCATTTATATGATTGGATGGATTGAGCCAAGCGCTTCAAATGGACACAGTTTCATTCTCGTCGTTATTGACTACTTCACCAAATGGGTGGAAGCGGCTTCGTACAAGAATGTGACCAAGCAATTCGTCACCGGCTTCATCAAGAAAGAAGTAATATGTCATTATGGAACTCCTAACAAGATCATCACTGATAACGGGTCAAATCTCAACAAAAAAATGATGAAGGAAATGTGTGAAGAATTCAAGATTGAGCACCATAATTCATCACCATATCGGCCAAAGATGAATGGTGCAGTTGAAGCAGCTAACAAGAACATAAAGAAGATTGTCCAGAAAATGGTGAGAACATACAAAGATTGGCATGAGATGTTTCCTTTTGCTCTACACGGCTATCAAACTTCGGTGCATACTTCCACTGGGGAAACTCCTTTTTCACTAGTCTATGGTATGGATGCGGTGCTCCCAGTTGAAGTGGAAATTCCTTCATTAAGCGTTCTGATGGATACTAAACTTGATGAAGTTGAATGGATTCAAATAAGGCTCGACCAACTCAATCTCATCGAAGAGAAGCGCCTAGAAGCAATTTTTCATGGTCAGTTATATCAACAACGTCTCAAAAGAGCATTTGACAAGAAGATTTGACCTCGAGAGTTGCACACAGGTGACCTGGTCTTAAGGAAGATTCTCTCATTATGGAGCATTGGACTTCTTGGACTTAGGATTAGAAACCTTGTCCTATATTGGAGACCTTGTGACCTTAATTGATATTTTTTCTGGAGTTCTTGAGGTTTACCTAATGACATTGGGTTGTTTGTTTGTTTTGTGTGCAGGTTATTGTGATTACATTCTTTGTTTGTAATCTGGAATTCACCCGTATACAATTGTTACTCTGCCCAATTTTTATGAAGACTTAATACACTTGAAGTTTGGCTCTCTCAATAGGTCTAGTATCTTTTCTTGTTTGGTTTCAATCCAAAGAACGGGAAATCTATATTGACTCATAATGTCAAGTATTGGCTTCTTTTTGGTTAGATGGTTCATATCCCTAACTTCTACCTTCTGCTTTAGGGTAGTCCCTTCTTCTCCTCTCATTTTCTTTGATTTCAAAAATTTTCTTCCTCCTTTTGAAAACTCTTATTGTTTGAAACTTGAACCACTTTCATAATAAACTTGGACTTAGGTCCATGCATTTTAAAAACATTTTCATGAATAAACTTCAATCAACTTAATAATACCTTAATATTTTTTTGTGAGAAGACTAAAAGTCAATCAATCTCATTCAAACCATTTTTGCCACTTTGGCTTTTACTTTAAACTTTTCTCAAAAGATTAGACTCTTGTCAATCTTTGTAGTGATGCAAACAACTATACTTCTACAATATGTAGTGAAGAGAGATATTTTCCACTTGGGTGTTGAGTGAGGCATTTTTGATTTTAAAATCCAAGCCATATCCTCCACTTTGAGATGATGCAAATTCTCCTTTCTCATGATTGTGGGTAGTAAGTATGTTTTCCACACGGACAATGACGATGATGTTTTATCTCATAAAATTAACCAACACACATGTGTTTTAAAATTTTTAAAGAGGAACTACGTGTACCCTGATCCCCTATTGCACGAAAGGTGGTACGTAGGCACCAAAGGTTCGCAACTGCGGTGGGTGCAAAAATCATAAAAAAATATATTTCTTTTCTCACCTTCACCATCCATTTTTATACAACATTTTATAGCTAAATTATACAGATTTTACAAAGAGGTTCCTGCGGAGTACCGTAGATGTTTAGGGTGCTAATACCTTCCCTTTGCATAACTAACCCCCTTACCTTGAATCTTTCCCCCTCTTTTTGGGTTACTCGCTCTTTTCCCATTCCTTTGGAAACAATAAAGCGCAGTGGCAATTTTTATTTTGATTTGTATAAGTCTAGGCTATCCAATGGCTTAGTCTTAAACATTTCTACCGCTACAACCGCTTTTGATGAGATCACTTTGAGCATATTCCTAGAGAAGTAAATAAACTGGAAGATGCTTTGGCTACTTTAGTAGCAATGTTCAAAGTCAGTTATCTGAATCATGCACCCAATATAAGAATCCTTCGTTACAAGGAGCCAGCACACAATTTTCCTGCTCGTTGCCTCACAACTGAAGACGTGTGGAACGAAAAGCCATGATATTTCGACATAAAAAGATATCTTGAGAAGCAAGAGTACCCCGAGGGTGCTACAATTTGTGATAAGAAAATTATTAGAAGATTAGAATCCAAGTTTTTATTGTTAGGAGACGTTTTGTATAAAAGAAACTATGATTCAGTTCTGCTCAAATGCGTGGATAAACATGAAGCAGATTCCATCATACGAGAAATTCACGAGGGCTCTTTTGGGACTCATACCAGTGGAAATGCAATGCCCAAGAAAATCCTACGAGCAGGTTATTTCTGGACGACGATGGAAAGTGATTGTTGTGTGTATACAAAGATGTGCCACAAATTTCAAGTTTATGCAGACAGGATACATATCCCTCCCACTTCTTTGAATGTGATGACTTCACCATGGCCCTTTACAATGTGGGGCATTTATATGATTGGATGGATTGAGCCAAGCGCTTCAAATGGACACAGGTTCATTCTCGTCGTTATTGACTACTTCACCAAATGGGTGGAAGCGGCTTCGTACAAGAATGTGACCAAGCAATTCGTCACCGGCTTCATCAAGAAAGAAGTAATATGTCATTATGGAACTCCTAACAAGATCATCACTGATAACGGGTCAAATCTCAACAACAAAATGATGAAGGAAATGTGTGAAGAATTCAAGATTGAGCACCATAATTCATCACCATATCGGCCAAAGATGAATGGTGCAGTTGAAGCAGCTAACAAGAACATAAAGAAGATTGTCTAGAAAATGGTGAGAACATACAGAGATTGGCATGAGATGTTTCCTTTTGCTCTGCACGGCTATCAAACTTCGGTGCATACTTCCACTGGGGAAACTCCTTTTTCACTAGTCTATGGTATGGATGCGGTGCTCCCAGTTGAAGTGGAAATTCCTTCATTAAGCGTTCTGATGGATACTAAACTTGATGAAATTGAATGGATTCAAATAAGGCTCGACCAACTCAATCTCATCGAAGAGAAACGCCTAGAAGCAATTTTCCATGGTCAGTTATATCAACAACGTCTCAAAAGAGCATTTGACAAGAAGATTTGACCTCGAGAGTTCCACACAGGTGACCTGGTCTTAAGGAAGATTCTCCCATTATGGAGCATTGGACTTCTTGGACTTAGGATTAGAAACCTTGTCCTATATTGGAGACCTTGTGACCTTAATTGATATTTTTTCTGGAGTTCTTGAGGTTTACCTAATGACATTGGGTTGTTTGTTTGTTTTGTGTGCAGGTTATTGTGATTACATTCTTTGTTTGTAATCTGGAATTCACCCGTATACAATCGTTACTCTGCCTAATTTTTATGAAGACTTAATACACTTGAAGTTTGGCTCTCTCAATAGGTCTAGTATCTTTTCTTGTTTGGTTTCAATCCAAAGAACGGGAAATCTATATTGACTCATAATGTCAACTATTGGCTTCTTTTTGGTTAGATGGTTCTTATCCCTAACTTCTACCTTCTGCTTTAGGGTAGTCCCTTCTTCTCCTCTCATTTTCTTTGATTTCAAAAATCTTCTTCCTCCTTTTGAAAACTCTTATTGTTTGAAACTTGAACCACTTTCATAATAAACTTGGACTTAGGTCCATGCATTTTAAAAACATTTTCATGAATAAACTTCAATCAACTTAATAATACCTTAATATTTTTTTGTGAGAAGACTAAAAGTCAATCAATCTCATTCAAACCATTTTTGCCACTTTGGCTTTTACTTTAAACTTTTCTCAAAAGATTAGACTCTTGTCAATCCTTGTAGTGATGCAAACAACTATACTTCTACAATATGCAGTGAAGAGAGATATTTTCCACTTGGGTGTTGAGTGAGGCATTTTTGATTTTAAAATCCAAGCCATATCCTCCACTTTGAGATGATGCAAATTCTCCTTTCTCATGATTGTGGGTAGTAAGTATGTTTTCCACACGGACAATGACGATGATGTTTTATCTCATAAAATTAACCAACACACATGTGTTTTAAAATTTTTAAAGAGGAACTACGTGTACCCTGATCCCCTATTGCACGAAAGGTGGTACGTAGGCACCAAAGGTTCGCAACTGCGGCGGGTGCAAAAATCATAAAAAAATATATTTCTTTTCTCACCTTCACCATCCATTTTTATACAACATTTTATAGCTAAATTATACAGATTTTACAAAGAGGTTCCTGCGGAGTACCGTAGATGTTTAGGGTGCTAATACGTTCCCTTTGCATAACTAACCCCCTTACCTTGAATCTTTACCCCTCTTTTTGGGTTACTCGCTCTTTTCCCATTCCTTTGGAAACAATAAAGCGCAGTGGCAATTTTTATTTTGATTTGTATAAGTCTAGTCTATCCAATGGCTTAGTCTTAAACATTTCTACCGCTACAACCGCTTTTGATGAGATCACTTTGAGCATATTCCTAGAGAAGTAAATAAACTGGAAGATGCTTTGGCTACTTTAGTAGCAATGTTCAAAGTCAGTTATCTGA
The DNA here is from genome assembly GCA_948472305.1 of Vicia faba. Taxonomy (NCBI): domain Eukaryota; kingdom Viridiplantae; phylum Streptophyta; class Magnoliopsida; order Fabales; family Fabaceae; genus Vicia; species Vicia faba. The sequence continues at coordinate 626,042,980 of OX451735.1, read as the reverse complement.
ATCATGCACCCAATAAAAGAATCCTTCGTTACAAGGAGCCAGCACACAATTTTCCTGCTCGTTGACTCACAACTGAAGACGTGTGGAACGAAAAGCCATGATATTTCGACATAAAAAGATATATTGAGAAGCAAGAGTACCCCGAGGGTGCTACAATTTGTGATAAGAAAATTCTTAGAAGATTAGAATCCAAGTTTTTACTGTCAGGAGACGTTTTGTATAAAAGAAACTATGATTCAGTTCTGCTTAGATGCGTGGATAAACATGAAGCAGAATCCATCATACGAGAAATTCACGAGGTCTCTTTTGGGACTCATGCCAGTGGACATGCAATGGCCAATAAAATCCTACGAGAAGGTTATTTCTGGACGACGATGGAAAGTGATTGTTGTGTGTATACAAAGATGTGCCACAAATTTCAAGTTTATGCAGACAGGATACATATCCCTCCCACTTCTTTGAATGTGATGACTTCACCATGGCCCTTTACAATGTGGGGCATTTATATAATTGGATCGATTGAGCCAATCCCTTCAAATGGACACAGGTTCATTCTCGTCGCTATTGACTACTTCACCAAATGGGTGGAAGCGGCTTCGTACAAGAATGTGACCAAGCAAGTCGTCACCGGCTTCATCAAGAAAAAAGTAATATGTCATTATGGAACTCCTAACAAGATCATCACTGATAACGGGTCAAATCTCAACAACAAAATGATGAAGGAAATGTGTGAAGAATTCAAGATTGAGCACCATAATTCATCACCATATCGGCCAAAGATGAATGGTGCAGTTGAAGCAGCTAACAAGAACATAAAGAAGATTGTCCAGAAAATGGTGAGAACATACAAAGATTGGCATGAGATGTTTCCTTTTGCTCTACACGGCTATCAAACTTCGGTGCATACTTCCACTGGGGAAACTCCTTTTTCACTAGTCTATGGTATGGATGCGGTGCTCCCAGTTGAAGTGGAAATTCCTTCATTAAGCGTTCCGATGGATAATAAACTTGATGAAGTTGAATGGATTCAAATAAGGCTCGACCAACTCAATCTCATCGAAGAGAAGCGCCTAGAAGCAATTTTTCATGGTCAGTTATATCAACAACGTCTCAAAAGAGCATTTGACAAGAAGATTTGACCTCGAGAGTTCCACACAGGTGACCTGGTCTTAAGGAAGATTCTCCCATTATGGAGCATTGGACTTCTTGGACTTAGGATTAGAAACCTTGTCCTATATTGGAGACCTTGTGACCTTAATTGATATTTTTTCTTGAGTTCTTGAGGTTTACCTAATGACATTGGGTTGTTCGTTTGTTTTGTGTGCAGGTTATTGTGATTACATTCTTTGTTTGTAATCTGGAATTCACCTGTATACAGTCATTACTCTGCCCAATTTTTATGAAGACTTAATACACTTGAAGTTTGGCTCTCTCAATAGGTCTAGTATCTTTGCTTGTTTGGTTTCAATCCAAAGAACGGGAATTCTATCTTGACTCATAATGTCAAGTATTGGCTTCTTTTTGGTTAGATGGTTCTTATCCCTAACTTTTACCTTGTGCTTTAGGGTAGTCCCTTCTTCTCCTCTCATTTTCTTTAATTTCAAAAATCTTCTTCCTCCTTTTGAAAACTCGTATTGTTTGAAACTTGAACCACTTTCATAATAAACTTGGACTTAGGTCCATGCATTTTAAAAACATTTTCATGAATAAACTTCAATCAACTTAATAATACCTTAATATTTTTTTGTGAGAAGACTAAAAGTCAATAAATCTCATTCAAACCATTTTTGCCACTTTGGCTTTTACTTTAAACTTTTCTCAAAAGATTAGACTCTTATCAATCCTTGTAGTGATGCAAACAACTATACTTCTACAATATGTAGTGAAGAGAGATATTTTCCACTTGGGTGTTGAGTGAGGCATTTTTTATTTTAAAATCCAAGCTATATCCTCCACTTTGAGATGATGCAAATTCTCCTTTCTCATGATTGTGGGTAGTAAGTATGTTTTCCACACGGACAATGACGATGATGTTTTATCTCATAAAATTAACCACCACACATGTGTTTTAATATTTTTAAAGAGGAACTACGTGTACCCTGATCCCCTATTGCACGAAAGGTGGTACGTAGGCACCAAAGGTTCGCAACCGCGGAGGGTGCAAAAATCATAAAAAAATATTTTTCTTTTCTCACCATGACCATCCATTTTTATACAACATTTTATAGCTAAATTATACAGATTTTACAAAGAGGTTCATGCGGAGTACCGTAGATGTTTAGGCTGCTAATACCTTCCCTTTGCATAAATAACCCCCTTACCTTGAATCTTTCCCCCTCTTTTTGGGTTACTCGCTCTTTTCCCATTCCTTTGGAAATAATAAAGCGCAGTGGCAATTTTTATTTTGATTTGTATAAGTCTAGTCAATCCAATGGCTTAGTCTTAAACATTTCTACCGCTACAACCGCTTTTGATGAGATCACTTTGAGCATATTCCTAGAGAAGTAAATAAACTGGAAGATGCTTTGGCTACTTTAGTAGCAATGTTCAAAGTCAGTTATCTGAATCATGCACCCAATATAAGAATCCTTCGTTACAAGGAGCCAGCACACAATTTTCCTGCTCGTTGCCTCACAACTGAAGACGTGTGGAACGAAAAGCCATGATATTTCGACATAAAAAGATATCTTGAGAAGAAAGAGTACCCCGAGGGTGCTACAATTTGTGATAAGAAAATTCTTAGAAGATTAGAATCCAAGTTTTTACTGTCAGGAGACGTTTTGTATAAAAGAAACTATGATTCAGTTCTGCTCAGATGCGTGGATAAACATGAAGCAGAATCCATCATACGAGAAATTCACGAGGGCTCTTTTGGGACTCATGCCAGTGGACATGCAATGGCCAAGAAAATCCTACGAGCAGGTTATTTCTGGATGACGATGGAAAGTGATTGTTGTGTGTATACAAAGATGTGCCACAAATTTCAAGTTTATGCAGACAGGATACATATCCCTCCCACTTCTTTGAATGTGATGACTTCACCATGGCCCTTTACAATGTGGGGCATTTATATGATTGGATGGATTGAGCCAAGCTCTTCAAATGGACACAGGTTCATTCTCGTCGCTGTTGACTACTTCACCAAATGGGTGGAAGCGGCTTCGTACAAGAATGTGACCAAGCAAGTCGTCACCGGCTTCATCAAGAAAGAAGTAATATGTCATTATGGAACTCCTAACAAGATCATCACTGATAACGGGTCAAATCTCAACAACAAAATGATGAAGGAAATGATTGAAGAATTCAAGATTGAGCACCACAATTCATCACCATATCGGCCAAAGATGAATGGTGCAGTTGAAGCAGCTAACAAGAACATAAAGAAGATTGTCCAGAAAATGGTGAGAACATACAAAGATTGGCATGAGATGTTTCCTTTTTCTCTACACGGCTATCAAACTTCGGTGCATACTTCCACTGGGGAAACTCCTTTTTCACTAGTCTATGGTATGGATGCGGTGCTCCTAGTTGAAGTGGAAATTCCTTCATTAAGCGTTCTGATGGATACTAAACTTGATGAAGTTGAATGGATTCAAATAAGGCTCGACCAACTCAATCTCATCGAAGAGAAGCGCCTAGAAGCAATTTTTCATGGTCAGTTATATCAACAACGTCTCAAAAGAGCATTTGACAAGAAGATTTGACCTCGAGAGTTCCACACAGGTGACCTGGTCTTAAGGAAGATTCTCCCATTATGGAGCATTGGACTTCTTGGACTTAGGATTAGAAACCTTGTCCTATATTGGAGACCTTGTGACCTTAATTGATATTTTTTCTAGAGTTCTTGAGGTTTACCTAATGACATTGGGTTGTTTGTTTGTTTTGTGTGCAGGTTATTGTGATTACATTCTTTGTTTGTAATCTGGAATTCACCCGTATACAGTCATTACTCTGCCCAATTTTTATGAAGACTTAATACACTTGAAGTTTGGCTCTCTCAATAGGTATAGTATCTTTGCTTGTTTGGTTTCAATCCAAAGAACGGGAATTCTATCTTGACTCATAATGTCAAGTATTGGCTTCTTTTTGGTTAGATGGTTCTTATCCCTAACTTTTACCTTGTGCTTTAGGGTAGTCCCTTCTTCTCCTCTCATTTTCTTTAATTTCAAAAATCTTCTTCCTCCTTTTGAAAACTCTTATTGTTTGAAACTTGAACCACTTTCATAATAAACTTGGACTTAGGTCCATGCATTTTATAAACATTTTCATGAATAAACTTCAATCAACTTAATAATACCTTAATATTTTTTTGTGAGAAGACTAAAAGTCAATCAATCTCATTCAAACCATTTTTGCCACTTTGTCTTTTACTTTAAACTTTTCTCAAAAGATTAGACTCTTATCAATCCTTGTAGTGATGCAAACAACTATACTTCTACAATATGTAGTGAAGAGAGATATTTTCCACTTGGGTGTTGAGTGAGGCATTTTTGATTTTAAAATACAAGCCATATCCTCCACTTTGAGATAATGCAAATTCTCCTTTCTCATGATTGTGGGTAGTAAGTATGTTTTCCACACGGACAATGACGATGATGTTTTATCTCATAAAATTAACCAACACACATGTGTTTTAAAATTTTTAAAGAGGAACTATGTGTACCCTGATCTCCTATTGCACGAAAGGTGGTACGTAGGCACCAAAGGTTCGCAACCGCGGCGGGTGCAAAAATCATAAAAAAATATATTTCTTTTCTCACCTTCACCATCCATTTTTATACAACATTTTATAGCTAAATTATACAGATTTTACAAAGAGGTTCCTGCGAAGTACCGTAGATGTTTATGGTGCTAATACCTTCCCTTTGCATAACTAACCCCCTTACCTTGAATCTTTCCCCCTCTTTTTGGGTTACTCGCTCTTTTCCCATTCCTTTGGAAACAATAAAGCGCGGTGGCAATTTTTATTTTGATTTGTATAAGTCTAGTCAATCCAATGGCTTAGTCTTAAACATTTCTACCGCTACAACCGCTTTTGATGAGATCACTTTGAGCATATTCCTAGAGAAGTAAATAAACTGAAAGATGCTTTGGCTACTTTAGTAGCAATGTTCAAAGTCAGTTATCTGAATCATACACCCAATATAAGAATCCTTCGTTACAAGGAGCCAGCACACAATTTTCCTGCTCGTTGCCTCACAACTGAAGACGTGTTGAACGAAAAGCCATGATATTTCGACATCAAAAGATATCTTGAGAAGCAAGAGTACCCCGAGGGTGCTACAATTTGTGATAAGAAAATTCTTAAAAGATTAGAATCCAAGTTTTTACTGTCAGGAGACGTTTTGTATAAAAGAAACTATGATTCAGTTCTGCTCAGATGCGTGGATAAACATGAAGCAGAATCCATCATACGAGAAATTCACGAGGGCTCTTTTGGGACTCATGCCAGTGGACATGCAATGGCCAAGAAAATCCTACGAGCAGGTTATTTCTGGACGACAATGGAAAGTGATTGTTGTGTGTATACAAAGATGTGCCACAAATTTCAAGTTTATGCAGACAGGATACATATCCCTCCCACTTCTTTGAATGTGATGACTTCACCATGGCCCTTTACAATGTGGGGCATTTATATGATTGGATGGATTGAGCCAAGCGCTTCAAATGGACACAGGTTCATTCTCGTCGCTATTGACTACTTCACCAAATGGGTGGAAGCGGCTTCGTACAAGAATGTGACCAAGCAAGTCGTCACCGGCTTCATCAAGAAAGAAGTAATATGTCATTATGGAACTCCTAACAAGATCATCACTGATAACGGGTCAAATCTCAACAACAAAATGATGAAGGAAATGTGTGAAGAATTCAAGATTGAGCACCATAATTCATCACCATATCGGCCAAAGATGAATGGTGCAGTTGAAGCAGCTAACAAGAACATAAAGAAGATTGTCCAGAAAATGGTGAGAACATACAAAGATTGGCATAAGATGTTTCCTTTTGCTCTACACGGCTATCAAACTTCGGTGCATACTTCCACTGGGAAAACTCCTTTTTCACTAGTCTATGGTATGGATGCGGTGCTCCCAGTTGAAGTGGAAATTCCTTCATTAAGCGTTGTGATGGATACTAAACTTGATGAAGTTGAATGGATTCAAATAAGGCTCTACCAACTCAATCTCATCGAAGAGAAGCGCCTAGAAGCAATTTTTCATGGTCAGTTATATCAGTAACGTCTCAAAAGAGCATTTGACAAGAAGATTTGACCTCGAGAGTTCCACACAGGTGGCCTGGTCTTAAGGAAGATTCTCCCATTATGGAGCATTGGACTTCTTGGACTTAGGATTAGAAACCTTGTCCTATATTGGAGACCTTGTGACCTTAATTGATATTTTTTCTGGAGTTCTTGAGGTTTACCTAATGACATTGGGTTGTTTGTTTGTTTTGTGTGCAGGTTATTGTGATTACATTCTTTGCTTGTAATCTGGAATTCACCCGTATACAGTCATTACTCTGCCCAATTTTTATGAAGACTTAATACACTTGAAGTTTGGCTCTCTCAATAGGTCTAGTATCTTTGCTTGTTTGGTTTCAATCCAAAGAACGGGAATTCTATCTTGACTCATAATGTCAAGTATTGGCTTCTTTTTGGTTAGATGGTTCTTATCCCTAACTTTTACCTTGTGCTTTAGGGTAGTCCCTTCTTCTCCTCTCATTTTCTTTAATTTCAAAAATCTTCTTCCTCCTTTTGAAAACTCTTATTGTTTGAAACTTGAACCACTTTCATAATAAACTTGGACTTACGTCCATGCATTTTAAAAACATTTTCATGAATAAACTTCAATCAACTTAATAATACCTTAATATTTTTTTGTGAGAAGACTAAAAGTCAATCAATCTCATTCAAACCATTTTTGCCACTTTGGCTTTTACTTTAAACTTTTGTCAAAAGATTAGACTCTTATCAATCCTTGTAGTGATGCAAACAACTACACTTCTACAATATGTAGTGAAGAGAGATATTTTCCACTTGGGTGTTGAGTGAGGCATTTTTGATTTTAAAATCCAAGCCATATCCTCCACTTTGAGATGATGCAAATTCTCCTTTCTCATGATTGTGGGTAGTAAGTATGTTTTCCACACGGACAATGACGATGATGTTTTATCTCATAAAATTAACCAACACACATGTGTTTTAAAATTTTTAAAGAGGAACTACGTGTACCCTGATCCCCTATTGCACGAAAGGTGGTACGTAGGCACCAAAGGTTCGCAACCACGGAGGGTGCAAAAATCATAAAAAAATATATTTCTTTTCTCACCATCACCATCCATTTTTATACAACATTATATAGCTAAATTATACAGATTTTACAAAGAGGTTCCTGCGGAGTACCGTAGATGTTTAGGGTGCTAATACCTTCCCTTTGCATAACTAACCCCCTTACCTTGAATCTTTCCCCCTCTTTTTGGGTTACTCGCTCTTTTCCCATTCCTTTGGAAACAATAAAGCGCAGTGGCAATTTTTATTTTGATTTGTATAAGTCTAGTCAATCCAATGGCTTAGTCTTAAACATTTCTACCGCTACAACCGCTTTTGATGAGATCACTTTGAGCATATTCCTAGAGAAGTAAATAAACTGGAAGATGCTTTGGCTACTTTAGTAGCAATGTTCAAAGTCAGTTATCTGAATCATGCACCCAATATAAGAATCCTTCATTACAAGGAGCCAGCACACGATTTCCCTGCTCGTTGCCTCACAACTGAAGACGTGTGGAAGAAAAAGCCATGATATTTAGACATCAAAAGATATCTTGAGAAGCAAGAGTACCCCAAGGGTGCTACAATTTGTGATAAGAAAATTCTTAGAAGATTAGAATCCAAGTTTTTACTGTCAGGAGACGTTTTGTATAAAAGAAACTATGATTCAGTTCTGCTCAGATGCGTGGATAAACATGAAGCAGAATCCATCATACCAGAAATTCACGAGGGCTCTTTTGGGACTCATGCCAGTGGACATGTAATGGCCAAGAAAATCCTACGAGCAGGTTATTTCTGGACGACGATGGAAAGTGATTGTTGTGTGTATACAAAGATGTGCCACAAATTTCAAGTTTACGCAGACAGGATACATATCCCTCCCACTTCTTTGAATGTGATGACTTCACCATGGCCCTTTACAATGTGGGGCATTTATATGATTGGATGGATTGAGCCAAGCGCTTCAAATGGACACAGGTTCATTCTCGTCGTTATTGACTACTTCACCAAATGGGTGGAAGCGGCTTCGTACAAGAATGTGACCAAGCAAGTCGTCACCGGCTTCATCAAGAAAGAAGTAATATGTCATTATGGAACTCCTAACAAGATCATCACTGATAACGGGTCAAATCTCAACAACAAAATGATGAAGGAAATGTGTGAAGAATTCAAGATTGAGCACCATAATTCATCACCATATCGGCCAAAGATGAATGGTGCAGTTGAAGCAGCTAACAAGAACATAAAGAAGATTGTCCAGAAAATGGTGAGAACATACAAAGATTGGCATGAGATGTTTCCTTTTGCTCTACACGGCTATCAAACTTTGGTGCATACATCACCTGGGGAAACTCCTTTTTCACTAGTCTATGGTATGGATGCGGTGCTCCCAGTTGAAGTGGAAATTCCTTCATTAAGCTTTCTGATGGATACTAAAATTGATGAAGTTGAATGGATTCAAATAAGGCTCGACCAACTCAATCTCATCGAAGAGAAGCACCTAGAAGCCATTTTTCATGGTCAGTTATATCAACAACGTCTCAAAAGAGCATTTGACAAGAAGATTTGACCTCGAGAGTTCCACACAGGTGACCTGGTCTTAAGGAAGATTCTCCCATTATGGAGCATTGGACTTCTTGGACTTAGGATTAGAAACCTTGTCCTATATTGGAGACCTTGTGACCTTAATTGATATTTTTTCTGGAGTTCTTGAGGTTTACCTAATGACATTGGGTTGTTTGTTTGTTTTGTGTGCAGGTTATTGTGATTACATTCTTTATTTGTAATCTGGAATTCACCCGTATACAATCATTACTCTGCCCAATTTTTATGAAGACTTAATACACTTGAAGTTTGGCTCTCTCAATAGGTCTAATATCTTTGCTTGTTTGGTTTCAATCCAAAGAACGGGAATTCTATCTTGACTCATAATGTCAAGTATTGGCTTCTTTTTGGTTAGATGGTTCTTATCCCTAACTCTTACCTTGTGCTTTAGGGTAGTCCCTTCTTCTCCTCTCATTTTCTTTAATTTCAAAAATCTTCTTCCTCCTTTTGAAAACTCTTATTGTTTGAAACTTGAACCACTTTCATAATAAACTTGGACTTAGGTCCATGCATTTTAAAAACATTTTCATGAATAAACTTCAATCAACTTAATAATACCTTAATATTTTTTTGTGAGAAGACTAAAAGTCAATCAATCTCATTCAAACCATTTTTGCCACTTTGGATTTCACTTTAAACTTTTCTCAAAAGATTAGACTCTTATCAATCCTTGTAGTGATGCAAACAACTATACTTCTATAATATGTAGTGAAGAGAGATATTTTCCACTTGGGTGTTGAGTGAGGCATTTTTTATTTTAAAATCCAAGCCATATCCTCCACTTTGAGATGATGCAAATTCTCCTTTCTCATGATTGTGGGTAGTAAGTATGTTTTCCACACGGACAATGACGATGATGTTTTATCTCATAAAATTAACCAACACACATGTGTTTTAAAATTTTTAAACAGGAACTACGTGTACCCTGATCCCCTATTGCACGAAAGGTGGTACGTAGGCACCAAAGGTTCGCAACCGCGGCGGGTGCAAAAATCATAAAAAAATATATTTCTTTTCTCACCTTCACCATCCATTTTTATACAACATTTTATAGCTAAATTATACAGATTTTACAAAGAGGTTCCTGCGGAGTACCGTAGATGTTTAGGGTGCTAATATCTTCCCTTTGCATAACTAACCCCCTTACCTTGAATCTTTCCCCCTCTTTTTGGGTTACTCGCTCTTTTCCCATTCCTTTGGAAACAATAAAGCGCAGTGGCAATTTTTATTTTGATTTGTATAAGTCTAGTCAATCCAATGGCTTAGTCTTAAACATTTCTACCGCTACAACCGCTTTTGATGAGATCACTTTGAGCATATTCCTAGAGAAGTAAATAAACTAGAAGATGCTTTGTCTACTTTAGTAGCAATGTTCAAAGTCAGTTATCTGAATCATGCACCCAATATAAGAATCCTTCGTTACAAGGAGCCAGCACACGATTTCCCTGCTCGTTGCCTCACAACTGAAGACGTGTGGAACAAAAAGCCATGATATTTCGACATCAAAAGATATCTTGAGAAGCAAGAGTACCCCGAGGGTGCTACAATTTGTGATAAGAAAATTCTTAGAAGATTAGAATCCAAGTTTTTACTGTCAGGAGACGTTTTGTATAAAAGAAACTATGACTCAGTTCTGCTCAGATGCGTGGATAAACATGAAGCAGAATCCATCATACGAGAAATTCACGAGGGCTCTTTTGGGACTCATGCCAGTGGACATGTAATGGCCAAGAAAATCCTACGAGCAGGTTATTTCTGGACGATGATGGAAAGTGATTGTTGTGTGTATACAAAGATGTGCCACAAATTTCAAGTTTACGCAGACAGGATACATATCCCTCCCACTTCTTTGAATGTGATGACTTCACCATGGCCCTTTAAAATGTGGGGCATTTATATGATTGGATGGATTGAGCCAAGCGCTTCAAATGGACACAGGTTCATTCTCGTCGTTATTGACTACTTCAACAAATGGGTGGAAGCGTCTTTGTACAAGAATGTGACCAAGCAAGTCGTCACCGGCTTCATCAAGAAAGAAGTAATATGTCATTATGGAACTCCTAACAAGATCATCACTGATAACGGGTCAAATCTCAACAACAAAATGATGAAGGAAATGTGTGAAGAATTCAAGATTGAGCACCATAATTCATCACCATATCGGCCAAAGATGAATGGTGCAGTTGAAGCAGCTAACAAGAACATAAACAAGATTGTCCAGAAAATGGTGAGAACATACAAAGATTGGCATGAGATGTTTCCTTTTGCTCTACACGGCTATCAAACTTCGGTGCATACTTTCACTGGGGAAACTTCTTTTTCACTAGTCTATGGTATGGATGCGGTGCTCCCAGTTGAAGTGGAAATTCCTTCATTAAGCGTTCTGATGGACACTAAACTTGATGAAGTTGAATGGATTCAAATAAGGCTCGACCAACTCAATCTCATCAAAGAGAAGCGCCTAGAAGCCATTTTCCATGGTCAGTTATATCAACAACGTCTCAAAAGAGCATTTGACAAGAAGATTTGACCTCGAGAGTTCCACACAGGTGACCTGGTCCTAAGGAAGATCCTTGGCATTATGGAGCATTGGACTTATTGGACTTAGGATTAGAAACCTTGTCCTATATTGGAGACCTTGTGACCTTAATTGATATTTTTTCTGGAGTTCTTGAGGTTTACCTAATGACATTGGGTTGTTTGTTTGTTTTGTGTGCAGGTTATTGTGATTACATTCTTTGTTTGTAATCTGGAATTCACCCGTATACAGTCGTTACTCTGCCCAATTTTTATGAAGACTTAATACACTTGAAGTTTGGCTCTCTCAATAGGTCTAGTATCTTTGCTTGTTTGGTTTCAATCCAAAGAACGGGAATTCTATCTTGACTCATAATGTCAAGTATTGGCTTCTTTTTGGTTAGATGGTTCTTATCCCTAACTTTTACCTTGTGCTTTAGGGTAGTCCCTTCTTCTCCTCTCATTTTCTTTAATTTCAAAAATCTTCTTCCTCCTTTTGAAAACTCTTATTGTTTGAAACTTGAACCACTTTCATAATAAACTTGGACTTAGGTCCATGCATTTTCAAAACATTTTCATGAATAAACTTCAATCAACTTAATAAGACCTTAATATTTTTTTGTGAGAAGACTAAAAGTCAATCAATCTCATTCAAACCATTTTTGCCACTTTGGCTTTTACTTTAAACTTTTCTCAAAAGATTAGACTCTTGCCAATCCTTGTAGTGATGCAAACAACTATACTTCTACAATATGTAGTGAAGAGAGATATTTTCCACTTGGGTGTTGAATGAGGCATTTTTTATTTTAAAATCCAAGCCATATCCTCCACTTTGAGATGATGCAAATTCTCCTTTCTCATGATTGTGGGTAGTAAGTATGTTTTCCACACGGACAATGACGATGATGTTTTATCTCATAAAATTAACCAACACACATGTGTTTTAAAATTTTTAAAGAGGAACTACGTGTACCCTGATCCCCTATTGCACGAAAGGTGGTACGTAGGCACCAAAGGTTCGCAACCGCGGCGGGTGCAAAAATCATAAAAAAATATATTTCTTTTCTCACCTTCACCATCCATTTTTATACAACATTTTATAGCTAAATTATACTGATTTTACAAAGAGGTTCCTGCGGAGTACCGTAGATGTTTAGGGTGCTAATACCTTCCCTTTGCATAACTAACCCCCTTACCTTGAATCTTTCCCCCTCTTTTTGGGTTACTCGCTCTTTTCCCATTCCTTTGGAAACAATAAAGCGCAGTGGCAATTTTTATTTTGATTTGTATAAGTATAGTCAATCCAATGGCTTAGTCTGAAACATGTCTACCGCTACAACCGCTTTTGATGAGATCACTTTGAGCATATTCCTAGAGAAGTAACTAAACTGGAAGATGCTTTGGCTACTTTAGTAGCAATGTTCAAAGTCAGTTATCTGAATCATGCACCCAATATAAGAATCCTTCGTTACAAGGAGCCAGCACACGATTTCCCTGCTCGTTGCCTCACAACTGAAGACGTGTGGAACGAAAAGCCATGATATTTCGACATCAAAAGATATCTTGAGAAGCAAGAGTACCCCGAGGGTGCTACAATTTGTGATAAGAAAATTCTTAGAAGATTAGAATCCAAGTTTTTACTATCAGGAGACGTTTTGTATAAAAGAAACTATGATTCAGTTCTGCTCAGATGCGTGGATAAACATGAAGCAGAATCCATCATACGAGAAATTCACGAGGGCTCTTTTGGGACTCATGCCAGTGGATATGTAATGGCCAAGAAAATCCTACGAGCAGGTTATTTCTGGACGACGATGGAAAGTGATTGTTGTGTGTATACAAAGATGTGCCACAAATTTCAAGTTTACGCAGACAGGATACACATCCCTCCAACTTCTTTGAATGTGATGACTTCACCATGGCCCTTTAAAATGTGGGGCATTTATATGATTGGATGGATTGAGCCAATCGCTTCAAATGGACACAGGTTCATTCTCGTCTCTATTGACTACTTCAACAAATGGGTGGAAGCGTCTTCGTACAAGAATGTGACCAAGCAAGTCGTCACCGGCTTCATCAAGAAAGAAGTAATATGTCATTATGGAACTCCTAACAAGATCATCACTGATAGCGGGTCAAATCTCAACAACAAAATGATGAAGGAAATGTGTGAAGAATTCAAGATTGAGCACCATAATTCATCACCATATCGGCCAAAGATGAATGGTGCAGTTGAAGCAGCTAACAAGAACATAAAGAAGATTGTCCAAAAAATGGTGAGAACATACAAAGATTGGCATGAGATGTTTCCTTTTGCTCTACACGGCTATCAAACTTCGGTGCATACTTTCACTGGGGAAACTCCTTTTTCACTAGTCTATGGTATGGATGCGGTGCTCCCAGTTGAAGTGGAAATTCCTTCATTAAGCGTTCTGATGGATACTAAACTTGATGAAGTTGAATGGATTCAAATAAGGCTCGACCAACTCAATCTCATCAAAGAGAAGCGCCTAGAAGCCATTTTCCATGGTCAGTTATATCAACAACGTCTCAAAAGAGCATTTGACAAGAAGATTTGACCTCGAGAGTTCCACACAGGTGACCTGGTCTTAAGGAAGATCCTTGGCATTATGGAGCATTGGACTTCTTGGACTTAGGATTAGAAACCTTGTCCTATATTGGAGACCTTATGACCTTAATTGATATTTTTTCTGGAGTTCTTGAGGTTTACCTAATGACATTGGGTTGTTTGTTTGTTTTGTGTGCAGGTTATTGTGATTACATTCTTTATTTGTAATCTGGAATTCACCCGTATACAGTCGTTACTCTGCCCAATTTTTATGAAGACTTAATACACTTGAATTTTGGCTCTCTCAATAGGTCTAGTATCTTTGCTTGTTTGGTTTCAATCCAAAGAACGGGAATTCTATCTTGACTCATAATGTCAAGTATTGGCTTCTTTTTGGTTAGATGGTTCTTATCCCTAACTTTTACCTTGTGCTTTAGGGTAGTCCCTTCTTCTCCTCTCATTTTCTTTAATTTCAAAAATCTTTTTCCTCCTTTTGAAAACTCTTATTGTTTGAAACTTGAACCACTTTCATAATAAACTTGGACTTAGGTCCATGCATTTTGAAAACATTTTCATGAATAAACTTCAATCAACTTAATAATACCTTAATATTTTTTTGTGAGAAGACTAAAAGTCAATCAATCTCATTCAAACCATTTTTGCCACTTTGGCTTTTACTTTAAACTTTTCTCAAAAGATTAGACTCTTGTCAATCCTTGTAGTGATGCAAACAACTATACTTCTACAATATGTAGTGAAGAGAGATATTTTCCACTTGGGTGTTGAGTGAGGCATTTTTGATTTTAAAATCCAAGCCATATCCTCCACTTTGAGATGATGCAAATTCTCCTTTCTCATGATTGTGGGTAGTAAGTATGTTTTCCACACGGACAATGACGATGATGTTTTATCTCATAAAATTAACCAACACACATGTGTTTTAAAATTTTTAAAGAGGAACTACGTGTACCCTGATCCCCTATTGCACGAAAGGTGGTACGTAGGCACCAAAGGTTCGCAACCGCGGCAGGTGCAAAAATCATAAAAAAATATATTTCTTTTCTCACCTTCACCATCCATTTTTATACAATGTTTTATAGCTAAATTATACAGATTTTACAAAGAGGTTCCTGCGGAGTACCGTAGATGTTTAGGGTGCTAATACCTTCCCTTTGCATAACTAACCCCCTTACCTTGAATCTTTCCCCCTCTTTTTGGGTTACTCGCTCTTTTCCCATTCCTTTGGAAACAATAAAGCGCAGTGGAAATTTTTATTTTGATTTGTATAAGTCTAGTCAATCCAATGGCTTAGTCTTAAACATTTCTACCGCTACAACCGCTTTTGATGAGATCACTTTGAGCATATTCCTAGAGAAGTAAATAAACTGGAAGATGCTTTGGCTACTTTAGTAGCAATGTTCAAAGTCAGTTATCTGAATCATGCACCCAATATAAGAATCCTTTGTTACAAGGAGCCAGCACACGATTTCCCTGCTCGTTGCCTCACAATTGAAGACGTGTGGAACGAAAAGCCATGATATTTCGACATCAAAAGATATCTTGAGAAGCAAGAGTACCCCGAGGGTGCTACAATTTGTGATAAGAAAATTATTAGAAGATTAGAATCCAAGTTTTTACTGTCAGGAGACGTTTTTTATAAAAGAAACTATGATTCAGTTCTGCTCAGATGCGTGGATTGAAAACATGAAAGGGAAATCCAGGAAAAAATTAGGGACAAAAAGCGAGAGACATTAGTCTGAAAACTCTTCACGAATAACAAGCACACCCTCCTAACACTAGATGGATCAATTCAACTATTATCCTTCATAAGCATAGCACTAGGATGATTCGTGATATGGGAACTATAACAATATTAGTTTTAATGGAAGTTTGAGATTTTCTTATTGCCATTTTACCTATTGTATTTTGTATTTTCTTTGCAACTTCCTCATTTAGGATTTGTTTCCATGTACGAATGCCTATTCACAGGCCAAACTCATTAATAAAATTTTCCCTTCCACCAAAAAGTTTTTGTTATGTCCTTTTTACTTTATTTTCCGTATGCGAATTGTGATTTAAATTCTTTATTAAGCATTATATTAAGAACAATAAGGTAATAATAATCACAAGCTAAGATGTGAAACACGATATTACATGGACATGAAGGAATCCCAAGGGAATGCCATGGCATTCAAGTGTGGTTTTTTCTATGCATGTAGCAAGTCATAATGGTCTCCTCGACCAACTTTCATCCTCGTCACCTCCTTACAGACGGTTGAGCATCAGATTCTCCAACATCGAGAAACTTGGGGCATTTCATGAGATCCGTGTCTTTACTCATTCATCCACAAGAAGTCTAGCACGTAGGGAAATTCATATCAAGCCAATCCTCCTCAGCAAGATTCAATCCTCGATAAGGCTATGACTGAATTCTCGAAGTTTTCTAGCACCAATTTGTATTGGCATCTCAATAAAACGGGAAACAGACACTAATGAGCCCCATCGCTCGGATTCTGCATGTAATAATCATCATGTCATATTGCATTGCATCCTTAAACGCATAGCATATCCATTGAAATGGAACATTATGCCACACACTTCAAAATGCATATGGAGCATGAGCCAGATTTGGTGCCTTGCATGAAATCGCCAAATCAATTTTCAAATCAGTAAAAACACCCCCACAAAGAATATCGTGCTTATAATTCTGAGTTAACATCTGTCATTACACTACCAACCAAAACAAGCCATGGTGCCAGTACATTGTTCTCCCTAACTCTCAATTCCCACGTTATCTTTTCCAGGGTCGTAGGTCGCTTGTAGGTCTTACCCTCATGTTATCTTTTATAGGGTCGTAGGTCGCTCGTAGGTCTTACCCTCATGTTATATTTTCTAGGGTCGTAGGTTTCTCGTAGGTCTTACCCTCACGTTATCTTTTCTAGGGTCGGAGGTTATTCATAGGTCACTCATAGGTCTTACCCTCATGTTATCTTTTATAGGATTGTAGGTTACCCGTAGGTCTTACCCTCAGGTTATCTTTTCTAGGGTCATAGGTCGCTCGTAGGTCTTACCCTCATGTTATCTTTTCTAGGGTCGTAGGTCGCTCGTAGGTCTTACCCTCATGTTATCTTTTCTAGGGTTATAGGTCTCACGTAGGTCTTATCCTCATGTTATCTTTTCTAGGGTCGTAGGTCGCTTGTAGGTCTTACCCTCATGTTATCTTTCTTAGGATCGTAGGTCGCTCGTAGGTCTTACCCTCATGTTATCTTTTCTAAGGTCACAGGCCGCTCGTAGGTCTTACCCTCACATTATCTTTTATAGCGTCATTGATCGCCCGTAGGTCTTACCCTCACATTATCTTTTCTAGGGTCATAGGCCGCTCGTAGGTCTTACCCTCACATTATCTTTTATAGGGTCGTAGGTCGCCCGTAGGTCTTACCCTCACATTATCTTTTCTAGGGTTGTAGGTCGCCCGTAGGTCTTACCCTCATATTATCTTTTCTTGGGTCGCGGGTCTTACCTTCATGTTATCTTTTCTAGGGTCTTAGGGTGCTCGTAGGTCATACCCTCACGTTATCTTTTCTAGGGTCGTAGGTCGCTCGTAGGTCTTACCCCCACGTTATCTTTTCTAGGGTCGTAGGTTACTCGTAGGTCTTACCCTTAGGATTATTTTCTCTTGGATAGTAGATCATACGTCGATCTTTACCTGTTGTCTTTACCTTTATCTTGGGTCATAAATCATACACCGATCTTTACCCATTGTCTTTACCTTTCTTTTTAGATTGTGAATCCTACACGATAGATTCTCTAATATCGTCAAGTTCTACCGATCTTCTTTAAGTTATCATGTCGTCATTAATCCTATTTTCAGCCACCACAACATCATCAACCATATCCTTTCAGTCACTTTAACGCCCACTTCCCCGAGAACCTTATATTGGTACCGTTACCCCAGTACAAGCTATCATTATTCAACCTCATTTATCCATCATGACCAGTTCACCTGAAACTTAATTTTTTATCCCCAACAGACATCACAAATAATAATACTTACACCATCTTTCTAGGACAAATTTTAGGTCTTGGTATTTAATCTCCTTCTACCTTGAACATTCGAAAGGCTGACACCAATCTCACCTTCAGGTTTAAGACGATTAAATAGGGGCAGCTGTCATACCCCAAATTGTCCTACCTTTTACTTTTGTATGGATTAGACTTCACATTTCATCTACATCATCGTCACTAGTTCATTTGCATATCATGCATTTCATTGAATAAAGCACTTTGGTTCAAGAAGCGGTATTTGTGCAAGACTAGGCTTTCATGTTGGTTTTGAGGTTCCTTCATCAGTTAAAGGCAGTTTCATCTGGTTCTTGAGCAGTGGACTATGTGGAATTAGGTTTTTGAAGTTTGTTTATCATGGACTTCTTTCTCATTCAAATTCATCAGATCTTGGATTAGGGTTTACTTCCCTATAATTTGTCAAGAGACTAGGGTTTGGATCTATGGTAAATACTAGATCCTACAATAAGGCCCATGACTTGAAATGCGTTTTTGAATTTTGTTGTGAAATATATTCAATATGAGGCTTTGGATTGGATTTATCGCATGATTGAAAACACCCTTCAGAATTATATGAGAAAAGAATAACAACAGTTCTGAGTCACAGATAAAAAAAAGAAAAAAGAGACTAGGATCAGAAAGGCATCACCAAAGCATAAACACTCCAAAAGTTTGTGCAAACAGCCCTACATAATCTGTGCTATGTTGTTGTCCCAAATTAGCCTCTGCATAACCTCTCCACAAAGCCAAATAGAACATGCCAAAATCTATGCCAAACCTGCACAAAATCCTATATAAAATAGTATAAAACCTGTTGTAACAAACCAATCTAATAATTACTCAAAATGGCAAGAAAAAAACAGCATCAATCTGCTGCAATTCTATCCAAACATTGTTGCCCAAACATCCCTGATTTTATCCCTAAACATGTTGACCACATCACTCCAAAACCTCTCCAAAAGCAGTCCAAAATTATAGTAAATTAGCAAAACCAAACAGCATCAGAAAAGGAACTAAGCAGCATACCAGAAGTGTTCAAATGGACCCAAACTTCCCCCCAAAACTCCCTCAAATCCACCAATAAATACAACAAGGAAATAGAGAGTAAAAGCATAAGAAAGACAGTACAGAACATAAAAAACTCATAAATAAGGGACACCAAAAACTCTCTCTAAAAACCTCTGCTCAAATAGTGACCAATACACCTCAAAAACCTTACCAAACTCTACCTCTCTATGCACAACTTAAAATCAACTTAGCAACAAGTTTCCATAAAAAAAAACCTCACCAGTTACCTACAAAATATCTATCCAAAACCTCATCCTATTTCCTTCATCAACCTGCACCTCTTCAACCTTCATCCTCGAACTTCAAATTCCTTACAAAATGCAACAACACTGACAATTCCTCTAACGAAACACCACTATAAACTAGAATCAAATTAAATTTTATGGAGAAGTAGAAAGAAAAAGAGTTAAGCAGATCGAATACTACCTCATCTCTGGTTTTCTAAGTATCTCCGCTATGAATCCAAGTTCTATATCTTTCGTGTTTTCTGCATAATGCGCATTTGATGAACATAATGATTTTGTCGCATGAATCTATGAAATCTATGACACTATGGTCGATATTGCTTGAAATCTGAACTTTGTTGTTGTTATCCGGAAAACCCTGAAATCCATTATTATTGTTCGGTTAACAATAATTATCATAAGCATATTATTATTCTTGTTGAATAAGAATCAAGGAATAGAAAAAAATTTCTTCTCAAACCTTCAACACCTCTGCTAAACAAACCTTAGCCCTACTAAAACACACTACTGAATTTAACTCTCCCCATAACTAAAACCTCCATCGATATGTAAATAGTCACCCTTTGCATTCCACAAGTGCAACCATCATGTCCCAAATTTGGAACCACTCCAGAGTTTCCAGATGCAACCCTGCGAAATTACCATTTTCTTGTCAAGTCGCCATCAAAGATCATAAATCTGATATCATTCCTGGCTCAGACCCATAACACTACTCTCTCTACAATAAACAGAACTTCAAATTCAAATCAGCAACACGTATAATAAATAGTAGCTCGGATAAGAAAATATTCAAAAATGCATACCTTTCTTACTCTGGTTTTCTCATTGGATTCATAATTAATGTCACGCCGGACGAATTCTGATAGATGAGTTATGGTTCAAAAATCCGCAAAGAAGTGAAGAGGATAGGGTGCGAAAGTAGGAAGTGTTGTGTGTTAAATCAGCCATTATGCTGAGTTAAAGTTTATCGACGAAGAAGAAGGTGAGTCTAAGACACCGACATAATGGTAAGTGAGGGTGTGAGACTGAAGAAGGTTGAGGGTTTGCGGTCCGTGAAGAAGATGAGAGGGATGCGTTTCTCGTGGAAATTCCTTAGTTTGAACCCTAACAGGCCTACTAATTGTTGCTTTCTTCAAATTTTATTTAATTCAAGTAATCAAAATAAAAAAAATGGTTTTGGACCATTCTGTTGGGCCTTGCGCCCAGGCTATGCTGCAAGCCACCCGAATTTTGGCTGGACACCCCCTAAGCCTTTATTTTAATTTTATTTATATTTCTTGCTTGTTTTAACCTTTTGAAATTAAATTTTGTGTGATATCTCTTCATGATTGTTAAGTTTCTTAACATGATAAAGTTCTAAAAAATATTAGTAGTATTTTCTTTTGCTATTTGTTTTGGTTGATTCTTGATATGTTCCTTCAAGAAAATCCATTAAACGTTTAATTTAGGTTTGATCTTTTAAATGTCAAGTTAGACATTAGGATTAATCCATACATGATAACATTTTAGGATAAAATTTCCCTTTCAAATACTCAATATTAGGTCCATCTTTGTAAATAACAACAATTAGGGTTCTTCTAGTCTCCCTCTTAAACTTTTTCTTGTTTTGTAATTAAAATTTATCATTCACAAATAAAAAATCCAAAAACATTTAATCGTTATTCAAACTCATTAAACTAGCAAAAACACTCAACAAATTAAAAACCCCAAAAGGGCATGTTATCTTTGTTCTACCGCGATACAGGTCATGCCTATTTCTAGAATGCGTGTGTTAACATCGCTCCCTTAAAAACACCAACAAACCAACATTTTTGAGAGGAACTACGGTGTTCTGATTCCTTCACTGGATATGTAGGCAAAGGGTTGCGAGACCCTCATGAACGCACTAATAAAAAACCATTTCCTTACCCTTAGCAAGTATAGTTATAGGTAAACACACCCTTAGAAGCAAACAAACAAAATGGATCTCGTTGAGTACAATGGATGTGAGGCGTGCTAATACCTCCCCCTTGTATAATCGACTTTATTACCCTCTCTCTTGGTTGCAAGACCATCTTATCCATCATCTTGTGGTTTTCTCGATATTTCCCCTTCGTTCGGGATAAATAAAGTTCGGTGGCGGCTCTGTGTTTTTGCCGGTAGCTTCAATCATCACTACACCTGGACCTATTCCATATTCCTCGGACAAAGTTCCCTGTGGAATTATTGAGCCAGCGTCTACTACCATGGAGTCAAGCAAGAACTACCAATTATTGAGAATGAAGGTACTGAAGTTGTTGATCCCGACATTGACAATATTGCTGGAACCAATAAGGTTACTAGAAGCAGAAGGATTTTCTCTCTGGAAATCTCTCTGAAGACCGTTGCTACACCATTTAGAGTCACTGCTACCGAGTCAACTACTGAGACTCAGGGTAAAGAGCAAATAACGGAGCCTACCCAGACACAGGCGCCTAAACAAGTTATAGTTGACGATACCTCTAGGAAAGAGTTGGAAGATGTATTGAAGATTATCTACAAGAGTGATTACAAGATTGTTGAACAGTTGGGGCAGACCCCATCTAAAATCTCCATGTTATCCCTATTACTGTATTATGAAGCCCATGCACAAGTTTAGTGAAATTCTTGAAGACTGCTCATGTGCCACAAGAGATTTCCGCTGATCGATTTGAGAGTTATGTTGCTAGCTTAACGAATGACAATGGGGTAGGTTTTTCTGATGCTGACCTGACTCCTGAAGGAAGAAACCACAACAAGGCCCTGTATGTCTCATTGAATGCAAGGGCACTACTTTGGCTCATGTATTAGTTGATACAGAATCCTCGCTGAATGTCCTATAGAAGGGTTCTCTTGACAGACTGGATTGCAAAGGGGTTATACTGAAACCTAGTGATATTGTGGTGAGAGAATTTGACGGTTCGAAGAGGATGGTACACTAAGAAGTGGATCTTCTGATCAAGGAAGGTTCATAGGTCTTTGAATCTACCTTTTATGTAATGGATATTCGACCAGCTTATGTTTGCTTACTGGGACGCCCCTGGATCCATGGGGCAGGAGTTGTTACCTCAACCCTATACCAGAAGCTAAAAATATCCCGTGCAGGGAATGGTTGTTACAGTTTGTGGAAAAGAAGAGTGTATGGTTAGCCACTTGAACTTATTCTGGTATGTAGAGATGGACGACGAATTCATCGAGACTCCATGTCATACTTTTGAAGTTATCCTTCCAGCCACTATTGAGGATGCTTCTGCCATTCCCAAGGTTACCAGGGTTCCTCCCAGAATGGCTTCACTGAAAGATGCTAGAGCTGTTGTAGAAGAAGGTGGTTGTACTATCTGGGGTCAGCTTCCTGACATTCCGTATAAATCTAACAAATTTGGTTTGGGTTTCACTGTAGAGGCTCAGAGGCCTATTCGTCACACTTGTGCTGGAAGATCACCATTCCGCGTTAGAATCAATGGAGTCAACATTATAGAAGATGCTGACAGTGATTATGACCTTGACAGCTGGATCTTTCCTACCATCGGTAACGGAACAAACAACTGGAAGACTCAAGACATTATTTCAATATCCTTTAGTCAAGAGTAATTTCCATTTTTCTATTTAATTGCTTTTAAGTTTTGGATATGTAAACAATAATTTTAAGCCTTGTGTCTTACCCAGGGCACAATGGTTCATCTGTTAAGGGTTATCATTTCATAAACATATTTTCATTTAATAAATCGTTGGAAGTTTTGCATTCAAATTTTGTGCTCTTTACCTTTCTTTTACTTTTTATCACATTCAAATAGCTATGTGTTCTTACACACACCCACACAATAAGTTGGAGATCCACATCCACTCTAGATCCTGTTGATAACAATTTTGTTATCACTTATGACTTTGAAAATCGGATCTACCAAGCCGAGGACGAAGGTGAGGAAGATTGTGAAATACCTGGAGAACTTTCCAGACTATTAGTGCAAGAGGAAAAAGCTATACAATCACATAAAGAGCCAGTTGAGGTTCTAAACTTGGGTTCTGAAACAGACAGGGAAGATGTCAAGATAGGTGCCAACCTAGAGGGCAGTATCAAGAACAGATTGATTCATATGTTGCATGAATATGTTGAGATCTTTGCTTGGTCATACGAAGACATGTCAGGGCTCAATACTAATATAGTGCTTCACCGTATGCCGACGAAAGAGGGTTTTTCTCCAATAAAGAAGAAGGTTCATCGCATGCATCTCACGATGTCAGAGAAGATCAAGGCTGAGGTTATGAAACAATTCAATGCATGTTTCTTGGTTGTTACATCATATCCTCAATGGGTTGCAAATGTGGTTCTGGTACCTAAGAATGATGGTAAGGTACGTATGTGTGTAGACTACAGGGATCTGAATAGGGCAAGCTCCAAAGATGACTTTTCGCTTCCACATATTGATGTTCTGGTTGACAACACCGTTCAATAAAAGGTATTCTCCTTCATGGAAGGTTTCTCAAGTTATAGTCAAATCAAGATGGAGCCTGAAGACATGGAGAAACTATTTTCGTCACACAGTAGGGAACTTTCTATTAAAAGGTTATGCCTTTTGGGTTGAAGAATGTCGGCGCAACATATCAGCATGCCATGGTAGTTCTAATCCATGATATGATCCATCATGAAATAGAGGTCTACATCGACGACATGATAGCTAGATCTCAGAATGATAAAGAGCATCTTGACCATCTACACAAGCTATTTGAGAGACTAAAGAAGTACAAGTTGAGGTTGAATACGAATAAGTGCACCTTTGGGGTAAGATTCGGTAAAATCCTATGTTTTGTTGTCAGCAGTAAATGTATTGAAGTTGACCTCGCCAAGGTTAAATCCATTCAAGAAATGCAAGCTCCCTGTACTGAGAAGTAAGTCAGTGGTTTCTTGGGATGACTGAACTACATTTCCAGATTTATTTCTCATTTGACTGCTACTTATGAGTCGATCTTCAAGTTGCTTAAGAAAGATGAAGTAGTGAAGTGGAACGATGATTGTCAGATAGCCTTTGACAAAATCAAGGAGTATCTCCAAGAACATCCAATTCTGATGCCGCCGGTGGAAGGAAGGCCTCTAATCATGTACCTAACAGTGTTAAAGAAATCAATGGGGTGTGTACTGGGGCAACATGATGAGTCTGGTCGAAAAGAGCATACAATATACTACCTTAGCAAAAATTTTATGACTTTGAAACAAGATACTCACAACTCGAGAAAAATTGCTGCGCTTTGGCATGGGTTGCTCGCAGACTAAGACAGTATATGTTTACTCATGCTACTTTGTTGATATCTAAGATGGATCCTATAAAATACATATTCGAGAAACCCGCTCTCTCCAGAAGGATAGCCAGATGGAGAATGGTCTTGATAAAATACGATATTCAATACACTACTCAGAAGGCAATCAAAGGAAGTGTACTGGAAAATCATTTGGCTTATCAAGCTGTAGACGACTATCAGTCTATGAATTTTGAGTTCCTGGATGAGAATTTTATGCTAGTTACAGATAGTGAAGAACCTGGGTCGTATGAAGGACCTGAGCCAAGATCCCGATGGGCTATGGTTTTTGATGGAGCTTCTAACACGCTTGTTAAAGGAATTAGTGTTGTGATTATCTCTCCCAAAGGTTGCCATACGCCTTTCACTGCCCGATTATGCTTTGACTGTACCAACAACATGGTTGGATACGAATCGTCTATCATGCGTATCAAGGCTGCCATTGATATGATAATTACGTTCTTGAACGTATATAGAGACTCAGCCCCAATGATCAGTCAAATTTAGGGAGAATGGGATACGAAACATCCAAACCTAATTCCTTATCGAGAGAATGTGTTGACCTTAATTATGTACTTTGAGGAAATCACTTTTGAACATATTCCACGAGAAGAGAATCAATTGGAAGACGCATTGCTACCATGTCATCTATGTTCAAAGTCAGAAGGGACAACAAAGCTCCTCGAATAACTATTGAAAGACTAGACGAACCGGCACATTGCTATGAAGTTGATATTGATGGAGTAGAGGAAAAACCTTGGTACCACGAAGTGAAAAGATATCTCGAAGCTCAAGAGTATCCTAAAGGAGAATCTATTAATGACAAGAAATTCCTACGAAGGTTATCTGCTAAATTCTTTCTGAGCAATGGAATTATGTACAAGCGCAATCATGGTTCAACTTTGCATAATTGTATGGACAAGAAAGAAGCGGATAAAATCATGGAAGATATGCATGAAGGTGTCTTTGGTACTCACTCCAGTGGAAATACTATTACTAAGAAGATTCTGAGAGCGGGTTACTATTGGTCGACTATGGAAACCGATTGTCATTTCCACTCGAGATGTTGTCACAAATTCTAGATCTACGTTGACAAAGTACATGTGCCTCTAGTTCCTCTGAATGTCTTGACTGCTCCCTAGCCATTTGCAATGTGGGGCATTGATATGATTGGAGATATCAAACCTATTTCTTCAACCGGACATTGCTCCATCCTCGTCGTCATTGATTACTTCACGAAGTGGGTTGAAGAGGCCTCATTTCCCTCTGTTACCAAGAATGTTGTCGCTTGGTTCATTAAGAATAACCTTATCTGTTGTTATGGAATCCCCGAGAGAACTATCACCGACAATGGTACTAATCTCAACAACACCGTGATCATGAAACTCTGTATGGATTTCAAGATCAAGCACCACAACTCTTCTTCGTAACGACCAAAGATAAATGGCGCAGTGGAAGCCACCAATAAAAACATCAAGAAGATTATACAGAAGATGACGGTGACGTATAAAGACTGGCATGAGATGTTACCATTTGCTCTTCATGGCTATCACACTTCAGCATGGACATCAACTGGGGCAACCCCATTCTCTCTAGTCTATGGTATGGAAGGTGTCCTACCTGTCAAAGCTCAGATTCCTTCTCCGAGGATTATGAAAGATGCAGATTTGGACGAACACGAGTGGATTCAGACTAGGTTGGACCAGTTGAATTTGATTGACGAGAAAAGGCTTGCGGTTGTTTCTCATGGTTGTATTTACTAGAAGCGTATAATTAAAGCCTTCGACAAGAAAGTTAAGTATCAGATGTATCAAACTGGTGACATGGTAATAAAGCGCATCATCCTACCACAAGGTGATCCTAGGGGAAAATGGACTCCCACCTATGAAGGACCATTTGTAATCAAGAAGATATTTTCTAGAGGCGCTATGATACTTACCACCATGGACGGTGAAGATTTTCTGCACCCTGTGAACGCAGACATAGTCAAAAGATATTGCGCATAAAAATGACCCGCTAGGTTGATTGGCCTAGGCAAAAATAAGGGAATCCTGGCGAACCAAAAGGGTTCAGGCAAAAAGCAGGGATATATATATATATATATATATATATATATATATATATATATATATATATAATGTACACCCGGTAATTCGAAAACCTAAAAAGGCGGCTTGGGCAAAAACGGGTATCCCGATGGACTGAAAACCAGAAAAAGAGGTCCAGTAAAAAGTTAGAGATTAAAGCATACGACTATGCCTCGTTGGATCATCCACTTACAACAAGCTTTATTACCAACGTCAAGTTCAAATGGTACAAATCAATTCAGTCAACTTCTTCCGACAGCAAGGGATGAGATGTTTGAAGACATAAAGGCAATAGCAGAGTTGAAACTCAATGAGATCGTTTCCACATAGCTTTTTTTCTTTGTTTTACTTTGTACTCTTTTCATTTTTCGAGGATTTCCTCATGCTAGGATTTTTGTCTCTTTGTACAAAACCTCTTGTCTATAGACAAACTATCAATATAAATAAATTTCAAATTTCAAAATTGCTTTTTCTTTTTCTGTTTTTTTGGCAAGACCGTCCAATGCCTAAACTGAATGAATATATGCATATGAATATGTTTACCATTGATAAATATATGCATAAAAACAGGAATAGGAATTTACTAAATACTCTAGGAATTGGGATAACATTTAAGTCATCCAGAAATCCCGCACAGAGGAATCCCCACAGAGAAGTCCCCATATAGAAATCTTCACAAGCTCATTCTCGACAAAGATACATTCCCCCGCAAGTCTAATATGCCTTCAAGACAGAAACTTGGGCATCTTCCAGCTTTAAACATGACCTTACTCTCTAGCTGGTCCCCCTAGCGGATAAAGGAGTTTGATCATTTTCCTCAACATACATCAAAAACTTCCTCCACACAACCTACGGAATTCCAGTCCTCACCAGAGATTTACTCGGCACAATTCAGAGAAATTCTCTTCCCCAACTGAGTTTGTTTATCCAATACTATAAAATCTCCAGCAGAATTCTCTTCTCCAGCAAGGCACATTTCCGCAATAGATTATATTTCTCCAGCAAGGTTTATTTCTCCAGCAGGGTTTATTTCTCAAACGTAATTTAATTTCCCAAACAAAGTTTATTTCTCCGACTACTGCAAATCACTGATAAAATTCCCCTCTCTAGCAAAGGGTAGTCAAGGCTACTATCCCCGGAAAGTTGCTACGAAATTTGAAATCGGGCCATATGACATTCAACTTTGTCTTCCCGAGAAGAGTTGGCATCCCTATAAGAAACTTGGTCATGCAGTGTCTTTGAAGGTTATCCATCTCTTTTATCCCCAGTCAGGGTTTATAAGAACTAAATTCCCCAATAGAGCGATGAACGACCAAAGTTCCTGAACTCTTCTATCCCCAAGCAGAAATCAAATTCACCAGTGGATTTTCCTCAAACAGAAGGCAGGAATACCCAACGGAGACATTCTAAACAATATGGAAGATTCATATTCTTCATCCCCAACAACAGTCAGGGATTTATTTTCCCCATTCAAAGATGTTATACAAAGCTACCAATACGCTTCAACGACATCTCACATCTATACATCATTTACAAGTATCATAGGATATGCATACAAAACACATATAGCACATTCTAATTTACTTTGAGAACATCATTACGCAATGCATTACATAATCATGACATTGCATACAACTAACTCTTTATCTTTTCAGATAAAAGTCTATAAACAGATGAATATCATCAACAATTTTTAAACAGGTCATAAATTAATTCCCGAAACAAGATGGGGAAACTATCTATATGACCGGGTCCAAGATTAATTCCCGAAACAAGACGGGGAAACTATCTATACGACCAGGAAGTATGAATTCCCGAAACAAGACAGGTTCGCCAACAGAAAGCAAGTCAGAGATTAATTCCTGAAACAAGATGAGGAAACTATCTATATGATCAGGAAAAAGATTAACTCCTGAAACAAGACGGTGAAACTACCTTTATTACATCAGTCAAAGATTAACTCCTGAAATAGGACGGGCAAACTATCGACATGACCAGATGGTATGAATTCCCAAAACAGGACGGGTTTACCAAAAAAACAGATTGTAGATCAATTCCCGAAACAAGACGGGGAGACTATCTACATGACAAGCATTTCCCTCAGAGACTAAATCTAACAAGAAACTACTTAAGCACCTTCCCCAGAGGTTCATTCTAGAAAGCATTCTTCATATGCAGTCAAGCATAAACTCATTCTAATACTTCTATTAACAGTTACTTTGGATGGAATCTATAAGCCCATCTTCGACAACATTTTGTCACCTTTCCGAATGGATAGATATCCATGACCAAAAGGGGATAAAATCACATGAACATGCCTCGCCGGTTTCATCATTGCATGTTATTTATATTTTGTTGTTTCATGATGTTTTTACGCATACTAATGTTATTAACATGTTCATAAGGTAATGATATGCAGGAAAAACCCATCGTGAGGGTCCCATGCTGGCCAAATCGTGAATCACCATATTCATGCAGATCGGTGTTGTTTTCACCATAGCTCTCAAACAAGGCCATTTTAGTCCAAAATAACCATCCTATTGAACCTACAGCCCTCGATTTAGAGGGGTAGGGTACTTTTGGTGTGCTAAGATTTTTTATTTTATAGGGAAAAGAAATCTTCTCATCGGAGAAGACGACCGGAGCAAGGGCTCCGTCGTCTATTTGGTCCAGGCATTTTACTTAATATTTATTTTATTCGTTTCACATAAGTTAACAGGTGTATTACCGCCCATGCGGTTGAAGCGCGTGCGTTAAAGACCTTACTATTCCAAGGCATGGGTTCGATCCCAGCCTTTTGGAATTTTTACATTTTATGATTTTATTTGTTTTACAGATGATAAAACGCGTTGGATCCCTTCCTTAACACCATGGCGCGCCTGGTCTAGTGGTGAAGGTGTTGGTTGGAAGTACTGAGGGTGTGAGTTCAACACCCACCCCTACCATTTTGGTTATTTTCCTCATAATTTTCCCTTCTTCTTACTCTTTTCCTCTTATAAACCTTTTTTTTTTACAAAACATAACGTTTTCAAAACCTCATTTTTGATATAAACCCTAATTTAGGTTTTAAGTTTTTCACTAATTTTTTTTAAATAAAAATCAAATTAGTTTTTTTTTAGGTTTTTTAATTAACCCTAATTATTTTCTTTAGGTTTTAATTAATAAATTTCCTTTTTTTAATTAATCAAAATTGATTAGGTTTTCTAGATTTTATTTTAATTAATCAATTATTTTCCTTAATCAACATTAATTGGTTTTTTTAGATTAATCACAAATATCTTTTTTCATTAAAAAAACAACAAAAAAGCATTTCCTCTTCCGTCGATTCCAAATTTTCCTTTGATGGTGCATTTGGGAATATATTTTTATTTCTTTATCATTATTGTAACAGTCTATGGGATGTAGTAGTTAATTAGGTTTTACTTTCTTGCATTTTTGTTACTTGTACCCCCCATTCCTGAAGCCTTGTAATAGCATAGGAATCTTTACTTTCTGCCTTTACTTTATGAATTTATCGCTTTCCCTATATATAACTGTTTAGCTAATAGGATTTTATGGCAAGATTAAAAGAGAACGATAGTTAACTTAATCAAAGATAAAAAATACTTGAAACACAAATCACTTTGCACACACGCACCTCTAGAGTAACCTCCTTTTTTCCTCGGAAAACAGTCATGTCCTTCGAACATGGGGACGCTTTAGCATTGTCCCTCGAAACAAAGATCGTAGTCCCTCGACAACCCTTTCGAATTTTTCCTTCGGCAAATGATCTAGTCACTTAAATGATAAATGCTAAAGCGCCCCTATGAGTTGCCTTTTATGAGTGAACGATGACCCGCATCTGTCCCTTCACATCCAACTATAGGGCTTCCTACTAACTAAAGGTAACATAACAATATTTGAAGGAGAAGGAAAATAACAATAAAGACTTTGAGTAGGTAGATCGCTCATAATCGTTTGCTCACAAACAAAAACATCTTTTCACAAACACTTTCTCAAAAATGTTTTCGAACAAAACACTTTGTATGCATTCTCGAGGACAAATATGAGGATCAGTACAAAGTTTCCTTACTATTGGCATTTTCAAAATATTTTCAAACACACATTCACAAAGAATTTTAAAAAGTGAGCTAGAGATTAAGAGCCCGTAGATAACTACGGATGAAAAGGGTGCTAACACCTTCCCTTTTCATAACCTACCCCCCAAACTCAATAATCTCAAGGTCTTTCCTGATCTTATCACCCTTTCCTTATTAGATAAAAGAAAAGTCGATGGCGACTCCTGTTATCCTCAATATTTGCGATAAAACACAAAAGCATGTTAGTTTTTCCACCGTATTACAATGATAGTCAACTATGTAAGAACTATGTCACACATCAATATAATGATGGTCAACTATGGGGGAACTATGTTAGACATCTATAATATGATGGTCAATTAAGTGTGAGTATGTCAGAGATGCATAGGATGATGGTCAATGATGTGTAAACCATGTGCCTGACATCCATAGGATGATGGTCAACTCTGCTTCAACTATGGCACAAATGGGCGAAGTATGGTCAACTTTGGTTCAGATATGGCACAAATGGACGAAGTATTATGAACTTTGGTTCAGATATGGAAAACATGCAACAAATTATGGTCAACTCGGGTTCATATATTTTAAACATCCAATAGATGATGGTCAACTATGTGAGAACGATGTCACATATCCAACAGATGATGGTCAACTATGTGGGAACAATGTCAGACATCCATAAGAAAATGGTCAACTATGGGGGAACAATGTCAGACATGCATAGGAAGATGGTCAACAATGTGTGAAGTATGTTTGAGATGCATAAGATGATAATGAATGATGTGTTAACCATGTGAGACATCCATAGGATGATGATCAACTATGTATGAAGTATGTGAGACATCCATAGCATGATGGTAAACTATATGTAAGACATCCATAGGATGATGGTCAACTATATGTGAGTCATCCATAGGATGATGGTCAACCATGTGTGAAGTAAATGAGAGATCCATAGAATGATGGTCAACTATGTCAGAATTATGTCAAACATCAACAATATGATTATCAAGTATGTGGGAACTATATCAGACATCCATAGAATGATGGTCAACCATGTGTGAAGTATGTCAGAGATGCATAGGATGATGGTGAATGATGTGTGAACCATGTGCCTGATATCCATAGGATGATGGTCAACTCTGCTTCAACTATGGCACAGATAGACGTAGTATGGTCAAAATTTGTTCAGATATAGCAGATATAGACGGATTATAGTCAACTTTGGTTCGGATATGAAAGACGTCCAACAAATGATTGTCAACTCTGGTTCAGATATGTCAGACATCTAACAGATGATGGTCAACTATGATTGAACGATGTCAAACATCCAACAGATGATGGTCAACTATGTGGGAACAATGTCAGACATCCATAGGAAGATGGTCAACTATGTGGGAACAATGTTCAGACATCCATGGGAAGATGGTCAACTATGTGTGAAGTATTTCAGAGATGCACAAAATGATGGTCAACTATGTGTGAAGTATTTCAGAGATGCATAAAATGATGGTCAACTATGTGGGAATTATGTCAGACATCAATAGGATGATGGTCAACTATGTGGGAAATATGTCAAACATCCATAAGATAATGGTCAATTATGTGTGAAGTATGATAGATATGCATAGGATGAAGGTGAATGATGTGTGAACCATGTGCCATACATCCATAGGATAATGTTCAACTCTACTTCAACTATGGCACGGATGGAAAGAGTATGGTAAACTTTGGTTCAGATATGGCAAAGATGGACGAAGTATGGTGAACCCTGGTTCATATATGGAAGATATCCATAAAATGATGGTCAACTTTGGTTCATATATGTCAGACATCCAACAGAAGATGGTAAACTATGTTGAACAATGTCAGCCATCCAATAGATGCTGGTTAACTATGTGGTAACAATGTCAGACATCGATAGGAAGATGGTCAACTATGTAGGAACACTATTTAGAAATCCATAAGAAGATGGTAAATTATGTGTAAACTATTTTAGAGATGCATAGGATGATGATGAATGAAGTGTGAACCTTGTGAGAAATCTATAGGATGATGGTCAACTATGTGTGAAGTATGTGAGACATCCATAAGATGATAGTCAATTATGTGTGAAGTGTGTGAGACTATGTCAATTATGATAGTAAACTATGTAAGAACTATGTCACACATCAATAAAATGATGGTCAACTATGTGGGAACTATGTCAGGCATACATAAAATGATGGTCAATTATGTGTGAAGTATGTTAGAGATGCATAGGATTATGGTGAATGATTTGTGAACCATGTGCTAGACATCCATAGGATGATGGTCAACTTTGCTTCAACTATGGTATAAACGGATGGAGTATGGTCAACTCTGGTTTAGATATAGCACATATGGATAAAGTATGATGAACTCTGGTTCATATATGGCATACATACAACAAATGATGGTCAACTTTGGTTCATATATGTCAGATGTCCAACAGATGATGGTCAACTATGTGTGAACAATGTCACACATCCAACAGATGATGGTCAACTATGTAGGAACGATGTCAAACATCCATAGGAAGATGGTCAACTATGTGGGAACAATGTCATACATGCATAGTAAGTTGGTCAATAATGTATGAAGTATGATTGAGATGTATAGGATGATGATGAATGATGTGTGAACTATGTCATATATCCATAGGATGATGGTCATATGTAAGAACTAGATCACCCATCAATAGAATGATGGTCAACTATGTGGGAACTATGTCATACATCCATAATATGTTGGTCAATCATGTGTGAAGTATTTTAGAGATGCATAGGATGATGGTGAATGATGTGTGAACCATGTGCCAGACATCCATATGATGATGGTCAACTCTGCTTCAACTATGGCACAAATGGACGGAGTATGGTCAACTCTAGTTCAAATATAGCATAATTGGATGAAATATGATGAACTCTGGTTCAGATATGTGAGACATCCAACAAATGATGGTCAACTCTGGTTTATATATGTCTGACATCCAACAGATGATGGTCAACTATGTGTGAATAAATGTCACGCATTCAACAGATGATGGTCAATTATCTAGGAACAATGTCAGACATCCATAGGAAGATGATAAACTATGTGGGAACAATGTCAGACATGCATAGGAAGATGGTCAACAATGTATGAAGTATGTTTGAGATGCATAGGATGATGAAGAATGATGTGTGAACCATGTGAGACAACCATAGGATGATGGTAAACTTTGGGTGAAGTATGTGAGACATCCATAGGATGATGGTCAACTATATGTGAGACATCTATAAGATGATGGTCAACTATAAGTATGACATCCATAGGATGATGGTCAGCCAATTGTGAAGTATGTGAGAGATTCATAGGATGATGGTCAACTATGTGGGAACTATGTCAAACATCAAAAGTGTGATGGTCAAGTATGTGGGAACTATATCACACATCCATAGGATGAGGGTCAACTATGTGTGAGGCATGTCAGAGATGCATAGGATGATAGTGAATGATGTGTGAACCATGTACCTGACATCCATAGAATGATGGTCAACTTTTCTTCAACTATGGCACAGATAAACGTAGTATGGTCAAAACTTGTTCAGATATGGCACATATAGACGGATTATAGTCATCTTTGGTTCAAATTTGGCATACATCCAACAAATGATTTTCAACTTTGGTTCAGATATGACAGACATCCAAAAGATGATGGTCTACTATGTATGAACGATGTCAGACATCCAACATATGATGATCAACTATGTGGGAACAATGTCAGACATCCATGGGAATATTGTTAACTATGTGGTAACAATTTTCAGACATCCATAGGAAGATGGTTAACTATGTATAAGTTATGTTAGAGATGCATAAGATGATGATGAATGATGTGTGAACCATGTGAGAAATCTATAGGATGATGGTCAACTATTTATGAAATATGTGAGACATATGTAAAATAATGGTCAACTATTTGGAAACTATATTAGACATTAATAGGATGATGGTCAACTATGTGGGAAATATGTCAGACATCCATAAGATGATGGTCAATTATGTATGAAGTTTGTCAGATATGCATAGGATGATGGTGAATAATGTGTGAACCATGTGCGATACATCCATAGGATGATGGTCAACTCTATATCAACTATGGCACAAATGGAAGGAGTATGGTCAACTTTGGTTCAGATATGGCACAAATGGACGAAGTATGGTGAACTCTAGTTCATATATACCAGACATCCAACAAATGATGGTCAACTTTGGTTCATATATGTCAGACATCCAATAGATGATGGTCAACTATGTGTGAATATTGTCAGACATCCAATAGATGATGGTAAACTATGTGGGAAAAATGTCAGACATCCATAGGAAGATGGTCAACTATGTGGGAACAATGTTCATACGTCCATAAGAAGATGGTCAACTATGTGTAAATTATGTCATAGATGAATATGATGATGATGAATGATGTGTGAACCAAATGAGAAATCTATAGGATGACGGTCAACTATGAATGAAGTATGTGAGACATCTATAAGATGATAGTCAATTATGTGTGAAGTATGTGATACATCCATAGGATGATGGTCAACTATGTGGGAACTATGTCAGTTATCCACAGGATGATGGTCAACTATGTTAGAACTATGTCACACATCAATAGAATGATGGCCAACTATGTGGGAAATATGTTAGACATCCATAAGATGATGGTCAATTATGTGTGAAGTATGTCAGAGATGCATAGGATGATGGTGAATGATATGTGAACCAATTGCCAGACATCCATAGGATGATGGTCAACTCTGCTTCAACTATGGCACAAAGGGATAGAGTATGGTCAACTCTGGTTCATATATAACATAGATGGATAAAGTATGATGAACTTTGGTTCAGATATGGCAGACATCCAACAAATGATGGTCAACTATGTGTGAATGATGTCACACATCCAATAGATGATGGTCAACTATGTGGGAACATTGTCAGATATCCATAGGAAGAAGGTCAACTATGTGGGAACAATGTCAGACATTTATAAGAAGATGGTAACAATGTATGAACTATGTTTGATATGCATAGGATGATGATGAAGGATTTATGAAACATGTGAGACATCCATAGGATGATGGTCAACTATGTGTGAAGTATGTGAGACAATCATAGGATGATGGTCAAATATATATGAGACAGCCATAGGATGATGGTCAACTATATGTGATACATCCATAGGATGATGGTTAACCATGTGTGAAGTATGTGAGAGATCCATAGGATGATGGTTAACTATGTGGGAACTATGTCAAACATCAATAGTATGATGGTCAAGTATGCGGGAACTATATCAGACATCCATAGGATGATGATCAACTATGTGTGAAGTATGTTAGAGATGCATATGATGATGGTGATTGATGTGTGAACCATGTACCTGACATCCATAGGATGATGGTCAATTTTGTTTCAACTATGGCATAGATAGATGTAGTATGGTCAAAATTGGTTCAAATATGGCACATATACACGGATTGTAGTCATCTTTGGTTCAGATATGGCAGACATCCAAGAAATGATTGTCAACTCTTGTTCAGATGTTCAGACCTCCAACAGATGATGGTCAACTA
This sequence comes from Vicia faba, assembly GCA_948472305.1. NCBI lineage: Eukaryota > Viridiplantae > Streptophyta > Magnoliopsida > Fabales > Fabaceae > Vicia > Vicia faba. The sequence goes on along the minus strand of OX451735.1, from coordinate 626,006,553 downwards.
TGTGTCAACAATGTTAGACATCCAATAGATGATGGTTAACTATGTGGGAACAATGTCAGACATCCATGGGAAGATGGTCAACTATGTGGGAACAATGTTCAGACATCCATAAGAAGATGGTCAACTATGTATGAAGTATGTCAGAGATGCATAAGATGATGATGAATGATGTGTGAACCATGTGAGAAATTTATAGGATGATGGTCAACTATGTGTGAAGTATGTGAGACATCCATAAAATGATGGTCAACTATATGGGAACTATGTCCTACATCCATAAGATGATGGTCAATTATGTGTGAAGTATGTTAGATATGCATAGGATAATGGTGAATGATGTATGAACCATGTGCCATACATCCATAGGATGATGGCCAACTCTCTTCAACTATGGCACAGATGGAAGGAGTATGGTCAACTCTGGTTTAGATATGGCACAGATGGATGAAGTATGGTGAACTTTGGTTCAAATATAGAAGACATCCAACAAATGATAGTCTACTTTGGTTCATATATATATCAGACAACCAAAAGACGATGGTTAACTATGTCTGAATGATGTCAGACATCCAAAAGATGATGGTCGACTATGTGGGAACAATGTCAGACATCCATAAGAAGATGGTCGAGTATGTGGGAACAATGTTCATACATCCATAGGATGATGGTCAATAATGTGTCAAGTATGTCAGAGATGCATAGGTTGATGATGAAGGATGTGTGAACCATGTGAGACATCCATAGGATGATGGACAACTATGAGGGAACTATGTCAAACATCCATGGGATGATGGTCAGCTATGTCGGAACTATGTCATACATCAATAAGATGATCTTCCACTATGTGGGATATATGTCAGACATCCATAAGATGATGGACAATTATGTGTGAAGTATGTCAGAGAGGCATAGGATGATGGTGAATGATGAGTGTACCATGTTCCATATATCTATAGGGTGATGGTTAACTCTACTTCAACTATGGCATAAAAGGACAGAGTATGGGTAATGCTGGTTCAGATATGGCACAGATGGACGGAGTATGGTTAATTATGGTTCAGATATGAGATACATCCCACAAATGATGGTCAACTCTAGTTCATATATGTCAGACATCCAACAAATGATGGTCAACTATATGTGAATGATGTCACACATCCACTAGATGATGGTCAACTATGTGGGAACAATGTTAAACATCCAAAGTAAGATGGTCAACTATGTGGGAACAATGTCAGACATGCATAAGAAGATGGTTAACAATGTGTGAAGTATGTCAAAGATGTATAGGATGATGATGAATGATGTGTGAACCATGTGAGGCATCTATAGGATGATGGTCAACTATATGTGAATTATGTGAGACATCCATTAGATGATGGTCAGCTACATATGAGACATCCATATGATGATGGTCAATTATATGTGAGACATCCATAGGATGATGGTCATCCATGTGTGAAGTATGCGAGAGATCCATAGGATGATGGTCAAGTATGTGGGAACTATATCAGACACCCATGGGATGATGGTCAACTATTTGTGAATAATGTCAGAGATGCATAGGATGATGGTGAATGATGTGTGAACCATGTTCCTGACATTCATAAGATGATGGTCAATTTTGATATAACTATGGTACAAATAGACGGAGTATGGTTAAAACTAGTTTAGATATGGCACAGATAGACTGATTATGCTCAACTCTGGTTGTGATATGGCAGACATCCAACAGATGATGGTCAACTGTGGTTCAGATATATCAGACATCTAACAGATAAGGATCAACTATGTGTGAACAATGTCAGGCATCCAACAAATGATGATCAACTATGTGCGAAAGATGTTAGAAATCCAACAGATGATGGTTAACTATGTGTGAATAATGTCATACATCTAATAGATGATGGTCAACAATGTGGGAACAATGTTAGAAATCCACAGGAAAATGGTCAAGTATGTGTGAAGTACATTAGATTTGCTTATGATGATGATGAATGATGTGTGAACCATGTGAGACATCCATATAATGATGGTAAACTATGTGTGAAGTATGTGAGACATCCCTAGGATGACGGTCAACTATGTGTGAAGTATATGAGAGATCCATAGGATTATGGTCAACTATGTGGAAACAATGTTAGACATCCATAGGAAGATGGTCAACTATATGTGTAGTATGTCAAAGATGTATATGATAAAGATGAATGATGTGTGAACCATGTGAGACATCCACATGATGATGGTCAACTATCTGTGAAGTATGTGATACATCTATAGGATGATGGTCAACTATGTGTGAAGTATTTGAGACATCAATAGGATGATGGTCAACTATGTGGGAACTATGTCATACATCCATAGTATGATGGTCAAGTATGTGGGAACTATATCTGACATCCACGTGATGATGGTAAATTGTGTGTGAAGTATGTCAGAGATGCATAGGATGATGGTGAATCATGTATGAATCATGTGCCTGACATCTATAGGATGATGGTCAACTCTGCTTCAACTATAGCACAGATAGACGAAATATGGTTAACCCTCGTTCAGATATGGCCTAGATAGACGGATTATGGTCAACTTTGGTTCAATGATGCCTTACATCCAACAGATGATGGTCAAAAATGTGGGAACGATGTGAGACATCCATATAAAGATGGTCAACTATGTGGGAACAATGTCAGACACCTATAGGAAGATGGAAAAATATGTGTGAAGTATGTTAGAGATGCATAGGATGATGATGAATGATGTGCGAACCATGTGAGATATCCATAGGGTGATGGTGAATTATGTGTCAAGTATGTGATACATTCATAGGATGATGGTCAACTACATGTGATACATCCATAGGATGATGGTCAACTATGTGTGAAGTATGTGAGATATCTATAGGATGATGGTTAACTATGTGGGAATTATGTCAGACATCCATAGCATGACGATTAACTATGTGGGACCTATGTTAGACATCCATAGGATGATGGTCAACTATGTGTGAAGTATGTTAGAGATACATAGGATGATGGTGAATGATGTGTAAACCATTTTTCAGACATCCATTGGACGATGGTCAACTCTGCTTTAACTATGGCACATAAGGACAAACTATGTTTAACTCTTGTCCAGATATGACACAAAAGGACAGAAAATGGTCAACTCAGGTTCAGATATGAAAGACATCCAACAGATGATGGTCAACTTTGGTTCTTATATGTCAGACATCCAAAAGATGATGGTCAACTATGTTTGAACAATGTCATACATCCAACAGATGATGGTCTACTATGTGGGAACAATGTCAAGGATCCATAGGAAGATGGTTAACTATGTGGGATCAATGTCATACATGCATAGGGAGATGGTTAACTATGTGTGAAGTATGTCAAAGATGCATAGGATGATAATGAATGATATGTGAACCATGTGAGACATCCATAGGATGATGGTCAACTATGCATGCAGTATGTGAGACATCCATAGGATGATTGTAATACGATGGGAGAACTGACTTGGTTGTTTTGCGTTTGATCACAATTGTTGAGGATAGCAAGAGTCGCCACCGACTTTTCTTTTATCCAATAAAGGAAAGGGTGAAAAGAACAGGAAAGACCTTTTGAGATATTTTCTTGAGTTCGGGGGGTAGGTTATGAAAAGGGAAGGTGTTAGCACCCTTTTCATATGTAGTTATCTGCGGGCTCTTAATTTCTAGCGCACTTTGAAATGCTTTGTTCGAAATGTGATTGTGATGGGTTTTGAAATTATTTTTGAAAAGTGTCTTCGTTTAGGCGAACTTTGTAATGATTATCGTCTCTATAAGAATGCATACAAAGTGTTGACTTTTGAAAATATTTTCTTTGGAAATGTGTTTGGTGTATTTGGAAAGATGTTTGTTTTGAAGATGATTGTGAGCAAGCAACTATGAATGTTCTACCTACTCAAAAAGTCTTAGTTCTTTTCCTCCTCCTTTAGATATTTCTATCTTACCATTGATTGATAAGAAGCCCTATAATTGGATGTAAAGGGTCAGGCATGGGTTGTTGTATAGTCATAGAAGGAAACATTGTAGGATACCTTAGAAATTTATCTTAAGGGTCTAAAATTGTTTACCTAAGGTAACATTGAAGGGTCATCTAGGGACTACGATCTTGTATTTGAGGGTCATTGTTAAAGTATTCCATATTAGAGGGACATGATTGTTTTATTTTAGGAAACAAGTGTGGTTAACCCTAGAGGTGCAAGTGTGCAAAGTGTTTGTTTTCATGCATTTTTGTCTTGAGATTATGGTTCTCTAAGATTGATTTTATCTTGCCATACACACCCTAATTATTAACAATAATATGGAAAGCGATAAATTACAGAAATTAAATGTCCTACACTATTACAATACTTTAGGGGATGGGGGATACAAATTTACAAATGGGGAATGAAAGAAATTAAAACTTAATTACTATTACAACCATATTTAATAATTAATAACAATAAAAATATAAAGGAATATAAAGATAATGTAAAAAAAAAGGAAAATTGTTTTTTAAAAAAAACGTTTATGTATTGACACATGCACTTATGTATTGATACAAACACTTTTATGAATTGAGGCATGCACTTATGCATCAATACATATCATTTCTTGTTCATGAAAGTCAAAACCAACTCAGTATGAGTTGATACATAAAGGTTTGCTTTGGCTCATAACCTGTTTTGCATCGACACATGCACTTATGCATCGATACATATCATTTCTTTGCTCCTGGAAATTAAAATCAACTCAGTATGAGTCGACACATAATGGTTTGCATCGACTCATTTATGTTTTGTATTGTCTCATTCGTGTTTTGTATCGGCTCATAACCTATTTTTCACCTAATATGTGTCGACTCATAGAGATATGCATCGACTCATACTGCTGTTTTTTACTTCTAACATTTTTCTGCTGCATATATGAGTTAGTTCTCAACACATGGTTAATGAAAATGGAAAGTAAACATATGGGTAGCTTAAGGGAAATGATATCTACATTTTATCTTCACAAATGAACCACTAATGATGCTTATATGAAGAGTTCAAAATCAAGAAAACTTACCTTGAAACTGAAATTTGTGTTTTGATTAGAGTTGTTGTATTGTCTTGGAGAAGTCAAGTGGCTATTTTTTTAGTTTGGATAATGGTGATAGTGATGTTACATAAGTTGTTCTCGTGTTTGGATAACTCTTATATGATGTATGTCGAGTGTTTGGATGGTTTGTTTGGACAGGACTTGTAAGGTGTGAGAGGTTCAAAGATTTGGACTTCAAAGCACAAGAGTAGAGGTTTTGTGAACAGTTAAGGATTTTTGAGAGTATGAGGGGTTTTGAGAAACTTGCCTGTACAACAAAAAATTATGGCCCCTTAGCTTGCAAATGTCCTCTCTATTTATAGAGAAGGTTTCAGAGGATGAGAGTTTTTTTTCACAAGCTTGTGGAATTCTGGTTTGGTTGAGATGAAACAACCAAGTTATGTGAAATTTGATGTCCCGACGCATGGTACAAAAGGGATCTGAAGTGGCTAGGATTTTTTAGGCATGTTAATTCTTGATTTGACATTGTGTGTGCAGAAAAAATAGTTGAGAGACTCAAGGAGAGCTGAATTTGTATAAAGCATGCTTTATGGAAATGGCAATGGTGCCTTTGTGCCATAAATGGCAAAAGGGATTGGATAATGCCTTAACAACTTGGATCATAGCTCAAACGTTTGTGTAAACAATTAATAATGGTGAGATTTTCAAGTTAGAAGGCCTGCAATGTAAGATTATGCAGTATAGCATAAGGATTTTGTTATATGTTCTTCAACAAAATGACTTGCAATTTAAGAATGGATGCTCAACTTCAGGCCCTTGAATCTCCTAGCTCAAGTATGATAAATTCATGCTCTTGGACATTTTGGAAAGGTTTAAACATTGTATATATATTTCATGTTGACCATTTTGGATAAATCAAATTGGAACATGATGAAAAATGGCTAAGAAGTTGAGATAAAAACTTACCAAAATCTGTTGAAAATTTCACTAAGTGTTTATACAAAAATGGCATGACTTCATGGGCTCATATCTTCAAATATAAGCATTTTTTGGACATCAACCCTCTCCTACAAAGTTGTAGAATTCATCAATATCTACAACTTTCATATTGAAAGTTTTCTTTGAATCATCTTGCATCTTGGTGAAACAATGTCATGAAGTTATGAAATTATCATGTTTAAAACACTTAGAATAATTTCTAAGTACATAAAATGTTGACTTTTCCAAAGACCTTTTGAATTTCTTGATTTCTTAATGATCAAGTTTCATATTTTTTAATGTCTTGATTAAGTGTGATCTTTGAAACTCAAATTTGATCATAAAGTCAAAGTTTGACTTTTTAGTGTATAGTTGACTTTTTCATCAGTTGACCAAATTTCATCTATCAATCCAATGATCTTGAGAAATGTTTTGGGCCATGAAATTAGGTCAATGTGTTGTATTTGAATCCTTGATATTGTACTTTAAGCCATTAGGTAATGTATTAGGTCAAACAATCCTTGATCAGTCAAATATAGTTAAAACCCTAATTTTAACCATTTTTCCCTTTTGGTGATTTGACCAATTTTCCTAGGGAATTGTGATCCAAACTTAATCAATTGATGCATACGACATAAAAATGTTGATATTGGTCCAAAATCTTGAAGTTTGACTGTAGGTTGACCACAGTTGACTTTTTACCCAATACAACTGATTTTAGGTCATCTTGTCAATTGACTGAGCAATTTTGTGATCCAAGACTTGAAACTTGACATGAGAAATCTTGAGGGTCCATAATGATCCATGAAATCCATTTTAAGTATTAGAAGTCCAATTATCCTTGTGCGAACTTAAACCCTAATTTGAGGTATCAGTGTTGAGGAGATGGCTTGACCTAGTCAACCCTGGTACAAGCTTGAGCTTCTGAAGATCTTGTGAAAAATGTAATGAGAAATGAGAGGGAAAATTTTGGGGTACGATAATGATGATCAACTATGCGTAAAGTATGTGAGACATCCATATGATGATGATCAACTATGTGTGAAGTATGTGAGAGATACATAGGATGATGGAAAACTATATGGGAACTATGTCAGACATTCATAGAGTGTTGGTCAAGTATGTGGGAACTATATCAGACATCCATAGGATGATGGTCAACTAAGTGTGAAGTATGTCAAATATGCATAGGATGATGGTGAATTATGGTTGAACCATGTGCAAGACATCCATAGGATGATGGTTAACTCTTCTTCAACTATGGCACAGATGGACAGAGTATGTTCAACTCTGGTTCAGATATGGAACAGATGGATGAAGTATGGTCAACTCTAGTTCAGATATGGAAAACATTTAACAGATGATGGTCAACTCTGGTTCATATATGTTAGACATCCAATAGATGATGCTCAACTATGTGTGAACAATGTCAAACATCCAACAGATGATGGCCAACTATGTGGGAACAATGTCAGACATCCATAGGAAGATGGTCAACTATGTGTGAACTATGTCAGAGATGCATAGTATGATGATGAGAGATGTGTGAACCATGTGAGACATCTATAAGACGATGGTCAACTATGTGTGAAGTATGTGAGACATCCATAAGATGATGGTCAACTATGTATGAAGTATGTGAGAAATCTATAGGATGATGGTAAAGTATGTGGGAACTATGTCAGACATCCATAGGATGGTGGTCAATTATGTGTGAAGTATGTGAGAGATCCATAAGATGATGGTCAACTATGTGGGAACTATGTCAGATATCCATAGGATGATGGTTAACTATGTGGGAACTATGTTATACATCCATTGGTTGACGGTCAACTATGTGTGAAGTATGTCAGAAATGCATACGATGATGGTGTATGATGTGTGAACCATGTGCCATATATCCATAGGATGATGGTCGACTATGCTTTAACTATGGCACAATAGGGAGGACTATGGTTAGCTCTGGATCAGATATGGAACAGATGAACAGATTATGGTCAACGCTGGTTCAGATATGGCAGACATCCAACAGATGATGGTCAACTATGTGTGAACAATGTCATACATCCAATAGATGATGGTCAACTATGTGGAAACAATCTTAGACATCCATAGGAAGATGGTCAACTATGTGGGAACAATATCATACATCCAAGGGAAGATGATCAACAATGTGTGAAGTATGGCATAGATATATAGGATGATGATGAATGATGTGTGAACCATGTGATATATCCATAGGATGGTGGTCAAATATGTGTGAATTATGTGAGACATTTATAGGATAATGGTCAAGTATGTGGGAAATCCATTGGATGATTGTGAACTATGTGTGAATTATGTGAGAGATCCATATGATGATGGTGAACTATGTTGGAATAATGTTAGACACCCATAGGATGATGGTCAACTATGTGTGAAAAATGGTAGACATCTATAGAAAGATGGTCAACTATGTGTGAAGTATGTGAGACATCCATAGAAGGATGGTCAACTATGTATGAAATATGTGAGACATCCATAGGTTTATGGTCAACTATGTGGGAAATATGTGATACATCCATAGAATGATGGTCAAGTATGTGGGAACTATATCAGACATTCATAGGATGATGGTGAACTATTTGTGAAGTATGTCAGAGATGCATAGGATTATGGTGAATAAAGTGTGGACCATGTGCCAGAAATCTATAGAAGACGGTCAACTCTGCTTCAACTATGGCACAGATGGACGAAGTATGGTCAACTCTGTTTCAAATATGACAGACATCCAATAGATGATGGTTAACTCTGGTTCAGATATGTCAGAAATCAAATAGATGATGGTTAACTCTGGTCAACTATGTCGTAACAATGTCAGACATCCATAGGAATATGGTCAATTATGTGGGAACAATGTTCACACATTCTTAGGAAGATGGTCAACTATGTGTGATGTATGTAAGAGATGCATACAATGGTGATGAGAGATGTGTGAACCATGTGAGACATCTATAGGATGATGGTCAACTATAAGTGAAGTATGTGAGACATCCATAAGATGATGGTCAACTATATCTGAAGTATGTGAGACATCCATAGGATGATGGTCAATTATATAGGAACTATGTCAGACATCCATATGATGATGGTCAACTATGTGGGAACTATGTCCGAGATGCTTAGGATGATGGTCATATATGTGTGAAGTATGTTAGAGATGTATAGGATAATGGTGAATGATGCGTGAACTATGTGCCAGACATCCATAGGATGATGGTCAACTCTGCATCAATTATGGCAAAGATAGATGGAGTACGACCAAATTTGGTTCAGATATGACACAGATGGATGAAGTATAGTCAACTCTGGTTCAGATATGGCAGGCGTCCAATAGATTATGGTAAACTCCAGTTCAGATATATCAGATATCCAACAAATGATGGTCAACTATGTGGGAACTATTTGAGACATCCATAGGATGATTGTCATCTATATGGGAACAATGTCACACATCCATAAGAAGATGGTCATTTATATGGGAACAATTTCAGACATGCATATGAAGATGGTCAGCTATGTGTGAAGTATGCCAGATATGCATATGATGATGATAATGAATGATGTGTGAACATATGAGACATCCTTAGGGTGATAGTCAACTATGTGTGAAGTATTGGAGACATCCATAGGATGATTGTCAACTATATGTGAGACATCCATAGGATGATGGTCAACTGTGGGTGAAGATTGTGGCAGATCCATATGATGATTGTAAACTATGTGTGAAGTATGTCAAAGATGAATAGGATGATGATGAATGATGTGTGAAACATGTGCCAGACAACCATAGGATGATGATCAACTCTTCATCAACTATGGCACAGATGGACGGATTATGATCAACTCTGTTTTAGATATGACATAGATTGATGGAGTATGGTCAACTCTGGTTTAGATATGGCAAGCATTTAACATATGATGGTAAACTATGGTTCATATATGTCAGATAACCAACAGATGATGCTCAACTATGTCTGAACAATGTCAGACATCCAACAGATAATGGCCAACTATATGGGAACAATGTCAGACATCCATAAGAAGATGGTCAACTATGTGGGAACAATGTTTAGACATTCATAGGAAGATGGTCAACTATGTGTGAAGTATGTTAGAGATGCATAGGATGATGACGAGAGATGTGTGAACCATTTGAGACATCTATAGGATGATGGTCAACTATGTGTGAAGCATGTGAGACATCCATAAGATGATGTTTAACCATGTGTGAAGTATGTGATACATCCATAAGATGTTGGTAAACTATGGAAGAACTATGTCGGACATACATAGGATGATGGTCAACTATGTGTGAAGTATGTGAGAGATACATAGGATGATGGTAAACTATGTGGGAACTATGTCAGATATCCATAGGATGATGGTTAACAATGCGGGAACTATGTCAGACATCCGTAGGATGATGCTCACCTATGTGTGAAGTATGTAAGAAATACATAGGATGATGGTTAAGTATGTGTGAACCATGTGCCAGACATCCATAGGATGATGGTCAACTATGCTTTAACTATGGCATAGTAGGGCAGACTATGTTTAACTCTGGATCAAATATGGCACAGATGGATAGAGTATGGTCAACTCTAGTTCAAATATGGAAGACATCCAATAGATGATGATCAACTCTGGTTCAGATATGTCAGAAATCCAATAGATGATGGTAAAAAAAGTGTGAACAATGTCATACATCTAGCATATGATGGTCAACTATGTGGGAACAATGTCAGACATCTATAGTAATATGGTCAACTATGTGGGAACGATGTTCAGACATCCTTAGGAAGATGGTCAACTATGTGTGAAGTATGTCAGAGATGCATAGAATGATGATGAGAGATGTGTGAACCATGTGAGACATCTATTATATGATGGTCAACTATAGGTGAAGTATGTGGGATATCCATAAGATGATGGTCAACTATGTGTGAAGTATGTGAGACATCCATAGGATGATGGTCAATTATATAGGATTTATGTCAGACATCCATAAGATGATGGTCAACTATGTGGGAACTATGTCAGAGATGCATAGGATGATGGTCATATATGTGTGAAGTATGTTAGAGATGCATAGGATGATGGTGATTGATGTTTGAACCATGTGCCAGACATCCACAGGATGATGGTAAACTCTGCTTCAATTATGGCACACATAGATGGAGTACAGTCAAATCTGGTTCAGATATGACACAAATTGACATAGTATGGTTGTTGTACAACAAAATTTTCCCTCTCACTTATCAAGATTTTTCTCACAAGATCTCTTTGACTCAAGACTGGATTAGGGTTTGACCAGCTCAAGACACCTCTTCATGCACTGATGACCCGAAATTAAGGTTTGAGTTTGCACAAGGATTTTTTGACTATCAATGCTTCATTTTACTTTCAAGGATCATTATGGACCCCCAAGGTTATTCATGTCAAGTTTCAAGCCTTGAATCACACTTTTGATCAGTCAATTGAACAGTTGACCTAAAAATCAATTGTATTGGGGGAAAAGTCAACCATGGTCAATTTACAGTCAAAATTCATAATTTTTATCCACACTAACATCTTAGACTCATATGTATCATTTGATCAAGTTTGGACCATAATTCCTCAAGAAATTTGATCAAATCACCAAAAGGGCAAGATGGTCAAAATTAGGGTTTTGACTGAGAAGGGGCAATTTCTGATTTTTGACTTAGCAAATGGTCAATTTGTTTAAAGCATGATATCAAGATTTAAATTTCATCATCTTGATCTAATGACATGGTTCAAAACATTGCAAATCCATTGGATTGACAGATGAATTTTTCAGTCAACTAATCAAAAGTCAAATGTGCACTGAGAAGTCAAACTTTGACTTTTTGGTCAAATTCAAGTGCCAAGGATCACAATTCATCAAAACATGTCAAAATATGAAACTTTTTCATCAATAAATCAAGGATTTAAGATCTTTTTTTGAAATTTGAAATTTCTTAACTTAGAAATTTTTCTAAGTATAGAAAATTTCTTATTTTTTCTCAACTTTAGGACAAATTTTCACCATGATACAAAATGATTCAAAGGAAGTTCCCAACATGAAAGTTGTAGATCTCCATAAAATCTACAACTTTTATTAACACAATTTCTCCTAAATATGTTTGGATATCAACATATAATTTTGTGAATACATGCTCATGAACTAAAATAACTTAGTGAAATTTTGCCCTAGTTAGGCAGGTTTTTGACCTAACTTCATGGCAACTTTTCACCTAGTTCCAAGAGGAATTTTAAAAATCATTTCAAACATGGGTTGTATAGCACATTGATTATAGGGTTTAGGTCACTTTGATTATAGGTCATTTTGATTATAGGTCATTTTCATGAAGAACAAGTTTTCAGATTTGCAAATTGGTTGTACAATCTTTACTTTTCAGGCCTCAAACTCGTTTGTCACTCCACCATTAATGGATTGCACAAGGTTTTCATTCCCTAAAGCCAAGCATTCAATGCATTGTACAAGAAAATAACCATTTTTGGAAGAAAGGCAACATTGCCATTTTGGAAAAGCATGCTTTTTGCATTTTTCCATTTCTTGCACAAACCAAGCCTCTAAACCTGAACAAAACATGTTTAAAGCTTCAAGCCACCCTACAAGATCAGAATCATACCTTAAGAAGTCACTTCTCACACTTGCTTCAAAAACAAGAAATATAGCAAGACATGTGATCTTGTACTTCTGAGCAAGCACAAGTCCTCCATCCTTTTGCTCTATATAAAGCCATCATTTTGCAACAAAAACGACGAACGCCCAAGCCTTGAAACGCCCTTGAATCAGAAGTTGCATACCAAGCCTCCAAACTTGCCATTTCTGACTTGTGAACTGAATCTTCCATTTCACTCGTGCGTTTTCAGGCCTTTTGCTGTCCCAAGCTTCCTTACCTTACAAGTAAACCATCCCACACCCTGAAACATCACTGTAACTCCATCTTCCCCATTTTTGAAGCTCAAAAACAGAGCAACACATGTGGACTTCTCCAAACCATTCTAGCCACCCTCAAGACAAGCTAAGCATTACATTAGCTTCCTAGAGGTTCAAGGAAGCTAACCTGATCATCACAACATCCTAAAGCAAGCTCATTTTCAAAACACGATTTCCATTTTCAAGGTGAGTTTTCGGTTTTTCTAACTCTTAATACAAGCATATTTAGCTTTCCATTTGTGAATATAGAATGTAGACATCATTGCTACGAAGTTGTACATATCCATAGCTTGCATTTATTTGGCTTGAGTTTAGAGAATTTTAAGTTTGAAGTTTCTGAAAAAATTAGGTTAAGAATTAGGGCCAACAAAATCTTCTCTGATCTTGGACTTATAGTTTTAGTTATGCACATGGTTAGAATCATGAGGTAAAATGCTATAATGTTCATGTTATCACTTTCCATTTTTGTTGAGAAATGAAAAAGTTACAGGGGGTCCAGTTGGCTAGAGGTTGAAGATGAAGTATAGGGCAAGGCAATGTTTTGTGTTATGTATTTGTGTTTTCATTTAAACTAACGGATGTACAGCCACCCCAGTGGTAAGGCAGCGCACAAAAATGCCCTAGGTCACGGGTTCGAGCCTTGGCGCTGCCTTTTGCAATTTTTTCATATTTTTTCCACCTTTTTTTGATTGTTTTTGCAGTGTGGGCTTCTAGACATTGGGCCTTATGTTTTTGTTAATCTCATGCCTCCTATTTGCTTGCAGCACCCTTGGCCCTTTATCATTTATTTATTTATTTTGTTTTCATTTTATTTTCCTAATAATATTTTATTAATAATAAAAAAAATCATAAAAATATAAAATTGATAAAAAATTATATTTTGTTTTATTTTATTTTATTTCCTCATGAAAAATATTTTTTATTTAAGTTATATACTATCTTTGTTTAATAAACTTGTAAATTAAATTATAATTAGTTTGAAATACATTATATATATATATATATATATATATATATATATATATATATATATATATATATATATATATATATATATATATATATATATATATATATATATATATATATATATATATATATATATATATATATATATATATATATATATATATATATATATATATATATATATATATATATATATATATATATATATATATTTATTAAACATATTACTTTAATACAAAAAGACCAAATACCTCAAAAATACTATATACTATTTTTCAAGACAAAAAATGCAAAAATACTTATTTTTTCTCAAAGAAATTTATTCCTTTTGATAAATTAGAATTAGGGTTTATTAAAAAAATTTATCTAAAAAATAATTTCTTTTCCTAATTAATTTGTAATAGTCTTGATTCATTTATTAGGTTTAGGATTAAAACTTTTTCCACATAAAAACCAAACAAAATCTTCTTTGCATTCATACATCTTTGCATATTTAATTTATCTTGTACATTATTTATTCCAATATTTGTAAAAATTCAATTTGGTTGTAATAGATTAATTAGGTTTATATTATTGCAATCCCCATTCATAAATTGTATACCCCCTCCCACAAAGTGTTGTAATAGCGTAGTAATCTTTAAATTTCGCAATTTATCGCTTTTATATAATATGCTAGTAATTAGGGTTTGTATGGCAAGATAAAATCAATCAAATAGAAAACCCTAATCCATGACAAAATCAAAGCATGAAAATGACACACTTTCACACAAGAACCCTTAGGGTTATCCCACTTGGTTGCCTTATACAAAATGGTCATATTACGCATGTAAAGTGTCTTAGCAAAAACAAACAAATACAAGATCATAGACCCTCGATGATGCTATTCAAAGTTGCCTTACAAAAATGATCTTAGTCCCTCAAAAATGCTAAGATACTTTGCAACATTGCTAATCATGGCTATACAATGACCCATGCCCATCCCGTTTACATCCAAAGATAGGGTTGCTTACCAAATCACTGGTAAGACAACAATATCAAAGGAAAATAAAATTAACAAGAAAGACATTTGAGTAGGTAGATTACTTTTAGTTACTTGCTCCATTTCAAAACAAATATCCTTGCTATTTTCAAAACAAACACACACATTTCCAAACATCTTACAAAATTGAAAACATTTTCAAAAAGACAAACATCTTTGTATACATTCTTACGAACGAGAATCATTACAAAGATTGCCTAAACAATGGCCTCTTTTACAAAATAATTTCAAAAACCACACCAAGCACAATTTCAAACAACAAAAGCAATTGATCTAGCAAGTAACTAAGAGCCCATGGAAAACCATGGATGAAAAGGGTGCTAACACCTTTCCTTTTCATAATCTACCCCCCGAACCCAAGAAACAATCTCAAAGCTCTTTCCTGTGCTTTTTCACATTTCCTTTTGGATAAAAGAAAAGTCGGTGGCGACTCTTGCTAACTGCAATATTTGCAATAAAACACAAAACCTTCAAGTCAGTTCTCCCACCGTATCATAGAACTGGAGACTCTGGTGGGGAAAATTTTAAAAGTGGGGTTACCTTAGGGTTTAGATCACATTTACTTGCTTACATTATTTGACTTGTATGCTTTACATTATGGTTCTATGTTTGGGTTTGAATCCTCTACCCGGATTTGGGATACATTATAGGTAAGTAGCAATACGTTGTGGAAACTGTGCGGGGTATACCGACATGGTCTAAGAAATAGCTATGTTAGTGCGACAGATTTGTCGGTATCGGTAGCCTTTGAGTTAATCAAAGAGAATACGGGGCCGCTGAGTGATGTCATAAAGCACTAATGAACTTCTAGAACCTTTACTTGACCAACTTGGCCTTTTAGGATGTAGTGAGATGACCGACTTTGGTGCAGTCCGAAGTTGGTAGATACTCGATACTACACTCATTGAGGGTTGGTTTCTTGGGATATTTCGGTCGACATTAAAGAGGCTTGAGCTGAAACAATGACCAAGGAAATAATCCAGTGATATTGAGCTCCTTAGAACCCGGTTACTATTACTAGGACAGGTTTAAGCCAACTAAAACTTCAAGAGGGTACTTACCTATAAAACTCCATGCAAGCCTAAACCTAGGACTTGTTTGCTTTGCTTGTATATGCATACTTGTACATAACATCATGGACATCATGAACATCATATACATCCACAAACCATTTCAAGTATTTTGGGATTCATCTTTGTTCTTGTTTTGTAGGAAATGGATTCACTTCACAGGAAAACTATTCTAGTCAACCTTGTAAGAATTCCTTCACAACTTAAGGAGCTAGCTTCAAAGATTCCTGAGAACTCTCCATTCACCAAAAGACATGGACATCTACTCAACTTGGTCACCGCTAACACAGATGAGGATATGATGAAGGTGCTATTTCAGTTCTTTGATCCTTTGCACCATTGCTTCACATTTTCCGACTATCAACTTGTGCCTACTTTGGAAGAATTATCCCAACTCTTGAGGATTCCCATTCTCAATCAAATACCTTTCAACCGTACCGAAAGAGATCCAAAGCCAGAAGAGATTGCTCAAGCTCTACACTTGCACTCATCTGATGTCACAACCCATTGGGAAACAAGGAGTGGTGTCAGAGGTTTCTTAGTAAAGTTCCTGTTTGAGAAAGCCCAAAGCTGTTGGAATTCCTTAGACCTGCAAGCCTTTGAGGAAATTGTGGCTCTCCTCATCTATGGGATGGTTTTGTTTCCAAATCTTGACCAGCTCATAGATGTGAACGACGTCAAAATCTTCATGTCACGCAACCCGGTGCCTACATTGCTAGGGGATATCCTACACTCTTTTCACACTCGCACAATGAGGAAAATAGGTGTCCTTATGTGTTGCACTCCTCTCCTGGCAAGATGTTTTATTTCTCATTTTCCCCAATCAGTCTTAAAGAATGAGCAAGGTTCAAGGTGGTCACAAAGGTTGATGACGCTCAAGCATTCAGACATTCATTGGTGCTCCCAATCCAAAGAGAATGTTATCATTGTCGACCGTTATGGAGAATTTCCTAATGTCCCTTTACTTGGCATTAGGAGAGGAATCACCTATAATCCATTCTTAGCCTTAAGACAGTTGGTTACGCCCGAAGGGATGGCCTGCACGAGATGATGATTCAAGGTTTGGTATCTGAGCGTGGAGGATGTCAAACAAGGTGGATAGCAAGACTTTGGGACATAAGAATTACATCCCTCTCGAGCCTTACCTCAAATGGGTACGAACTCGTGCTCAGAGTCGTATGATGCCTTACCCCTCCATTCTCCCGGTAATCATTGAGCCTGTCAAGGAGGGAGATGTGCCATACACTATCCTACATCCTGACATGCCCACATCTCTTGAAGACCTATAAAGGGATTGGATACAACTCAAAGGAGAGCGAGATACTTTCAAAGCCCAATTCTACGCAAGCGAGAAGAAGGTTTTGGAACTCACTAGGCTACTTCATGAGGAGCGGACTCTAAATTCCTACATTGCACCAAAGAGGATGCGCACTACTTTTTAATATTAGAGTTTTGTATTTTTTTGTCCAAGGGGCCTTGATGTACTCAAACTTTATCTTATTAATATAACGTGTGTTTCTTTTTGTCTAAAACAAACTTGAATCTTTGAAATCCTTAAAAACATTGCATACGCATATATCATTCATCATAACATAAATATGTCTTTTGCAACAACTCTCCTCATCTCTCTACTGTTTATTTCAGTAAGATGGATCTCGAGCAAATAGTGAAAGACCTCCAAGCTCAAAATACACAGTTTCAACAGTTGCTCATGACCTTAGCCAAGGGGCAAGAAGAGTTGAAGACTCTGCTGGCTGAAGAGAGGAAGAAGAAAACAAAGAAGGTAACCGGAGTCTTAAACATGGGGAGAAGATTTCAGGGGCAGACAAGAAGGACTTTGAATTTTGCAACAAAATCCGGTGAAGGAGAAGGGAAAGGAAAGGAAACAGTTGTCCCGTCAGAATCGGAAGAAGAGGAGGAAGAAGAGGAAGACTACTCTGAGGAACAGTATCCTTCAGCTGATGACAAGTACAGACATCTCGAAGAGCGTTTGAGCGCGATGGAAATACAAAAGGTATCGGGCTTAGACTTTGAGGAATTGGGACTAGTGTCAGGGATTGTGAATCCTCGGAAATTCAAAGTGCCTATGTTTGCAAAATATGATGGAGTGTAATGCCCTAAAATGCATCTCTGGTCATATGTGGGGAAAATCCAACCCCACACCGTTGATAAAGACTTATGGGTGCACTTTTTCCAAGACAGTCTATACGGAACACAACTCAACTGGTTTTACCAACTAGAAAGAGCCAACGTCCATAATTGGGAAGATCTTGCCACAGTTTTGTACAAGCAATATCAATTCAATGCTGATTTGGCGCCTACCCGTACTCAACTCCAGAGTATGGCCATGGCTTCCATTGAAGGTTTCAAGGATTATGCACAAAAATGGAGAGATTTGGCGGGAAGAGTTCAACCCCCTCTGTCTGAAAGGGAATTGGTGGACATGTTCTTAGGCACCTTATCTGGCCCCTTCTTCTACCATTTAACTGGAAGTTCATCTGCAAGCTTTACTGAACTAATATTAATCAGAGAGAGGGTGGAAGCTGGCATAAAAAGTGGAAAGATTCAGAAGGACTCATCTTCTTCTATAGTTGTGAGGAAGCCATTCTTTGGGAAGAAAGAGGTAGCTGTTGTATATCCGCAAAGGAACCAAGATAGGGTCAAGCGCCAACCAATGGTGGGGGCTGTTATGATTCCCAAGCCTACATCTGATCAACAAAGAAGTAATCAACCAAGGGTGGAAAGGCCAGTCAGGAAATTCACCAGAATTAACATGACTTTGTCTCAAGTATTACCGCATCTTCTGAGATCCAATTTGGTAACCTTGAAAGAAGCTCCGAAAAACCCCAATACAACATCCCCTCATTATCATCCCAATGCTCGTTGCACATATCACTCTGAAAGTCTTAGTCACGATACTAATAACTGTTGGGCCTTGAAAAACAAAATACAAGACCTCATTGAAGCAAAAGAAATTGAGTTTGATGCGCTCGAGAAGCCAAATGTCATTTCTGCTCCTATGCCCAGACATTGTCACAATACTAATGCTATTGAAAAAGATTTATTTGTTACCACAGTTGATGAACTCATGACTCCACTTCCAACCATTAAGATAAACTTTTTGAAATATGGTGTGTTCCTGGGCTGTATTGAAGTTTGCCATCTCTGCTTGTCCTCACCAACCGATTTCCCTTTGTTGAAAGCAGGCATTCCGCGCCTAATAGATAACAAAGAGACTTTGTTTGAAAAAACTCATGTTTAACCTATTCCTGTTGAAGATGTTTCTATCATTACCATCTCCGCCAATTCTTCCAGAGTCTCCACCAAAAGACCCGTTAGAATTACATCGGTTCTGAAAGCAACTCCTTTAATAATCACAATTCATGTGCCAGTCCCATATGAATCAGACAAAATTGTGCCTTGGAATTACGGAGGGGACATTTACTACCATGTCATCAAACAAGACTGGCCGGCGGCCGAAGAGATAAACTTCGAAGAAGAAGATTCTGACATCAGCAATGTTGCCGGAACTAGTAAAATTACCCGAAGCGGTAAGATCTTTTCTCCAGAAATTGCTCCCCCAAAAGCAGTTTCTTGACCCGTGATCGTCCATGTGGCTGCTCCAAAGCTTACTTCCGTACCCATAATCATCTCTGCAAGTACTCCTATTGACAAAGATGTTACAACCCCTGATATCATTCCTACCAATGCTCCTGCTGCCGAGACTCGATAAAAAAGTACTCAAGTGGAGCCTGTCCAGATGAAGGCTCAATCACTGACTATCCCTGAGGCTTCCAAGAAAGAAATGGAGGAGATCCTAAAAATTATAAAAAGGAGCGACTATAATGTAGTTGAACAATTGGGGAAAACTCCCTCCAAAATCTCCATGCATGCATTACTAGTGTGTTCCGAGGCACATGCGAAAGCCTTGGTGAAGTTCCTAAAAACGGCCCATGTGCCTCAAGATATGTCCGCTGATCAATTCCAAGACTGCGTGGCTAGCTTGACAGCGGATAACGGCCTAGGCTTCTCGGATGCTGATTTGACATCAAGGGGAAGAAAGCACAATGAGGCCCTGCATGTCTCGGTAGAATATATGGGCACAACTCTGGCACATGTTTTGGTGGATACTGGCTCATTTCTAAATGTATTACCCAAAAAAAGCTCTTGACAGACTTGACTGTGAGGGGATAAGATTAAAGCCAAGCAACATAGTAGTAAGGGCATTTGATGGCTCGAAGAGGATGGTGCACAGGGAAGTGGATATCTCCATAAAGGTTGGGACTCAAACTTTCAATTCAACCTTTTATGTAATGGATATCCGCCCTTCTTACTCATGTCTGCTAGGACGGCCATGGATCCACAATGTTGGCACTGTTACCTCCACACTGCATCAGATGTTGAAGTATCTGGTTCAAGGAAAGATTATCACTGTCCATGGAGAGGAAGAATAAATGATCAGCCATCTCAATTCCTTCAGATATGTGGAATTGGACGGTGAATTCATTGAAACTCCATTTCAACACTTCGAAGAGGTCCCCCAAGAGGTGGCAGTGACCAAGACTGTGTCCTAGATTCCCAAGATTACCAGACCTCCACTCCGGATGTCATCACTAAAGGACGCCAAAGTAGTGGTAGAGGAAGTTGGATGCACCATCTCGGGGCAACTTCTGGATATCCCGTATAAGTCTGACAAGTTTGGCCTAGGTTTCACTTCAAGTGCTCAAAAGGCTGTACGTCATGCCCGTGTTGGAGGGCCACCCTTGAAGATTAGCAACCGTGAGGTCAACGCGGTAGAAGATGGTGAAGATGACTGCAACCTGGAGGATTGGATCTTTCCGACTATCAATGGAGGACTCAGCAATTGGGAGTCTAGAGACTTCGTCCCAATCACTTTTATCCCACAGTAATTTATCTTTACATTTTGTTGGATCTGTAATATTCAAAAACAATTCGCACTCTTAAAACCTTGTGTCTTACCCGAGGCACAATGGTCCATTTGTAAGGGTTATTATTTCATCTTCATATGACATCAATGAATCATGGACGTTTTCGCATACAAACTTTTGTGCTCATTATTTTTCTTTCATTTTATTTTCCTTCAAAGATAGCTATACCCTTACATACACCCACACTCACAATGCAAATATCTATCCATTCTGGATCCCATGGGTAACGATACTGCTATGGCCTTTCATGACTCTGAGAATATAATCTACCAAGCTGAAGACGAAGGTGAGGAAGATTGTGAAGTACCAGGGGAACTTGCCAGACTACTACAACAAGAAGAAATAACCATTCAGCCTCACGAGGAATCCATGGATATAATCAACCTGGGTACCGAAAAAGACAAAAAAGAGGTCAAGGTAGGTGCCAATTTGGAACCCAGTGCCAAGGAGCGTCTGATTCAATTGTTACATGACTATGTTGAAATATTTGCTTGGTCATATGAATACATGTCGGGACTTGATACAGACATTGTGGTACATTGTTTGCCTACAAGAGAAGATTGTATGCCAGTAAAGTAAAAAGTACATTGAATGAGGCCTGATATGTCAGAAAATATTAAAGCAGAGGTCATGAAGCAATTTAACACTAGATTCTTAGTTGTCACCTCTTACCCCCAATGGGTTGCCAATGTTGTTCCCGTGCCCAAAAAGGACGGCAAAGTGCGAATGTGTGTGGACTACCGAGATCTGAATAGGGAAATCCCTAAGGATGAGTTTCCACTCCCCCATATTGATATCCTAGTTGACAATACGGCACAACACAAAGTGTTTTCCTTCATGGACGGATTCTCAGGTTACAACCAAATCAAAATGGCACCTGAGGACATGGAGAAAACAACATTTGTCACACAGTGGGACACATTATGCTACAAGGTGATGCCATTCGGACTGAAGAATGCAGGGGCAACCTATCAGTGCGCCATGGTAGATTTATTTCATGACATGATACATCATGAGATAGAGGTCTATGTAGACAATATGATATCCAAATCTCAAACGGAAGAAGAGCATCTTGACCACTTACAAAAACTGTTTGAGAGACTGAAGAAGTACAAGCTGAGGTTGAATCCAAACAAGTGCAAATTTGGGGTACGGTCTGGTAAACTCCTAGGCTTTATCGTCAGCAAAAAAGGTATTGAAGTAGATCCTGCCAAGGTAAAAGCAATACAAGAGATGCCTACTCCTCGTACTGAGAAGGAAGTCAGGGGGTTCTTGGGACATTTGAAATATATTGCCAGATTCATTTCTCACCTAACAGCTACTTGTGAACCAATCTTCAAACTATTGAAGAAAGATCAAGTAGTCAAATGGAATGATGATTGCCAAGTTGCTTTTGACAAAATCAAAGAATACTTACAAGAGCCTCGTGTGTTGATGCCACCAGTCGAGGGAAGACCGTTGATCATGTATCTGACTGTTTTAGAAAACTCAATGGGGTGTGTATTGGGGCAGCATGACGAGTCTGGCCGAAAAGAGCACGTTATTTATTACCTGAGCAAAACGTTTACCGACTGTGAAACCCGATATTCACTGCTCGAGAAAACTTGCTGCGCTCTGGCATGGGCTGCTCGCTAGCTAAGACAGTATATGCTGACTCATACTACCTTGTTGATATCCAAAATGGATCCGATAAAATACATCTTCGAGAAGCCTTCTCTTTCTGGGAGAATAGCTAGATGGCAGATGATCCTGATAGAGTACGACATACAGTATACTACCCAGAAAGCTATAAAGGGCAGTGTGCTAGCTGATCACCTTGCCCACCAAGCTGTAGAAGACTATCAGACCATGAAGTTTGAATTCCCGGATGAAGACATCATGACATTAAACAACTGCGAATAAATCAGGCCATATGACGGACCTGAATAAGGATCCCGATGGACCCTGTTCTTTGATGGAGCATCTAATGCACTTGGTAATGGTATCAATGTTGTACTCATATCTCCGGAAGGGTGTCATACTTCCTTTACTGCCAGACTTTGCTTCAATTATACGAACAACATGGCGGAATACGAAGCGTGCATCTTTGGTCTCAGAGCTTCCATAAACTTGGGGATCAAATAATTGAATGTATTCGAATACTCAGCCTTGGTCATCAGTCAGATCAAAGGGGAATGGGACACCAAACACCCTAACCTTATCCCTTACAAAGAACATGTTTTGACATTGCTACCAAATTTTGAGAAGATTACCTTCGAGCATTTCCCGCGAGAAGAAAATCAGCTAGCAGATGCTCTAGATACAATGGCATCTATGTTTAAACTTAATTGGGATAATGATGCTCCCCAGATCACCATTAAATGAATGGATGAACCAACACACTGTCACGAGATTAATACTGAAGAAGTAGTGGACCAGCCTTGCTTTCACGAAGTCAAGAGGTATCTCGAGGCTCAAGAATATCCAGAAGGAGCTTCAATCAATGATAAAAAGTTCTTAAGGAGATTCTCTGCTAAGTTCTTCCTTAGTAATGGCATCCTATACAAACACAATCATGACTCTGTATTGCTTCACTGTGTAGAAAAGGTTGACGCTGAAAGGATCATGGCTGGATTACACGAAGGCACTTTTGGCACCCATTCCAGTGGGCATACGATGGCAAAGAAAATCCTACGGGCAGGCTATTACTGGTCTACCATGGAAGCAGATTGCTATCAACACTCTCGAACTTGCCATAAGTGTCAAATTTATGTTGACAAGGTGCATGTACATCCGGTTCCTCTGAATGTCTTAACGGATCCTTGGCCCTTCGCTATATGGGGAATAGATATGATAGGGGAAATTAAGCCGACAGCCTCCAATGGACACTGCTTCATCCTAGTGGCCATTGACTATTTTACAAAGTGGGTTGAAGCAGCCTCCTTCGCCTCCGTTACCAAGAACGTTGTTGCCCGCTTCATCAATCAAAATCTCATTTGCCGATACGGTATCCCGGAAAGGATCATCACTGATAATGGTACAAATCTCAACAACACTATGATCACCGCATTGTACAAGCAATTCAAGATTCAGCATCACAATTCTTCTCCCTATCAGCCGAAGATGAATGGTGTTGTCGAAGCTGCAAATAAGAACATCAAAAAGATCATACAGAAAATGACAATCATATACAAAGACTAGCATGAGATGTTACCATTCTCTCTCCACGGATATCATACCACGGATCGCACATTAACCGGGGCAACACCCTATTCTTTGGTTTACGGCATGGAAGTTGTCTTGCCTATCGAGGTCCAGATCCCCTCTCTAAGGATTATGAAGGATGCAGGACTGAATGAAGACGATTGGATCCAGAATCAACTTGATCAACTGAACTTGATTGATGAGAAGAGACTTACTGTTGTTTTCCATGGTCAAATGTATCAAAAACGGATGATCAAGGCTTTCAACAAGAAGGTCAGACGCCAAGTGTATCAAGTTGGAGATCTAGTGATCAAACGCATCATCTTGCCACAAGGTGATCCCAGGGGAAATTGGACTCCTACCTATGAAGGACCATTTGTGATCAAAAACACTTTCTATGGTGGTGCAATGATCTTAACCACCATGGATGGCGACGACCTGCCACACCCTGCAAACGCGGACATAGTCAGAAGATACTACGCATAAGAGACCCGCTAGGTTGACACACCTAGGCAAAACAAGGGCATCCCGGAAAACCAAAAAGGTTCAGGCAAAAATTAGGGATAAAACAAAAAAAATTTGTACACCCGGCAAGTTGAAAACCCGAAAGGGCGACTTGGGCAAAAAAGGGTTTCCTGGTGGACTGAAAACTCGAAAGGGCGGTCCAGGAAAAAGTTAGGGAATTAAAGCGTATGACTATGTCCTGTTGGATCAGTTTACGCACAACCTTTGGCTTCCACTGACAAACTCAGAGTTTCTCATCAATCCAGTCATCTTCGGACGAGGCAACAAATAGACAAGACGCTCAGAGAAACGAAGGTTATAGCAGAATGGAAACCCCATAGGATTTTTGTACACACGAGCTATCTTTTCTTTGTATCAAAATTTTCTATTTTTTACGGCAACATTCTCTTACTAGAATGTTTTCCTCCTTGTACTAAAATACTAACTCAAAGTCAATACAAAAATATTCCTTTGAAAATGCAAAAACTATTCACTTGTGTCTTGTTTACAAAAACGTCCAACGATTCATTGTTGAACATATGCATTTGAACATAATTATTGTTTACAAATAAACAAAATGGGAAAGAAAATTACTAATAGGTTAAAAGAATAGGAAAATGTCTCTAGTCTATTCCATAAGTAATCTCCTACAGTACGCCATTTAAATCCCCAACGGAACAAAGTTTCAAATTATTGATCCCCAGTAGAAGTCATCAAACTTCTCAAGATTCCCCAACAAGTTTTTACAAGAAGTATATGATATTGCCCTTACAACAAATTTTATCTCTCAAAACAGAAATTCATCAACACTTAGACTTCACAACATGAAGACTTATACTTACATATTCTCAACAAACAGTCAGGGATTTATTTTCCCCAATCCAACAGCAATACATCAAATTAGCTCACATACGCATACATCACATTCATATATCATAAGCATTGATAACACGAATTCATTACATCATACATTTCATGCAACATAACTTTGTATTTTAGCTAACATTTTACCCTTTTCAGGATAAGATTAACAGATATCGTTAACAATATTCAATCTTGATACAGTTCAGATACGCTCCAGACATGGATGCCATCCTGATACTCATTCATATTCAACCTTTAGATACAGTTCAGATACGCTCCAGACGCGGATTCCATCCTGAAAATCATTCAACTCTCAGATACAGCACAGATACGCTCTAGATACGGATGTCATTCTGATACTCATTCAGATTCAACCTTTTGATACAATTCAAATACGCTCCAGACGCGGATGCCATCCTGAAACTCATTCAACTCTCAGATACAGTACAGATACGCTCCAGATACGGATTCCATTCTGATACTCATTCAGAATCAACTTCAATATACAGTTCAGATACGCTCCAAGCACGGACGCCATCCGGATACTCATTCAAAATCAACTCTCAGCTACAATTTAGATACGCTCCAGACACGGAGGCCATTCTAATATATAATCAAAGCCTTTTACAGATATAGTACGGATACGCTCCAGACACGGACGCCATTCTGGTACTCATGCTTTCAGTTTACAAATTAAAATTCAACAATCACCTTTGATGGAATCTTTAAGCCCATCTCCTACAACTTTCTGTCACCTATCCAAATGGCATCTGTAATCCCATTCCTTCTATCATTACATCATCGAGTGCAAATTTATGGGCACTCTAGTGTCCAATCATCTTCCACCTTCGAGTCACGAATGGCAAAACTCTCCAGTCTAACTCTTCAGGTTTAAGAAGATTGAACAGGGGCAGCTGTTGTACCCCAAAATTTTCCCTCTCACTTATCAAGATTTTTCTCACAAGATCTCTTTAACTCAAGACTGGATTAGGGTTTGACCAGCTCAAGACACCTCTTCATGCACTGATGATCCAAAATTAGGATTTGAGTTTACACAAGGATTTTTGGACTATCAATGCTTCATTTGACTTTCAAGGATCATTATGGACCCCCAAGATTATTCATGTTAAGTTTCAAGCCTTGAATCACACTTTTGATCAGTCAATTGAACAGTTGACCTAAAAATCAGTTGTATTGGGGAAAAAGTCAACCATGGTCAATTTACAGTCAAACTTCATAATTTTTTACCCACATCAACATCTTAGACTCATATGTATCATTTGATCAAGATTGGACCACAATTCCCCAAGAAATTTGATCAAATCACCAAAAGGGCAAAATGGTCAAAATTCGGGTTTTGACTGAGAAAGGGCAATTTCTGATTTTTGACTTAGAAAATTGTCAATTGGTTTAAAGCATAATCTCAAGAGTTCAATTGCATCATCTTTACCTAATGACACGGTTCAAAACATTGCAAATCCATTGGATTGACCGATGAACTTTTCAGTCAATTGATCAAAAGTCAACTGTGGACTGAAAAGTCAAACTTTGACTTTTTGGTCAAATTCAAGTGCCAAGGATCACAATTTATCAAAACATGTCAAAATGTGAAAATTGTTCATCGAGAAATCAAGGATTGAAGATCTTGTTTAGAAATTTGAAATTTCTTAACTTAGAAATTTTTCTAAGTATAGAAAATTTCTTATTTTTTCTCAACTTTAGACCAAATTTTCACCATGATACAAAATGATTCAAAGGAAGTTCCAAACATGAAAGTTGTATATATCCATGAAATCTACAACTTTTCTTCACACAATTTCTCCTAAAGATGCTTGAATCTCAAGATATAATTTTGTGAATACATGCTCATGAACTAAAATAACTTAGTGAAATTTTGCCCTAGTTAGGCAGGTTTTTGACCTAACTTCATGGCAACTTTTCACTTAGTTCCAAGAGGAATTTTCAAAAGCATTTCAAATATGGGTTGTAGAGTACATTACAATCTTTCCAAAATGTCCAAGAACTCCTTGAGATCATTATTGAGTAGGGAGAATCGAAAACGTGAAGTTAGTGTTTTATCACTTTGATTATATGTCATTTTCATGAAGAACAAGTTTTCAAATTTGCAAATTGGATGTACAATCTTCACTTTTTAGGCCTCAAACTCGTTTGTCACTCCACCATTAATGGATTTCACAAGGTTTCATTCCCTAAAGCCAAGCATTCAATGCATTGTACAAGAAAATAGCCATTTTTGGAAGAAAGGCAACATTGCCATTTTGGAAAAGCATGGTTTTTACATTTTTCCATTTCTTGAGCCTTGGACTTGTTCTTTCTGCATAAACCAAGCCTCTAAACCTGAACAAGATATGTTTAAAGCTTCAAGCCACCCTACAAGATCAGAATCATGCCTTAAGAAGTCACTTCTCACACTTGCTTCAAAAACAAGAAATATAGTAAGACATGTGATCTTGTACTTCTGAGCAAGCACAAGTCCTCCAACCTTTTGCTCTATATAAAGCCATCATTTTGCAAAAAAAAACTATGAGGGCCCAAGCCTTGAAATACCCTAGAATCAGAAGTTGCATACCAAGCCTCCAAACTTGCCATTTCTGACTTGTGAGCTGAATCTTCCATTTCACTCATGCATTTTCAAGCCTTTTGCTTTCCCAAGCTTCCTTACCTTACAAGTAAACCATCCCACACCCTGAAACATCACTGTAACTCCATCTTCCCCATTTTTGAAGCTCAAAAAAAGATCAACACATGTGGACTTCTCTAGACCATTCCAGCCACCCTCAAGACAAGCTAAGCATTGCATTAGCTTCCTAGAGGTTCAAGGAAGCTAACCTGATCATCACAGCATCCTAAAGCAAGCTCATTTTCAAAACACGGTTTCAATTTTCAAGGTGAGTTTTCTGTTTTTCTAACTCTTAATACATGCATAGTTAGCTTTCCATTTGTGAATATAGAATGTAGACATCATTTCTACGAAGTTGTACATATCCATAGCTTGAATTTATTTGGCTTGAGTTTAGAGAATTTTAAGTTTGAAGTTTCTCAAAAATTAGGTTAAGAATTAGGGCCAACAAAATTCTCTCTGATCTTGGACTTATAGTTTCAGTTATGCACATGGTTAGAATCGTGAGGTAAAATGCTATAATGTTCATGTTATCACTTTCCATTTTTGTTGAGAAATGAAAAAGTTACAGGGGGTCCGGCTGGCTAGAGGTTGAAGTTGAAGTATAGGGCAAGGCAATTTTTTGTGTTATGTATTTGTGTTTTCATTTAAACTAACGGATGTACAGCCACCCCAGTGGTAAGGCAGCGCGCAAAAATTCCCTAGGTCATGAGTTCGAGCCTTGGCGCTGCCTTTTGCAGCTTTTTCATATTTTTTCCACCTTTTTTGATTGTTTTTGCAGCGTGGGCTTCTAAACATTGGGCCTTATGTTTTTGCTAAATCTCCTGCCTCCTATTTGCTTACAGCACCCTTGGCCCTTTATCATTTATTTATATTTTTATTTTCATTTTATTTTCCTAATAATATAAAAAAATTCATAAAAATATAAAATTGATTAAAAAAATTATATTTTGTTTTATTTTATTTTATTTCCTCATAAAAAGTATTTTTTATTTAAGTTATATACGATCTTTGTTTAATAAACTTGTAAATTAAATTATAATTAGTTTGATATACATTATATATATATATATATATATATATATATATATATATATATATATATATATATATATATATATATATATATATATATATATATATATATATATATATATATATATATATATATATATATATATATATATATATATATATATATATATATATATATATATATATATATATTAAACATATTACTTTAATACAAAAAGACCAAATACCTCATAAATACTATATATTATTTTTCAAGACAAAAAATGCAAAAATACTTATTTTTTCTCAAAGAAATTTATTCCTTTTGATAAATTAGAATTAGGTTTATTAAAAACATTTCTCTAAAAAATAATTTCTTTTCCTAATTAATTTGTAATAGTCTTGATTCATTTATTAGGTTTAGGATTAAAACTTTTTCCACATAAAAACCAAACAAAATCTTCTTTGCATTCATACATCTTTGCATATTTAATTTATCTTGTACATTATTTATTCCAATATTTATAAACATTCAATTTGGTTGTAATAGATTAATTAGGTTTATATTATTGCAATACCCATTCATAAATTGTATACCCCTCTCCCACAAAGTGTTGTAATAGCGTAGTAATCTTTAAATTTCGCAATTTATCGCTTTTATATAATATGCTAGTAATTAGGGTTTGTATGGCAAGATAAAATCAATCAAATAGAAAACCCTAATCCAAGACAAAATCAAAGCATGAAAATGACACACTTGCACACAAGCACCCTTAGGGTTATCCCACTTGGTTGCCTTATACAAAATGGCCATATTACGCATGTAAAGTGTCTTAGCAAAAACAAACAAATACAAGACCATAGACCCTCGATGACGCTATTCAAAGTTGCCTTACAAAAATGATATTAGTCCCTCAAAAATGCTAAGATGCTTTGCAACATTTCTAATCATGGCTATACAATGACTCATGCCCGTCCTGTTTACATCCAAAGGTAGGGTTGCTTACCAAATCAATGGTAAGACAACAATATCATAGGAAAAGAAAATGAACAAGAAAGACATTTGAGTAGGTAGATTACTTTTAGTTACTTGCTCCATTTCAAAACAAATATCCTTGCTATTTTCAAAACAAACACAAACATTTCCAAACATCTTACAAAATTGAAAACATTTTCAAAAAGACAAACATCTTTGTATACATTCTTACGAACGAGAATCATTACAAAGATTGCCTAAAAAATGGCCTATTTTACAAAATACTTTCAAAAACCACACTAAGCACAATTTCAAACAACAAAAGCAAGTGATATAGCAAGTAACTAAGAGCCCATGGAAAACCATGGATGAAAAGGGTGCTAACACCTTCCCTTTTCATAATCTACCCCTCGAACCCAAGAAACAATCTCAAAGGTCTTTCCTGTGCTTTTTCACCTTTCCTTTTGGATAAAAGAAAAGTCTGTGGCGACTCTTTCTAACCGCACCATTTGTGATAAAACGCAAAACCTTCAAGTCAGTTCTCCCACCGTATCGCAATAGTAAACTCTGGTTCATAAATGGCAGACATCCAACAGATTATGGTCAACTCTGGTTCAGATATGTCAGATATCATGCAGATGATGGTCAACTATGTGGGAACTATGTGAGACATCCATAGGATGATGGTCAACTATATGGAAACAATGTCATACATCCATAAGAAGATGGTCATTTATATGGGAACAATGTCAAACATGCATAGGAAGATGGTCAAATATGTGTGAAGTATGTCAGAGATGCATATGATGATGATGAATGATGTGTGAACATATGAGACATCCTTAGGATGATAGTCAACTATCCTTGAAGTATGTGACACATCCATAGGATGATGGTCAACTATATGCGAGACATCCATAGGATGATGGTCAACTATGTGTGAAGTATGTGGGAGATCAATATGATGATGGAAAACTATGGGGGAGCTATGTCAAACATCCATATGATGATGGTTAACTATGTGAGAACTATGTCAAACATCCATAAGATGATGGTGAATAATGTGTAAAGTATGTCAGTGATGTATATGATTACGGTGAACCATGTGTAAGACATCCATAGGATGATGGTCAACTATGGCACAGATTCGCAGAGTATGGTCAACTATGGTTTAGATATGGCACAGATAGAAAGAGAATGGTCAAATCTGGTTCAGATATGGCACAGATGGACAGAGTATGGTCAACTCTAGTTCAGATATGGAAAAAATTTAATAAATGATGGTCAAATCTGGTTCATATTTGTCAGACCTCCAACAGATGATGGTCAACTATGTGTGGATGATGTCAGACATCCAACAGATGATGGTCAATAATGTGGGAACAATGTCAGACATCTATAGGAAGATGGTCAAGGATTATAGAAGAATGTCAGACATTCATGTAAAGATGGTCAACTATGTGTGAAGTATGTCAGAGATGCTTAGGATGATGATGAATGATGTGTGAAGTATGTGAGACATCCATAGGATTATGGTCAACTATGTGTGATGTATGTGAGACATCCATAAGTTCATGGTTAACTATGTGGGAACTATGTCAAACATTCATAGAATGATGGTCAAGTATCTAGGAACTAGACCAGACATCCATAGGATGATGGTCAACCATGTATGAAGTATGTTAGAGATGCATAGGATGATGGTGAATGATGTGTGAACCATGTGCTAGATATCCATAGAATGATGGTCAACTCTACTTCAACTATGGCACAGATGGACGGATTATGGTCAAATCTGGTTTAGATATGGCACAAATGGACAGAGTATAGTCAACTCTGGTTCAGATATGACAAATATCCAACAAATTATGGTCAACTTTGGTTCATATATGCCAGACATTCAACAAATGATGGTCAACTATGTGTGAATAATGAAAGACATCCAACAAATGATGGTCAACTATGTGGGAACGATGTTAGACATCCAACAGATGATGGTCAACAATATGGGAATAATGTCAGACATCCATAGGAAGATGGACAATTATGTAAGAACAGTGTCAGACACCTATAGGAAGATGGACAAATATGTGTGAAGTATGTCAACGATGCATAGGATGACGATAAATGATGTGTGAACCATGTGAGACATCCATAGGATGATGGTCAACTATGTGTTAAGTATGTGACACATCCATAGGATGATGGTCAACTATGTGTGAAGTATGTGAGAGATCCATAGGATGATAGTTATGTGGGAACTATGTCAGACGTCAATAGGATGATGGTTAACTATGTGGGAACTATGCCAAACATTCATAGGATGATTGTCAACTATGTGTGAAGTATGTCAGAGATTCATAGGATGATGGTGAATGGTGTGTGAACCATGTTCCATACATTCATAGGATAATGGTCAACTATTCTTTAACTATGGCATAATAGGACGGACTATGGTCTACTATGGTTCATATATGGAAAAAAATGGCAGGAGTATTGTTAACTCTGGTTGAGATATGGCAGACATCAAACAGATGATGGTCAATTTTGGTTCCGATATGTCAGACATCCAACAGATGATGGTCAACTATGTGTGAAAAATTTCATACAACCAATAGATGATGGTCAACTATGTGGGAACAATGTTAGACATCCATAGGAAGATGGTCAACTATGTGGAAACAATGTCAAACATCCATAGGAAGATGGTCAACAATGTGTGAAGTATGTCAAAGATGAATAGGATGAAGATGAATGATGTGTGAACCATGTGAGACATCCATAGGATGATGGTCAACTATGTGTGAAGTATGTGAGACATCCATAGGATGATGGTCAAGTATGTGTGAAGTATGTTAGACATTCATAGGATGATGGTGAACTATGTGTCAAGTATGTGAGAGATACATAAGATGATGGTGAACTATGTGGGAACAATGTCAGACATCCATAAGAAGATGGTTAACTATGTGGGAGCAATGACAGACATCCATAGGAAGATGGTCAAATATGTGTGAACTATGTCAGAGATGCATAGGATGATGATCAACTATGTGTGATGTATGTCAGAGATGCATAGGATGATGGTGAATGATGTGTAAACCATGTTCCAGACATCCATAGGATGATGGTAACCTCTACTTCAACATTGGCAGGGATAGATGGAGGATGGTCAAATTTTGTTCATATATGGCACATATGGATGGAGTATACTCAACTCTGGTTTTGATATGGCAGACATCCAATAGATTATGGTCAACTCCGGTTAAGATATGTCATACATCTAACAGATGATTGTTAACTATGTGTGAACAATCTTAGACATCTAATAGAGTATGGTCAACTATGTGGGAACAATGTCAAACACCTATAGGAAGATGGTCAACTATGTGGGAACAATGTCAGACATGCATAGGAAGACGGTCAACTATGTATGAAGTATGTCAGAGATACATAGGATGATGATGAATGATGTATGAACCATGTGCCAAACATCCATGGGATGATGGTAAACTCAGCTTCAACTATGGCACAAATATACAGAATATGGTCAACTCTAGTTCAGATATGGCACATATGGATGGATTATGGTCAACTCTAGTTCGGATATGGCAGACATCCAACAGATGATGGTCAACTCTGATTCAGATATGCCAGACATCTAACAGATGATGGTCAACTATATGTGAACAATGTCAGACATCCAACAGATGATGGTTAACAATATGGTCAACTTTAGTTCAGATATGGCACATGTGGATGAAGTATGGTAACTTTGGTTCAGATATGACTGAAATCCAGTAGATGATGGTTAACTCTAGTTTATATATTTTTGACATCCAACAGATGATGGTCAACTATATGTGAACAATGTCAGACATCCAACAAGTGATGGTCAACTATATGGGAACAATGTCAGACATCCATAGGGAGATGGTTAACTATGGGGGAACAATGTCAAACATCCATAGGAAGATGGTCAACTATGTGTGCAGCACGTCAGAGATGCATATGATGATGATAAATGATTTGTGAACCATGTGAGACATCCAAAGGATGATGGCTAACTATGTGTGAAGTATGTGAGACATCCATAGAATGATGGTCAACTATGAGTGAAGTATGTGAGACATTCATAGGATGATGTTCAACCATGTGTGAAGTATGTGAGATATCCATAAGATGATGGTCATCTATGTGTGAAGTACGTGACAGATCCGTAGGACGATGGTCAACTATGTGGGAACTATATTAGACATTCATAGGATGATGGTCGACTATGTGGGAACTATGTAAGACATCCATAGGATGATGGTCAACTATGTGTGAAGTATGTTAGAGGTGCATAGGATGATAGTGAATGATGTGTGGACCATGTGCCAGACATCCATAGGATGATGGTGAATGATGTGTGAACCATGTGCCAGACATAAATAGGATAATGGTTAACTCTGCTTCGACTATGGCATAGACGGATGGAGTATGGTTAACTCTAGTTCAGATATGATAGACATCCAGTAGATGATGGTCAACTATAGTTCAGATATGTCAGACATCCAACAGATGATGGTAAACTATGTGTGAACGATGTCAGACATCCAACAGATGATGGCCAACTATGTGAGAATATATGTCAGACATCTATAGAAATATGGTCAACTATGTGTGAAACATGTCAGAGATGCCTAGGATGATGATTAATGATGTGTGAACAATGTGAGACATCCACGGGATAATGGTCAACTATGTGTGAAGTATGTGAAACATCCATTGAATGATAGTCAACTATGTTTGAAGTATGTCATAGATGCATAGAACGATGGTGAATGATGTGTGAACAATGTGAGACACCCATAGTATTATGGTCAACCATGTGTGAAGCATGTGAGACATCCATACGATGATGGTAAACTATGTATGAAGTATGTAATACATCCATAGAATGATGGTTAACTATGCGTGAAGTATGTGAGACATCCATAGGATAATGGTCAACTATGTGTGAAGTATGTTAGAGATCCATAGGATGATGGTCAACTATGTGGGAACTATGTCACACATCCATAGGATAATGGTCAACTATGTGTGAAGTATATTAGAGATCCATAGGATGATGGTCAACTATGTGGGAACTATGTCATACATCCATAGGATGATGGTTAACTATGTGTGAAGTATGTCAGCGATGCATAGGATGATGGTCATCTATGTGTGAAATATGCCAGAGATGCATAGGATGATTGTGAATGATGTGTAAACCATGTGTATGACATCCGAAGGAGGATGGTTAACTCTATGGGAACTATGTGAGAGATCTATAGGATGATGGTTAACTAAATATGAAGTATATAAGAGATCCATAGGATAATGGTCAACTCTGGTTCAGATATGTCACAGATGGATGGAGCATGGTCAACTCTGGTTCAACTATGACACAAATGGATGGAAGATGGTCTACTCTGGTTCTGATATGACAGACATCCAACAGATGATGGTCAACTCTAGTTCAAATATGTTAGACATCCAACACATGATGGTCAACTATGTGTGAACGATGTCAGTTATCCAACTGATGATTGTCAACTATGTGTGAAGTATATGAGATATCCATAGGATGCTTCTTAACTATATTAGGAACTTTGTGATAGATCCATAGGATGATTGTCAACTATGTGGGAACTACGTGATAGATTCATAGGATGATGGTCAACTATGTGCAATTATGTGAGAGATACATAGGATGATGGTCAATTATGCGGGATCTATTTGAGAGGTCCATAGGATGATGGTGAATGATGTGTGAACCATGTGCCAAACATATGGATGAAGGATGGTCAACTTTTCTTATCCTATGGCATAAATGGACGGAGGATGGCCAACTCTGATTCAGATATGGCACAGATGGACAGAGTATGGTCAACTATGGTTCATATATGGCACAGATGAACGAAGGATGATCAACTCTGCTTCAACTATGACATAGATGGACGGAGGATGGTCAACTTTGGTTCAGATATGGCAGACATCCAACAGATGATGGTTAACTTTGGCTCAAATATGTCAGACATCCAACAGATGATGGTCAACTATGTGTGAACGATTTCAGACATCCAATAGATGATGGTCAACTATGTTGGAACAATGTCAGACATCCATAGGAAGATGGTCAACTATGTGTGAAGTATGTGGGACATCCATAGGTTGAAGGTCAACTATGTGTGAACAATGTCTGAGATGGATAGAGGACGATCAACTATTTGTAAACCATGTGTGAACTACATATGATGATGGTCAAGTATGTGGGAACTATGTAAGAGACCCATAGGATGATGGTCAACTATGTGGGAACTATGTCAGACATCTATAAGAAGATGATCAACTATGTGTGAGGTATGTCAGAGATACATATAGTGATGGTGAACTATGTGTGAAGTATGTCAGACATCCATAGGATAATGGTCAACTCTACTTCAACTATGACAAGATAGACGGAGGATGGTCAACCCTGGTTCAGATATGTCAGACATCCAACAAATGATGGTCAACTATGTGTGAACGATGTCATACATATAACAGATGATGTTCAACTATGTGTGAACTATGTTTGACATCCATAGGACGATTGTCAAGTATGTATGAACTATGTCATACATCCAACAAATGATGATTAACTATGTGTGAACCATGTCAAACATTCATAAGATGACAGTCAACTTTGCTACAACCATGTCAGACATCCATATTTTTAATTTATAAATATCGTACTTAATACATAAATGTTTGAATTTAAATATGTTCCGATTTTATATTAAATAAATAAGAATTTGTTTTAATTAATAAATTTAACTTTTAATGTATATATTTTCATATAAAAAATTTTTACAATTTTTTTTAATGAATTTAATTTTTTTTTAAAATAAAAATTAACCTTTTATATATAAGATTATTTTGTCTTCTATTTTACATGTTATAAATATATCTTGATTACCGAAAAAAAATGTTATATATAAATGAATCATTATTATATAACA
The DNA here is from genome assembly GCA_948472305.1 of Vicia faba. NCBI lineage: Eukaryota > Viridiplantae > Streptophyta > Magnoliopsida > Fabales > Fabaceae > Vicia > Vicia faba. Next base: position 625,969,264 of record OX451735.1, on the reverse strand, counting down.
TTGCAATTAAATTAATTTTTTAATATTAATTAATCTGAGATTTTTTAATTATTCATTATCACGTTTTATGTTAAAATATTTGAATTAAATGTTTTTACGATTTTAAATTAATTAAAATGTATTTTTTTAATTAATACTAACTCTGCTTTAAATATTAAGAAGGCTGACGTGCTTTGAATCAAATTTCATAATTGACATCATTTATTTAAAGAGGGAGTATAGTTTCATTAGGCGGTAAATTAAAATTAGTTTACCGCCATTTTGTTTTCAACTTTGCATTACCACTTGCAATTATTGTAAGAATTTATCAACACATTGGGCAAGAGATGGCACAGTATTGTCTGCATGTGAGAGAAAAAATAAAGTCAAATAAATTAAATGAATCAAATATAGACAATATTTGGAGTAACAAGGAAAATATCATATTGTCAGTAAAGCATATTTTGTTCAGAACAACAATGCACATCAACTACTTTAAGTAATGTTATACACGGTGACAAAACAATTTTTTTTAATAAAATATGAAGTGTAACGAATACAGACAAAGTGGGACCAACAGGTTGAAACTATGTGTTTCTCACAATTTAGGACTACTATGAATTTAAGTAGAATTTTTCATTTTGAAAAGGCCAAAATTTGCATGGGTCAAACTAGACCATACGCTAATGTGTAACCCCAGCCACATACATTCACGGATGCAAAGCAGACTAACCATGAACACAATCACCATTGCAAACCAGTATAACAATCTACCCTAATACAACAAGTACTTAGTATGCATATGTGGTAATATTCATACAAGAGAAGCACAACCAATTTTCAAGAAGGAGTAGCATTCCATTACATAACTTGATATACAAGTGATTTAAACGGGAAGTCTGCAAATAACATTAAAAATACCACCACATAATATACATAAAACTGATTGTTGGTTACCAAACTGCTACAACAACGAGCATCTCAACAAGCACAATGGAGAAAATGTGCATTTCAACAACAAAACAACCTACTTGTCCAAACAACAAATTAACATTATTTATACTTAACAACCCGCAAGAACATCAACAAAACACACCTTTACATTTACTTCAGACGACCCTAACCATTAGTCATACTTAATATAAATTCACAACATCAACATACAAAGACATTTCAACAAATTTCATCAAAATAAATTCTTGAAGAAACCACACCAAAATTTACCTTGCCATATATCAATGGTTCAACAAAGTCACGACTATTTCTCCGGCTAGAGGATACCTAATGTTGAATCCCACATGGTCTCCATTGCTTAGCCCCGTTTTCTTGACAAACTTGTTCCAACCACGAACTAAAAACTTCTCAATTCAATGATTACTCTCAAGAGTGTGTACTTTACACTCATAACTATCCCCAATTTAGGAATCTACAATGTCTATATAACTGACACCCCTTAAACACCCGGTCATAGTAACATCTTACAGAATTGGATGCATGTTTACATCTCAAACCACGTCAGTTTTTATGTTTATGCATATATAAAAGAATATAAACTCTAATATGTACATGGTTAAGGTTATAACAACTAACTTACAAGAATGTTTTTCTGAACAATCTTTGCATCGATTACTACCCTCTTCCAGAGGCAGTAAGTTGGGCTGACAAAACATCCTTCATCCATGTGATCATCCTCAGAAGTATAATCATGACAACTGAAATCAAAATTTTACAAATATCATGCAATCTTACTTCCTTTAGCAATTCTATTAAATACTGCTAAACAAAACCTTAAATGCCCCAATATATAAATAACCCCTAAACATTATAAACATATATTACGTTAATATAACAACGTCTCAAAACCTACATTGAACTATCGGGTGGTATGCTTGTGACTTGGTCCATGTTCATTCCTTCACCTTCGACTTCCCAATGAGATCTGGAAAAATAAATATAACAAACAAC